>CM024538.1:16787848-17530348 GCA_014182365.1 Eucalyptus tenuipes
CAAGAAAGATTTTTGTTTGATCGGTGGGACCTATGACTAAGATTTAATGAATGAACAATTTGAAAGTTGTCGTGATATATCTCAAGCTGATAAATACAAAGTTGGATCTTTAAGAAATGTTGCTTCTACCTCACGGATTCAATTGAGATGAGAAAAAGCTGCACATGATTGAAACCAAAGCACCTTAAAGTACCGAGGAAAGGCAAAGATAGCACCAGATGCTTGGTGGGGTTAAAAGAGAGGATTCTCGAAGATATAGGTGTCTTGAAGCACGGGGTATTACTAGTGTCCTTTTAGTTGATCCGTTCATAATCCTAAAGTTTAATTCGATGTTTCATGTCTCGTCTTTTTCCCTTCGATTAGACGTCTGACCCCTTTCAAAGTTCTTCAAATTGGTCCTCACTGTTTTTAATGATAAACACCCATTTTGATTTAAACCGAGCTAATATTGTACGTCATTTCAATAACGCATAAGCTCAAAGAGGAAATGGCACCTCCAAAGCTTAAATGAAGTATGCTAATGACTTGTTTTAACTATATCTAATATGAGATTTCTTGTGTGTCTTGTGTTGCTACATAAAGTTCATTTTCCGTGAAAAGATCACGTGGAGCTTATTAAAATATATAACCCGCACTTCACTCTCTAATAGCTTTATCTTTTGAAGTAAACAGTTCCACATTCTATTTCAATCCCAATATCAAAATTAAGGATCTCGAGTTCGATTCGATACTCTCCTTTCACTCAATTATGGGTTTTCTTAACCGCTTAAACAAGCTGAGTATATGATTATTCCCTCAATTTCAAGTGAGTCTCATGTGCTGTTACATGCAATCAACCCGAGGGTTTCTTGCAGAATAATTTCCTTGTTGTATTAAAACTAAAATAATTCAACTCTAGATAACATCGCTTGTTGTCTATGAAAGATTGGATGGGGCAAAATCATCAAATGGCACGACTTAAATATATGTAGAGGCCCGAGAATAAAGTAGAAGCGACAGTGACTTCAAAAGGTCTGGGTTGTGAACAGCTCTATCATATTCCTTCGCAAAGAAGGAGAAAACAATAGCACCAACCCCACTAAGCCATTTCAGGATTAGTCTATGAGTTTATGGAATTGGGACTTATTCTCAGGATTTTTCAATTTCGCATTCTAACGTTAATATAAACTGCACTTGAATGTGCTAGAGAAATTACCATGCATCTAAAACAGTAAAGAAATTCAGCGAAAAAAAAAAAAGAACAATTTGTGGCATCCACCAAGATTTATTACTTGTATCTTACCTGGTCCATGAAATAAGTAGGGTACTTCATGGACTCGGGATGCCACGGCTTAGACTCTCATGTTATTCGGCCCTTTTGAAGTCTAGCTCGTGATACCGATTACCGTATGTCCTGTGTGATTCTCTGGAGTACTTAAATTTCAAGTTATGGCCTTAGATAGTTTGCAACAAATAGTAGAATCAACGAAGAAGAGTATGGTAAACTAACTCCACATCTCACTTTGCCAAGTGAGTTAACATTATAATTCATGTCTATCCCCATTGAACTACAATTTCTCATCTGTCCATCCATACAAATGTAATACAAAAATAAGCACATGCGAAAAGTTCACAAACGCAGAAAGAAGCCATTTTTGCCTCAGCATCAGATCAGCGGAACGAGCCCTCGTTTCATCTAAATAGCGGCGATTGCGGGTCGCTCGTACTCCGTGAAACGACTCTCGTGTACTTTCTCGATGAAAGCAGCAGCTTTTCGGTCGATCCCAGGCTCAGCCACATACCTCCCTTTGTCATAGTCACTCGCCCATACCTTTCTCGGAGCCACAGGTTCGTCCCGCGCATTGTTCACTATTCTCGTCGTCGATTTTCTGGGCTTGAAGAAGTTTGAGAAAGAGAAGGAAGGTGGAGAGGTTTTGTTGTTGTAGCTCTTGCTCTGCTTGTTGTAGCCCGCCATACTAAGGAGGGTTTTGATCACTATGCACTCTCGTTTTGAAAGTAGGAATTTGGTGATTCTAGGGAGTGTTTTTCTTTGGTGAAGTTTCTCTTGGGTTTCATCTGGGAAGCGGGGCTCTTGTACTTATAGTAGCAAAGGGAGAATCTTTTTGGCTAAGGAGAGAGTGGGAGAATTCGAGATAGCTCCAGCCAATGATGAAGATATTTAGGTCCATGTACCGACTGGAATAAATTAATAAAGAAAGAGTTGCCGAGTTTGGACCAGATATGTTCCAAAACTATTTTTTCTAAACTCTGTGGCGTAAAATATCGGGATATTCCTTCCTAGATGGGGAAGAAAAAATCACACTCGGGAATTGGGGGCCCTCAGGTGGGGAGGGAAGACTCCACCATATCACGTAAAGCGTATTTGAGGAATTGGTAAGTCGATATAATAACTGCCCGTGTCGGTAGAGGTGGAAGGATGAGTGAAATACCTCTGTAAGGTCGACTTGTATTTCGCACAGTATCTCTCAACCGACTTATCGGCCTTCTACCCCCAATAGAAGAAAAATTTGTAGGGTTTTAAGTGCATTTATATTAGATCGGTCTATGAAAGTTTGGTTATGCTTTACCCTGAGACCTTTAGAGCTTTTGCAGTGTAACTTATGTATATTTGCACTCATTCTTTATTATAAAGGATAACGTGTAGAGTGCAAATTGAGAGCCGTAGTTACTCAATGGAAGCATATTGACAAATTGTGAAAATTAAGCCTTGTTCAGATCATCGAAATATTAATTTTCTTTACCCTAATTTATACTTATGATATTTTGGTCAAAATTTGAAAGAAGAATTTATATCTCGGGTTTTAAAGAAACTATGGAAAACTATGTATGACTTCTAGAAGTTGATATTTGCTCCGCATGGCTTAATTCACTTGGTGAAAAGTTATTTGCTCAAAAGCATATTTCTTCTGCTCCGCTACTTTTCTCCTCTGACCCTTATATTCCGTCTTGGGCACGATTGATTTCACGTGCAGAACACTATTATATTAATTATTTTAGCAACATATTTTATCTGGAATGGACTGCTCTTGCTTCTTATCAGACCTATTTTTTCCTTTCCTTAATCTATTTCTTCATTTATTTTTCCACGGTTTTTTCATCGATTGATCCCGAGTGTTCAATACTAGCTTATTCTATTTTCTTTCTGCCGGAAGATTTTCTTCTACCGATAGAGAATTAGGGACCAAAAGCATAATTAGAAATTAGACATAGGAGCAATTAAAATGAGTACTTTGGTAAGAGTAATATAATTATATCTTCCTTTTTATTAAAGCACTAACAAAAATGCCGTAAATGAAGTCTGCCTTTTCACTGTCTTTCAAAAGTTTGAGCTTGCAAGATTCCAAAATAATGGAATAATCATGATAAGACAGGGAGATCAAGGGGAAAATGATAAGACATAAATAGATAAAGATAAAAGAAAGTAATCAAAAGAAGTTGGCCAAGGTTTCTTTTTCATAATATATATGTATATATGTATTTACACACACATAAAACATTCTTATTTCCTAAATTTTAGATATACTAAAATTGATTAACTAAATTTTTTAATTAAGACTCCATTTTTTATAAAAATAAATGATTTAGAAAATATTTTTCCAAAATGATCGTTTATATCACTTAAAATAATTAGTAAATGGAAAGTATTTTATTATTAACCATAATTTATGTCTGAATATTATAAACAATGAAAAGAATTTTCATTCATTCATTTTTAAGCAATTCAAGTGATTAATTTTAGGAAAATTCTTTAAATAATTTATTTTTCCCTAAATAAATGCATCTTAAGTAATTGGTAGAACTTTTATCGAACATTTCATATCGTCTACCTATTAAAAAACCTATCTCTAATCTACCATATCGCTCTGTATACTAATCTATTGAGTAATTTCTATATATACTATTATTTTCTTTCAAGAGAAAGTGATGTGCTTTCTTTCTTTAGGTAAAAACTTCTTTATGCTGAAATATTTTATTATCTTCTTCAGCGTTCGTTAAGATATACGCAAGTTCAAAGAGTTCTTTGAAAAGCTAATCATAAGAAGGGAATCTTTTGGTACATTTTATACATGTGTTTTTCACATCATTAAGTTAATGATTTCTTGCTGTAATCACGTCGATTAAATAAATACTTCTTTTTTTCTTTATTTAAGCAGAGAAGAAGAACGATTCCTATTGCTCTTTACTGGAGTGTTACCTGAAAAAGTCTAATAGCTTTTTAATAATGTATACGCATCGATCAACGGTTAGGGTTTCGTTCATCGTGGCACGTTGTTTAATTTTTAATAAAGTAATCTTGTAATAATTTAGTTCGTATTAGAGGAGAGTTAGGCAGGGATTGAGTGGAGAATGTATGAGATACTTCTGGAATTTGTTGGCAAGATCATGTACTCAACAGATCTTTGATTACTATATATGCATAAAAGTACAATTATTCACACGTGTTTAAAACATTTTGGGGTCTGTGTACCATCTATCTTTGCCTCTCGTTATATCTTATGGCAAAAGTTAATAAATAAGAAAAATAATATAACATGATCATTTCGTCTGTATCCATCTGTTCATGGCTATAAAGGGTGCCTCCTTATACCCCACCATAAACATCGTATTTTTGAATATTAAGACATAAAAATTGATTTAAAAATAATTTTTAATGGGGCTTGCTTGTGGGTCATCCAATCCATACTTATACTTTACTCCATCTATGCTGGATATATGGATTGAATCTAAGTAGATATTGACCCCAAAAAAAAAAACATAAAAAGTGGCTGGCTCCCGCTATTTCCACACCAAAAGTAGCTGCTTCCACAGCCTCGGAATTAGATGATTATAATACTAATCAATTTGAAAATTGTCCTTTTCTCAACAGTGAATAAGTTTCATGTTCATTCCCCCTTGGGGTAATAGATTGTAAGTTTCTTCTTTTTTATCTCCTCTTGTTAGATTGCATCCAATTAATCTACTTAATTATTTTTTTAGGGATATAGTAAAGGCTCTATTAGGATCTATTTGATAATCATTCTATTAACGGGAATAATTTATACTTAGAAATGATTTTTTTATTCTATTTCATAGGCGAATTTTTGAGAATTTGAAAACATTTGATAACTATCCAAAATTTATATTCCCGAGTTAAAAATGTGTATGGTATATCTCAAATTCTTTTGTGATTTAGAATTTCTTTTAATTTTTTAATAATTTATTATATTTTTCTTTTCTTTTTTGCTTTTATTCTCCTCCTTCTTCCTCTTTGGCCAATTACTAATCCGATCGTCATTGGCAACTGACTAAACGATGGCCGACCTCGTCGAAGTGCCGTCGACCTCAAGCGAGGCCAAGCCTCGTTGGCTAAGCATCCTTAGCAACTAGGCGAGGCTCAATTGAGCCTTGGTTGAGCAAGCTCGGCCTCACCAAGCCACCATGAGGTCGGCCACCAAGCCACCGTGAGGTCGGCCTTGCCAAGGCTAAGCAACGCCGCCCTTACGGTGACCCAACGAGCGAGCCTCATCCAGCCGTCGACAAGGCTCATCCTCGCAGGGCCACCACGAGGGCGACGATCTGGGCTCGACCGAGCTCGCCTAGCCATCAGGGAGGCTTGGCTGCGTCAAGGGCCGACAATGCTTTGAAGAGGTCACCAGCCAAAGAAGAAGAAGGGAAAAAGAAAAAGAAAAGAAAAGAGGAGAAAAAAGAAAGAAAGAAAGGAAAATGGACTCGATTATGGAATTGTTCTTAGGAATAAAGAAGTAATTTTTTTCTACTTCTTGATTATGTTCCAAATTTATTCCCGATAAAAAATTTGTTCCTAGGAACCAAAAAGTTACTAATGAATTTCTTCATTTTTTTTTTGGTTCCAAAGAACAAAAATAGAATTAGACATTATTTGACCGCTTAACAAACAGACCCTTAAAGTAAAAATCTACTCGTCCGGAGTTTAAAAAAAAAAAAAAAAAAAGAAGTAGCCATGTTAGGTTTTTCCAGCATATTTATTTGAAAATTTTTGAAAATGCCAGGACTCTCCTTTTCATTTTATACCAGACATAAAAGTTTTGCAAGTTTATTATTTATTAACGAGACGAATATGAATTCGAATATTCATATAGGAGTCAATAAGAACATGTGGGACATGTACTTGAGAGAGTTGCGGTAAAAAATTTAACCAGCAAAGAACTTTTTGTTTTATTTTATTTTTTTGCTGAAAATAAGGGGCTGTTTGGTAACGTGCCAAAAAGATATCGATTCCGATTTTTTGTTCCTGGAATCGCTTGGGACGAGAATCGCGTTTGGTAAAATTTTTGTTCCGGAACAAATTTGTTCCCGGGAATAGATTGGGATGAGAATTGAGAATAAAAAAATGTGATTCTCCGTCCGAGAATCAAAACAAGAATCAAAACAAGAAAAGTCTCCTTCTTCCCTTCCGACATCGTGCGATTGCCATCCACCACCACCCGCCACCCCCGCCGCCGCCGGCCGCCCGAGGCTCGCCACTGCCGCGAGGCTCGGGCCGATGAGGGCCGACCTCGCCGAGGGCGGCGACGCTCCGGTGAGCGTCGCCGCCCCTCGTCTGGCCGGTCGCCGGTCCGGCAACCGGCCAAATGAAGAAGAAGAAGAATAGGAGAAAAGGGCAAAAAGAAAGAAAAAATAAAAAGAAAAGGAAAAAGAAAAGGAAAAAGTAAAAAAAATATTTAAAAATTAAAAGAAATTAATTTGAAACAGAATCAATTAGCACGGTATCAAACGCAATTTTATTCCGTAATCAAAATTTTGGACGGTTATCAAACGCGCTTTTTTCGTAATCGGTTCCAGAACAGAATCAAAAATAATCATTTCTAGTTAGAATCACTCGGGAACAGAATCGTTACCAAACGCGCCCTAACTAGCCAAGAAGTTGAATAGGTGGAAAGTCGAAATGAATGAAAATTTATTTAACTAAAAATACGTAGTCACAAGTGGCCATTGCAAAAGACCTCATGCACATTTTCCTATGGGAATGAATTATTCATTGCAAATAGACTTTAGGTGTAATGCAATTATTGAAAGTCAAAGTTTTTGGAAAAATACAAATTGCGTTTGATAAAAACTCTTTACAAAGTGACTTTAAATTGAAGTAGTGTCTAACAAAAACACTTTTGCAATTAGCTTTGGTTGCATTTTTTATTTTTTATTAAAAAACCTAAAACACAGAGTCGACGAAGCCATCGGTGAGTCAAACCTAGCATTGGCCTACGTCAATTGAGGTTGCTCGACCTCGAGCAACCTTTGGTGAGGGTGTGACCCAAGTCATCATTGCTTGAGGTCGCGCGACCCAAGCAACCACTACCTAGGTTGTGAGAGTAGCAAGAGACCTAGGCGAGGGTTGCCTAAGTCACGCAATCGCCAAAGGTCACGAGACCCAAGCTACGAGTCACTCAAGGTTGTGCGACCTCCGCGACGATCGCCTAGGTAGCGCAACCCTCACCGACCCTTTGCCGCTAGATATGGCCTTGCTAGCCCTTGTCGACCACACTTGCGTGAAGAAAATGAATAGTTATAAGGAGGGGCAAAATCGAAATACGAAAGAATTGGTAATGGTAGTTTTGAAAGGAAAAATCATTTAATCCTAGTTTCAGTATTCCGTAAATGCTATTTTGGGAGGCAGGGTGACAGTATTGTTTAGCAAAAAAAACTTTTGCAACATGCTTTGGTTTTATTTTCTATTTTTTTATTAAAAAAACTCAAACACCAAAGCTGGCGAAGCCATTGGTGAGTTAGAGCTGGTGTTGGTGTACATCGTTTGAGGTCACTTGACCTCAAGCTCCAGCCGAGGGTCGTGCAACTCGGGCGACCACTACCTGGATTGTGAGGATCACATGAGACCTAGCCAAGGGCTGTCTGAGGTTGCGCGACCGCCAAAGGTCATGAGACCCAAGCTGCAATCGCTCGAAGTTGGGCAACCTCCGGCAACAATCGCCTGGGTCGCATAACCGTCACCAACCCTTCACTAGCCAAATCTAGTCTCGTTGGCCCTTGTCGCACGCCCTCGCTTGAAGAAGATGAATAGTTATAAGGAGGGGCAAAGTCCAACAAAAGAATTGATAATGGTAGTTTTGAAAGGAAAAAGAAAAAACATTTAGTCATAGTTTTAGCATTCTGTAAATGTTATTTTGAAAAGTTGGATAAGAATAACATTGGGTTTTTAACATTCTTATGGCTAGCATTTAGCTAAAAGTGCTTCAACATGCATGCTAAACACCTTGCATTTTTTCAAGGCCCTTGGAAGCTGAAAGGCCATTGGAAAAATTAAACCAAAGGCACCCTACATCAACATTGGCTGACATTTCGACGGCCTCCGGTGTAGGTATTTGTTCAAGCTACGTCTGGCAAAGTATTTTCGAGCAGCTTTGGGGCGGCCCTTAAACTAAAATTATGAAGTTTGGTAACAAAATCTCAGGGGTTATCAAAGCATTGGTATTACTGTATTTACCGATGTTGTTTGGACAGAGACAGAGACGATCATGGCTGGGACGCTTGGCGAAGGAGGTCGAGGGACATTGGTGCAGCTTCGCGAAGGGTTGCTCGACTCCGACAAGCTTCGCCTGAGCTAGACCTTGGCTCAAGCGACCTCAGCACCACCTTAGCCGGGGTCGCACAACTTGAGAGTCCTGTCGTGGTCTCCAGGAGGCAGTCTCGAGTGCTCATCAACGTCTGGTTGACGCTTGTCGACTTGTTGACTTTTTAAAAAAAATTATTTCGACTAAAAGAGCTACATGCAAAGTCATTAGGCCAATTTTACCCACAAAAAAAAAAAGAAGTCAATAGGCCAAAACTCTACCAAAACGCATTTACAATTTGGTAGAAAAATTTTCTCCGCTTGGATACTCATTGCTTAGAAACATCTTGATTCGTAGTAATAGACAAGATATTTTAATTTTGCACTTCATTTATTTCAGGAAATGAATAATTTGAAAAATATTTTCTAAGAAAAATCATAAATATCACTTATAAAAATAAATGAAAAATATTTTAATCATTCACGAAAATATTTGAATATGAATTATTATTAGTAATAAAAATATTTTATTATTAATTATTTTAAATAACATAAATGATTTTTTATGAAATGATTTTTTAAATTATTTATTTTTCGCGAAATAAAATTAAAGCTTTAAAAAGAGAGGGAGTCTTTATGACATTATCCTAAAGTCCAGTCTTAAATCAAGAAATAGCCCAAACGCGTGAGCCAGTCCTCCTCCTTCCTTCAGTTCTTCTCTAGGGTTTCGAACCGGTTTCTTCCCCCCCTGAACTCACATCTCTGGCCACCCAGATCGACCGATTACGGTAACCCTGCTCTTGTCCTGTCGCTGTATCTCTTCCTTAGGCTGCTCCGTTTTGGTCCACGGGTTAGGTCAGGTTGAATTGAGTTCTTGTTCTGTCGCTTGCTAGGTTAGATGCGAGACTGCTCTGTTTTTCTTGCTCTTGCTTGTTGGGTCGCTCATTTTTGGATGAGATTCGCGGGGAACTGCTTGGTGGCCCGGATTCTTTGCGGGCTTTTCTGGGTTTTTTTTTTTTCTTGAAAGTTTCGTGATATTATTCTTGCTGAATCTTTCGTCTCGCGACTTGGCCCAGGTGACTGCCACAATGAACTATAGATGGCGCAATTCGAGCGATCAGGAGACGCGCCCGGATGAGGGAGAGAAAGTAAGTGAGATGGTTTGTGAGTGTTTTTAGTGCCTGTTGAGGAAGAAGTTGGTTTCACTTTCTTGAGCTTCTTGAAGTGGATTCGTGCCGGATGTATAGATAGTTCATGTCTTGGGTGTGTGCTGACGATGTGGGTTACTTGCCAGGATGCTGTCGATGATGATTTTAGAGAGGACTTTCGGCTGCCGATCAATCACCGGCCGACTGAGAATGTCGATCTGGATGATGTGGAACAGGCATCCCTGGACACGCATCTCACGTCATCTAATATTGGTTTTAGGCTTCTCCAGAAAATGGGGTGGAGTGGAAAAGGCCTTGGGAAGGATGAGCAAGGTACGTGCGTGCTGTGTGTGAAATGTAGTTTTTCAGCTTTTCTTTGTCTTTAATGTTCAGACTATTATTCTGTTGAATCGTCCGTATCTGGAGTTCCACTAGGGTGTGGTGTTTTGCAGTAATTTCTGTTCCGAGTCATTTTTTTCTGGGGTTGCAGATCCAATTTTCCTTTTGCGTTGTGTCAATAATCATAGTCCCGGGAGTGAAGAAGTCAAATTCTCTGAACTCAACATTGGACCTTGGAATTGTTATGTCGTTTTTAAGTTACGATCATTTTTTATTGTAAACTTGAGTTTTAACCTGAGAGTAGGGAACAGGGATCATAAGATATTGCTCTTTCTCTGCTGCTTTTTGGCAATGCTTTTTTAATGTGTATGGCACGTTTGTTGGTGTCACATGCAGGAATAACTGAACCGATTAAGTCGGGAATGAGAGACCCAAAATTAGGCATTGGAAAGCAAGAAGAGGATGATTATTATACTTCCGAAGAAAATATTCAGCGGAGAAAACTTGAGATTGAGATTGAGGAAACTGAGGAGCAATTGAAGAAGCGGGAGGTATGCAACTGGAATCAATGTTCTCGTAGCATTTAGATATTAGTGAGCACTTCAATTTTTAAATTGTAGATATTAGAGAAGTTGATGCATTACTTTTTGTGAACCATACTCAATAACAGAAGGCAGCATATAGCACATGTGCATGCCTTTTGAGGGAATGATATATCATAAGGGAGCATCAACATTGGAAGATGTTGAGAATTTCCTGCAGTTTTTATTACCTGGTGGCTTGTACTGCCCCCTTCGTGCACCTTATGAACATCCAGGTCATGGCAGAACGTGAGCAAAAAATCCAGAGTGAGGTCAAAGAAATACGCAAGGTTTTCTATTGTGATCTTTGCAACAAACAATACAAATTGGCGATGGAATTTGAAGCTCATTTAAGTTCATATGACCACAACCATAGAAAGGTGAATGAGCTTTCTTCTACTGATCTGTTTTGCTTTCTCGCATCTAGAATAACGGAACTTCATCAATTTTTCCAACACCTTGCCATTTTGCAGAGATTTAAAGAAATGAGAGAAATGCACGGTGCTAGCAGTCGTGATGATCGTCAAAAAAGAGAACAGCAGCGTCAGGAGAGGGAGATGGCGAAAATGTATCCGACAATTTTCTTTTGCTTCGGCCATTATTTTGAGTCAATGGATTGATAAACATTGATATCCAATTGCTATAGTAGAGGTTGTTCCTTAAATGCCAAGCAGTGCAGATGCCCGTAAACAGAAACAACAGCAGGAGGAACCTGGGTCATCTCCAATTCCAGCTCCAACAATAAGTGCTACTGTACTTGCTGATCAGGATCAGCGGAAAACATTAAAATTTGGGTTTTCTTCGAAAAGCGGAACCTCCAAGGTATGTTTCGTTAGGGAAAAAAAAATCCTGATTTAAGATATTAAACTATTGTGGCTTTTAACTGGTTGGCATGTCCTTTTGTTGCTGTGCAGACCTCAGTCAAAAGTGCCCTGAAGAAGCCGAAAGTAGTTGCTTCAGTTTTTGGCAATGACAGCGATGAGGAATAGCATTAGTTGATGCTTAAAGCTGAGTAATTCCTTTTATTGTGGGCAAAAAGGCTTTGGCTGAGGAAGGATAACTAATTTTATTGTGCTCTTGTGGTCTTTAACTTTGTATCGTGTTGGCACTTTAGGGACAAATTGTAACATGCCCGTTTACTGATATTTGCATCCAAAGAAGTTCCTAATATTCACTCAATATAAGTGCACTATTTGAAATTTGTTGAGGTCAGATGATATAGTTGCCTTCTCCCGGTTGAAATGGTTCAATGAATTTGTGCAGAAGAACTTAATCTTAACTCTATAAACATGCATGCCATTACCAAGTTTCTGGATATCTTTAACAAAGCCTCCAATTTGGCAAATTTTGGAGTATGTGGTGAAAGAGGCTATCCAAAGTGCCCTGCTATTTCTGGGCTAGTCTCAAATTTAGATATTTGCTCAACATTGATCTGCTAAACATGATTGGGTGCAAATATATTTTGATTGAAATTTTTAGAATGATCGATACCGTTATCTGCATAATTCTGAATAATGACCATTGATCATGAGTTTAGGTAATTGCCATTGAATATGATAGTCGATATGGCATCTATTCTGAGATCAGTGTCAATCCGAGTCCCCAAAACAAAGAATCAAAGCTTGAGTTGGATGATGCTAGCCGTTAAAATGTAATCAAATGGAGTACGCAGCACATTCAAATTCATATCGATGCTGCAAATTCCAATGGTCAAATTGGTAGATGTCTGGACGTGCTGTAGAATGTCTAGTCACCAGTAGTCTCCGCATGAACATTGGCCATCAGCGAACTGAATCGATGAAACCAATTAAAATACCTGACGACAATTTCTCTTTTGTAGATATTGGAAGCGAATTTCATCACCGTGTGACAGTCAAGGCAAGTCCTTAGATTCTTCATTATCCAGACGGGAGCTTCCATTCGGGAGGTTAACAAGTGCGAAAGCAAGAGCTAATCTCGCTATGGTACCATAAGTTGCGTTCTTTGTAATCACCTACGGTGAATGTCCAGCTTGGCATGTTTGCGTTGTTATTGTAGTCATCTACTGATTCACCCATCAAACACAGTATGCTTTCACAGAGCTGTAAGAAGGCTAAGAGTCAGAAGATTGAAAATCTAGTATCAATATGCTCGCATCACATACTTATGAGCATTGAATTGATTACCTGTGTCACATATACTCTCTCCATTGTTATCTTCTGTTTTAGTTGATTCTGGACCCATAGGACGGACAGCTCACAGGCAGTGCAAACAACATCCTCACCTGACAGTCCATATTATAAATTTACAGTGCATGTTAGATCTTTAGTACTCTTAATAATCTCGCAAGCAGGCCAAAGAGAAAGTCATCACCTGAGCTTTCGTTTTCCTTCTCAACCACTGTTTTGACTCCCATGCTGCAAAATAAGTAAAAAAAAAAGTCACATAAATGGCGTACTGCATACATTGTTTTCTAGCTCTCCACATGTCGAGGCATTTTCAATGTCAGTTGGACAAAGGTCCATATAGCAGTGTATGATGGCAATTAAATCTGCAGAATTTGTGTTTCCAATAAGACTAATGCTTGCTCATTGTTTGTGTAATAGGCATTCCTACTCCTTAACGGTGAACTGGAAACATTGAAGTGAACCAGTCATTCAACAATTATAACGCAAGGACTTCTCACCTCACATACTGGCTCCCATTGAAAACACATAAATCAATCTGGGAACAAACTTTGTTGGGTTTCACCTGTGAACCATGATGATACATTCTATTAAGTATTCTGAATGAATGAATGCAAGTGGTGAACTAGTAATGGTCAGCGACATGCAACGGCGATCAAGATATCTCATATTAAATCTCCATATCGAGACATAAATTCTTTGCACTCAGTGCTCACAACTCCTTTGGCCCCAATAGCATGGTCGATTTCAGCAACAACTGACTGGTAAACATTCTCAACAGGTGAACTTAAGAATAAAAAAAAGAAAAAAAGAAATAGGAATACAATAGTGGCTGGTGAGTAATCACAGGACAGATGTAACAGGCATAAAAAATTTAGTCGGCATCGATTAGTCCAAAGGGTGAACACATACTGTTGGACCAGCAAGCACAGAAGTTCCTGGACCTTCAATAGCTGCACAACCACCCTGGCATATGCCTGAAAAGAAGTTGACATCATCCTTAACAACCACGTGACTGATGGGAAATTTGAAGGCACAAATGTACCGGGCATTTCTATAGAGTTCAAAAAGTGTTTGAAATTTTTTTTGACAAAAGCAACCGATAGAGAAGATTATTAAATAGGAAAATGTGAAGCAACTGAAACTAAAATAGACAACATAGACTACTGGTACGTGTACAGCTTCTATATTAAGTTTGAGCCTTTTCCAGTTACAACAGAAAAAGAAAGTGATGTCATAATCAGCTTACTGAAGTAGCTAGAAGCTAATATCTAATGATATTATTCTCTTAAAAAAAATTATTTGTAATTAGACACACAATTAAGCTTTAAGACCTAGCCAAGGTATATAGAAAAAAGACAGATTACCTCTTGATGGGCTGCCAATAAGAAGATCGCTCATATAGAACTGATAGGACAACAAATTTAAAGTCTACACCTTTTCTAGATAGAGGGATGAATGTACAAAGAATGAATCATTATTTATTTCTGACCTACCAGTAAACTTTTTTGTGTAACTGGAACACCTACATGCTTCCTCTTGAAGTGTCTTTGGTCAACCCCATCAAACACAAACTTGCCTCCCACTTTTGCATCCGGCTCACGGTTTAACCGGAAGTAGAATATTTGTCGTCCACCCTACCTTGCTGCATCATATTGTACCTGTAGTTTCTAAAATCAGCAGCCATAGACAATATAGATGACCAAAAGAACGACGAAAATACGTTTCACGCTCCAACTAAAGCAGGATGACTCCATGATCCCTGTAAAACCAATGGCTAAAGCTATGGGACAATACCAGACGGGTGACATTCGCAACAGACCTCTTGGAAGTGAAGCCTGAGGAGTCCTCCTCGGGCTTCGCTAAAACAAATGCAAGACTTCCCTCTCGTGTGGCCTCAAAGAAAACCTGCAAGTCAAACATGTGCTCAGGAAGGTTCACAGTCCTCTTCAAGAACTAGATATCTTTCTTTGTCTGTGTGTGTGCGCGTGTGTGATTGAGTGAGAGAGAGAGCCCACTTGGTCTTTTACAATGAAATCACCAGCTTCAACAATATCCTGACTTGCAAAACCAGAAACCGATCCAGATCCATAGCTTATGTCACACGAGAAGTGTGAAAGCAGAAGCTAATCCCATGCTATGATGCCGTAAGTTACGCTCTTTGTGCTCTCTGTTGCTATTTACAGTGAACTGGACTTGAGGAAGAAATGCTTATTCAACCTAACTGTATTCTGTTATCCCAGCGAGTGTTGAACCAGGTATTTGCTCAAATTGGATATGGTAAATGTTACACGTGACACAACAGAATATGTTGGTTGAAATTTCTTGGAATGAATAATCATGTGATTTGCATATTTTTGAATGACCATTGATTGTTAAAATCACTGAAGATAGCAGCCCTTCGTAGCAGTGGATTTTGCATCTATGCACAAATCAGCAGTAAATCTGTGTTTCACCAAAAAATGGACTTGAGTAGGAGGGAAGTTGATAGTTTAAAATGCAATCAAATGAGGCGCAGAAAACTCAAATTCAATTCGATGTAACGTGTTTGGTAGCAAGAATAGCCGTATGAGCTTTGAAGAGGTTCAAGAGGAAACACACGTCTAGGAAAGGAAGAAGAAACTCACAAGCCAATTTCTATTCCTGCAAACCTCAGAAGTAAGATGTTTTGAGGATAAGAATGTCAAGACATCAAACAATCATACTCAAAGAGCACCTAAAGAATGCTATCAGCTGTCGAGTCACCAGTAATCCCCGCATGTACATTGACCCTCAGTGAATCGATGAAACCGATTGACATCCCTGACAACAATTTCTCTTTTGTAAATATCAGAAGCGAATTTCATCACCGTGTGACAGTCGCCACAAGTTCTCAGGTTTTTCTTTATCCTAACGGGAGCTCCATTTGGGAGTGTCAGCAGTGCGAAAGCAAGAGCCAATCTCTCACTGTGATGCCATAAGTTACGCTCTTTGTACTCTCCAATGCTATTTACTGCGAACTGGACTTGAGGAACGTATCCTTTCTTTTCACCAACTCCTCCAACCGACCAAGCATCTCATAAATCTCGTGCGTCATATCATGCGACCTATCATGCGAGGTGAACACAAAGGTCGTGTTTTTTATATCGACCCAGCTACACCCTGGTTCCTTCTTTAGCCCATTGACAGACATCAGTCTTCTCACTTCATCTGCTTCCTTCAATCTTCCCTCACGCGAGTACATGTTTGAAAGCAGCACATAGTTTCCTGGATTATCAGGTTGCAACTCAAATAGCCTATCTGCGGCTTCTCTGCCCAATTCAAGATTTCTATGATTTGAGCAAGCTCCAAGCAAAGCTCCCCACACTGTTGAGTCGGCTTTGATAGGCATCGATTCTATTAACTTCTTTGCTTCGTCTAGCCGGCCAGCACGACCAAGTAAGTCAACCATGCAAGCATAGTGTTCATGTCCAGGGTTTATACCATAAATCTTACTCATCGAATTAAAATACAAGTAACCTTTGTCAATGCGCCCAGCGTGGCTGCATGCCGAGAGAAGACTAACAAGGGTAATATAATCAGGTTTAGTTCCTTCTGCTAGCATATCCTCGAACATTTTGATTGCTTGATCAGCACACCCATGTTGCTGGAATGCAGTGATCATAGCACTCCAACACACCACAGTTCGGCACTCAATCTCTTCAAATGCCTGAGTAGCGTCAGCTAAACTGCCACATTTTGCGTACATCATAATTAGAGCACTTCCAATGCAGGTGCTGCTCACAAATCCACTTCTTAATATCTGATTATGAATTGAGGTGCCCTGGCTCAATGCTGAGATAGAAGCAGTAGCATGAAGCACGGTAGAGAATGAAACCTCGTCGGGAATTACATCTTCACTTCTCATGAACGACAAATAACGACAAGCCTCTTCATACTTATCATTATGGACAAACCCCATCATCATCACATTCCATGTGACAACATCTCGAACTCCACTAGTCCGGAATTGCCTAAAAGCATCATCTAAGGACCCGCATTTACAGTACATGTCCAAAAGCGAATTCTTCACATATGATGAAATCATTAAATTTCGCTTAACAACCAAACCGTGTACCTGCCTTCCGAATTCTGAGCTGCCATTATTGCCACAAGCACTCAATGCGCTCGAGAAAGTCACTTCATCCGGCATAACAGAATCTCGCTTAAGAACCTCCTGAAAACTAAAACCGCCTGATCGAATAACTTGTTTTGCAAGAGCCCCACGACCATAGAATTCCAGGTAACAAGGTTTCTCTCGGGCATTTCGTCAAACATCTTCTGTGCTGCATCCATACGGGAACATTTTGCATACATGTAGACCAAAGCACTTCCCACAAAGATGTCACATCCAAACCCATGTTTAA
The DNA here is from genome assembly GCA_014182365.1 of Eucalyptus tenuipes. NCBI lineage: Eukaryota > Viridiplantae > Streptophyta > Magnoliopsida > Myrtales > Myrtaceae > Eucalyptus > Eucalyptus tenuipes. Next base: position 16,804,991 of record CM024538.1, read on the forward strand.
TCACCAAGCAATGAATCTGTTCGCCGTGAGACAGGACCATGGTCTCTGCACAGGCAGGTAAAACGGCAGAGAAGGTGAAATGGTTTGGGTAGATTCCGGTTCTCCTCATCTGGTTAAACAGGGCCAGTGCCTTGAAGGGCTTGTTGGCATGGGATTGTTGGGTGATGAGGGAAGTCCAGGTGACCACATTCTTGGACCCATCACTGGCTTGTGAGAACAACGCCACGCTCTGGTCAACGTGGCCACACTTGGCATACAAGCTGAGGAGCCTGTTGAGGAGGGAAGAGATGGAGGTGCAGCCGTTGGTGGTGATCTGGGCGTGGATCTGGGTGACATGTCTGATGTTCCTGGTCTGTGAAGCGGTGTTGAGGAGGTCATTGAGTTGAGTTGGAGTGGGTGGTGATGGGGCTTTGTGATGTGGGGTGTGCAAGAACTTGGGTAACACAGTGGATGAAGAATGAATTGCTATGTGGCTTTTGCTGGGAATCAATGGGGAAGGAACTTTCATAATACTAGGACACAGAGCAGTACTCACGATATCAAAGGATACATGCTGTCTTCTTGTATTGGTGAATGCTAAGATCTATCTTATATAACTCATATATAGGTAACTCATCGTCCATATGACAGCATTATTGTTTTTATAAGGACTCATTGTTCACATGACGATTTCATTGTCGCAATGCTGCAAACTCGGAGAAAATTATAAGAATTCAATAATCGACATAATAAAGAAAAAGTTATAATAATTTGTTTGAATTTTCATTTGGAACAATAAGAGCGTGTTTGGTAACGCTTCTATTCTCAGAAATAATTTTTGATAAAAAATTGTTCTTTTTTATTTTGTTTCCGAGAACGATTTCTAAAGTATTTTAAGCGTTTGAGAACTATCCAAAATTTCAATTTCCAAAATAGAATTATGTTTAGACTATCTCAAAATTTCTACTCCAAATCACTTTTTTTTTTTTTTAAATTTTAAAATAATTTTATTACTTTTTTTCCTTTTTTCTTCTTTTCTTTTTTTACTTTCTTTCTCTTCTTCTTCTTCTTCAAGTTGCTGGTGGCCGGCCTTGGGATGACCGGCGACCAGCCGAAAGGGCCAGCAACCTCATCAGAGCGTCGTCGACCTGGTGAGCCTTGCTCGATCAGGCGAGCCTAGCTAGTGGCCGAGGGAGGCCCGAGCGAGGCCCGTCTCACCGGACCGATTGTCGGCAGTGGTGGGCGGCAAATAGCGGACAGCCGCAGACGGCAACAACGGCAATGGCAACAAATGAAGAAGAAAGAATAAAGAAGAACAAGAAAACTTTACCAAAAAAAAATTCTTTACCAAAAAAAAGAACAACAAGAAAAAAGAAAAGAAAAGAGAAGATAGGTTGCTTGATTCTAGAATTGTTCCCAAGAACAAAGAATCAACATTTTTTACTTCTCGATTCTGTTCCAAATCTACTTCCAAGAATAAAATATTTACCAAATGAATTTCCGTTCCAAATCTACTATCGGGAACAAAAGAACAGAAATTAGTATTATTTGGCAAGTTGCCAAATAGGCCCTAAATGTATCGATCGATTCTCTCCCATTTGATTGGACAATTGGACCATAGATGCAATGATTTACTTCACACATGAGCTTTCTAGTTCAGGCGTACGATGGTCTGGTTGCACCGAAGAAAAGAAAAGAGTAGAAGAAGCGTATGATTCTTTCATGCGTGCTCCACTTGGCTCGGGGGACGTAGCTCACTTGGTAAAGCTCTGGTTTCACAATTGGGTCGTTGCAATTACATGTTGAATGCGTAGTCTTGCTCTTAACAGTGATCTCGCACCAGAATTATAGTTCGGATTCTTCCGATGGCCAATTAGCCTCGTTTTCAAGTTCCCCCTTCATCGGTACTAATTGTATTGGTACTAATTGTTCTCAAGAAATATCAATCTCAGCCATTAGGATAAAGAAATTTTTAGTAATCTGACAAATAGGAAAGAACTCACACATTTCATTTCAGTTCTACACATAACATATTAAAACCATACAGCTACGATTACACTCTGTAGATAATACAAAAGCATGAGTATGGTCGAACTATCTCATGATTTCAAGATTGTCTTGATTAGGGATAATATGGTACAATAATCTCTACAGTCCTCAAACCGACAAGGTGCTGAACAATATTTCAAGCACATGATTTTGGAGATAAGAGAGAGGCTTGTTAGGCAGCTTCCGCAAAACCCAGCTCGAGATTGCCGAAATCAAACACTGTGTGATAGACCCCCATGAATACGTCGCCGAGAATCCTGCACCGAGATCCAATGCGAGGTGAGGGAAGAGAAGTGTGGATAAAGATCATCTTAAAGCAAATTACAGCGCATATATAAGAAGAAAGGAGATGGACATACCAAAGAGGACCTCGAGGTGGTGGCACGTCGAAAGCCATGAAGCCACTGATGCAGATCGTATTAATTCCATCCCCAGTTTTCAAAACATACTGGAAATGAGAAAGATGACAAAAACGGGAATTTTATCAGGTGCTCCATCATGCTGAGACAGTTCATCACGCAGTACCAGACAATAGACAACTGTTAATAAGTGGAATTTGCCATTTTGCAAACTTAAACCTGCTCAGGGGTGAGTGTGAAAGGTTTCTCCCCGATGGTGAAAGTCAAGTCTGGCATGTATGCGATGTTATCGCAGTCAACCACCGATTCACCCATTGGACTTGGTATGCTTTCACAAAGCTGTAAAAAGGCTAAGAGTCAGGCGAACTAAGATCTAGAATCAATATGTTTGCATCGCAATTTATGGGCGTTGGATTGATTACCTGTGTCACATAGTTGAGTACTCTGTCTTTTGTTCTCTTCTGTTTTAGTTGATTCTGGACCCATATAACAGTCATCTCGCAGGCAGTGCAAACAACATCATCGCCTGACAGTCCACATTTCAGTGCCTTTTAGAACTGGAGTTCTCTTCTACTAATAAACTCACAAGTAGTTCAAAGAGAAGTCATCACCTGATTTCTCATTTGCCTTCTCGACCACTGTTTTGATTCCCGGGCTGCAAAACAAGAAAAAAAGTCGGTAACATTCATGGTGTATTGCATACATTTTTTTTCCTAGCTTTCCATATGTCAAGGCTTCTTCAACGTCAGTTGGACAAAGGTCCAAATGGTGGTGTATGATGGCAAATATTTCACTGGGAAAGTAGCAGAACTCGTGTTTTCAATATGACTATTGCTTATTGCTTGAGTAAGAGGCATTCCTTTCCTTAATGATAAACCAGAAATATTTTACCAGTCATTAACAATTATACCGCAAGAACTTCCTCACCTTACATGATGTGTCCCGTTGAAAATGCATAAACCGATCTGGGAACAGACTTTGTCGGGTTTCACCTGTAAACCATAATAATAAATTCTACTGAATTCTTGCAAACGAATGAATACAAGTGGCGAACAAATAGAAATGGTCAGTGACATACGCCAGCAATCAAGAGATCCCATATCAAATCTCCATACTGAAACACAACCTCCTTGCACTCGGTGCTCACAACTCCTTCGGCCCCAATAGCATGGTTGATTTCAGTGACCACAGACTGGCAAACATTTTCAATAGGTGAACTTAGGAATACGATAACGACAGGCAAGTAAACACAGAACAGACGTAACAGGCATAAAATCTTTGGTCGACATAGATTAGTCTGAAGGGTGAACACGTACTGTTGGACCAGCAAGCAAGGAAGTTCCGGAATCTACAATAGCTGCACAGCCACCCCTGCATACACCTGAAAAGAAGTTGACATCAACCATGTGACTGATGGGCAATTCAAAGGCATAAATGTACAGGGCACTCGTACAGAATTCGAGGAGTGTTGGGAATTTTTTTTCAAAAGCAACCATGAGAGAAGATCATTAAATAGGAAAATGTGAAGCAACTGAAACTAAACTAGACAAAATAGACTACTGGTATGTGAACAGCTCCTATCAACTTTGAGAATTTTTCAGTTAGAACAGAAAAAGAAAGTGATGTCATAATCAGCTCATCCAAAGTGTCTAGAACCTAACATCCAATGATATTATTCTCTTAGAACAATTGATTTTCAATTAGAGACACGATTAAGCTTTAAGATCTATTCAAGGTTAAAAGAAAAAGGAACTTAGTTTGGCAGCTGCAAGATTACCCGTTGACTGGTTGGCAATGAGAATATCGCCCATATTGAACTGAAAGGACAGCAAGTTTAAAGTTAACGCCTTTTCTAGAGAGAGTGATGAATGTACAAAGAATGAATCATTATCAATTTCTAACCTGCCAGTAACCCTTCTGTGTAACTGGAACATATACATGCTTCCCCTTGAAGTGTCTTTCGTCAACGCCGCCAAACACAATCTCACCTCCCTCTTTTGCATCTGGATCACGGTTCAACCAGAAGGAGAATACTTCGTCATCCACCAGACCTTGCTGCATCATATTGTACCTGTAGTTTCTAAAATCAGAAGCAATAGCCAACAGAGATAGACCAAAAGATCGATGAAAAATAGGTCTCAAGCTCCAACAAAAGGAGGATGACTCCATGATCACTGTGATACCAACGGCTAAAGCTATGGGACGATACCAGACAGGGGTGACATTCCCAACAGAGATCTCCTGGAAGCCAAGCCCGAGGATTCCATCGAACTTCGCCAATACAAAAGTAAGACTTCCTTCTCGTGTGGCCTCAATGAAAACCTGCAAGTCAAACATGTGTAAGTGAGATTTATAGTCCTCTTCAAGAGCTAGATTTCTTTCTGTGTGTGTGTGTGTGTGTGTGTGTGTGAGAGAGAGAGAGAGAGAGCGCCCACTTGATCTTTTACAATGAGATTGCCAACTTCAACATTATCCTGACTCAGAAAACCAGAAACCGATCCAGATCCATAGTTTATGTCACAAGTTTTTCCTGAATTACCAACAAAGAAAAGTCAAATAAGTACACCACCAAATTCGACGACAAAAGATAAGAACTTTCCATATAAATCAAATGATCTATGGTGAAAGTTAAAAAATTCTAGTCTCAAGGTCATACCATTCTTTTTGTATGTACTAGAACGGCTGGCCTTGTATTTGGAATGGAAATAGCAAGCAATCTGCGCATAATAACCAACCCGGTCAGCAATCCCACACCAAAACACGTGTCACGAAACAAAGCAATTAAGCATGACTCACCGAGAAGAAACATTTCGCTGATGGAACCCAGAGATTTGAACTGCCAGTATCAAATATAACAGTAAATTGCTGTGGGGGCGAGCCAATGCCGACCTCTCCATAATATTGTGCATCCAAATAATTCTTCAGGGGCACCATGTCTTCTCCGCCACTGTGCATATGATAGTTCAAGCCCTTTGTACCATATTTCGAAAATCCCTCTTGTCTTGCAGTTCTAGCAGCATTGATGCTCCAAACATCGAGGCGCCGCTTCTTCAGCCCAATTCTCACCAGGCCATGGGATGAAGTAGGAAGAAGAGGTACAATTACAGCCCATAAACAAAATGCTGCGAAAAGATATTTGTAGCCCATGTTGTATGCAAATCCTGTCACCCAGTCAGGACAAGTGAAAACAAAGCAGGAAATTCTTGAATCAGCCCAAGAGTGATGGGAGAAACAACTTGGATCACCAATGGTTTAAACGAATATCTTTCAAAAGAAATACAAAACTTCAGAAGAGTGCTGCTTAACATGGATTTGGTTCATTGCACTCTTTTTAACTGGTAAAGTAGACAACAGACCACCAAGTTAGAAATTAATCAAGAAAGAATTCTACTTCAGTTGAAACAAATCATTCCCAAGAGTGAAATATCAGCATCCTACCTACCATAAACTGCACAAAGATCAGATATGAATGAAACCATTTAGTCAACTTAAGTTCACTTTCCTTCCCTCAAAGCCACAGTAACCAATGCTTTAAACATCATCGGGCCCAAAAAACAAATGCTTTTGACAATTTATGACTTCCCTTATGAGTACTAATCACCCCAACAGAAAGACTCAAGCTTTAGAGCAAGTGAATGGGACACACAAGCAAAGCAAAGCCAGCAAATTACTAGCCCATGCATGACATCATGATCTCTGCAAGAAAGAAACCATCAACCCTCATGCCCAGGGGCCGGTATGAGCTCCGTGATCAGGGTGATATTACTGATGTTGTTCTACACCATCAGAGACAGAGATCGAACCTTTTGCCGACGTGCGTGCAGAGAGAGAGCTGAGTAAGAGATGCTGATTGCTGACAAGCTTGCTGGAACGCTTCAGTAGCTTGCAGAAAGATGAGGAAGTTCGGGTGTCCACGAAACCAGGAGCCACTTCTTCTTTTATTCTCTATTTTAACAAGTACAATAATTACTTTTGTCCGCCACCACATTAATATCTGCTGAGGGAATCCCAAGTTTTGCTGCTCACGAACCTCGCACTCTCGTGATATTTCCAGGAAAGTCGTGCTATTTTCTAAGTGTGCACATCACAAAATTTCTGGAACAGAAATTAATTTATGACTAGAAATTAATTTCTTAATTTCTATTTTAAAAATAAAAAGTTAAAAATTTTAGTTTCGATTTTTTTTCAAATCTATTTTTGGAATATAAATATGTTCCAAAAAATAAAAAATCAAATTGCGTTAAAACGGATTTATTCCAAACCTCGTTCCTAGAACGAGAGAAATAGAAAAAATGGATAAGTAGAAATTTTATCATGCGCGCCCTAAAATACCGGTACCCACGTAGTGTCTAGAACCAGGAATACTAATTAGGTGTGTCGGTTCAAGATAATGTGCGAAACACGTATTATCAGTAAGAAGCAAACTTGCAATAAGATCTTTCAATAGTAATCCGAGAACCTAAATGTGTTCCCTAATTTAACTTATCGGTACCCACACACCCTATCCCCCTAATTGGAGAGAGTTTTTCTTCCCTTGCCCTGATAATATTCCGAATTTTATGTCCCAGAGTTCAAACGAAACAATTTTAGGACATAATTAGGTTCAAGATATCAACTAAAAAAATGTAAGTATATAATAAGATGCGTGTTTATAGAATTAATATTGTAAATAACATCAACAGGGAATAGATTTTTTTTTTTTCAAATCAAGTGCGGTTGTTTTATTGATTAAATTAGTTTTCTTGTGCTCAAGATTTTCGATTTAAAAAAAAAAAAAAGGTAACTTCGCAAATCAAAATGAAAATATTGAATATCGACTTAGCTATGCATATTATAAGAAACTGATGAGGACAACTTATTTTTTTGGTCAAAATAACTTATTAGAACTTAAAAAGTCTTTCAAATTATTTCAAAATTTGATAGAATTGAGTTGCCTTGATTCTTGCAATATGTAGGTATGTCCTCGGACCCCGACACACCTACTACTTTGATGAGTTTTCATTATTGACTTGATAATTTTTATTTATTTTCATAGGGATAAGAAATTGTATCAGAAATAAAAAATGTGTGCTCGATATCTGACCAAGCCAATCAAAAAACCATATTCAAACCTAATCATGCCAACTCAACCACCCTACTTGGTATTGATATTGAATCCCTGCATCTAACCATACTAATTAAGATCACTTCAACCTCTTTCACTTCCCAACTAATTAAGATCACTTCAACCTCTTTCCCTTCCCAACTCCTTGATGAAATCTGAAATGCATATGTAGGGCCGTGCGATGGAAATTTGATTCCAAAACATGTTAGCATGGAAATTGCTTGGAACTTTCTTGAACATGGCCAACATAGGAAAATGTTAAGAGACGATGATGTCCTAGACACGAACTTGTCCGTGCAAACCCGACTTTAGACAAAAGGAAGCATACAACAACATCTTTGCACACCCATTTCCTCCACCTTTTTTTCAAGTTTTTGTCATTTTTCATGCATGCGCAAACCCCAATAAAGTACCCTCAAAATCTTCTTTTTTATTTTCTATTTGAATGGGCTTTTGTCTATGTACTTCGTTTTGTGAGAGTTTTTGTCTTGTCCATGAAATACACATAAAAATGGTTTTAAAATATTAATATGAGCTTAGTTGGAATACGGGAGGTTTGGAAAACATTTCATAAATAAAAATTTCATAAATGAAAGAGTATAGATTTATCGTACAATTTTTTTCGCTTTTATTTGTTTTTTGGTACACTCGTTCGATTGCAATATAGAGTCAAATTGGAATTTGCTTTCTCAATAATCAAGTCAAATCGAGCAAATATTTAGCACGCAAAGCATTTTACCTTCTTAAGCTGGAGGGTGAGAAAGATGGGACAATCGGCCTCGATCGAGCTTCAATAGTGGATGGTTCTTAAATACTGGTGTTGAATTTATGGTACCTATTAGGGAACGTTGTCTCCATAGATTTTCAATTCATGATGAGATTCATTGAGCAAATGAGAATCTTTTCATTTCAATGCCAAACGGTAAAAGATTGTGAGGGCATCATGCGCTACGAGAATTATGGCTTGACCGTTATTGGAGTTGCAAATGACTGCCGACTCGATGCATTTTCAAATTGATTCTAGTTATAAATCTTTCCTTTTCTTTGGAAGATTTAAAATAAATAAAAAAAATAGACTAAAAAAGTCATTTTTGCTTTGCCTTATAATTTGTGGTCATTGAAGCTGTGTATAGGGATTAAACCAAATCGAACTGGCTGATTTTGAACAATTCCCGCAAAAATTTGCCCGGTTCTACCATTCTAGGTACAGAACCAAACACCTAGACCAATATGTTTTTTTTTTTCTAAAGAGTGGAGAAAAAAATTACCAAAACCCTAAACAGTGTTAATCCAACCCAAGAACCAAATCAGGACTGATGGATCCGGCCCGGTTCTTGGCCTCACCGCTCTATCTCCCAATCCTAGGGTTTCCCCTTAGGGTGCGTATGACAAAATTTCTAAAATAGAAATTGATTTCTGGCTAGAAATTGATTTCTCAATTTCTATTTCAGAAATTGAGAAGTTAAAAATTTTAGCTTCTGATTTCTTCTTCAAATCTATTTCGAAATAGAAATGCCCGAAAAGAAAAAATCAAATCGTTCTGCAACGGTTTACGTTACTCTAAACCCGTTTTGAACAACAGAAAAAAGAAAATAAGTAAAAATTTTATCATACGCGCCCTTAGTAGCCGCCAATTTCACACTATTAACTGAAATTGAGCCTCGGCGGAGTTTCATTTTTTAGGTCTTAACATGGGCCGAGTTCAACTATGATAAATTTGGCCCAGCATGCAATGAACCGATCACATCTTCTTTGTAAGAAGAAAGACGCAGAAAAAACTAAGGATCTCGCTAGTCGCTACTCCGGTCTTCTTTGGGAGTGGAAAAGCTCCGGGCTTTGAAGTGAAAAAGGGACGAACCCACTCCTCCGATCGACTCTGGTATTAACCGCTGCTCAACCCTTTATACTTCACGTGCTTCAGCTTTCACGTCTTTCTAGTTCTCGGGCTTTTCTGGGTCGTGCACGCCAACCGTTCGAGGAAATTACCCACTGGGATTTTGCTTGACAAACTCGCGGTTCTGTGAGTTTTTCTTTTCGTACAGTAGTTGAAATTCGAAGTGATTTGATCGTTTTACGGTTAACTGCATGACGGGTCGTGATATGATAACAATATAATGGAAGTGTATTTTTTTATAAAGACATTATAGCGGAAGTTAAAGCTGTGCATTTGATCCTTTATGCACTTCTTCATTGGTTTTGGTGGGTTATTTTCTGGATTCATTAAATGTTGAAGCTAGACATGATTGTTGTCTCTAATGGAGTAATTGATGGAGCTGTATAGATGGCGTTGAGGCGGCTTTTGGGGTGGTCTGATGGTGAGCTGATGAGATCAGATTCGAAGCCTTGTTCGCGATTGATGAGACAAACAGCTGCCATTTGCACTGTGGGCGGAGGCTTGGGGTTCTGGATTCTCTGTAGATTGCACTATGGTATGTTGCACCAGTTGATTATCCATGCTTCTATTGCCTGGTCCTGCATAAGTTGAAGTGATGCTCACTTGCTCAGATGTCCGAGGCATGTATTTATAGAGGAGATTTTTGGGCTTTCTCTAGCTGAAGAAAACACACAGGAGGCAATTGATAATGGTGTGTTCATTCCAATTGATGTTGTGACATGAATAGTTTCCCCTTCCCCTAAAACATGCGCATATTTCCCAGCATAATCCCATTTCTTTAGCTGACTGAAGTATTTTAGTAAATCTGCATTTGGATACCTGCTGTCTAGTGTGGACTCTTGATCAAATTTTGAAGTCTGTCTTGTTTGTCTTCAGTATTCTGTCAGATTGTCATCTCATCTCTGTGTACTGTGGACCAAGTTTTTGGCTCTGAATATTGAGTTTCACTGGAGGGAAACCATAAGGCATATAGCATAAAAGAGACACTTATCCTGAAGAGTTTAGAATAAATCCACACTTTTATGGGTTGTTGGCTGTTGGTGTAGGCAGAGATATTTGGCTTTGAGAATTCTTCCTCCCTCAAGATGATAAAAATATAGGATTTACTATGCTTCTGAACAGTACATGTTAAGTTGATCTTTTCCTATCAGGTCCAAGGATCACAATACCCAGAAGTCTCAGGTGGGCAGCTTGCGGAGCTGTATCAGTGAGCTCAACTTCGACGCTGCTGGTTCGCCTGTTCAGTCCAGAATGTGAACCCCAAAATATTGCTGCTTATGACAAAGGAAGATAGTAGCGGTATTCAATTAGGGCTGTCTTTCTTCTTTCATATAGTGACTGAGGAGCCTATCTTCTAATCATAAACTTTCTTGCTGGACTGAGATTCTAGTGGAGTGATGTTAATCTTCAAGTCTGTATGTATTGATTCTACATGATGAATGTTCTTCTAGTGCTAAGATTGGCAAATTTTTTGGTTAATAAACAGCCTAAGCATATTACACACCAATGCCAGGGTTTCCAAGATAGGTATGTTACTAGTCTTTTACACGCCAATGATAGATCCACATGGATTTGGAGTTGATATGCTACCTAATTGGACAAAGCATTCCAAAAATGCTCTGACTAAGACACAATGGCATGGCTGTAGTTATAACCAACTGTAGGGTCTTTCCATTTGGCTGAGTTGCATATCATTTTCGGGCTACTGCAGTTGATGCTTTTATCATTTTCCACTTGGAGTTGTTTGATACATTATACACGCACTTCTTCTGCATCCTAATTCTAGATAGATATTGCAGAATGCTAGACTGTAATTAAGTGTCAAATTTAATGACTTGCTATCGAGATATGGGTGCCAACAAGAACAGTGATTTTGCCTTTTGTCACTGCTAACAGTATCTGCAGAAACTAAGAGCTAGGCTATTCTTCTACTGCTTTAACTGTGGTTATTCCTCCTGTAGTGCTTTTGCTCCCTTTTTAGTTGATGATGCCCTCTGACAAAGAAAAAATCGCCAGATTGGTACCAGTGGTCGGAAATTTTTTTGTAAAGGCTCATTCTACAAGTAATATGGTAGGCATGATGTCGCAGAGTGTAAGAGACATATGAGGACATGCGTGTTTTGTGAGATTATTGAAGATCCTATTGTTTTCTTGATATGTTTTTTGGTTAGTTAGAATGAACTGGCGTCTACATATCATTCTTTTCCGAGCAAAGCAAGCGGTTGCTGTAATCTATGAAGGAACTGTTGATCAGGGGATTTGTAGCCCTTCAGTTGGAAATGAATAGATTTAAAGCCTTTCATTTTTTCCTAAAGGGTTTTGGAGGCTTAGAGCCCTAGGGAAAGATGAACTAAACGCGGACTAAGAAAAGTTTGAATGTTGGTGTCTACGGTATTTTCCATAGGAATCAAGAAAATATGTACCTAGGTACGGTACGTTAAAACGGATTAATCCGTTGGTAGACCATAGACTCCCGAGGAAATGTGCCAACGATTGCAGGATGATTGAGCACACAACAAGAACGTAGACGAGGTTTTCCTGAGAAACGATGTGCTTGTCGAGACTTGGGCCTGAGAAACCGAGGGATCAAGGACTCGGTCGTTTCTCGCGTTCCTTGTCATGCTTCACAAATCATATCATCCCCCATTGGCCGAGGCATTGAAAGGCTAAGTCTCTCGTGGCCTGTCATCGATCTTTTGAATTAGGGTGATTGGTTCCCAAGTTGAGTCGGTTTCACGGCCACCGATTTATTGGATTACAGTAATCGATTCCCTGATTGGGTTGGTTCCATCCTAGAACCAGGAATCGAACTGAACTAGTCGGTCTCGGTCCGATTCTTGGGTTGGATCAGTCCGATTTAGGGTTTTGGCAATTTCCTTTCCTTTACTCTTTGAAATAAAAAAGGAAATTTAATATATATATACACACATCCATCCGGTCGCAGTTCAATTTTGCACCTTGAACTGGAATTTGGACCGATTATTCTCTATTCCAAAAATTTAAAATTGGGATTGGACTAGTTCCTGCGGGAATTGCCCAGTTCAGTTGGGTTCGATCTAGTTCCGGTCCATCTGGTTCCATGCACACCCTCCACGTTGGATCGGAGCAATAATGCCAGAGGGAAAGATGACAAGATCGTGAGGAGTTGCGTGGAGCGCTCGTTAATACATTCGATAATGATGAATGGGAAAGCAAAGGGAAAAAAGGATGGAAGAGATAGTGCCGTCCACACTGTGCATGTCTCACCAATTCACTAATGGCCAGGGGGATCGTACCCAGATGACACCTCGAGAAGCTGACGCGCCCCCCAAATGATTCACTTTTCATCGAAAAAGAAATTCCGAAGCAAATTTGAGGAAAAACTTGGTAAGCAACACCAAAATCTCTCCAATTTTATTCCATTTTTTGATTCCGGAAAAGTATCAGCAAAATCTTAAAGGTATCACAATAGTATTAATTTAGTCATAAACATTTTAACCTAGTATCAATTTAGTTATAAATCTTTTAATCTAGAGCAAATCCAATCATTCAAACTACTTTTGGCCAAATATTATCAACGCGGATGGCGACCGGCCTAAGTGGCCAAGATACTTGCATAAAAATGGTCGACACCGACATAAACAACTTTTGATAATATTTGAATATTTTTTTTTGAATATTATTTGTTTTTATTTTTATTTATTCTTTCATTTTTTTTCCTTTTTCTTTTTTTTTTTTTTTTTTTCCCCTCCCTTCCTTCTCCTCTTGTCGGTCGCCAAACCTTGGCAATTGGCGAGAGCTGAGGGATCTCACCGGCCACTAGCGAGGCTCGCACAACCCCTAGTGAGCTTGCTAGGGGTTGCAAGGGTGGCTTTGCATTAAGCTAGCAAGGGTCGAGCCTCCACTAGCCACTGGCGAGGGGATTCAAATCCGATGAGCCTCACTAGCCCTCGCCTCTAACCAATCACCAATCGACAACTAGCCACAGGAAGAAGAAAGGGAAGAAATAAATAAAAATTAAAAATTCGTAAAAATATTAAAATTTTATTAAAAGTTATCTACGTTATTGCTAATCATGTTATGTAAATCAATTGACATTCACATTAGATAAAATCTCACCAAAACTAGCTAAAATGACTGAATTGACATGAATTGATGTTTAATATAATAGGTTTAGGACTTTTCCGACACTTTCTCCTTGATTCGACTAGCTATAAGAGTAGTTATGAATTGCCTGGGCTAATTATTTTTGGATAAGGGTTTTTCAATAAAGAATATGGATATTGTTATAGATTTATCTTATACATAATGATGCGGGCTTAGGCGATCGCAGTATAGAAAACTCGTGTGGATTTCGAATTGGATTTTAAGTACGGAAAAGACCGGTAAGACCGTTGATTTTTAAACTAAAAGCTGATGTCATCGAAGTAAGTCTAGGCAAGGATATATCATTATTTGATGTTTATTGCTCCTTCTCGTATGGTTTCGTGACAAAGGGTATGAACAAGTTGAAGTTATTATTGAGCTACTCGAGCTTGCTTAGAAGACTAGTGGAACTCGACTTGATTTTTTTCAGGTCCGAGTAGCATGAATTCCAAGCCTACTTTTAGCCTGAACTTGCAAAAAAGCTTGATTGAGTAACTTGAGGGTCTGACCGATTAACTAAATTCTATATAATATATGTTTTCTTCATATTACTGTATTTCTTTGACTCAAGATGAGCCTGAAACTACCCTGTTGAACTTGAGCTTATCAAGCACTCTTGTGCCGAAAGAAGCTCGAGCGGTTGAGTATCCAATATTGTGCAATGAGGTCTAGCCTCACTTAATATGGTAATACTTTAGAATTTGATGTGGGAGCATCACTCTCTATCAATCAGCTCCCAAATTCAACTCATTTTTCGTTGATTTAGCCAACCCATCCACCATTCTTACAAGTAAAAGTCAATTTCTACTGCAATTTAATTATATGGATCCAAGGTTGAAGTTGCTGATTGTGTAACATAGTTGTCGATTTCAAGACTCCCAATTGACTACTTAATGACCAGAGGCTGTACTAGTTGATTCATATCGCTCTTTGATAATATTGTACAGTAACTGTTCGGCTTCAAAGATTGGTGCATAAATTTAGAGGGTCTTATTAAGTTTCAATGCACCTGATGCTAATCCTCATATTTAAGTCTCTTAACTCCCAGCTTTATATGGATCTTTATTGTGGTTATAATCAGCTGAATTCCCCAAAAGTATGACCAATTTCTAGGAATTCTGAGAGTATTCTCCTTTATTTAGCAATATCTCTATAAATAGATGTGTAATCTTATTTGTAAAGGAGACAAGACATGCATATCGAGAACATTTCATTTGTCTGAGCAAGTATCTATTCTCGAAAAGTGGATTATTTCATGTTGATGAACCAAGAAACCCTTTACCCATGGTTGGCAGCACGTCTTTTAGGCCTTGTTGGTGAGCTTCTCTTATCTCAAAATATTTTATTCTTGGTGAGTGATTCGTCCTTTAAATCTTTGACAATGATATTCGATGAATCCCGATGTTTATTTGTGGTTGATGGCGTGCTCTTTAGAACTTGGGGTGATAGTAATTTATTCTATATTTATATTTATCCATTAACATCCATCTCCATACACTTTGACCTGTTCCGAACTTCGTTCAAAGCACCACCACTATATGCTCACTTGCCCGACAACCGCATCACTGTATCGACTCTATTCAACTCGACTCGACTCGACTCGATACTTGGGCCCACCGCCTTTCACCTTCCCCATACGTGGATGACGAAGGCGGTCACGCCCATCTCACGTGACCCAGAACGTCGGGGCTCGAGGCAGAGTGGAGGATGAGAGTGAAAGTGAATCCGAAAGCGAAAGCCTTTTGAAACGGAAGAGGAGATTACAGGAGAGGATAGAGATGGAGAGATGAGAGAGACAAAATGAAGGAGAAGCCCGATGTAGCGCCTGCTAACTTTGTTTATTCGGTTGTGGAATCTCCCATCACCTCCTCTTTCACCCCCTAGTTGTCATCAACCCCTCCATCCCATCTCTCTCCTCCCACCTCTCTCTCTCTCTCTTTCTCTCTCATCCCAAGAACATCAACCTAACAAGCCCACAACGCAACAATAGCAACAGCATAAACAAATCAATCACCCCCGGATTCCTCCATGCTTTCTCTCTCCTCCTCCCGTTCTTGATCTTGAAAAAAGGAACAAGAAAGACCCAGTTTTCTTGCCGACCCATCAATGGACTCTCCCAAGAACCGCCACCACCACCACCACCACCACCTCCGCCCCCAACCCAACGGCGATTTCAAGACCCATGTGCCCAAGAAGCCCAAAGTCGCCACCTTTATCGCGGACTCCGAGGTCGAGGCCGAGTTCGCCCACCACGACCCCTCCGTCGCCCGGATCAACAACGGCAGCTTCGGCTCCTGCCCCGCCTCCGTCATCGCCGCCCAGCAGCAGTGGCAGCTCAGGTACCTGAGGCAGCCCGACAGCTTCTACTTCAACGAGCTGCAGAAGGGGATTCTTGAATCGAGGGCCGCGATCAAGGACCTCATCAATGCCGAGGACGTCGATGAAATCTCCATCGTCGACAACGCCACGACCGCGGCCGCGATAGTGCTCCAGCAGATCGCCTGGGCCTTCGCGGAAGGGAGGTTCCAGAAGGGGGACGTCGCGGTCATGCTCCACTACGCTTACGGCGCGGTCAAGAAGTCGGTGGAGGCGTACGTGAAGCGCGCTGGCGGGCGGGTGGTCGAGGTCGAGCTGCCGTTCCCGGTGAGTTCTCAGGAAGAGATTGTGTCCGAGTTTAGGAAGGCCTTGGAGAGAGGGAAGGTGGATGGTAGGAAGGTGAGGTTAGCTGTTATCGACCACGTCTCGTCGATGCCCAGCGTGGTGATTCCAGTCAAGGAATTGGTCAAGATTTGTAGGGAGGAGGGGGTTGACCAGGTTTTTGTAGATGCAGCACATGGGATTGGGTGTGTGGACCTGGATATGAAAGAGATTGGGGCTGATTTCTACACTAGCAATCTGCACAAGTGGTTTTTCTGCCCGCCTGCGGTCGCGTTTTTGTACTGTAGGAAGTCTCCGAAGTCGTCGGACTTGCATCACCTGGTTGTGTCCCATGAGTATGGTAACGGGTTGGCTATAGAAAGCGCTTGGATTGGCACGAGGGATTATAGTGCTCAGTTGGTGGTGCCTTCGGTCTTGGAATTTGTTAATAGGTTTGAAGGTGGTATTGACGGGATTAAGAAGAGAAATCATGAAGCTGTCCTAAGGATGGGAGAGATGCTGGCGAAAGCCTGGGGGACGAACCTCGGCTGTCCACCTGATATGTGTTCGAGCATGATCATGGTGGGTTTGCCTGCTTGTTTGGAGATATGGAGTGAAACAGACACTCTGAAGTTGAGGGACCATTTGAGGGATAGTTTTGGTATTGAAGTGCCGATTTATTACCGACCTCCAAAAGAGGGTGAGGTTGGTCCAATTACAGGGTATGCTAGAATCTCGCATCAGGTTTACAATAAGGAAGAGGATTATTTCAAGTTTCGAGATGCGATTAACAAACTCGTGGACAATAAGTTCACTTGCAAGCTTCTTCCTGAGTAATAAGGTAAACTCCTTGAATTCATCAACTATAAACTTATATTTGCCATTATTGTTCTTTTCCTGGTTTAGCAAATGGTAAGTTAGTTTTCTTCATGATTCTATGAAAACAGTCAGTGGGATTTTTGTTTAAAGTGGTGATCTTATCTTCTGTCTGGATCATTGTGATTGTGAGGCATTTGTTAAGGTGGTCCCTTCCAGAAGGCTTTGATGATTAATAATCAGAGCACTGAACTCAATACAGAATTCCTCACTACACATCAAGATCTAATATTAATGGAAACTATCTGCTAACGCAACTGTAGGATAGGATAAGAACTTGCTATACCTTTCTGAGTCGGCTTGATGCCAAACAGAGATGCTTGTTCATAATCTTGGTCACTATTTGAGAAATCCAGCATTAGGAGTACAATAACTGACGAATAACTAGCAAACAGTAAGAAAAGGTAATAGGAATTGGTTTGATTAGAGACCTCGGATTGCTGAAAATTGTAATTCAGTGGCAAATAGGACATGTTTCGGATCTATTTCTCTGCTCTGAGGCTTATGTTCTAATTTCTCTTCTGATAGTCAGTACGAAGTACAGTTCAGGTGGTTGAGGTATTCTGTTTTAATTCTGTTGAGCGTAATGGCGAGTAGGGTAAAGAAACCTCCCTTTTCCCCTATTTTGGCAGTATCAGTGCTGAGGCTTTGTCAATGGTCATACATTTTTCTTCATATTTATCGTGCTCTAAACAAGTTGGCTTTATGGACTTCAGAGGCTGAACATCAGTGCTGCTTGTTTAGTATTAAGTGGATAGAGAGATTTTACTGAGGAACATTGTCCAACTATGCGGTAGTTATGCGCTGCACAAGTAAACAAAACAGAGCAGGCTTCGGGGTGAGGAGAGAAGGGCGAGAAAGTGGGTGTGGTATTTATGTATTGGGTTCGAGATATACCGTGGGTATAGCAATTAAAGTATCTCGTGTTACGTGTGGAGATCCAAAGTTTGACCAGTTTGTTTTTGTTTCTTGTAGCTCTAAAGTGTTCTGATAATAAAAGGGTGCAGTTTTAAGCTCAGCTTTGCATGCCGTCGGCTGCCGTCATGGTTTAGTTACCATGGGATTCCAAGAAGTCTGCAGGAATCCGGAACCGAGAGGATGCACGTTGCCTTTGTAATTAGATTTTTAGGAAAGATATTGACTGCAGGCTCATTTAGTTTGAGAGATGCTGACAACAGGCTATGCTAATTTTTGTCGTTTCATGCTTTGTCGATCCTCCTCTGTGCAAATAAATAAGAACGAACCTGCTCTCATGTCCGGCAGGAGCTGCTTATGAAGGTCGTGGATTGAAGCTTTGGTTTAGGTTTTGTATCGATTCTGCACGACTTGTTGCTTTCGGTAGGATCATCCTTTGCCTGTGCAGACTGATGATTTGCTGCTTTCCAAGCAAGGTCTAGTGTCAAAGCCAAGCCCTCTTCCTCTATGATTCTGTAATTGAAGAATGGCCTAGTAGAAAGCTTCACCGTTTGCTTTAGACGTTCGTTCCCTGACCCTGGGATTGTCTTCTTGTTGAAACCCATTGATATGCTGAGATTGTGATGCTGCCGCTCTAAGATGCAGCAATCGGTTGCTGGTGACTAATTTTGACATTCTTGAGTGTGCTTTGGTTGTTCAGTATGCCGTCACATGGGGAGGTCGGGTGAAAAATGGTCCACTCGGATTAACCCATTTTTACACAATACAAATTTAGCAACTATGTCTGATTCGGGCGCAAACCATACACCCTACCTGACTCGATAGAAATTGATTTTTGGTTAGAAATTGAGAAGTTAAAAATTTTAGCTTCTGATTTTTTCTTCAAATGTATTTCTGGAACATAATATAAAAATCAAATTGCGTTATCAAACAGATTTCTGTTCCAAACCTCTTTCGGAGAATAGGAAAATAGAAAAGTAGAAATTTTATCATGCTCGTCCTTAACTAAGTCGGTGAAGGAGGTGAAGGAGCTTGTGTGCTCGGGTCAGGTCATGCTATAAGAATTCGCGTAACGTGTGAGCAATATGGATATGTGAGGGCATGGAGGTGGCGGTGAGACAAAGGGTGATGGATTCTGCCTGGTCGACGAGCGTTGCCCTCACTCTTGTAAATCGGCTTGGGTTTTGCTTCCGCCTTGGTGATGGCAGGCCAGTTTGGTTTATTTCCAAGATAAATTGGAGCCGGTGCTCATCCCTGAATGTCATTATCGTGCTGCCTTGTCACCGTCACCTCGGTGTGTCGATGGCAATTTAGAGAGTGAGTTCTTTTCAGACCCATTTGAACCCGTCATCAATTGATGTTTGGGGTATTGACAGAAAACGTAGGACATCTTTACCTCTTTTAGACAGATCGAATGTCGAATCTCGAAGCTATACAACCATGGAAGTTGAGAGTAAAAATCACTCCGGACAGATTTTAATTGGCTCTGATTATTTATAATCAACTGGGGCTTATAGAGTTTAGTGCCTTGCCAGGTGTTTCTGATAGGGCTGTCCCATAGGCCAAAATCAAAAAGGTATTGAAAAGGTGTTGACATTTATAGATTATTTCTGTGGTGGCGAAATTGATGCAAAGGAGAAGTCTTTAGTGGGTGATGATGAAAAGTAAAAGTTGGGCATGAGTGCTTTTGTTGACGTGCGTTTTGTGTTGCTTCATGCGTTAAGAGTAGGGAGGAGAAAAGCATGACATATGCAATTAAGAAATTAATTTTTGTTCGCATAATGTCAATTTTTATATGATGGATATGATGGACCTGCCCTTCCAATGATAAAGAATAATAATTATATTTTTGGGGCAACATCACATTATTTTCGGGGTCGGATTGCATATTGAGAACTCTTTTTTACCCGGATTGAAAAGGCAAAAAGTCGATCCGATCCATTAAGCCCATCTTAGATTGGGCGACTAGAGAATCCCCACGTGGGAAGGAAAGACTGTTTAATACGATTTATAATCCTTCGATAATCGGGTTAATGGATCGTTTAATCGAAAATGGTAAGGGAACTCATGTTTGGATCTGCGGTTGTCCGGGCTCCAATCGAACCTCATAATGCCAAAGTTGTAGCTCCAAATATTGAGAGTCGCCCGAACCAGAGGATTTGAATGCACCTACCGTAGTTGATATTGCCATCGCTTTCGAATCGAAAAACTTATTTTATATATGAATTTGTACGACTATAACATGAGGTATGAACCTTACTTATATGAATCGCGATCAACTTCAAATTTGAGGTTGGCTCGTTTCTACCGCATCAAAAGAAGATTCTAAATGTGAGTACCACAATATTTTTGGATATCTTGTTCACATGATTTAGAAAAGTCACTTAGTGATGGGTTATGTTTGATAAACTAAAAGGGCAAAAAGAATCAAAAATGTGAAAAGAGGCAACTAACACTAGTGGTCCTTCGACATTCCCACAAGAATTTCACGCTCATCATATAATGTTTGTTTTGAGCCATAACAATTATTCATCAAAGCGAACTTGGAACTTGTCACTGTTGCCTCACTACGACGCTTGTTGAAGTGGTGTCGAGACAATCTTACATTGTGACTCGATCAAATCTATGTATGCTCATGACTTGGTCGGATCTATGCTACGTGGCATCAATTTCATTTATGGTCAAAGCCCAATAATTTCTCCCACATGAGCCTACACATTTTGATGTGAAATTTGAGGGCCAAATTACAAAAAGTCCATAGGTAATAATTTTAATGATCAAAGGTTTCACCGCAAATAAGATCAATCTAGAGCATACTAAGATTCTCTCTCTCTCTCTCTCTCTCTCTCTCTCTCTCTGATGTCAAGGCTGAGACAGGTCGCGCAAACATTGGCAACCAAATCTCACAAGCACCTAGAAAAGACAAAGTTCTCCATGATTTCAGATTCAAAGGTAAGCTAATAATTGTCTCTCACACATAAAAAAATGAGCTTAAATGGCAAGCAGGAGATATTCTCTCTGCTTCAACTTTATGCAAACTTCTCTGCCATGGAGCAGAACTCTTTTTGTCTTTTGTGTGCTTGATCTCGCTCTCACGGACATCTGGTTCGAGTCCGACACAGCTCTCTCTCTCTCTCTCTCTCTCTCTCTCTCTCAGTTCCCTCGCTTTCTTGTTCGATTGTTCTTGAAGCTCTTTGGCTGTCTCTGCTAAGCCAGAACCCATAAAGAAAGCAAGAAAAAGAGAGAATGAATCCGTCTTGTCATCTTATATGATGGGTGTTCGAAATCGTGTCCAGCAGCTCTGAAGAGAGCTTGGGAGAGCCTGCACATGCTTTTGGTGCGTCCTCCAGGAAGTAGGAATTTTGTTTTGTTGGTGATCGGCAGCATCGACGATTCTTGGAGACGGAAATGCTAAATACGAGGATAGATCGCGCGAGTCTCTCTTCGTGCTGTGATTTTTTGGCTGGAGTTGGCACCTGGTCCTTGTCACTGTATAATTTAGTGTCGTCTTTCGAGCTTCGCGGAAGCAACTGGAATTTAATACACACTCAACTACCGTTCACGTTCACATGCAAACTGGAGAGAGAGAGAGAGAGAGAGAGAGAGAGAGAGAGAGAGGCTTTATATCTCTCTGCTATTTTTTAATCTTTGCATGGTCAAACTCAAACTAATCACATGCCAATCTATACCCACGGTGTGCAGCACCCAACACCCGAGAGGAGGAGTAGGAGGAGGAGAAGGATTTGACTAGGCTTCGGTTCTCATGTCAATGTCCGAGGAATCCCAAGTTTCGAGTGTCGGATTTGACCCGCTTTTGAGCGGCTTGAATGAGAAGAAGCAGAGTTTTAGGCGCAACGTGCTCTGTTTAGCATCGGAGCTGAGGGACGTCCGAAGCCGTCTCGCGTTTCAAGAGCAATCATTTGCGAGAGAAGCCCTTTCGAGACAGGCGAGTGAAATTTATTGTCCCGGTCATGTTTTCTGGAGCTCTGATCTCGAAATGATTTCTTTGTTTTTGTGAAGTTTTGTGTTCTTTCTGCTTATTGGGAATCTGGGATTGATGGGAGTTCTCTGATTTTTACATTTCTAAATTTGTTTTGGGCAGGAAGCAGAGAGCAGGGTGAGGGAGATGGAGGAGGAAGTGATTGGATTACAGAGGAGATTGGAGGAGAAGGATGGGGAGCTTCAGGCTTCAACTTCTGCTTCTGAGAAGGTCCCTGATATTACACCACCTATCTTGATTCTTACTTTCTGTTTTTATTTAGCCCGTGGACTGATTCTTGCTCATCATATTACGTCCATTGTTAATTACTTGTTGATGTTCTTAGAAGGTCATGAAGGCATTTTTCCTTTCTGTCATCGCAAGTGATGCAATTTGGTTTTTGTTCTTAAGGCTTGTTTGTTGGTCATGCTGTTTGTAATTTGCGATCTCATGGTCATTTTGCACGGTGCCTTTTGGTAGTTTCTCTTTGATTTTCTGGAGGAACCCAATGAAGCATTTTGGATAGCTCATGGTAGTTCACTACTAATGTAAATTGAATTGTTCATGAAACATTTATTTGCATTGACATATAATTGAGCTGAAAAGGGTAAGTAAGGTGCAGAATTTTTTAATGAAGTCGCATTTCGTATGATATTCCTCAAAGTAGTAAAAGCTGGTTTTCTTGGTGATGTTTCATTTCATATTGCTTAGTGCAGAAAGCGTGCTGTACTTGGAAATTTTCTGGATATTAATATCTTCTCAATGTTCTTCATCACCATCTTAAATGAGTTTATGCTTTGAATTTTTCTAAATGGAATGTGAGTATTTTCAGCTGTGGACAGGCACAACGGCCTGAACTAAGGTTTGTATTGCATTGAGAAATCGTAGCTTAAAGCTCCATGTCCCAGCTGGGCTTTCCCTTCTTCTGGATTTCTGCCCAATGAATGAGAGAGGGAGGGAGGGAGTTTCTGGTGGATTGTAGAAGCTAGCTTAGATGTGCCTGAATAAGCACCTGTGCATATGTTATGATTTCATGGTTGTAGCTTCTTATTCTAAAGACCTTGGCTTGAGTAAATATGCCTTACTATCAATTGTACCATAACTGCTAATTTGTTAACTGATGCAAGCCCTGAATATTTGCATGCACCTAAGAAGAAGAGCTCATATGTCGTGAGGAAAATATGTTCTCCAATTTCTGGGGAAGCCATAAAAGTTGATTGTGCTTCATCAACCAAAGATGTTTTGATGTTAATTTAATTGCGTTGGATGATCCTTTCTTTTTCTGATTGTTGGAAGAAAACTTCTCCGCTTCTACAGAACATAGCCTTGGTTGAAGTACACACAGTACTCTTTTGCTATGGTTTAATTTCTCAATGGCATCTTCCTTGATCTGACATTTTATCGAAATGCAGTGTCTCCAGGAAATGGATGCTCTTAAATCACAGATTGTGATCACTCAAGCCACCGCAGATGCTAGTGCTACATCAGCGCAATCAGCGCAGCTTCAGTGCCTCGCCCTCTTAAAAGAGTTAGACGAGAAGAACTGTTCTTTAAAGGAGAATGAGGACCGTGTTAATAGGTTAGGTGAGCTATTAAATAACCTGCAGAAGGATCTTCAAGCGAGGGAGTACTCACAAAAGCAACTGAGAGAGGAAGTTACGAAGACTGAGCGTGATATCATGGAAGCTCTTGCTAAATCAGACTTAAGCAAGGACTCTGAACTGAGAAAATTGCTAGATGTGGTATCTCCAAAGAACATCGAGAATATTAACAAACTTTTGCTGGTTAAGGATGAAGAAATAGGAAAGCTGAGGGATGAGATCAGGATCATGTCCACTCATTGGAAGCTCAAGGCGAAGGATTTGGAATTACAGGTGTTGCATCATATTCACTTGCTTATGTTTCTCCATTTGTTAATTCTTTTGCTGTGATTGTGGTTGGTGTATGTTATTAAAATTTCAAGAAAGATTCTGCTTAGTCCTTAAACATCGGTACAGGAAATGCTGGGTTAGTAACATGAGATTAGAGCGTTGTTTTGCTGAACTCTAGTTTGTCTAAGGCAAACATGCTGGAATGGAGTTGTCTGTTCAGTACATAATGGACTTTCTATTTGTCTACTTGACATGATTGTAAAATAGCTGGAGAAGCAGCGGAGAGTGGATCAGGAGCTGAAGAAACGGGTGTTGAAGCTGGAATTCTGTCTCCAGGAATCCCGTTCCCAGACACGGAAACTTCAACGGGTAATTTGCCCAAACCGTTTTAAGCAGGGTAGTTTGAGTCATCGGCAACGGCCTTTTTGGTTTTCACAAATTTGTTCAATTCCTTGTCTGCAACACTCCTCGAGTAAATCCATGTCCTTGTCTATCTGATACGGCATTTTTACAAGACACCTTGGTCCACTTGCCATATCATGTTACATTTGTATGTAGATATGTTTAACCTGACTTGCCAAAACATTTATACAAACTTCGTACTCGGCGACCTTTTCTTTTTTGTTGCATAAGATCGATGTAGGGACATGTTTTGATCTCTCACCACGACCATTTGGATTTAGCTGCATGTTTTATTCATCTTTTGTACTGGCAACAGATGGGAGATCGGAGAGACAAAGCTCTCAAAGATCTCAAGGAGCAATTCATGGCGAAGCTGCACCAGAAGAGCGGTCCAAGCGGCGACAGCAAACGGAACTTCTGGGAGTCCCCTGGCTTCAAGATAGTGGTTCCCATGTCCATGTTGATCCTGGTAGTTTTCTCTAAGCGGTAAAAATGGTCACAGCGAGAGTTCACTTGTAAAAAGGCAAAAGCGAAAAAGGGAAAAGGATATAACAGGTGCTGTTTTGCTCAGTTCCTTGCAGCATTGGCCAATGCATTTTTGTAGTTCATAGTGAGTATTATAGGACGTTGATCATGTCTTTGGATCGTACCGGTGATCCACACAGGGACTTGATGCATATATGGTTAGGCTTATGGTTAGGGCGCATCTAGTCCAGTTGGACGAGGGCCGTGCAGACTTTCACCGTGGCTCTCTCTCTCCCTCATCTTTGATAATTTTTCAATCATTAAAATGCTTTTGAAAATTAGAGCCGAGGCGGCGCCAGGTTAACCTTACAAGACAGTGGCGTCACAAATAAAATCGTAGAATAAATGTGTCACACGAATACAAATTTATAGTTTTTGGTGTCAAAAAATAATTTAGAGTAAATATATTACAATTAGTATAATTTAGGATTTTTGATGACTTTCTCTTTTTTTTTTTTTTTTTTTTTTTTTTTTTTTTTTTTTTTTTTTTTTGTCTTGTTACAATCCTATACTACAATTTAAAAGAGTAACCCGACAACCATACTAACTCACTTATACTAACTCACTTATGCCATAACTTCCTCTTTCCATTCTTTCTACCCTTCATATGATCTTTATTCAAGTGCCAAAGCAGCAGCATGACTACATATGGTCATGACTACATGGTCACGCATCAAATGTCGAATGACTTTCAATTCAATGACAATTCTGAAATGATCCACCCTTTCTGACAATAATAAGGACACACATTAGATAACTTAGCATTCACTGCTCGAAAACCTACTTGAACTCAAGCAGGTTCTTATAATCACTACACAAAGACCCTATAATGTACTAGTTCGCGTTTCTATATGAGTAATTACAGGCATTTCTATGTACTTATAGACGTAATAGACACCTATTCCACAAACAAATTGCTGGAAAATTTTCCAATCACACCGCACCTTCAACAAGCAGATTAGCAAAGAATGGTTAAAAAATTTCTTCTTTGGCTAAACCATACTTGTCTAAACGCTTCTTCAAGGATCGCAACTCTCTTTCGTCCTTTGAAATACATTCCTGGGAAATATTCGATAATCAATTGAAGTTTGTCCTTGGTATCATAAACACAATAAGCATGCAGAACTGAAAACATTCACCAAGAGCAGCCGGTTAACATTCTAAAAGATCCTAAACTGGTATATCCATGATAAATTTACCACAAATTAAAACCTAAACTAGTAGACCTGTAACAAATTTTACCATAAACTAATTTTTTTACTATAAAAAATCCCAAATTGATACTCTTGTAACAAATTTACATTAAACTAATTTTTTGATCATAAAAAACCCTCAATTCATACACTTGTGACAAATTTATCATCTATTAGTTTTTGTCAAATTTAGACGTTAAATTTGCCTACCTAGATGACACATGGTGACGTAGTACGGTGGCATGCCAAGTCTATGCGGAAATCCATGGGATAAATATAATGAAAAATCTCAAATTGGTACAATTTACCAAAGCACAGTTTACAACACAACACATTGTGACAAGATGACTTCATCCAAAGCATTGTTTACAACATTCAGAAGGATCAAAGATCTGTCCAGACTACCACTGATAGCTTCTTACTTTACCCCAAACCAAAACAGACACTTAAAATATATTTTCATTTTTTTTTTCTGTGGCAACTTATAAACAGCTTGGTTCACTCCCACTAAGCTTTTTGGCTTTGAACCTCCATCTACAATAGTCGTCTCCACAACTGCCTTTGCTTTTCATTGCTTGTAGATTGATTATCGATTTCCATTTCATTGATATTAGGTAAACCAGCAACAACAGCATTAGAAGCTTGTTCTCCAACTTTTGTGTCTTCCACATTTGAATGGGTAACATCAGGAGCTAAATCCTCATTATAACAAGGTCACTTATCTGTGACCAACTCCATCACATCCATAGTGTCATCCAGTGCCAATTCGTGCCAATTCAAAATCTGATGGTCTAGTTGATAGTTGAAATATCTCCCTCATTGAACTCTCTGTCCAACTTGTTGATTGAGTCAACCCGAAGCCTTTCCGTCTCTAGTTTCTTCCTCAGCATGTCAATCTCCTCCTTAGATCGATGTTAAATACTTGGAGGCCACAGAAATCAGCAGCAAGAACTTTTACTTCTTCAAATTTCTCCATGCAAAGCTCTAGAAAACCAGAGAGTTACCAAGAGAATTCAGTTTATAAATTATCTTAGAGTTTCCCCCCTTCAAGAACACGCTTCTATTCTTTTGAATCTATAATCTTCTCCAACAAAGCTTGGTTTCATTAGCCCATTAGAGTTATCTTAAGTCATCTGGATATCAACTAATTTTTTGTGCATCACTTTTGTATTAGTCTCTAGTGCCTCCTATTGTTGCTCTGCCTTGCCTTGACCCGATCATAAGAGGTCTTCATCTCTAGAAGCTCATAGCTTTTCTTTTTGGAACATCATACATTGCTCGGTCATGATGTTTGAGCTCCTGCTTGAGGGAGTCTTTACTTGGCTTGAACTCGTTATGCTCTAATCCAGAGAAAGGCTATTAGCTTGGTGTTCTCAACTAGCGACCTTTGCTCTTCATCCCTACTCTTTGTGAGTGATTTCTTTATTTGCTCTATTCTGCCCAAGATATGCTCTAAAGGCAATCTGTCAAGTTGGGAAAGCATTTGTTGTCCCACGATCTCACCTTCACGCCCACTTCCGCATCAATTTGAAGAGCCCTGAACACTCGATAAAATGTCGTCTTCAGCCTTTCAATTTCATTTGTCAGCGTTTCCCCTTCTACTGACTGCTCGAGACCTTCGCTTTCCAGTTCATTAATCAACTTATTGGATAATTGGAGGCTTCAACGTGTTTCTTACATTCTAATTAATTCTTTGCTTCCGGATCTTCTACAAACATTTACAAGATGAAAATCGCAATTTGTGCGTTTATGACTTTCTCAAATTCCTTCTTCCTCATTTGAATTTCTTCTTGCAAAAGAATATATATATACACACACACACATGCACGCATAATTTTTTGAACCCACCAAAAGTGCTTTACTTGATTGTATATAAGTTGCACGTTCTTCTTTTGTATCGCCTTCACCATTTGTCCGAAACATGCATAATTGAGACCTGCCTACTCCATTAAGGAGAGAACACGGGGTTGGAGACTTGCCATGCCATGTTACATTTTTATGCAGATATGTACAATTTAACTTGCCAAAAATTTTATACAAACTTCTTTCTTGGCGAAATTTTCTTGTTCGTTGCATATGATCGATGTAGGGACATTCTGTGATCTCTCACCACCACCATTTATCTTTTGTATTCGCAACAGATGGAAGATCAGAGAGACAGAACTCTCAAAGAACTCAAGGAGCAATTTATGGCGAAGCTGCACCAAAAGAACGGTCCAAGCAGCAATGGCAAACGGAACTTCAGGGAGTCCACCGGCTTCAAGATATTGGTTTTCATTTCCATGTTGATCCTGGTAGTTTTCTCAAAGCGGTAGAAACTGTCACAACAAGAGTTTCACTTGTAAAATGGCAAAAACAAAAAAGGGAAAGGATATGACAGGTGCTGTTTTCCTCATTTGCTTGCAGCACTGGTCAATGCACTTTTGTAGTTCATGTCAAGTATTATAGAATGGTGATCATGTCTCTGAGTCGTGCTGGGATTCCACACAGAGACTTATTGCAAACTTGGTTAAGGTTATGGTCAGGGCCCATCCGGTCCGGTAGGACAAGGGTCGTGCAAACCTTCACCCAGGCTCTCTCTCCCTCTTCTTTGATAATTTTTCAATCATTAAATACTTTTGAAAATTAGAACTGAGGTGGAGCTAGGTCAATCTTACAAGACAACATCACAAACAAAAGTTTGAAGCAAACATGTCACACGAATACAAATTTAGGATTTTCAGTGTAAAAAAAAAGAGCTTGGAGTAAATGTGTCACAATTAACATAATTTAACATAATTTAGGGTTTTTGGTGATTCCTTCCCCCCTTCCATGTTATAAGCCAATGCTGCAATGTAAAAGAAGTGACCCTACAACCATACTCACTTATCCCATAACTTCATCTTTACATTCTTTCTACCCCATTTTCAAGTGCCTAAGCAACGGCATAACTACATGGTCACACACCATATGTCAAATGACTTTCAATTCAATGACAATTGAATGACAGTTCTGAAACGATCCACTCTGGCAAAAGTAAGAACATACATTAGATAACATAGCATGCACTACTTAAAAACCCACTTGAACTCAAGTAGGTTCTTATACTAGTTACACGAAGACCTCGTAATGTACCAGTTTGCGTTTCTATATGAGTAATTACAGGCATTTCTATGTATTTATACATGTAATAGATACCCATTCCACCAAAAAAATTGCCAGCAAATTCTCCAATCACACTGCACTGTCAACCAGCAGATCAGCAAAGAATGGATCAAAAATTGCTTCTTTGGTTGAACCATACTTGTCTAAACGTTTCTTCAAGGATCGCAGCTCTCTTTCGTCCTTTGAAGAACGTTCCTGGGAAATATTCAATAATCAATTGATATTTGTCCTTGGAATCATTAACATAATAAGCATGCAGAACTGAAAACATTCAGCAAGAACTGCCTTTATTACAATGGTGAATTGGGGGTAGAAGTTCAGACCATTATTAAAGCCAGTGAGTCGTGATCATTTCATAGAAGGATGAATCTATCTAAACAGTCATTTGTAATCAGTAAATATTGAAAATAAAAAGAGAAACCCAATTAACATATCGCCCATCATTTAGGAAATCAAAAGACTAAAGACAAATATAACTTTTGTTCCAAGACATGGGTGTTTATATAGAGAATTTTTCTGAAGCACTTAGGTTTCGCAAAAGGGAGAAAGCGACTTACAAATGATTTCTTCAGTAGTAATATATCGACCAAGTACACCAACCATAGCACGTTTGTCTTTGGGAAGCTGCAAAGAAAAATGGCTTAATCATCAAAATGAACCTATAGCTGCACCGTAAGCATACGAAAGCTTAGCTATGAGCCTATGACCATCTGTCAAGACTTAAATCCTGAAGTCCACACTCTTTGTACAAATAAGTCATGTTGGCTTTCTATTAGTCAATTTGAGAAATCATACAACCTTCTTTTGAGCTAGAAAAATTAGATCTCAAATCCATCAGCAGTTTTATACAGAATAATTTATTCGGTAATGTTCAGATTAGTTTAAAAGATGGAGCTATAAAAAATAATCTCATAAATTTCTGGGAGCAATCACATGTTGTTTGCTAATCATATGTAGAATCAATTACTTCTCAGTGCAGGCAACAGAAATAATACCTTCCTTCCCAATAATCTTCTGTCACTTCTTTCATCTTTCGATATGTTTCGGACTGCATATGCACAAAAGTTAGAAGGCATATATATAGAGTATCAAGGGAAACTGTTTGTTATCTTACTTGTTTATCTCCTTTTGGACCTTTAAAGAGATAAGGGTCTGAGGATAGATCCAGAAAGAGTATATCTTGGCCTGTAAAGGCGGAATGCTATTATCAGTGTACTGGGTTGGATGTATATGAAACAATCATAGAAGTGACATGTATTAGGTAATAGATAAGATGCCAACCCGTATTAATTCTAGAAAGCGTAAAATCAATTATGGATATGCACAATCCAAAAGTCTTGACATTGACATGCTTTCCTTCAAGCATGAAATTCAGCATCCTAGAATCATTCCGGCTTAATAGGATATTGCCCCTGTCACAAATTCACATATCTAATCAGCAATTAAAGATAAACGGAAAAATGCAATATAAGGAGTAAATCACATTATGGATACCAGTGTAAATCGCGGTGCTCGAATTCATAAGCCGCTTCAGCCACGGCCAGGGCAGCAGTAACCTACAATTTTTGAATGGAAAAGGGATCACTTTTTGAATTAACAATACCAACCAGTAAAAAGTGCAAGTGCTTCATGATCTACCTGAACAAGTAGACTCCGTGCTTCATCAAAGTTCAAAAGCACAAAGCTCTCAAGATCCTTGCCCCCATGTTCCAGGACAAACACCACATAGCACTAAGAGTAATTTTTAAGCATATGTCAGGGGAAATGGGTGGTGTCAGCATTAGCACTAACTGTAATTAGAAATTAATTGAGGCATCAAATAATATGTCTATGCTCTTGATCATAACTGTAAAGCACAACTACAGAAAGCAAGCCGAAAAAAATCACCAAGGGTATTGAATAAAAATAGTGAGAAAAAAAAATGTCATCTTTTAATAGAAACAGAAGCAGAACAAAAGCACAAGACCTGTTTCTCTGGAAATTCCTTGGGATGATCATTTTCTGAACCATTTTTTTCATCCCAATCTTCCCATGCTCTGATCAACTCCACATCATATGTACCTTGGCAGACCCTTAGACTGTGAAAGGAAGAGCATGAAAAACAGCTAATAAACAGCTAATGATACAATCTCTCAATATATTAAAAAGCAGCTTGAATTCAATGCAGGCCAATCTGCCCGGAAGCATTTTTATAGTTTGGCCAACCAAATGCACTCTTCTAGATTCTCGTCAGTCTGTCCCTATCGCAAGACTTAACATATTAGATCAACAACATGCTTAGATCACATGACGAGGACCTTTGCAAGGACTATCAAGCACATCATCTCTTAGCAACATATTGAAAACCAAAAAGGATTGCATGCATCTTGTTATTTCATCTATGTGCCTGGCTTACAAGCAAAATGACATAACTGAGATATCAGATGAAGACATACTCTATTGTCTGTATGAAAGTCGTGCAAGCATTACAAGCATCGTCCTTGCATTCTCTTAATCTGTTGAGAGTTTGAGAAAGTACAGCCTCCTCGAGCAATTCTTCCGATCTCTGGTGCACATAAAAATTAAGTTATCAAGGTCCATCACTCAAAACACTCCATTTTACCCATGAAAGCACCGACATTAGATCTAGAACCGGGAAGATAGGAGGTGAAGAAGGGACAAAATTATTGGTAAATGCTGTACAAAAGGGTTTATTAGCTGACACTAGGCTATGTATTTTTATAACCCTAAGAACCAGTCTGCTAATATTTAGCTTAATTCATAAACATAGCACGAAAATTGGAACGCTGATGAAAGCACCTTTCCGATGAGCTTGTACAAATATGAGACTTGATGACAATATTTACCTTCTGGACTTCACCATTAACTCGCAAATCGCCATCAATCGGAACCACCTTGCACACATAATTACCAGCCTTGAAGGCTTCCCCAAATGTACCTTCACCAATTTTGATAATATCACTAGGGGCACTGTATAGAGTAAGTGCTCGGTCAGTAGGCTGAAGAAATTCATTGCAAAGTTCAAATGACTGGCACAAACAAATAAAGAATTAAAGCAAGAAAGGTAAACTTATTAAGCTAATGTTGAAAATGTCCCTCAAAATAGTCTAATTTGTATCACTTTATTCAAAGTGGCCGTCTACATAGTTTCCTTTCTATCATTTAACCAAACTAGTTCACACTGCAATTTCATAGCAACTTGATGCAACATGTTTTAAACTCAACCTCTTGCATTTATCTGGAATTGGAAATTTTCCTTTTGGCCCTTTATTTCATCCGATCACACTAGCTTTTTAAATACTTCTTTAAAAGACTGCAATATGAATTAAATTTCCGGTTAAAGGACTAACCAAAACTTAGAGAATACATCCACAAAATTTGAAGGAGCTGTCTGCCCACAAACTGCAAGCAGTGCAGTAAATGGGTTCCAGTTATCACCATCAGATGTATCACAAGTTGAAGTCAGAGACAGCTTCCTAACAGCTTCTTCTAGATCTTCATCCTTCAATTCCAGTTTGCTAAGCTGAGAATGAACATGCCTTTCAAGATCATTCTTACAAATCAAACTTGGGCACATACTCGAATTGTTCTGCAATAAAGATCCACTAGGTGTCTCCAACTTTGCCCCCGAGAACATGGCCGGGGTTTCTAATATCTTTGAGAGTGTGCTTGAAGGTCCACAACCATGATTTAGTTTCTTTGATATCAACCATTTCTCTAGCCTAGATGACAAGTGAGGTATGACAAAACTGTCAGTTTGATTGCCAACAACCCAGGTACCAGACTTCTTGGGCGAGGGGCTTTCCTCTAACAACTCGAATGCATCAACCTCTTGAAAGTATGACCTTTCCTTTTCGAAGCTATGCATAACCATTGCCTGCAAAGATCATGACATGCAAATTACCAGCTTTTCGATTGGAAGACCTCAGGTTAACAGGTGATCTGCTATGCAAAACTTCAAGGCCAAAATATCAAGAACTAATACATATTGCTTTGAAAGAAACCTTGAGAATCCATGTGATGCAATAGACAACATTAAAATCATACTTTTGGAAGAGGAGGTTTCGCTTTCCTTCTGGCATGCTTCTGTTCAGGATGATGATCTACACAAGCTGTGACAGCTATACTTGTTCTCCCTCTTACAAACACAAAATAAGATTTTAGCAAGATGACCAGAATTTTGAGACAAGACAATATGGAGACAAAAGCATTTCCTCCTTCAACGTGGGACAGATGGAAATAAATAACCGAAGTCTGCTAGATCTTCATAATGCACTCATCTTTTCTTATGGATCGGAATCACAACACCTACATTTAACAGTGTGCTGGACAAAAGAAACAGAATATCTCTGGCTTTATCAAACCGAGACAGAATTGGTCAAAATTTGTTCTATTAAATGAATTTCACAGCCTTAAGTTATGCAACATATGTATGGATGACCATATAACCACGGAAGCCAAGCCGACAAGAAGCCGGGCAACAATCTTAGAAGAATGCTGACTTCACCCACTTCGCGCCCACCTACTAAAACATCAAATCGCCTACGAGAAGCACACGAACCCGAAAAGGGAGTAGGAATGAACACGGGGGTCAACGGGAAACGAAGCCAACCTGGTCGAAAGCGAACGGTTCCAACTGACCCGCTTTCCGTTAGCCGCCAAACTCACCCGGGCCACATTGACTACGCTCTTCCTGCAACCGGGCGAGGGAGAAACAATAGAGAAGAGAGAAATAGCAGCCAAAGATGCATGTCATCAACCGCGTCAGAGACAAAATGCACGAAGAAGCTCGAACAAGAAGGAAACTTTCGGCTTACCCGGTCGCTGCATTCTGCTTGCCGACCTTCTCCTGCTTCCTCCTCCGGTAAATCGCTTGTCGCCCGGGCCCCGGTTGCTGCCGCAACCGCTCCGGCTCTTCATCGCCGGCCACGATCTCCGACCAGAGATCGGCGCTGCTCCGACCTGGCGGAAGCACGAGAACAGGGTTGTGCATGACATTCTCGACGGGAAACGAATCGGAGAAAGACGAATCGTTGCAAGGATTGAAGGTTTTTGGGTGTTCTGTACCTGCTGCTCCGGCATTCATCTGCGCTTTGCTCAGAAGAGAGAGAGAGAGGGGGGGAGATTTGAACGTGATGCGATGTTGGGCGGGAGCGTGGGAAATGGGCCGGGCCGGGAACGGCCCAGTAGACTAGGCCGGCATGTGCTTAGTACTGGGCCTGGGCCGGAACTTGAACGTGATGTGATGTTTTGGGCTTTTGTTTTGCAACTAGGGTTCACGGACGGAAGTCGCCGGACGATGTTCCTGGGAACACCACCGTCCAGAGCTTTAGCATGAGGAGAACATTGTTCCCGTTACAAATTTGAGATTATGATGGTCGGAGTTCGCAGAAATGGCCGTGACGGTAGTGGCGACTAGTGATGTCTCATTCCGAGGTCGTCAGCCACGGGCCGGATTTGGGTTAAAGGAACTTTGGAGATTTTAGTGCTTCAAAAGACTTTTTTTTTTTTTTTGACATAAAACTCGCTAGATATGCAGTTAGGCAGAGAGACAAGACACGTCAAAATTCGCGGCGCAAGATGTCTTATTGTTCTGTTGGTGCTTGTGACCTTTTTGCCAATCCATAATGGACCTTTTGGTGCAAAAAAAAAAAAAAAAAAGTCTCTCAGTAAAGTTTTAGGGCCTATTTGTTAAATTTTTTTCCGTTCCCCGAAACAACTATTTTTGTTTTTTTGTTTAGAGGAACGAAAAAATAATAGAAACCTGTATAGTAAAACTTTTGTTCCTGGGAATAAAAACTCTATTTTTTTGTTTATGGGAATAGATTTGGAACAGAAATAAGAAATAAAAAAAGTAACTTCTTGTTCCCAGGAACAATTTCTTCTTCCTTTTGATTGGTCGCCGGCCTTGGCCATGGCCGACGTCGGTGATCGGCTAGACAAGGGCCGGTGGCCTCGCCGGAGTGTCGCCGGCTCCAGTAGATGCTATAGCTGCACGAGACTTAGCCTTCCCAGCCGATGCGAGGCTAAGCCTCGGCAAGCCAAGGCAAGGCCGACCTCACGCCACTTGGGCGAGGCCGAGGCTCACTATGGCCAGGCTAGCCTCTAGCAAGCTCACTAGACCTTGCCCACCGGTTGCCAACCATGGTGGTGGCCAACGATCGGCCAAAAAGAAAAAAGAAAAAGGAAAAAAGGAAAAAAGGAAAAAATAAGAAAATATAATAAAACAAATGGTTAATACGCTGAAAAACCCTAAATTGGTACACTTGTGACAAATTTACTCCAAACTATTTTTTTGACAATAAAAACCCCAAACTAGTATACTTTTGACAAATTTACCGCAAACTAGTACACTTGTGACAAATTTACCCTCTGTTAGTTTTCGTTACATTTTACTATCAAATTATTAAGTTAAAGACACATGACAGTTGACTAATATACCATTTTGGGATTTTACGCTCTGTTTGTCATAATTTACAATTTTTGTATTTTTTGTGGTATTAATCCAATTTAGTGAATGGTATATTTATCACAAATTTATTAGTGATCGAATAAAT
Source organism: Eucalyptus tenuipes (assembly GCA_014182365.1). Classification (NCBI taxonomy): domain Eukaryota; kingdom Viridiplantae; phylum Streptophyta; class Magnoliopsida; order Myrtales; family Myrtaceae; genus Eucalyptus; species Eucalyptus tenuipes. The sequence goes on from CM024538.1 coordinate 16,840,600, forward strand.
TAGTTTGTGGTAAATTTGTCATAAATGTACTAGTTTAGGGTTTTTTATGGTCATTCGGGGTAAATTTGTCACAGGTGTACCAATTTGGGGATTTTTATGGTCAAAAAAATAGTTTGGTATAAATTTGTCATAGGTGTATCAGTTTGGGGTTTTTCATGGTATTAACTCTAAAAGAAATAAAAAAAAATCCAAGAATCCTACCAAACATATTTCTATCTCGGGAGTAGAAATTTTGAGAAGTTACCAAATACGTTTTTTTTGCTCAGAAATTATTTTCGAGAACAGAATTAAAATATTATTTCTTATAAAAAATTATTTCCCCAAATAGAATCGTTACCAAATAGACTCTTAGTTGTGATTAGTTGGTACCTAAGGGCCTATTTGTTAAAATTTGTTTCTATTCCCCAGAACAACTATTTTTGTTCTTTTATTTTGGGGAACGAAAATAGAATATAAATCTGTTTGGTAAAATTTTTGTTCCGATAACAAAAAATCTATTTTTTTGTTTTTTGTTTCGGGAAATAGATTTGAAACATAGACAATAAGTAGAAAAAGTACCTTCTTATTCTCGGGAACAATTTCTAGAATCTATTTTTCTCTCTTCTTTTCTTTTCTTCTTCTTCTTCCTTTTGGCCGGCGACCTCGTCGGAGTGTCGCCACCCCCGAGAGACGTCGAGCCACGGCGCGGCTCAGCCTCGCCTTGGTTGGGCAAAGGGGGGCTCAGCCTCCCTAACTGGCGCGAGGCTCGGCCTCGCCAAGCCAGGGCGAGGCCAACCTCGCGTAGCTTGGGTGAGGTTGAGGCTCGCCTAGCCATCGGCGAGGCTCGACCTCACCCAAATCTGGTGAGGCTAAGGCTCGCCGTGGCTAGGTTGGCCTCCAGCAAGCTCGCCGGACCTTGCCTAGTCAGTCGTTGGCCACGGCGGTGGCTAGCAATCGGCCAAAGAGAAAAAGAAATAGGAAAAGGAAAAAAGGAAAAAAATAAAAGAAAATATAATAAAGAATTAAAAATCTAAAAAATCTAAAAATCCTACCAAATGTATTTCTATCTCGGGAGTAGAAATTTTGGGAAGTTACTAAACACGTTTTTTTACTCGAAATTGTTCTTGAGAATAGAATCGAAAAATTATTTCTCATCAAAAAGTGTTTCCGAAATGAATCATTACCAAACGGACCATAAGTATGACATTCAATGCATGCTTCTTTGATGGAATTTGAAGCTTTCCGGGATACATACTTAACAATTTGGCTTTTGATTGTCATCAAGAGTTTTTTTTTTTTTTTTTTTTATGAATTTCAAGATATTATGTCTCGAAACTTGTTATATTTATGATGTAATATAAGTATGGCATAATACAGTATTTGAAAAGGAAAGTGAATTGTTTGGACTTATTTTTCCTTATAAAATCCAAATCAGACATTAAGGCTATGTTTAGTAATCATCCTCGGAACAACTAATTTTGTTCTTTTGTTCCTCAATACTGAAAAAGAACCGGTTGGTAAAATTTTTGTTCCCGGAATAAAAATCTTTTTTTTTTAAAATAGATTTAGAAAAGAATCAAGAAATAGAAAAAAAGCTACTTATTGTTTTCGGGAAAAATTCCTAGAATTGATTCCTATTTTTTTCTCCTCTTTTCTTCTCTTTTCTCTTCTTCTCTTCCCCTTTCTTCTTCTTCCTTTTGGCTGATCGTTGGAGCATTGTTAGCCCCGGCGATGCCGAGCCATAGTGAGATGGCCTCACACAGCCACGACAAGGCTTGGCCTTGCCAGGCCAGGGCAAGGCTGACCTTGCGCCGCTTGGGCAAGGTCGAGCCTCGCCCAGATTTGGTGAGGCCGAGGCTCGCCTTGGCTAGGCAAGCTCGTTGAACTTTGCCTTGGCCTGACAAGCCTCCGATGAGCTCGTCGAACCTTGCCGAGCCAATCGCCGGCCATCGCCGTCGTCGGCAACTGGCTACAAAGAAGGAGGAAGAAGAAGAGAAAATAAAATAAAAAAATTTAAAAGTTAAAAGAAACAAAAAATAATTTAAGAACCCATCAAACACATTTCTATCTCAGGAATAAAAATTTTGAACAGTTACCAATCGTGTTCTTTTGCTCAGAATTTGTTTTCATGAATAGAATCGGAAAAAATCATTTCTAATATAAAATTGTTCCCGATAACATAATCGTTACCAAATGCGCCATAACTAGGATTTGCATTCCCTTTCATATTTGGAGATTTGTGATTTTAATTTGGTGACTGCTTTCTACAATGTATTGTAAATGGAAAATGCTTTGTGATAGTGTTGTATGATTTAGCTTGTGAAAACTTTATATGAGCTATGACAGTTCATACGGTTGACTAAAAGTGGAATTGTCCGATTTTATGCCATTGTTATTAGTGGAACTTCAGTCGAGGCCGCTAGCATAAGAGATGCATACTATTTTTTTAGGATATTCTATACAAATCAAGCCACCGGTTAATAAAAGTGGAAAACTACATCAAAGGGGGAAACTCAACTGTGAGCCTCGCTAGTAGGATAAATGCAGTCGCATTATGCTTTGGGCCGAAAATTTAGTCATTTTTTAAAATATGTTTTGTGGTAAGATGCTATGTTGTGAACAATTTAAAATTTATTTGTTTCATGGAATATGAATGATTTAGAAAATATTTTACTAAAAGTAACCTCTTGTATGAATTAAAATAATTAATCAATAACAAATATTTCATTATTAACAACAATTTATATTTAATCATTTTCGTCTATGATGGAAATTCTTTTTTTTTTTTTTGGGTTCATTCATTTTTATGTGCTATATAAGGGATTATTTTTAGGAAAATATTTTCCAAATATTTATTTTTTGCAAAATAAATGTACTCTAATCTATTATAACAAATGTAATTTTGGGTTCTCATTGTTAAATGTTTTTGGCGAGAGCGATGTCGGTACATGAGTGTCACCCACTAGTATCGGTTTATTCACTCCCTTTCTTTAACATTTCAAGTTTTTTAAAATGCTACTCTTAGGAGGAGTGTTTCGACATGGTGATTTTTGGATTGTATTCTTTTGGTATGAGTTATTGGCCAAGATGTGCATGCTTTATTTTTATGTACATTGTGTTTTTTTCCGGAGATAGTTAGTTTGAGGACATACTTTTTGTGTAGATTCCCATATCCTAAAACTCTTAAACTAGATTGGCTGTTTGCCATCTACAATAAGCCCCGAGGCTTCACCTTTTCTCTCGATGGACGACCGAGTAACCATTTTTCTTATATGAATTTAGGATGTCGACGTTATGATTCAAATCGAATATTACGAGACTTCCATGATAGCATTTAGAAAAGGGAGGATTACAAGTTCTGATAGTCACATCCTGTCGTTTTTATTTTTAAAAAATTAGGGTTAAAAATCGGGCGAGGGTGTCCACAGAGATTGGCGATTTTAGCATTGACTTGGAGCTTGGAAAATGGACCCACAAGCCTTTTAAAAGAGTGAGAATTTGATCGAGTCATGCGATTGACTTTGTAGTCGGAGCAAATGATATAAAAAATATGTGATTTTCGGCAAATATCACAATATATAATCATGTCACAATCAAGCCATACGCCAACCTTTTCATCTGAATCTTTTGACCTGATTTATATACAAAACATTAATGATGTTATGCTTACGTTATTTCACAAAAAATAAATGATTTAAAAATATTTTCTTAAAAATGATCATTTGTATCACTTGAAATTATCAAATAATGAAAAATATTTTCATTGTCAACAATAAATTAGGTTTAACTATTTTCATTAATTATGGAAATATTTTTTATTCATTGATTTTTATAAGCGATCATTTTTCTAAATTATGTATTTCATAAAACAAACTTTGTTTTAAGGGCTTCTTTAGCATTGGTTGCCACGCGAGAATACAAATAGTGGCCAATAGCTATGAGTCACTTTAAAAATGGATTGGGTAGGCATTCTAAGTGGATCGTTGCATGAATCACAAAAGCCGATCCCGAGGCCAAGTTTGATCAATTAGACATATTGTCTTAATTTCTTGACTGTTTTTGTCTGTTTTTGTGATTGTGATTGTTTTTGTATGTTTGTAATGATGATTGTTTCTTTCACATTGTAAGTACCTCGTCTTAGTATTAGTTTAGGCTTAGCATAGGTCCATGGAGGTTGTAATCCCCAAGACATGAAGGTGATGGATAGTCGATGTCCAATCTGGCATTCTTTTGTTCCAATGATTCCTTGATATATGTTTCGGGTTGCCTCGTGTTGTATAAATGCCCGACGAGTTGCGGGTTTTATTCTTTCGGTTTATTTTCCTTTTAGGATTGTATTTTAGATTTACCACTTTCCTGAACTATTTTTGGATGTTTACTTATTGCACCGTCCTTAAATTTTAATTGATTTTTTTTTTCTCTTTTGATAGAATTAGAATAGCATAAAATTGACCATCGACGTATGATCATCTAGTTAGTTTTTTTCATTGGCATGAAAAAGTAAAAAAACACGCATGTTGGACACCTTAGGAAATACGACAAACTGTTAAGTACCGAAAGAGCGTTAATAGAAATTTTAGCGTTACCCAAGTCCCCGAATTTTAAAATCTTTGGTTGCATCGATGGACCACCGACCCTTGATTGGGTTTTCTAGCCGGCCCCTAAAAACGAGGTTAGTGACAACCCCTAACTTTTTGTCTTAAACAACTTGTAAATAGTAAATGAATATGTCATAAGGGGTATGGTCTTGACAAGACTTATCATGGTTTAGCATACTTGATATGAAAATCTCTTAAAGGATGAAGTAACTCCATCCTTATGGATGAGTGTTCTATCGGGAGGACTACCATGATAAGAGTATACTTACCTTTACGTCCGGTTTCCTTTTGACCTTAAAATCATTGATCAAAATGTGTCATGACGTCGAGGTAGAGTCACGACAACTCCCGCTGTTACGTGAGGTATAAGTTTGGGAGAGCTCACGACAGTGATTGAGCAAACTCATATGGTTGATCCTCGATGTTAGATATTTTAGCCTTTCTTCTGGTATACTATTCTATATTCCACAACTTGCTGATGTCTGCACCATGTTAATGGATTCAAATCAAAATTTCCCCCTAAACCTGCGGTTGTGCCTTGCTATTGCTAAGTTCTACCATCTAATGCCATTGCCTTAGCCTTGAAGTCTCTACATGATTCTGCTATGTCGTGGATCGAATCAGTGACTCATGTTTAATTGGTGCTGGGTGAAAATACGGGTGCGAGTTTAACACTCTTGAAATGAATTTGTGGCTTGGAGGCACAGATACACTTAATTGATAAGGGCGTAGAGGCAATGATGTGGAACAGAGCTGCTTCCGTATGCATATAATGTTATTCTTTTGTGATGCAGTTTTATGAACAAATCACACCGATTGAACCATATTGATGCCTGAGTTATTTTATTTCTATATTCATTTTTTCACGAGAAGCCTAATGAACAAAGTTGAACGTTGCTAATTCATTCCAAAAGAGGGATTGCCTTAGATTCTTGACCTTGGTTCATTATTTGGGAAAGTATTGCCTATTTGACCAAGGGAAGAGAAGAGACATAAGACGTCAGAGAGAAGCATGCGCCATATCCCAGCCTAAACTACTCAGTGGTCTCATGCTATGATTGGAAGAGTGAGAAGACAAGTTTCTAAAGTATGGAAGTCAACTTTCTACTTTCGGTTACTTGAGAAGGCATATGGAAGTCAACTTCCTACTTTCGGTTACTTGAGAAGTCAACATACTATGCCAAATCAGATGTTTGCAGGCTTATATAAACTTGATTAACTGACATATCTCTTACTTCCCCTGCCGGCCACAAAAAAAGTGTTACTTTATCAGTTCAACGTTCCTCGTGCAGCAATGATTAACTGACCCCTCCCGGCCATAAAAAATGAGTTACTTTATCAGTTCAAGGTTCGTCATGCAGCAATGATTAATTGACCCCTGCCGGCCACAAAAAATGAGTTACTTTATCAGTTATCTGTTCCTCACGCAGCAAGCTTATGAATGACGTAGTTGATTGCTTCATCTTCATTTGATACCAGTACTGTTGGTCTATATATATGCATAATTATCTTCATTTGATACCAGTACTGTTGGTCTATATATATGCATAATTATCTTCATTTGATACCAGTACCGTTGGTCTACATATACGTATAAGAATATATAGCATTCCAGTTTTTCTTCAGAGTTGACATTTGTGCCTACACTCTCACATATGGCTGAGCTTATCGGAACAGAATCAGATGGTATAGATTCCATTAGAAATGAGTTATCAGAGCTAGGAAGGAGCCTGAGATCATCATTTCAGCTTCAGGGATTGAGTTCTCGAAGAACTTCGGCTGTAAGCACAACAAAAGATGATACCAATGATGAATATGATCTCCAATGGGCTGCCATTGAGAGATTACCAACTTTTGAGCGGTTGAGGTCGTCACTGTTTGAGTGTGAGATCGATGGAAGGGCAGTTGATGATAAAGGAAATAAAGTGGTTGATGTTTCCACGCTTGGTGCATTGGAACGTCATTTTTTCGTAGAGAAACTCATCAGGCATGTCGAGAATGACAACCTTAATTTGCTGCGCAAGATCAGAGACCGAACAGAAAAGTAAGCAAATTCTTCTCCTCTTGATAATGGGAGTTGCATCTATATTCAGAAAGTCGAATGGCTATGGAGTTACCTGGATACATTAAACCCGTGGCATCATAAAATATTTGTGCAGACCTAAGCAGCAAGAGACCCCAAAAGTTCATTAACAGATGAAAACACTTCTGTTCATAAAATGCGTTCCAATATACATGCTTCCATTTGATCTTTGTAAGAGGCCACACCATGCCTGCCCATGTTGGCCAACTTATTTGAATGAGGTTTTGCTTTCTTCTTGCTTTTTTCTTTCCACGTTTACTTCCTCAAACTCATCCCATGGGCGTTATTTTTCATGTAGTAAGGAAATAATTGCTGTCAAACTGTCTTCCACAGGGTTGGTGTCAAATTGCCCACCATAGAAGTGAGATATCTGAATTTATGTATTGAAGCAGATTGTGAGATAGTTCAAGGAAAGCCCCTGCCTACTCTCTGGAATTCCCTAAAGAGCATGCTTCCTGTAAGTACTTTTTTTTTTTTTGGGTCGATTACAGTACTACTGTAAGTACCTTTCTTGTGGAGTAGATTGTAGGAATTCTTGCTTTTCCCCATTTTTGAACAGGCGGCTAAATAATAAAGATTGAATTTATTTCACGTGAACTGCTTTCCAACATGTATTTCTATGCCATCGGCAAATATATTTGCAAGTTCTTTAACTCCTGTCATCTTGAATTTGGTTTTTCTTAGTGTACAGATGCATGTTCTTTCTTTTATTTTTTGAGAAAAAAATCAGGCTAAGAAGTAGCTTGTCCTTCTTGAAGAGATTAAGTGTTGCCGATAATTTCTCACATTTGTTCAAATATACTAGTGCCAATTAGAGGCTATATTTTGGCAAGCGTGGCAAAACCATGCATATCTCTATGTTCTGATTTGCCAACACTTCTTTTTTTGTTCCCATGCCCGTGCTTTCATCCTTCCGCTGCTGTAACACTCATCCTGTAATACTTTAGTCTGTCATAAGACAGAACCACTCCTTACCGTTTTGTGTGTTGCAGAAAAATTTCAACAGATTGTTTTTGGCATCATATCAATTTACCTTAAATGGTTGGTGCTTCCTAACAATTTACTAATTCAAGTAAATTTAACATTTTGTCCAGGGTATTCCTGCAATGCCAGGTTCAGAGTCACGTAAGGCCAAGATAAGCATCATTAAGGATGTCAGTGGAATTATAAAGCCTGGAAGGTTTGTTATCCTGTTACAGCTCTTCCAATCTCATCATCTCTTGGAAATTGTGCCTCACCCTTCGTCTTTAGGCAGTCTTAGGGGGTGTTTGTTTGTGTTCCTGCAACCTGTTTATGAACACAAATTCTGTTTTTTGTTCCCGGAAACAAAAAAAGAACAGAAACGCGTTTGTTTGTATTTTTGTTCCAAATTTCTTGTTTCTGGAACATTTCCAAGAAACAATTTTCTCTCTCCTATTTTTTTTTTTTTTTCTTTTATTCTTCTTTTTTCTTTGGCCGCTGTCGAGGGCCGGCGACCTTGCCGAAGCATTGCCGGCCCCTGGCGAGGCCGAGTGTCGCCAGCCCCTAGCGAGCCTCGCCGGTGGCTTGGCGAGCTCGGCGCCGAATCCGGGCGAGCCCGAGCTCACCCCCCCGGCGAGGCCGAGGCCACCTTGGCCGGGCGAGGAGCTTGCCCAGCCAAGGTGAGGCCGAGCTCACCCAGCCAAGGCAAGGCCGCCGGCCAAAAGGAAGGAAAAGAAAAAAAAAAAAGAAAAATAAAAAATAAAAAATAAAAAAGGAAAAATAAAATAAAAATATTAAAAAATTAAAAGAAACAAAAAAATCATATAAGTTTACCAAACATGTTCCGGTTCTTAATCTATTCCAGGAACAAGTTTACCAAACGCGTTCTTCTGTTCAAAATTTGTTCCTCGGAACAGAAATAATTTTTTCTATTTCTGTTCCCTGGAACAATTTTTTAACAGAAACGTTACCAAACGCACCCTTAGTGTCTTCAACTATTTCATTCACTTCTAGCTGCAATTGTTTGCATCACCTACACTCAAATTAATATCCAGACTCGATGTAGGTTGTAAAAGGCTAATTACTTAGCTTCTAATTACTTAGCTTTTACAATGAACTTTTCCAAACTTGAGCATAACCTCATCACCCACTTCGTAGCAAGCGATGAAGTTTGTGAGCATTGGCTGATTCTTTATATTTGAGAGCAGCACCGAACTTTGGCAATTCGCACCATACTTGCCCACAGTGAAAAGTTTTATGAAGTTTGAGTAGCTTGCTAGCATAACCTACCTTTTAAATGGAATGGTTAACTGACATATTGCCTATCTCATTATCACACCTGCAATTCAAGAAAATTATTGTCCTAACAGTTTTAAGAGAGCAGCACAAGCTTGATGATAGAAGAGTACATAATATTCATTGTGCCTTTTCTTGCCACAGAATGACTCTACTGCTTGGACCACCTGGATGTGGGAAAACTTCCTTTCTAAAGGCTCTTTCAGGGATTCTAAGCAAATCACTCAAGGTTTTATGCTCGCTCTATGCTTAAGAACTTCTATGTCAAACTGCACTAGGCTTAAAGGCAATACCAACTTACCGCATGTATGGCTTACAAATGACATGTAAATTGAGACAGAATCATGCTCAAGGGAACACATGCTCATCCAAGTTCTTCTTTATATAAACAATCAACATCAGCATCCTAGTCAGAGATGGACTCAGCGAGTTTTCATGAAGTCAACACTGAGGCATATTGTGCTATTCTATTTAATGAAAGTGCTTGGAGGGTGCTGAGAAGTGAGATAATATTGTGTGCATTTGTCTTCTTTGCATTTTGTAGCTAATTGGAGCAGAACTATTCTCTAGTTTATGGTTAATTGCACAGAACTTGAAGTTCGAACTAAGCTAATTGAGTATTGTCAAAACATCTGTAAGCTCTTATTAATCTGTCTCTGAGTTTGATATTCTCTCCTTTTCCCTCTTTATCTGACAGGTCACTGGAGAAATATCATATAATGGCCACAAGCTTGACAAGTTCATCCCCCAAAAAACGTCTGCTTACATAAGCCAATATGATCTGCACATTCCAGAAATGACCGTGAGGGAAACACTGGACTTCTCTGCCCGTTGTCAGGGTGTTGGAAGCCGAGAAGGTGAATATCCTTCAAAGTGGTTTTGGATCTGTCACTTGGAATCTGTGTTAAATGATGGTCTTCTTGGTTTTTCTGGTTGCTAAGATATCATGGTGGAGATCAGCAGAAGGGAGAAGGAAGCAGGAATTGTTCCAGATCCTGATACAGATACTTACATGAAGGTACCTTTAGTGACAATCTCCAACTTTTTTCTCTCTACCCATTATAAGGTACAATTTGAGTCTCCTGTTTTGTTACTGGAAAAAAGCCAATTTGAATCTCAGCATTGAATTATTCTGTAGAAAAGAATCTCTATTATTATTTTAGATAGAGTGATTACAATGTGTATATATACAGGAATAGAGGATCTAAATTAGGTAAGAAACCTATTTAGGTAAAGATCCTAATTAGCCCCTAATCTCTATCAATAGCTAATTTACAGCTAACAAAATCAAATCAAATCACATAATATCACGTAATATTCCATATAATTGGGGAGAGATTATAGAAGATTTTCCAACACATTCTAACATATTCCTAGAAGGTGAAGAGTTGTAAATCATAGTTTGGTTGTTTTTCTGGAAGACAAGTTTGGGACTTTTGTGCTGTATCATATAAAAGAGGATATAAACTGATTTTTTCTGCATTAAAATGTAATTTCAACAGTTAAGTGGTGGGTAACAGTGAGTTTCTGCGCTCTTCTATTCCTTCTCTGCCAAGGAAACAATCTTTAAAAACTGGGATGGCTGGGATGTAACATTAGCATTAGATTGTTTCTTAGCCAGGTTACTAGAAGCTCTACTTTGAGTGTGGTGCAACTAGTGCAGTTAATAGTCACAGATTCCACTGAAACATAAATAACATGTTAAAAAGTCAAACCCAAAAGCTTAAACTGTTAGGTGGAGGAGACTACATGAATAAAAAGAGTATTTAGGTCTATGCATATTCATGTGGAATTTGACCACGCACATTTATGAAAGAAATAGCACTGGCTTTGATGTTATGTTGAGAGAAAAAAAACAATTGAACTGAATGCTTGATTAGGTTAATGTGACTCCAAGCCATCTATTTATAATGAAGCAAAGAGGCCAAAATTACAATATCACCATTATTGTTTCCATACATAATATAATAAAGGAAATGGACAAATATGCTCCCATCGGCCAAATAATCTCCACTCGTTAAGACCATGGCATTGGCTTAAGGGCGGAATAGTGTGCGTAGCATAGGCGAAAAACACAGGTTTGAGTCCCCACACAACTTGTTCAAACGAACCCATGTTGGGGCCACACACCCAGTCTTGGGCTTGTGTCTCACTTGATCTATTGGATTGATGGGGGTATTTGATGTGTCCAACCAATCCAATGTGAGCTCGTTATGATAAAAGGAAATATTGGCCACTTCTAGAACTTTTGTGGACAATAATCATGTCTCGTTTACCAGGCAATTGCTCTCAAAGGACTTAAAAGAACTCTTCAGACGGACTACATTTTAAAAGTAAGCTCTTTTGACTGAGTCGACAGTTAATTGATTTGCTGTAAATCAAATATTTAAGCAGAAACTTCCGTCTTTATTTCTTCAACTTCTTTGCAGATCCTAGGGCTGGATATCTGTGCAGACACGTTGGTTGGAAATCCCATGAGAAGAGGAATCTCAGGTCGTCAAAAGAAAAGATTGACTACAGGTAGTAGAAACACAGAATGCAGCAAATCTCATTGAGAATAAAATTCTATATGATTGAAGTGAAACAATGTTTTACTATCATTTCCAAGCTTGGCTACTTAAATTTCTAAAATCTTATCTGAGAAGTCAACTTCCTGGTAAAATTTGTACAGCGGAGATGATTGTTGGCCCAAATAAAGCTCTATTCATGGATGAAATAACGAACGGCTTGGACAGTTCAACAGCCTTTCAGATTGTTTCTTGTCTTCAGCAACTAGCACATTTGACAGATGCCACTATACTGGTTTCGCTTCTTCAGCCTGCCCCAGAAACATTTGATCTGTTTGATGACCTTATTCTGATGGCTGAAGGGAAAATCGTGTACCAAGGCCCTCGTGACCAAGCTCTAAAGTTTTTTGAGGACTATGGATTCAGGTGTCCTGAAAGAAAAGGGGTTGCTGATTTCCTCCAAGAGGTAGCAAACACTCAGCAGATTGTGCACTGCAAGTTAGCTACCTTGGTCGACCATTTATTATGTTGCCTGCTGACATGCAGGTTATATCAAGAAAAGACCAAGCACGATATTGGCAGCATCCTGAGCTACTGTATAGCTATATGTCAGTCAATTTGTTCTGTAAAAAGTTCAAGGATTCTTATTGTGGGATGAAGCTAGATCAGGAGCTTTCAGACACATTTGATAGGTCCAAAATCCACAAAAATGCTCTTTCTTTTAATGTATACTCTCTGTCCAGATTGGAACTTCTGAGAGCATGCATGGCGAGGGAACTTCTTCTCATGAGGAGAAATTCTTTTATCTATGTTTTCAAATCAGTACAGGTCAAACCAAACTCTCATACATCTCTAGCAGCTTTTATGATGTATATCACTGTCAACGTTCATGCCTATTATAATCTAATTTTAAATCTATCCCCCTGATTCTAATTTCAAAAAGGACCTTGGAAGTTGATTATTGCCATTGCATCATGCAGCTCATTTTCGTTGCATTTATCACGATGACTGTATTCTTGCGGACTCGGATGGGAATAGATGTTTTTCATGCCAACTACTATATGGGCTCTCTGTATTATGCGCTAGTCATACTCCTCGTTGATGGACTTCCGGAATTAGCAATGACCGTTTCAAGGCTAGAAGCCTTCTATAAACAAAAGGAGCTGTACTTTTACCCTGCTTGGGCTTATGCAATTCCAGCATCTATACTGAAACTTCCTCTTTCACTGCTGGAATCTGTGGTTTGGACGTCTCTCACATATTATGTGATTGGATACAGTCCTGAAGTAGGGAGGTAAGTCTTAACGTGAGAGTTCTTCAGTTTAGGACCTTTCATTACCTCACCTCCATAACCTTCTTTTACATTTCAATATCATCTGTAAGTTTTACTACCATTTTACTCATAAGCCAGTGCTTCTATTGTTTTCTGCTTATTTATGCAGGTTCTTCCGCCAACTATTACTTCTTTTCTCTGTGCACTTGTCCTCAGTATCCTTGTTCCGTTTTCTTGCCTCAATCTTTCAAACTGTGGTTGCCTCCACCTTAGCTGGTAGTGTTACATTCCTGATTTTGATGCTATTTGGTGGTTTCATCATCCCAGAACGTAAGGATGCTAGAATTTCTATTTGGTTTGATCTTGAATGAATAAGTGTGGCTTAATATTTCACTTTGTCGCTTCAGCCTCTATGCCTGCTTGGTTGAAGTGGGGTTTCTGGGTCTCTCCAATAACATATGGAGAAATTGGACTTTCTGTCAATGAATTTGATGCTCCACGATGGCAAAAGGTGAGGGCCTTGTAGAAGTGAGAACAAGTATTTGGCTCCTGTAGTTCCTTAAGTTGCAGAAGTGCTTAAGCACTTTTATCTAGGAAAGTATTTTGACATGCTAGCACTCTTGGTTAGCTAAACTGGCTTGGCTATTCAATGTTCTTTTGTTTGTGGTGCTCTGAGTATGCGGGCAAGATTCAAGTCCATCTGTTTATAAATCTGAGGGCTTCACTTAACAAAAGATGTTGACAATCTTTACATCCTATGGTCTCATTCTTGTAATTTCTCTGTGCTACCTTCTTGCCTAAGATCAGTGCATCTCTTGATGTTATAGCTTCCAGTTACTTGACTTTGATACAACACAATTACTGGATTAATGATAATCTCCACGAGACAAGTATTTGGGTACTCGTATTCTTTCAGAAAACAAAATATCCTCAAAAGTGGATACAATTTTGCAATCCATAGGAAAAACTAACTTCCTCTGCATTTCTCCATGCATTTTAACTTGTTTTTGCTTAAATGAATCATTGATTTAACTAACTTTCTCTTCATCTTTTTATGCAAGTGGACTAGTTCTTACTGTTAAACGTATACACAGATATTGTCATCAAACACTACAGTAGGGAGTGCAACCCTTGAAAGCCGAGGACTAAACTTTGATGGGTATTTCTTTTGGGTATCAATTGGTGCCTTATTGGGATTTACTTTAGTGTTCAACATCGGTTTCACTTTGGCCTTAAGTTTCTTGAAGCGTAAGTTTGTCATTTCTGCATCTGGACCTCACTTTTGCAGCAATAGTGCCAAGGGTGTTCATGAATCACTTTAAAACTTACAGCTCCAGGATCATCACGTGCTATCATTTCACGTGAGAAGTACTTGCATAGTCATGAAACTGAAGATTCTCATGACAGCATAAAGCATGAAGAGACTAAGAAAGTTGCTGCTGAACCTATGCAAACAAAAAATGGTCGAGTCCGAAATTCTTCCTTGCCCAATTATAGTCACGCAATTATTATTTTTGATGTTCCTTTAAAATTATTAAACCAGCTTCTTTATTTCAAACAGGCAGGATGGTGTTACCTTTCACACCGTTGACGCTCGTTTTTTTTAACAGTCTGCAGTACTACATAGACACCCCTGTGGTAACCTGGAACTCCTCTTTCCTCCTGAAGTTGCAAGATTGAACCTTTCAGATCCAATAAATGATGATGTCTCTTCTCACTACATTCTCCCTTTTCGAGTTTCTCAGGAAATGAGAGAACGAGGATTTGCACAGAAAAGACTGCAACTTCTCTCTGATATCATAGGCACATTCAGACCTGGTATTCTTACCGCGTTGATGGGTGTGAGCGGAGCTGGGAAAACTACTCTTATGGATGTCCTTTGTGGGAGAAAAACTACCGGCTATATTGAAGGAGAAATAAAAGTTGGTGGTTATCCCAAGGTTCAAGAAACATTCGCAAGAATCTCCGGTTACTGTGAGCAAACAGACATACATACCACACAAATCACAGTGGAAGAATCTGTCATATTTTCTGCATGGCTTCGTTTGGATCCTCAGATTGACTCAAAACGTAAAACGGTAAGATTACAGTCCTGGCTACTGATAACTTGCTTTGTTCAGTACTATCAGAAGAATCATGAATTGCATGTGTAGGAATTTGTCAATGAAGTCCTGGAGATGATCGAGCTTGATGAAATAAAAGATTCTTTAGTAGGCATACCTGGTGTTAGTGGTCTATCCACAGAGCAACGAAAACGACTCACAATCGCTGTAGAGCTTGTTGCAAATCCTTCCATAATCTTTATGGATGAGCCTACAACTGGACTTGATGCTAGAGCTGCTGCGATTGTCATGCGAGCAGTGAAGAACATAGTTGATACAGGAAGAACAATAGTTTGCACCATCCACCAACCCAGCATTGACATATTTGAGGCTTTTGATGAGGTAAAGCGTGTTAATCTATATATGTATACACACACACTATGTCCATCAGTTGGCTTTCTTCCAGCATGCTAGAATGATTAGATGAATAGGTTTCATATGGATCACGAGTGAAGATAACAGTATTGAATCACTAGAGCAGAATCTTATTTTAATTTCATTAAATAATGGTAGCTCTTAAATCACGATGAGCAGAATCGTATTTTTATTTCATTTTGATTGAAGAAAATCTTAAAAAAAGCCACATCTTAGCCGGTAATTTCTTGTGTAAAATATTTTAGTACTTCTGGTTAGATATTGGAAGGCCTAATCTCTCTCTCTCTCTCTCTCTCTCTCTCTCTCTCTGAGCAGTTGGTTTTATTAAAAACTGGTGGACGGCTGATTTACTCAGGACCCTTGGGACAAAACTCAAGCAAAATTATAAAATACTTCGAGGTCAGTTTGATGCCCTAACACAGAGATTTAAGAAGTGCTTCCATTTCTTGTAATTTGACTACATAATTCTTATCAAAACAACTGCTAATAATTTTTTTGGGTAAGGAAAGCAACTGCTAATAATTAATAGCTCCAGTAAACAACTTCTGTTGGACAGAGTATTCCAGGGGTGCCAAAGATTAAGAGCAACTACAATCCAGCTACATGGATGCTAGAAGTGACTTCTACCTCAGCTGAAGCTGAACTTGGGATTGATTTTGCTCTAATATACAGAGAATCTACATTATATGAGTAAGTTCATCCTCTACTACTATTGAGTGCCCAATAACAGTGTGCATGCTTGATAATTGTCTGAGATGGTCCATGATATCCTGCCATTTTCTATCATAGTCAACATACGGCAATGGTTTCTTTGGTCTTTTCCTTCAGGCTGTATAAGCTCCTGGAGTCTTAAGATTTTAGACTAAGGGAGCTGATATGCCATATCATGTGTGAGAAGCTTAAGTCGTTAGGTGAAGACGTGTTTAGTCTAGTCTTTTTTGTCTAGTACTAAGCGTGGACATTTAATTGGGGAGGCAAATGGGGCCCGGAAAGATTCGAACTCAGTAGCTCCAGCTGTGATTCTAGGTAAGATTTTGTAGAACAACTGCTAACTGTTCTAAAAGCTTTAGCTGTTTGATGAAGGCGTGGTTTTGTTTGAATATTCTAACACCATATATATGATAACCCACAGCTTTGTCTGCTGTATCTTGACCTTGCCTTCCAGTGTCTCTAGTTGTCTTCAGACTTAACCGGTGTTCCTGCTCCGATCTCCTCAGTTAACAGATGTGAAGTTTGATCGATCCATTGACAAAATCCATTTTGATCAACCTTTTGTTGTTTTTGCTTCCAGGACCAACAAAGAACTTGTAAACAAGTGGAGCACTCCACCTCCCGGTAGTAGTGACTTGCACTTTGCCTCCCAATTCTCGCAGAACAGGTGGGGACAATTCAAGTCATGTCTCTGGAAGCAGTGCTTGTCCTATTGGAGAAGTCCTCCTTACAACTTGATGCGTATCCTTTACACAATTGCTGCGTCTTTTCTGTTTGGGGTACTGTTCTGGAAGCAAGGGAAGAAATTGTGAGTAACTATCCCTCTCGGTTAATTTGAGACTTGAGTCTGCGGGAGTTTTGGAGCACAAGCTTATTGAGATGATCTAAGGTCTCCATCTGGCTAACTGAACGAACACTTCTCTCATCTTTTTAGCATCTAATCTTCAACAAGGAAGAAGTAAAAGCAAAGTGCATACCTTCTAGGGTGGCAATTGTTTGGCTGGGTTTTTCAGTTATAAAAAGTTGCATCGATTGGCACAATTAACTAGCATATATTCAGTCATATAAGATCATTTATTTTTTTATTTTTTTATTTTATGATCTGGTATGGTTAAGAGGCTGGAATATCTCCTGATGCCATATCCTCTTGTTGATAGAAACAACCAGCAGAACTTATTCAATGCAATTGGTTCGACGTATATAGCCATTATCTTCTTGGGCATAAACAATTGCTCATCAGTACTACAGTATATTGCTATGGAAAGGACCGTCATGTATCGTGAGAGATTTGCAGGGATGTACTCTTCATGGGCTTTTTCACTAGCACAGGTATAGAAATCTTGGAAGCTGATTGAGTTGGTTAATGTAGTAGTTAGTTAGGATTCAACCTTCTTAACAGATGCACAAATATAGTTCAATTGAATATTCCAAATTCTCAACATGTTATAAGACATAAAAAAAGAAGTAAAACAATTTAATCAGATTGTAGTGCTATGCTGATTTCACAGGTTGTTGTTGAGATACCATATGTACTAGCTCAAGCAATTATATTTGTGATCATCACCTATCCAATGATTGGTTATTTCGGGTCAGCATACAAGATTTTCTGGTACTTCTATGTCATGTTCTGCTCATTGCTGTCATACAATTACCTCGGAATGCTGCTTGTGTCCCTGACACCAAATTTCACGGTGGCTGCAATTCTACAATCTGCCTTCTATGCAAATTTCAATCTTTTTGCTGGGTTTTTGATCCCAAAACCGGTAAGCCATCTGTGTCATTGACCATAGTTTTATCTAATTTTTTTTTTCTTAGCTCTTTGTACAAACATTTTGTCCTTTTTCTTTTCTTTGTATATGTGGAGTACCAAATTATGAAGTTCATGAATCTTACAAGATATAGATATCTTATGCATGTATCAGCAACTACTAATTAAAACTATTCCCTACATCTCAAAATTTAGTGCTTGGGGAATTAATAGTGCTCTACTATCACTGTGGCAGAGAATTCCAAAATGGTGGATCTGGTTGTACTATGCGTGTCCAACATCATGGGCACTTAACGGTATGCTAACTTCGCAGTATGGAGATACTGATAAGAACATATCGGCATTCGGAGAAACTAAAACCGTGGTGGCCTTCTTGAAGGATTATTTCGGATTTCACCATGATCAATTGTATGTTGTGGCGATTGTCCTTGTCGCCTTTCCTGTTGTTCTAGCAACTCTTTTCGCGTACTGTATAGGGCACTTGAACTTCCAGAGAAGGTGACATCATAATTCTCTGTTAGTATCACAGTGTAAAATTTAGCTGTATAATCCTCAAAACTAGCTGAATAAAGTGAATAGGTTTTTGTGACATTGGAGTGGCCGCATTGAAACTGTTAGCATTGTGGATTTAGAAGTGTGCTAGTTCCAGTATGGCCAATTTGTATAAAGTGTTGAGGAGGATTCAGTGCTAGACAATATGGACTATTATCTCATGTGAAATCTCTCCAAGTTCCTGGAACTCTCTCTTGTCGTCAATTTGTGGCGATGAAGGAGAGTGGGAGGGCATCTCTTGGCTTCAGCCCCTTTTAGGTCTCCAACTGTTACACAATGCAACCACTTCTCCAATTCTGAGAGCTTAGAGAAACAAAAGTATGGCGCCTTTGAATATCGGTTTGATGCTAAACACTCACATGTCTGATAAAAAAAAGTCTGGATTCATAATGATAATGATAATGTGCAGACAAAGTGAAACTAAATAAAGCAGCTATGTGTCCAAGCATGACAAGAAAATGTCAAGTAAAGAAAAAGCGGTGAACTCTGAAGATAAAGCTTAGAGCACAATGATAAGCAGAAACTGGTTGTTTCCGATGCAATTAAGACAGACATCCAAGTGGAACAGGCCAAAAATGGGATGTGAAAAAACATTCTTGGCACTCTTGCAACACCACATCCACAGATATTGGCATACAGGTTATCAGGTTTGAAGCAGTAGAGTCTGCAAAGGGACAATAATGAACATAGAAAGAAAAATAAAAAAAAGGCCCGTCATTGTCATCTCCAGAAAACAGAAGACCCTTCACCATTAGATGTTTAATCAGAGTAAGCACTGCCTGTCAGGCAATTGTGTCAGTCTCTCATTGCTCTCATTCTGCTATGCTTGTCGAGCAATTTGAAGTGTTCATGGTCTGTAAATCACATACGTCATGGAGAATTGACTTAAAGCTAATTTTTCTGCAAATGCACTAGCCTCTTAACATTTCCATTTTCTCTCTGTTCTGTTTCTTTTGGTGGCTGCTGCACTACACTTCATTATACAGGCACATATTTTCTAATTACAGTATCACTACCAATTTCATGAGGAAACATAGAATCTTTGTGACTTGTTTGTTTCCTCCTCAGCTTTTTTACGGATGTTGGAAATTGTCTCTCCGATGCCTCCAGTTTTTCCTCCTCTGCCTTTAAATCTGCATTCATTGACTCTACTTCTTCCCTTAAATGTTCAGTTTCTTCAAGTAGTTTTGTAACAAAGGGGTCCTCTTCATCAGGTCCAATTCGCCTGAGGAGAAGAGATGGCCAGATTCTTTTAGTAATTTTCCAGAATTTTCAGACGTACGGATTTAACTTCATAGATAGTTTCACGTGCTTACACTTTTGACCTTTGTGTTGAAGATGACATCTACTTTGTTTGCTACTTTGTTTATGATCATTGATGCACTGAAAAAATTCATTTTCTTAAAACTCACATTACCCTCCAATCCGTCAGCTTCTCTCTTTGTTACTCATTCATCTGAACCTCTTGTTTAAAGCACAACCGAGGTTGTCTTAGAAAGAAAGTAGCTATATGATGGTGATTTACAGGAGATACAGCACATTTGAAGTGACAAACTAACTGGCATTCGCTACAATAGAGGATCCACAAGTCCGGGTTTCTGTTCAGTTCAGAAATCATGCATTAGTATTTGCCGGAATCATCTTCACTGGAGGACTTATCTAGGGTTACCAGATCGATGTGATGCTTACTTTTTATAGTTTGTGGTAAGTGAAAGCCATCATGGTGAAGGTTGAAGTTGCCTCGGGACAATGGTGGAAGTCGACGATACAATGCACTGCATGTAGCCGGCCTTCTGCAGACAAGACTTGGTCTTTGGTTACAGAGAGGATGCAAATCGAAATTCACATTCTATACAGTAAAAGCTGGAGGTGAAAGTGATTAAGGGCGCGTGATATGTATTCATAAAAGTGATTAATCGTAGTTAGGGTACAAATAGAATTGTAATTATATAAAAATCTCATAATACATACCAGTCGCACATTAATTTCGCTTGCCTGCTGCTCCTGAACTCATCATAGTTTTTAATTCCAGAGTAGGAGAATATAAGAAGAGCAGACTTTTGACATTCTCTCTCCTGAAATTGGGATCATCTGTAGTGTTATACAAAGGGAAGATTGCCTCGGTTCAACTTGATAATACCCAGATTTCAAGAAAATCATCTCAGTAGTGTTCTGGGGCAATTCGACTTTGACGCCTTCGTGTCTGCAGCAACATGATATACGCAGGAATGTGCTTTGAAACTATAGCATTGTACACCATGTATGTATTGTACTATTGTAGCAGAAGCGTATCTTGAAAACATATTGAAGTGGTTAATGACATGAAAGGTAAAAGAGTCGATTTTGGATTAGCCAAACGACACCTGTCGCCTTGTAACGCCTTCTGATACATTAATGTGGGATGCCAAGAGAAATGTCAATTGGCAGTTGACGATCCAGCCCCGCCATGTTGATAGGTGAAACATTAATAACTTAGTAGTGGTGGCGGGAAATTACGAGGCACTATAAATCCCAACTTCTAGCGCTGAACTCTCTCTTTATTTTTGTTTGAAATTAGTGCACCAAAAATACTAAAACTAATTACAGAAATGCAATTGAGTTATAAAACTTTAAAAAAGTGTAATTAAGTGCTAAAATTTGTCAGAAAGTGCAATCGACTCCTAAAACTTTCAAAAACTACAATTAAGTCCTAAAATTTATCATTAAAGTATAATCGAATCTTAAAATTTTCAAAATGTGTAATTAGCGAAATGACTTGACTGGACTAATTCAACAAATTTTAACACTTGATTGCATTTTTTAAAAGTTTTATTATTCAATTGTATTTTTGTGACAAATTTTTTGACTTACAATGTACTTATCCCTTTGTGTTGAGAAAATATTTAGTGATTTGCTCTCACCACGTCATTAGCTAACGTGACAAGCTTTTTTTGCTTCCATCCAATTACAGCTTGACCCATATTTGCTGATATGGAATTAAATAAAGAATATAAATTCTCTCGTTCCACCACTTTCTCTCTCTTCCTCGTCTATTGCTCCCCTGTTCACACCACCTCTTGGGCTTGACCTCCACACCTCCTGTGACATCCCGAAATTTGGCCTCGATTCGAATATATGAAATGGTTGTTTTGTTGACACACTTATGGTTATTTTACTCGGAGTTGACCACTCATGAATTAACTAATCTATTATGTGAGGCCGTTAAGGGATATAAACGTGACAGACTAGAGAATTCGATCAAAAATCGACCGCTCGACCATAAAAATTGGCAAGGGTCAATACGACACTGTTATAAATCGATTAGCGAAAGGATATGAGTCAATTCAATGGAAGTACGTAGTCGAATTGCGGGTGGTTCCGCACAATTGAGATATTCGCGTCGAACGGCAATAACCCGATTTTCTATCGATATTATACTCGGGACACGTAATTGAAATCTCAAGATTTTATGACAACCGATGGTCGTCTATGATTCGAAGATGCACAAATGTGGATCGAAAATTATCGATCACGGGTTAAACGTACTAAAATTCCTAAAAGTTACCTGGTATGTTATGTCGTACTAAAGTTGCGTTCGGTCGATTTTAACCATGAAATTTAATTCGGTTTCGGAATCGAACGTTCGAGCGTGTCACGATTTATTTATAGGACATCATCTCATCTTTCGACGAATTTTCATCGAGTCCAAAAATTTTGCAGAAAAACGATTTTCGAACAAAAAGAAAAATAAAAGGGAATTCGGATTAAGAAGCCAATTGGGATTTGGCTGCCCAAAAAAGCTTATTTTTTGGAATTTAAGCTTAAGAAAGTATTTGGGGGAGTGTAGATATTATTTGAAGACTTTTGTAGCATAGATGATGATGAATTAGATATTTCCAGAGTGTTGTGATTGCCTAAATTTCTCTTATTTTCTTCCTTCCTTTCTCTCTCTTTCCTCTCTCTTTTCATGCGTGCAACCCTTCCCCACCAGCAAAACAGCCCTCAATTTCTTTCTTTTCCCTCACGCTCACCCTCCTCTCCCGCGCTTCTCCTTCTTTCCCTTCTGCCATTCCCTTCTTCTCTCACGTATACCCTTCCCCTCCAACGGCAGCCATCCAACTCCTCATCTTTATCTCACTCACTGCCACATCCAGCAGCTTCATCACCGCTTCACCACTTCCACGCTATCTTTTCCCCGACTCCAGCAGCACCACGTCCACCACACAGCCGCCTCACCAGAACTCCACCAAGCAGCCACCACCCTCACGCCAACATCACCACCGTCGCACAGCCACCTCACCAACTCCAGCACTTCCCCACATCACCACTTCACCGTTCAATCATCCCACCAGCAGCCGAGCCCCCCCTCCTCACGCCTGCAGCCAGCTACACCACCTCGTCTCCAGCACCCATCAGCCCTCCGCATCCAGCACCACCACCACCTCACCGTCCGACCGACCAGCACCGCCGAGCAGCCGCCGTCCACCGAGACCAACCCAAGTTGAGCCAAGCTCCCCCTTGGCCAAGAGCTTGTGGGGCCGACACCGCCGCCGTCGAGTCTCCGTTCGAGCCGTGGTTGTCTCGTGTTTTCGTCACCGTCGCCGCGAGCCCGCTGCCGTTGAAAACTGTGAGTTAACTCCCTAATCATTGATTAGGCCGTTAATTGCGCTTAGGGATGGTTAGATTAATGTTTATAATGATTAGTTTAGTTAATCCTAGATTAGTGTTAACTAAGCTTGGTTAGGTTAGTTAACCTTGGTTGGTTTAGTTAATCCTTATTTAGGTTAGTTAACCATGATTAGGTTAATTAATCATGATTAAGTTAATTAAGTTGGATTAGCTTAATTAATCGTAATTAGCATAATTAGTGATAGATTGGCCGTTTCGTAGAATTTTACGCTCGTTTTCTTAGATGGATTTATGCGTGATTTTGATGGCTTATATGTACCATAATGTGCAATTGATTGCTAGATGGTAGTTATTGATTTTCAGTATAAAACTTGGTTTTATGGGCCTTTAAATGGGAAAATGTCAAGTGTCGAATTTTGACACCAACTTCTATGTAATATATAAAACCATGGAGTTTTAAAATAGGAGTTTACTAAGTTTGACGGTTCGATTTTAAATACGTGACCACACATTATTATTTTACCGGGATTTTTAATAAGAAGAAAAAAATCAGCTAAGTTCATCATTTGAAAACAAGGCATTTGAACGCAAAGCATGGTGTTCTTGGCTAAGTATGTGCTTGTATGGTCACTTAATGGAACCCGTCACCCGATGAGAGTTGGAGGCGATGCCCAATTTTTATCGGATGCCCGGCGTGAGTCCGGAAGCCGAGTCACGGTTGAGGCTAGACCGATGCTCCTTTATGGAATGCCGTCTAGGCGGGGGTTCTATACGTTACCATGCCTAATGGGGCGGGATGATGCCCGGTTACGCCGGATGACCGCCGACTTTTGAATTGGCCGTGGCTGAGGGGTCGTAATAATCGGAACACACCTGAATGGTTGTGATGCTTTGCGCTTGTTTATGGGGCAAAATTGTTAGGCATGGTATGGGACGTGCCATAACGGTTTTACCTTATAATTGGGATCCATGTGAATGTTTAGAGGGTGAGCATTATGTGTTTTGGTTGTTTTTTTTTTTTTTTTTTTGGTAAAGTATGTGTTTTGGTTGTTGATTATGCTTATTGTATTTATAATGGCATATGTGAGTGCTAATATGTAGGGATGTGCCGAGGCGAGGTGAGTTTGTTTGTGGTGCCTGTTTAGGCTGCCTCCTAGGCGAATTTTCGTCCTAATCGAGGCTTAGGGTTTAACTCGTTGAGATTTTATCTCACCCTGTTGTGGTTAAATATTTTCAAGGCCATAGCGAGAAGATATGCTGAGTGCGTATGTGGTGGGTGCGAGATGCGATACTTTTTGGCTGGCCTTACTGTTAGTGAAGTTTAGGTTGACCCTGATCTCTAAAGGTTTTTTAGAGGGTCGATAGGGAGTGGTCGTAGAAAGGCTTGTACATATTAAACTTTCTAGGCATAACAGTGGATAAATAACTATGTTGTTTTCGACAACGTTTGCCGTGTTTTTACTATCCCTATGTTTGTTTGTTTTCCGCATATGCTTAATTGAAAGATAAAAAGAATGGGTCGGCGACGTGTCCTAAGATGTCGCATTTCAGTCGACCATCGAGGGATGTTCGCGCATTCGGGGTTCGGGGCGTGACATTAAGCATAATTAGAACACATTCCATAATATTCATGCACATTGTCAACATGTGTTTCAATTATTATGACTCCTCGGCCACGGCCAATGCAATAGTTGGTAGTCTTTCGGGATAATCGGGCATCGTCCGGCTCTATCGGGCATGATGTTGTCTAAAACTCCCGCCTAGACGGTATTGCGGCCTCAACTACAACTTAGCATTCGGACTCCCGCCAAGTATCCGATAAACATCGGGCATTGTCCCCAAACTCCCATTGGGTGATGGGTTTAATTAGGTGATTACTCAAGCATGCCAACACTCAAGCCAATTGTATTTGCCATCAATTAGCCCAATGCAATAATGTTTGTGCTCAAATAACAAATCTCGGAAAATTTTACACGGTTAAAATTGATCACATGTGACTTTAATATAATCTAAATTATCAAGTGGCTTTTAGAAGTTTTCGTATGGTCAACCTATGGTCAATAATTTTCCATCCACATTTGTGCATTTTCTAATTGTAGAGGGCTCTGGGTTGTTATGTAATCTTGAGGGTTCAATTACATACCCTGAATATAAGATCAATCAAGAATCGGTTTATCGTCGTTCGACACAAATGTCGTAATAGTGTGAAACCACAAATGAAGCGAATATGTACTTCTATCAAATTGATTTATATCTGTTCGTTAATTGACTCATAACACGTAGAATTGACCCTTGTTAGTCTTTATGGTCGAGCGATTGAATCTTGATTAAATTCTCTAATTTTTCGCGTTTTAATCATTTACGGACTTACCTAATAAATTAGTTAACTCATGAGTGATCGGTTTAAAATAAGTTCACTATCAGTGCATTAATGAAATAACAATTTCATATATTTTAAAATGGGTCAAATTGCAGGATATCACAGCGGAAGTATGAAAAGAGGGTTGTGCATGACATTCTCAATGAAAAAACAAATCAGAGGAAGACAGATCGTCGCAAGGATGGAAGGTTTTTGGATGTTCTGTACGTGCTTTATCAGCGCTTTGCTCGCGGGGAGATAGAGGAAAAAAAGGGGGGGGTCTGGGGGTGTTGGAGATTAGAATGTGATGTGATGTTGTGCGGGAGAGTGTAAAATGGGCTGGGCTGGTAACGGCCCATCAGACTAGCCTGGCGTGGCTCTCATACTGGCCCGGGCCTGGGCCCGCCCATGCATTTAATGGGCAGGCCCGAAACTTGAACGTGATGTGATGTTTTGGGCTTTTGTTTTGCAACTGTGGTTCAAGGACAGAAAGTCACCGAACGATGTTTCTGAGATCACCACTGTCCAGAGCTTTAGTACCAGGAGAACATCGTTCCCGTTACAAATCTGAGATTATGATTGCCGAAGTTCTCGGAAATGGCTGTAATGGTAGTTGCGACTAGCAATGTTCCGGGACTGAGTTCGTTGGACACCTGCCAGATTTTGGGTTGACGGGACTTTGGGATTTTTTAGTGATTCGAAAGACCTTTCTTTTGACATAAAACTCGATGGAAACGGAGTTCGGCAAAGAGATGCGACACGTCTAAATTCGATGTTTTACTGTTCTGTTTATAGCAGCAAATTTGGTGCTTGTGTGACCCTTTTGCCGATCCATAGTGGACGTTTGGCACGCACAAAAATAATAATAATAATAATAGTGGAGTTTTAGTTGTGGTTAGATGACACATAAATTAGAGTTCAATTGATGCTTTCTTGGTGAACACACATATTTTAAAGTTTAAACTCGATTTGTTTCACGGAATATTAATGAGTTAGAAAATATTATATTAAAAGTAACTATGTATGACCTGAATTAATTAGTCAATAAAAAATATTTCATTATTAAAAATAATTTATATTTAATCATTTTTTGTCTAGGATGGAAATTTTTTTCTTATTCGTTTATTTTTATTAGCAACATAAGTGATTATTTTTAAAAGTATATTCTTCAAATCATTCACTCTTCCACGAAACAAATACACCCTAAATTATAATTACAAATGTGTTGTTTTAGCCTCTCTTTGTGTAATATTTTTAGCGTAAGCATTGTTAGTACATAATTGGTGTTCAATTCCATAGGGAGACAAGTGTCGCTCACTAGTAGCAGTTTATTCACTTCTTTTCTTTAAAATTTCAGATTTTTTTAATCCACAACGCGACTCTTATGAGGGGCGTTCGATGCGGTGATTTGGGGACCGTATTCTTCTAGTACGAGTTATTGGCCAAGATGTACATGTTATATATTTTTTTTAGAAATAGATAGTTTTAGGACATGCTTTTTTTTTTTTTGGTATATTCCCATACCCTAAAATGTTGAAACCAAATAGGCCGTTCGTCGTGTAAAGTTAATCTGAGGCTTTAACCTTTTCTGGATAGACAGCCAAGTCATCCCTTTCCCTGGTGTGGATTTAAGGAGCGACACTGTGACTTGAACCTAACATTGTGAACTCTTTATGATGGCAACCACTTTCTCAGGGAGGTTGGGGTGGGGACGATTTATTTTCAGGTGTGGGTTTTGACTCCCATGCCCTGAAAGGAGGCGAAACAACAATCTGAAAATGAGAATTAGAGTAGAAATAGAATATGACTGATAAAAAAAAAAAAGAACTCTTTATGATGGCGTTCAGGGAGGAATGCTAGCGTTGATATCCCTGCCTCTTTATTTATTTATTTAAAAAATTAGGGCTAAAAATCGAGCAAGGGTGTCCACATAAATTGGCGATTTAGCGTTGACTTGGAGCTTGGAAATAGGACCCACGATAACCTTTTAAAATAGCGGAATTTATTTAATCGAGTCACGCGGTAGACTTCGTTGTCGGTGCAACAAATGGCATAAAAAAATCTTAAATTTTCGGCTGGATATCACAGTACATGATCTTATCCCAGTCATGCCTTACGCCAATCTAGACTTCATCTGAATCTATATATATTTTTAAATAATTACTTGTACTACCTAAAATAATTAAAAAATAGAAAATGTTTTAATTGTTGACGGTGATTTATATTTTAAACATTTTTATTGATGATGAAAATATTTCTTGTTCATTCATTTTTGTAACAAATACAAGTTATCAATGTTCTAAATGATCTATATCGCAAAAAAAAATGGAGCTTAATTTTAATTGTTTAATACATGTATTTATGTACCTATGTACATATACTTATTTACGTAAATATAAGATGAAAGATACTAATTTTAATTACTAAATACAATATATCGCGAAAAAATACACTTGAATATTCAAACAAACAAGTTGTATTCGTAATCCTAAATAGTGTGTCCCATGCAATCTCGTAAATCAATTTGGTAATTTGGGTTATGCATCTCTAGTATTATTCAATTTGTACATGTACTTTAGCCACGTACGTCAATGGCAAATACATGTGCAATCACAAGGCCGTATGAAAAGAAGTTGGAGGCCACCACCGTCGTGGGATACGCTAACGCATTCATTTGGTACGTCTTGCAATTTTCACATTATCAAGTGAAAATTGAAATTTCTTGTCCTCTTTTGTCCATAATTATAAATTTGTGAATCTATTTCTTTTTTTTTTTCCGAGCTAAATCAAGATATTTCGAGGATAGGAACAAACACAATCTGGATAGAATTCTTGCTCATTTTATTTTGAATTAATATCATTAAAAATTTCAAATCGGTGCCCCATGATACATTTATTCAAAACGAGACAAAAATCCTAAAGTGGTACCCAACTCAAGTCAACAATTGTTGGATCTGAAATGAATGGTAGATTGGGATTAGGCTGCTAATTTGTAATTTCTCATATGACAAAAATTAATTTAAGATAAATATATTCTTAGAATCAATTCGAAATTTTTAATTGTATTAATCCTACAAGTTTTGGGGTTACTTGGGCTTGATGGTCAGGATGGTAATTCATGTCGTGGCATCAAACTTGTATTAGTCTTTATCATACTCTGCAATACTTTAGAACAACTCAAATTTCGATCGGTGTTAAAAAATTTAATAATGGTTGAAAAAAAGAGCAAAATATTTTATTTTTGTCAATTTAAATTAACTTTGTTCGAGTCAAGTCTTGTACAGAATCTCGTCAGTTTCTATATAGGTCATGTCATATTGTGTCGGTTTTCGGTTCCCACCCAAATTTTCTACTTATTTATGAGATTAGGAGCCATTGACTACTCATTAACCGACCAATACGGTTTCGTCAACCATGAATTTGCTTCAATTTCTTTATTTCATGGTTCCCAATCACGCTACGCGCGACAGCTATGACGCCGACAAATGTCTGGCCAAGTCTATTTTTCAGCTCTCTCATTCCTCTGGCATACATTCATTGGCATCTCCAGCACCGCAGCTCTTGCGTTTGATGCTTTGACTCAGAGAAAGATCACCATGCTGCAGATCATGATATCATTATCATCCCTCCGCCTCAACTGGGTTGACTTTTGAGGCACTTCTGGGCATACCCCGGCTTATCAGATGAGCAGATTTGAACTGTCGGGCTCATACATGGTCAAAACTCATCCGCGATTGGGAATTCTCATATACCCTTGCTTGCAAGATTCAGAGACCTCGCCCGTGAAGTAAATCATCGCACCTACGGTCCAACCAATTGGGAGAAAATCTAGGGATAACATGCTGATCTTCCCCAAGAGTTCACATCGACGGGAAGGTTTGGCACCTCAATGTCGGCTCTTTGCCACCTGGGGCTGTAGTATGTTCCAAGGGTTGGACTGTTCGCCCATTAAAGCGGTCAAATACTGGAAAGAGTGGACAAGGGATGAAATCTCCCTACTGATTATGATACATTAATGGGAGAAAAATCCCTGGATAATCCGTTGTTTTGTGAAAAATAAATCATTTATAAATTATATATTTTTTAAATGATGATTTATATCGCTTGAAATTATTAAATAATGAAAAATATTTTCATTGCCGATAAGAAATTAAATTTAAATATTGTCATTAATGATGAAAACATTTTTTGTTTATTTATTTTTATAAGCGATCATTTTTCTAAATTATCGATTTTGCGAAACAAACGAAGTATTAATGTATGTACCTACCAACGTTCATACACTTATTTACGTATATATAAGATGTAAGACCCTAATTTTAATTACTTAATACAAAATATTGCGACAAATTGCACTTGAATATTCAGACAAACGAGTCATATTCAAAATCCCAATAAGTGTATACTACACAATCTCATAAATCATATTCGATTCTGGTCTTGCATTTCCAGTATTATCCAATTTGTACATGTACTTTAGCCACGTACATCAATGGCAAGCAAATGCAAATACGTGTTCAATCACATGGCTGTATTAAAAGAAGTTGGAGGCCACCACCGTCGTGGGATACGCCAACGCCATCATTTGGCACGTCTTGCAATTTTCACATTATCAAGTAAAAATTGAAATTCCTGGTCCTCTTTTGTCCATAATTATAAATTTGTAAATCTATTCCTTTTTTTTTTTTTTTGCCGAGCTAAAAAAAATATTTTTATGAAATCTACAAGATATTTCGAGGAAAGAAACAAAGACAATCTGAATAGTATTCTTGCTCATTTTATTTTGAATTAATACCGTTAAAAATTTTTAATCGGTGCCCACGACCCATTTATTCCAAAAGAGACAAAATCCTAAAAGCTAAACGGTACCCAACCCAAGTTGACACTCCATTAGTCATTTGGATTCGACATGAATTTGCAATTTCTTGTGAGATGAAATTCAGTTTTGCATAAATGCGTTGTCAGGATCAATTTGGGAATTTTAATTGTATTAATCCCCCATTTGGGGCTACTTGTGCTTATTGGTGAGAATGGCTATTAATGTTGCAACATTGAGCTCGTTGTGGTAATCTTTATCATCTTATGCAAATTCTATAGCATCTCAAATTCTAATCGGTGTTATGAAAACCTTGCATTGAAATTAACCTCGTTCGAGTCACATCCCGTGCAAAATTTCATTGATCTTTTTTATAGGTCATGTTATATCGTGTTGGGTTATCGTTGCCACCCAAATTTTCTACTTATTTATGAGATTGGGAGCCGTTAACTACTCATTAACCGACCTTACGAATGAGGTTTCTTCAACCATGAATTACTTCAATTTCTTTATATCATAATTCACAATCACGCTATGCACGACATCTACGCTGCCGACAAATGTCTGGCCACCTCTATTTTTTAGCTCTCTCATTCTTCTGGCATACATGCATTGGCACCTGCAACACTGCAGCTCTTTCGTTTGATGCTTTGACTCAGAGAAAGATCATCATGCTGCTGATCATGATATCATTATCATCCCTCCAACTCAACTGGGTTGACTTTTGAGGCACTTATGGGCATGTCCTGCCTATCAGATGAGCATATTTGAACTGTCAGGCTCATGTATGGTCAAAGCTCATCGGCGATTGGGAATTCTCATATACCCTTGCTTGCAAGATTAAACCTCAAGCTTAAAATATTGTTGGTTGCTTTCTTTTGGCATTCTACTTGTGATGGCCACTATCAGCTGATGTGCCCACCATGTCAGTGAATTCAAATCAATCTTTTTTTTTTTTTTTATCCTTATTGTCAAGAGAAAATCCACGGATGTACGCTATTTATGCCTGGGGATCATGGAGTTACTAGTTCATTTCAAAAGAGGGAAGTTATCTTGGTTATCTTGAGCTTGGTCTAATATTTGGGAAAGTATCTGCCTATTTGACAAAGGGAAGAGAAGAGATCCAAGTTGTCATGACCAAGTCCGACGAAGGTGGGAAGCGGTCGTTGGAGCCAAAGGGCCTGGACAAGGAGCGGCTCTTGCTAGGCTTTTAGAATGACGAAAGAGGCGGGATAAAACGAATTATGCATTGAGCATGAGAACCATTTTAAAATATATATGTGAAAATTGGATTAACTTAAGAAGCCGCATTTTGACGCAATAGAAAACTTTACTTTGGAACTCCAAATTCAAGTGAGCCTAAGCTAGATTACTACCAAGATGGGTATGGCCTACATGTATGCTAAAGGACAAAACCATGAGCCTTGATATGAGATGGACCAAAGCGAATAATACCTCAAGTGAGTTAATTCAGGAATGTAATATAATTAGAGACAAAAAATCATGAATCATATACTAGCTTAAACTACTTAGTGGTATTATGCTTTCGATTTGGCCAAGGTGGAAGTGTGGCATAGAGAATACTATTTCAATTGGATATCCACGTAGGCATCCAGGTTAATTAAATTTAGTCCGCGTCATACTTTGACATAATCTAATTAGCTAATATGTGCACACATATCTCACTGAGTATTCACATATTTTACATGCATTTACTTTGGTGTCGCGCGGTGGCTACGTCAACTAAATGTGATCAAGTTTGGTAGCGGAGGGACTTGATTATGAAACTTGTGAAAGTAAAATGATTTGATTAAGAAAATTGAAAATTGGGAAGACTTGATTAAAAAAAAACTAAAAAGCGAATGGACAAAAATGTAGGATTTTAATAGTATTATATGAAATTCAAATTTAGGATGAGAAATTGGAGTATTGTGGTGTTATTGTCTAATGGTGCGGCTATTCCTAATTTGATGATATATAATTTTATTTTGACAACAAACTCCCCTTCTAAGACAAAGACAACCCCATAGAAATAAACCATTAACCGGAAAATTTATGTTAACGCTAAAAATTTAGCTTTTCTTTTTTTATGTCCTCACGCGGGCCTCATTCTAGTTAAACTACAATGTCGTACATAACGAATTAGTAATTGAAATTAGAAAATGGAGAGAATTTAGTAATAAAAGACCTTAATAGGCCGGGTTGGAGAAATAGCACCGACGATCTTGGAGCCATCTCAAACCTTCTAGGTTTTCGTGACTTGGTGAATTGATTAATTAGATCTGTGATATAATATTAAAATCGCAAAGCCACACAAGGGAACTCTAATCTTTTCTTGTTAAAAACAAAAATTGATACAATCATGTTGCCTCCTTCAAACTCTAGATTTCTAATTTTTTCAAACATCAATGTGGCAAATTTTGTTACGTTGAGCTTCAACGGAAACAACTTTTACTTTGGGAGATATAGGTATTGTCTCTAATTGGAAGTTAGGGCCTACTTGGTTTTCTCGCCGAGAGATAGTTGCAACATCATAGATTTGGATATTAGACATTTTAATTTTCACTTTTTTTCCCCACTCCAAGACACATGGTTGGTGCACTCGTCGAGCCACGCAAGAGGAATACTCCCATCTAGTGGAGTTTCGGTGTGCCTTACGGTTCTCTGTGGTGTACGCCGGTACGTTCCTCGACCCGCGCAGGCTTCATGGTCCACTGATCATGGCATCACTAGTTTGGGGCATTTAGGGCACGCTCTCCCTAGGCTTCTAGGGTATGCTTACACTGAGCATCCCGAATTTCTCTCCAACTCCACAGGGCATCGTCATTATGCTCTCCGATGGTATTTATTATAGGATATCTTAAACACAGTCCATGCACAATTATCTTATCGTTAAACATGCAGACTTCACCACAAAAACGACTCATAACTAGGATTGTCAATCACAAAGACTCAATCCTAAAAGCAAGCATGCATCCTTCCAATAATTTAAGACTAACTCGACTCAAAATTGATGTCTACCCATGACATGACTCGGTTAAACTAACCACATCACTTAGCCGAACCTATATACACTTTGTTGCCACTATTTTACATCTAGATTCATCAAGATTGACACTAGTAACACCCTAATCACACCATGAGCTAGCCGAATCTCTACTAGAGTTGTACAATCACATAAACCCAAACATAACACATGACACCACTTGCGAAATTCATTAATCAAATGCACCATCACCTCAATTGAACCTAAATTTTTGCCATTACTATGCACATTCAAATTTTCACCATAAAACTCTAATTTAAGAATTCAACATCATTTGACCTTACGGCATGACTCGTGCACTACTAAATCCTCAAAATTTAACATCGATGACCCACAATACGCCATCAAACCTCATTACCAGACATCTACAATCCACTATTATCGAACCTCACAAGCAAAATCTCGTAATTCAAGCCATCGACAATTTGAGACCACTAAGCCTCACACCAAACCCATGACCACCGAACCTCATACACCTAGACCCACGACTATCGAGCCACACACCACGACCCACAGCCACCGAACCACACCGAGATCCACGACCACCAAACCACACCGAACCCATGACCACATGCAAAGCCAAAACTGAGCTCAACTCAACCAATTTATAGTCCTAACGGTCCTTTGACATCCCACGACACGTTGCATGTAATCTAGACCTCGATCAGCCCACAACAACAACACGATTCGACCTAAAGTGATACAAACCAAGTCAAGACAGCACAAGACAAGCAACCTGGCACATCAAAGACAAGATTTGTCGGTCTACACTACGAGCAAATCAGCATAGCATAGGGATTTGGAATTTCACTTGCCTCAATAAGCAAACTGAATGTGATTCAATGTGGCTTGATTCTCTCGATCTCGTGAGCAAAAAGAGAAAATAGGAGCGGCGAGTGATGGAGAGAGAGAGCAAGTGATTGGCGAGAGAGAAAGAATGAGTCGGGTTGAGAGAGAGATGTGAGAAAGAGAGCTGAGAGAAATGAGAGGGAGAGAGAGAAAGGAAGTCTTTTATTCTCCTATGGTCTCCATGCATGAAATTCTATTGGACAAAGTGGGTGGCACGCCAAGTGGCATGGCTGCAAGGCCAGGTGGCGGGGGAGAGAGAAGAGAGAAGAGAAAACTGAGTGAGAGAGAGAAAAAAGAGAGAGAGTGGGCGGTTCATGAGAGAAAATGGAACCGTCTGTGTCTAATTTTCACGTATATTAGGCACTAGGGACTAAAATAAATTTAGAACTTATCTAATAAGTCCTAAAAATCACGGTTTAAAAACTGTTATCCTTCAATCCCGTCATTGATCCATTTTCAATAGTGTCAATTCAACTGGCCAGATTATCGATGCTAATTTCCATGTTCTTTGTTCACTAATTAGTCAGGTCAAAAATCTGGATGATACACAAGTCAGATTAGTAAAAGTTAAAGATTGTCATTTTCTTTATCCGATTCTCAATGTCCCATCCACCGCAGAAAATGCATTATGATAATGGGAATCGAGCCCAATTCCTTTTATGCAAAAATTTCGATATTATGTGGTATTCATTGATAATTTCTCCTAATACCGTCGGTTGTGTCCATTACAATGAAAGTCAAATTTCTTTGAGCTTTTCGCATCTTTTTAGAAATTAGATGAAAATTATTGCAGCATATGACAACTCTCTTGTCTTGGTACACTAGAGCAAAACATTGTTGATGAGAGGAAAGGTCGACATATTTTTAAAATTGGGCTTGCTACATTATTTGAGGCATCCTATGCCACTTAACTAGGAAAATTGTCTAAAATGTCCTAAACCTATTGCACTTTTACTAATTCAATCATAAACTTTTCAATTTTGCCAATTGAGTTATGAACTTTTTCATTTTTTGCCAATTAAGTCTATTTGGCTAATTTTGGCCCGAATTTGCTAATGTGGACAAATTTTTTTATTATTTTTTTTATAAATTATTATTTTTTTGATATTTTTAATTTCTTTTTTTCTCCTTTTCTTCCTCTACCGTTTGCCCAACCTCCAGCAACCAACCAAAGGCTATGATTAACAAGGGGCAACCTCCTTATGGTTGGCGAGGCTAGGTTGCCCCTCGCCTACTTTAGGCAAGGCTGTGCTTCGCCCTTCCTAGCCTTTGATGAGGGTGACCCTCGTTAGCTTCTAGTGAGGCTTGACCTTGTCTAAGGCTGGCAAAGTCGTCACTCGCCAAATCCCAACGAGGCCCACCCTCGCTGGCCTCTGGTGAGGCTCGACCTTGTTGAGTTTGGCGTGGGTGAGCCTCACTTGAGGCCAACTCTTGCTAGTCGTAGCCTTTGATCGGTTGTCGGCCATTGCCGAGGTTAGGCAACTAGAGGAAGAAGAGGGAAAAAAGAAATTAAAAATATAAAAAATAATTAAAAATTCGAATATATATTAAATAGTGTATGGCCAACCAGTGTCTATATCGGAAAACTTTGATCAAAATTGGCTGGATTGACTCAATTAGCAAATGCAAAAAGGTTTAGAATTCAATTAGCAAAATTGAATGATTTATGATTGAATTGGCAAAAGTACAATTGGTGTAGGACTTTTTTGGACAATTTTCCTAATTTAACTATTGGGTGGAAGTGTTTACAATAGCAACTTATTTGATAAATCGGCTTCATTCAATTGCACTAGGTAACTGAAGTCCACTTTTGGTCTTATTCAAGAAGGACCCTGATTACTCATTACTTTGAGGGTTTGGCTCTCGTTATTATCCATATTTATGCAGCTACACAATAAACAAATTTGACAAGTGTTCTTTGCCGGGCGTATTTTTGGGATATAGTGAAAAACACAAAGGATATCATTGTCTCCATCAATCTACTCGTGTGTTTATGAGCATTTTTTTCCTTTTGCCTCTTCTTCTCAGGTTACTTTTATGACTAAGGGGGAGCTATTTCAATGGAATTCAACTTTAAGTCCATATTAAGTCCATCAAAGACAAAAGCTTCTAGTGATCATTGGACTATACCCCAACCCAGTCAAGAAGTCGGTCAAAATGATCAGACCTTAACCGTGCAAGCGAACGTGCGCGTCTGTTTGCTAAAGTAGAACCAGACTCAAATGCTTCATCGACCAAATTTTTTGTTTTCTCTATGGTATAATTCTGGTGGAAGGTAAAAGACAAAAGATAACAATTTGATTTACATAGAAATTGAATAAAAACAAATCAGATAAATCTCCAAACAATCAACTTGTGGATACTCTGCATGATGTGTTATTTTCATGCTGATTTGTAGAAGATTCTGCACTCCAATCATTATGAGTTTTTGCCTTTTGATTTGTCACTTCTAAACTCCCATTTAAAGTGGTCAATGTGGAGGACCAAAGACTGAGTTTGGTTTGAAAATT
The DNA here is from genome assembly GCA_014182365.1 of Eucalyptus tenuipes. Classification (NCBI taxonomy): domain Eukaryota; kingdom Viridiplantae; phylum Streptophyta; class Magnoliopsida; order Myrtales; family Myrtaceae; genus Eucalyptus; species Eucalyptus tenuipes. Next base: position 16,876,992 of record CM024538.1, read on the forward strand.
GACAAACCTATCTCGATAAATGGTTTGGTGAAAACATTAACAACTTGTGATAATTGTCATGTTATGTTATCTCATCATCATGTCTTGCATCTGATTTGCCAGGTCATGTGACATGTGATTATTGACGTTTTAACTTGACCTAATTTTCCATGTAATGCTATATGGTTGCGTTTGGTTGTCTTGATTTATTGTTAAAATATGATTGGATATGATAAAATATGACATGAATTTTGCCACATTTGATCTACTTTTTGGTAAATCGCAATAATAAAACCGATACTTTCACATCCTATCCCGTCCCTTAATTGGTATGAATGATATATCAGTATAAATGAACCTAAAAATGTATAAACGGAGATGGTAAGTAGCTATCCCGATCCACTGATAAAGAAACCACAAATAAACAAATGGAGATAACTTCCATCAATAAGTCCATGATTATTGTATGATCAAAATCTTAAACAACAAAGAAACTCATTGTAGCATTCGAAACCCACATGTTCAACTATGACAATAAATGTAAACGAATTACAACAACATCATGAGGTAGATTAGCCAATGAATGCCAAGTTTAGTTAGAGAGAGAAGGCACAATCATTCACATTCACGATTCAAAAGTATAGTGCTTCCATACTATTTCCTATTTCATTTATTTTAACTTATTTTTTATTCTCTTTTTTATTTCTTTGTTATTCTCATCCATCATACCTTAATAAAATTTTATTAAATAAAACTATACTAATATACCTAAAATACTAAAACATGTAATAAATATAAATACTACAAATATATTGTATATATTTTTATATTATAGGTTAAAAAGAAAACTAAATGCATAAATAAAAATAGAAATAGTTAAAAATGATTTTTTATTTAAGAATTTATATTAAAATCCAAAAAATTATTTATAATTAATATTTTAATTTTATTAATCTAAGAAGTTTGTTAATCGAGAAATATAGGTTTTATACTATGAATATAAGAGATCCTATTCATCTTTATCTCATTTTCCCATGAAATACTTTTTTCTGGATTATATCTCTTTTATATTCGACTTTATTTTGTTTTGAGCAAGAACATAGAATAGAATAAATTTATTTGGGCTATACTGATCATTATCATGATTGGTACCAGATTTGCCATGTCATGCTATCCCACAATTAATGTTGTTTTCAATTTCCAACTTTTTGTTCATTTTTGTCCTTTATCGCATAGTATCAATTATTGATCGTGGCACTTTAAATTATTTTTCTCTCTACAATTTTTTTTTTCTGATTATTTATTTATTGTTTTTTGGATTGATGTAATAGCTGACTTAATCTAAAACAATTCTGTGTCCCCATTGACTCATTAACCCAATCCTTCTAAAATTGCGGGCCATTAAATACTTATTAACCTAGCTGACTGACAACGTTTCTTCCTTCGATCACAATGACTTCTTTCTTTTTCCATTTGCACAATTTCGTCATGCATGACGTTTGTGGTGCTGACATATGTCTGGTCTGACCACTCCCAATTTTCGCTCCTCTTGACTCATTCTTGCGGGATGTATGGATTTCGCAATAACGCAGCTCGAGTGTTTGATGCTTTTAACTGCAAGAGAGGATCATGGTACGGTTATGCTCTGACTCCACATCATCTTGGTTGACTATGAAGTTTCTTGGACATACCCTGCTTATCAGATGAGCATATCTGATCTGTCACGCATGGTTCAGGAATGAAGAGCATGCTGCTGGTGTTCGGGCTCATAGAATGTCAAAGTCATCAGTGATTTACCGTTCTTATGTTCCGGGATTCGCAAGATCAGTCCTTAGTTTTGAATATCGTTGCTTCTTCTTCTAGTGTTTCATTTTTATATGCCACACTCTGCTACTGTCCCCCAACGTTATTGTATTCAAATCAATTTTTTCCCCCAACCCTCTCGAGATAGCCTGTGGTCGTGCCTTGCTATTATTAAAATGCTGCGTTCAGCCATATGATGCCATTGCCTTAGCCCTTGAAGTCTCTCCTTACTATTATTAAACGTCACGACTATTCATTTTTATAAGCGATATAAATGATAATATTTTTTAAATTATTTATTTTTTGTGAACAGAGCCTTAGTAGCAAAATGACCGAGTTCATGACTTGGTATAATGTCTGGTGAGATCTTATCAGAATTTGGTCATCCCATGAACTCACAGGAATTGCTATATACCTGCTAAGTAGAAAGGAGAACGTCAAATTTTGAGGACTGCAACAAAGGTTTCATGCAAAGTAAAGAGGTAATTTTTTGGGAAAATTTGCGTTGAAAGCTCTAAGTCGGCACCAAATACAATCAAGTCCTCAACCTTTTAAGTGGTTTGATTAAGGCTTCACTTGTTTCGTAGAAAATAAATGATTTGGAAAACATTTTCCTAAAAATAATTGGTTGTTTTGCTTAAAATAATTAATTAATGAAAATATTTCATTTATTGACAGCGATTTATACTTATTTTCGCAGAAAATGAAGTCTAAGACTTGATAGGACCAATTGAAAGGTTTCGTACCCGATTGCTTTCATACATAAGATCTAGGACTTATGGTTTCAACTCTTCCAATCTTTTATGCATGATGAGCCATATCCAAAAAGCCGAAGAACACGCAACATAATTTCACAAATCAAATTTCATATACCAGTTTTTGCATCTCTAGCATCATTTAATTTGCAATTGTATTTTAGCCACGAATAAAATTTAGTGGCCACCATCGTGAGACAGACTAACGCATTAATAATTTATAGCGGAAACTATCGATTTAAAAAGAAATTTATTTCCATTAAAAAAAATGAGTCAAAATGCATCGATTCTTGATCCCGACACTTTAAATTATTCGTTTTATTGACTCATGTCATATCCGAGTTCACCTAAAAACTTAATCTTCTGTCTCCATGTAGTCATTTACCCAATTTTTTCTAGATTGCATGACGTTAATTACTTATGAACCTAGCTGATTAATAGGGTTTATTCAACCTATAGTTACTTTTATTTCTTTTTCTCTCTCACTAATTCTTCGATCTTGCGGTAAAGCGGCTCTTGTGTTTTATGCTATTACGAATATAAACATTCCTCCAAATCAAATGGTTTGACTATTCAGCTTCTTGGACATAGCCCGCCTTTCAGATGAGCATATTTGACCTGTCACGGTTTAAGAATGAGGTATATTCCATACGTGTTTGGGCTCATAGAATGTCAAAGTCATAGCTGATTGGCATCCATATATTCCCTGACTCGCTGGATAAGACCTGGACTGTAAATATTGTGCCACTTTCTTTTGGTATTTCATTAGTATTTGGCGTTTGGGTTCATAGAATGTCAAAGACATCAGTGGTTGGCATTCTTATTTTCCATGGTTCGCAAGATTAGACCTCGATGTTAGATATTTTAGCCTTTCTTCTGGTATACTATTCTATATTCCACAACTTGCTGATGTCTGCACCATGTTATTGGATTCAAATCAAATTTTCCCCCGTACCCTCTCAAGGTAATCTGTGGTTGTGCCTTGCTATTCTTAGTTGCTAAGTTCTACCATCTAATGCCATTGCCTTAGCCTCGAAGTCTCTACATGATTCTGCTATGTCGTGGATCAAATCCGTGATTCATGTTTAATTGGTGCTGGGTGAAAATACGGGTGTGAGTTTAATACTCTTGAAATGAATCTGTGGCGTGGAGGCACAAATACACTTAACTTGATAAGGGCGTAGAGGCGCACCCCCGCAATGACGTGGAACATGGCTGATTCTGTATGCATATGATGTTATTCCTTTGTGATGCAGACTATGAATATGAACCACATTCGCAAGAAGCTTAATGAACTAATTCATTCCAAAAAAAAAAAGAGTCGTCCTAGTCATCTTGAGCTTGGTCTATTATTTGGGGAAGGATTGCCAGTCTGACAGAGGGAAGAGAAGAGAATTAAGAGGTGACAGAGAAGCACGAATTCCATACCGGCCTGAACTACTTAGTGGTCTCATGCTTTGATTTGGAAGAGAGAGAATGCATGTCGCTAGAATATGGAAGTCAACTCCCCAATTTGGTTACTTGAGAAGGCAAAATACCATGTACCAAATCAGATGTTTGCGGGCTAATTAAAACTTGATTGATTGACACGACTCTCTTGCTTCCTCTACCGCCCACAAAAGACGAGTTAATTTATCATTTCCACGTTCCTTGTGCAGCAAGCGTATGAATGAGATATTTGATTACTTCATCTTCATTTGATACCAGTACCGTTCGTCTATATACATGCATAAGCATATAGCATTCGAGTTTTTCTTCAGAGTTGACATATGTGCCTAACTCTCACATATGGCTGAGCTAATCGGAACGGAATCAGATGGTATAGAGTCCATTAGAAATGAGTTATCAGAGCTAGGAAGGAGCCTCAGATCATCATTTCGGCTTCAGGAATCGAGTTTTCGAAGCACTTCGGCTGTAAGCTCAACAAAAGATGATACCTATGATGAATATGATCTCCAATGGGCTGCCATTGAGAGGTTACCAACTTTTGAGTGGTTGAGGTCGTCACTGTTTGATTGTGAGATCGATGGAAGGGCAGTTGATGATAAAGGAAAGAAAGTGGTTGATGTTTCTAAGCTTGGTGCGTTGGAACGCCATTTTTTCGTAGAGAATCTCATCAGGCATGTTGAGAATGACAACCTTAATTTGTTGCGCAAGATCAGAGACAGAACAGAAAAGTAAGCTTATTCTTCTTCCCTTGATAATGGGAGTTGCATCTATATTTAGAAAGTCGAATGGCTGTGGAGTTACCTAGATAGATTAAACTTGTGTGAGCATTAAAAATTTGTGCAGACCTAAGCAGCATGAGACCCCAAAAGTTTATTAACAGAGGAAAACACTTCTGTTCATGTAATGCGTTCCAATGTACATGCTTGCATTTGATCTTGGTAAGAGGCCTCACCGTGCCTGCCCATGTTGGCCAACATATTTGAATGAGGTTTTGCTTTCTTCTTGCTTTTTTTTTCCTCGTTTACTTCCTCAAACTCATCCCATGGGTCTTATTTTTGGTGTAGTAAGGAAATAATTGCTGTCAAAATGTTTTCCACAGGGTTGGTGTCAAATTGCCCACCATAGAAGTGAGATATCTGAATTTATGTATTGAAGCAGATTGTGAGATAGTTCAAGGAAAGCCCCTGCCGACTCTCTGGAATTCCCTAAAGAGCATGCTTCCTGTGAGTACCTTTCTTCTTCGTTTTTTTTTGGTCAATTACAGTACTACTGTAAGTACCTTTCTTGTGGAGTAGATTGTAGGAATTCTTGCTTTTCACCATTTTTGAACAAGCAGCTAAATATTCAAGATTGAATCCATTTCATGTGAACTGCTTTCCAACATGTATTTCTATGCCATTGGCAGATTTATTTGCAAGTTCTTTAACTCCTGTCATCTTGAATTTAGTTTTCTTTGGGTACGGATGCATGTTCTTTCTTTTATTTGTCCTTCTTGAAGAGATTAAGTATTGCCGATCATTTCTCACATGTATGTTCAAATATACTAGGGCCAATTAGAGGCTATATGTTAGTAAGTGCGGCAAAACCATGTATATCTCCATATTCTCATTTGCCAACACTGCTTTGTTTGTTCCCATGCCAGTTCTTTCATTCTTTTGTTGCCGTAACACTCATTTCTGTCATAAGACTGAACTACTCCTCACCGTTCTGTGTGTTGCAGAAAAATTTCGACTTATGTTTTTGGCATCATGTCAATTTACCTTAAATGGTCGGTGCTTCCTGAAAAATTTACTAATTCAAGTAAATTGGAACTTTTTGTCCAGGGTATTCCCGCAATGCCAGGTTCAGAGTCACGTAAGGCCAAAATAAGCATCATTAAGGATGTCAGTGGAATTATAAAGCCTGGAAGGTTTGTCATCCTGTTACAGCTCTTCCAATCCCATCATCCCTGGGAAATTGTGCCTTACCCTTTGTCTTTAGGCAGTCCTAGTGTCTTCAACTATTTCATTCACTTCTAGCTGCAATTGTTTGCATCACCTACACTCAATTTAATATCCAGACTCGATGTAGGTTGTAAAAGGTTAAATACTCTGCTTTTACAATGAACCTATCCAGACGTGAGCATAACCTCATCACCCACTTAGTAGCAAGTGATGAAGTTTGTGAGCGTTGGCTGAGGGCAGTGTCAAACTTTGGCAATTCGCACCATACTGGCCCACAGTGGAAAGTTTTATGAAGTTTGAGAAGCTTGCTAGCATAACCTACCTTTTAAAGGGAATGATTATCTGGCAGATTGCCAATCTCATTATCATACCTGCAATTCAAGAAAATTATTGTCCTAACAGTTTTGCAGAGAGAAGCACAAGCTTGATGATAGAAGAGTACATAATATTCATTGTGCCTTTTCTTGCCACAGAATGACTCTACTGCTTGGACCGCCTGGATGTGGGAAAACTTCCTTTCTAAAGGCTCTTTCAGGAATTCTAAGCAAATCACTCAAGGTTTTATGCTTTCTCTATGCTTAAGAACTTCTATGTCAAACTGCACTAGGCTTAAAGGCAATACTTACCGCATGTATGGCTTACAAATAACATGTAAACTAAGACAGAATCATGCTCAAGGGAACATATGCTCACCCAAGTTCTTCTTTCTATAAACAATCAACATCAGCATCCTAGCAGACATGGACTCAGTGAGTTTTCATCAAGTCAACACTGAGGCACATTGTGCTATTCTATTTGATGAAAGTGCTTGGAGGGTGCTGAGAAATGAGAGATAATATCGTGTGCATTTATTTTCTTTGCATTTTGTGGCTAATTGGAACAGAACTATTTTCTAGTCTATGGTTAATGGCACTGAACTTGAAGTTCGAACTAAGGTAATTAAGTACCGTCAAAACATCCGTAAGCTCCTATTAATCTGTCTTTGAGTTTGATATTCTCTCCTTTTCCCTCTCTTATCTGATAGGTCACTGGAGAAATATCATATAATGGCCACAAGCTTGACAAGTTCATCCCCCAAAAAACATCTGCTTACATAAGCCAATATGATCTGCACATTCCAGAAATGACCGTGAGGGAAACACTGGACTTTTCTGCCCGTTGTCTGGGTGTTGGAAGCCGAGAAGGTGAACGCCCTTCAAAGTGATTTTAGATCTTTCACTTGGAATCTGTGTTAAATGATGGCCTTTTTGGTTTTTCTCGTTGCTAAGATATCATGATGGAGATCAGCAGAAGGGAGAAGGAAGCAGGAATTGTTCCAGATCCCGATATAGATACTTACATGAAGGTACCTTTAGTGACAATCTCCCACTTTTTTCTCTCTACCCATTATAAGGTACAATATGAGTCTCCAGTTTTGTTACTGGAAAAAAGCCAATTTGAATTTCGGTATTGACTTATTCCTAGAAGCTGAAGAGCTGTAAATGATAGTTTGGTGTTTTTCTGGAAGACAAGTTTGGGACTTTTGTGCTGTATCATATAAAAGAGGATATAAACAGATTTTTCTGCATGAAAATGTAATTTCAACTGTGAAGTGGTGGGTAACAGTGAGTTTCTGTGCTCTTCTAATCTTTCTCTACCAGGGAAACAATCTTTCAAAACTGGGATGGCTGGGATGTAACATCAACATTAGATTGTTTCTTAGCCAGGTTACTAAAAGTTCTACTTTGAGTGTGGTGCAACCAGTGCAGTTAATAGTTACAGCTTCTATTGAAACATAACTAGCATGTTAAAAAGTTCAACCCAAAAGCTTAAGCTGTTAGGTGGAGGAGATCACATGAATATAAATAGTATTTACGACCACTCATATTCCCGTGAAATTTGACTAGAGGTGTCAAAATGGATCATTGACCCATTTTTTGACCCATATTTTAGTTATATGGGTTGTATATGGGTCAGAACTTTTAGAAGCCATTTCTAAATTTTCAACTCAAGCCCATACAATATGTTCATCTTTAACTTTATAAAAATGTTTTTTTTTTTTATAAAAAATCGAAATTATAATTATTTTCATATTTCAAATTTATTTTATTTTCTTTTTTCTTTTTCTTCCTTCCTTAGCCGACGGCCGGCAGGGTGACGGCCTGCCGTTGGCCGGCGACAGCCGGTGAGGCTCGAGCCTCGTCGGATCTGTGAGACTTGAGCTCGCCGGCATCGAGCGGGGCCTCGGCCTCGTCGGATCGGCGAGATCGAGCCTATGGCCGGTCGCAGCAGTCGTTGTGGCCGCGATCGGCCGAAGAAGAAGAAAAAAAGAAAAGAAAAGAGGAAAAAAAAATAATTATTAAAAATTAAAATTATATTTTAAAAATAAAAATTATAAAATTATATTTTTAACAAATAAAAATAAAAAAATATATTTTTTTTAAAAATAAAAATAATTAAAAATTATATTAAAAAATAAAAATTCGATTTTTTAAAAATATTTTAAAAAGAATTATAAAAATTTTCCATTAAATTTTTATTGCATAAAAATTGTTTAAAATTTTGTATTGCATAAAAATATTTTAACAATACGTTTTTTTTTAAAAAAAATCATAAAAATGAGCTTTTTTAGGTTTAGTTAAAAAATTTTCATGTTACAATTTTTATTTATTCAATGGTATGTTCACTTCAAATAAGAGAAGCATGTGCATAGTCTAATTTTTTATAAATATTTCAATTTATAGGTTTTTTTTTAACTTTTTTTTATTTACTATTTTTAATTTAATTTGAAGTTTTAATCCAATTAGCATATAGTAGAAGTGGGTTTTCCTAGAATATTAATAGGTTTTAGCAAATATGGGTCGGGTCGGGTATGGGTCACTAGATTTACATTACAAGAATATGAATCAGAATGGGTTAAATTGGTCAAATATGGATCCACCCATTTTCGACCCGACCCACCCATTTGCTACCCCTGAATTTGACCAATGTGACTCCAAGCTATCCATTTATAATAAAGCCAAGAGGCCAAAATTACAATATCACCATTATTGCTGCCGTACATAAAATGATAAAGGGAATGGACAAATATGCTCCCATCGGTCAAATACTTTCCACATGTGAAGACAATGGCATTGGCTTAAGGAACGGAACAGCGTGCGTAGCATAGGAGAAAAACACAGGTTTGAGTACCGCCACAACTTGTTCAAACGACCCCATGTTGGGGCCACCCACCCAGTCTTAGGCTTGTGTCTCACTTGATTTATTGGATCGATGGGGTATTTAATGTGCCCAACCAATCCAATGTGAGCTCGTTATGATAAAAGGAAATATTGGCCACTTCTAGAACTTTTCTAGACAATAATCATGTGTTGTTTACCAGGCAATTGCTCTCAAAGGACTTAAAAGAACTCTTCAGACAGACTACATTTTAAAAGTAAGCTCTTTTGACTGAGTTGACAGTTAATTAATTTGCTGTACATCCAATATTTAAGCAAAACTTCTGTCTTTATTTCTTCAACTTCTTTGCAGATCCTAGGGCTGGATATCTGTGCAGACACATTGGTTGGAAATCCCATGAGAAGAGGAATATCTGGTGGTCAAAAGAAAAGATTGACTACAGGTAGTAGAAACACAAAATGCAGCAAATCTCATTGAGAATAAAATTCTATATGATTGAAGTGAAACAATGTTTTACTATCATTTCCAAGCTTGGCTACTTAAATTTCCAAAATCTTATCTGACAAGTCAACTTTCTGGTAAAAATCGTACAGCGGAAATGATTGTTGGCCCAAATAAAGCTCTATTCATGGATGAAATAACGAACGGCTTGGACAGTTCGACAGCCTTTCAGATTGTTTCTTGTCTTCAGCAACTAGCACATTTGACAGATGCCACCATACTGGTTTCGCTTCTTCAGCCTGCACCAGAAACATTTGATCTCTTTGATGACCTTATTCTGATGGCTGAAGGGAAAATCGTGTACCAAGGTCCTCGTGACCAAGCTCTGAAGTTTTTTGAGGACTGTGGATTTAGGTGTCCTGAAAGAAAGGGGGTTGCTGATTTCCTCCAAGAGGTAGTAAACACTAACCAGATTGTGCACTGCAAGTTAGCTACCTTGGTCGACCATTTATTAAGTTGCCTGTTGATATGCAGGTTATATCTAGAAAAGACCAAGCACAATATTGGCAGCATCCTGAGCTACCGTATAGTTATATGTCGGTCAATATGTTCTGTAAAAAGTTCAGGGAATCTTATTGTGATATGAAGCTAGATCAGGACCTTTCAGACACATTTGATAGGTCCAAAATCCACAAAAATGCTCTTTCTTTTAATGTATACTCTCTGTCCAGATGGGAACTTCTGAGAGCATGCATGGCGAGGGAACTTCTTCTCATGAGGAGAAATTCTTTTATCTATGTTTTCAAATCAGTACAGGTCAAACTAAACTCTCATACATCTCTAGCAGCTTTTATAATGTATATCACTTTCAACGTTCGTGCCTATCATAATCTAATTTTTAATCTATCTCTCGTGCCAATCATAATCTAATTTTTAATCTATCTCGTTGATTCTAATTTTAAAAAGGACCTTGGAAGTTGATTATTGCCATTTCATCATACAGCTCATTTTCACTGCATTTATCACAATGACTGTATTCTTGCGGACTCGGATGGGAATAGATGTTCTTCATGCCAACTACTATATGGGCTCTCTGTTTTATGCGCTAGTCATACTCCTCGTTGATGGATTTCCAGAATTGGCAATGACTGTTTCGAGGCTAGAAGCCTTCTATAAACAAAAGGAGCTGTACTTTTACCCTGCTTGGGCTTATGCAATTCCAGCATCTATACTAAAACTTCCTCTTTCACTGCTGGAATCTGTGGTTTGGACATCTCTTACATATTATGTGATTGGATACAGTCCTGAAGTGGGCAGGTAAGTTTTAACGTGAGAGTTCTTCATTATCATCTGTAAGTTTTACTACCATTTTACTCGTAAGCCAGTGCTTCTATTGTTTTCTGCTTATTTATGCAGGTTCTTCCGCCAATTATTACTTCTTTTCTTTGTTCACTTGTCCTCAATATCCTTGTTCCGTTTTCTCGCCTCAATCTTTCAAACTGTGGTTGCCTCCACCTCAGCTGGTAGTGTTGCATTACTGATTTTGATGCTATTCGGTGGTTTCATCATCCCAAAACGTAAGGATGTTAGAATTTCTATTTGGTTTGATCCTGGATGTATAAGTGTGGCTTAATATTTCGCTTTGTTGCTGCAGCCTCTATGCCTGCTTGGTTGAAGTGGGGTTTCTGGGTCTCTCCACTAACATATGGAGAAATTGGACTTTCTGTCAATGAATTTGATGCTCCACGATGGCAAGAGGTGAGGGCCTTGTAGAAGCCAGAACAAGTATTTGGCTCCTGTAGCTCCTTAAGTTGCAGAAATGCTTAAGCACTTCTATCTAGAAGTAGTTTGACATGCTAGCACTCTTGGTCAGCTAAACTGGCTTGGCTATTCAATGTCTTTTGTTTGTGTATACGGGCAAGACATGAGTCCATCTGTTTATAAGTCTGAGGGCCTCACTTAACAAATAGATGCTGACAATCTTTACATCCTATGGTCTCATTCTTGTAATTTCTCTGATCTGCCTTCTTGCCTAAGATCAGTGTATCTCATTGATGTTATCAATTCCAGTTACTTGACTTTGATAAAACACAATTACTGGATTAAGGATAATATCCACGAGATAAGTATTTGGGTACTCGTATTCTTTCAGAAAACAAAATATCCTCATAAGTGAGTACAATTTTGCAATCCATAAGAAAAGCTAACTTCCTCTGCATTTCTCCATGCATTCTAACTTGTTTTTGCTTACAAAACTCGTTGATTTAACTTTCTCTTCATCTTTTTATGCAAGTTTTGAACTAGTTCTTGCTATAAACGTATATTCACAGATACTGTCATCAAACACTACAGTAGGGAGTGCAACCCTTGAAAGCCGAGGACTAAACTTTGATGGGTATTTCTTTTGGGTATCAATTGGTGCCTTATTGGGATTTACTTTACTGTTCAACATCGGTTTCACTTTGGCCTTAAGTTTCTTGAAGCGTAAGTTTGTCATTTCTGCATCTGGACTTCACTTTTGGAGCAGTAGGGCCAAGGGTATTCATGAATCACTTTAAAACTTACAGCTCCGGGATCGTCACGTGCTATCATTTCGCATGAGAAGTACTTGCATAGTCGTGAAAGTGAAGATTCTCATGACAGCATAAAGCATGAAGAGACAAAGAAAGTTTCTGCTGAACCTATGCAAACAAAAAATGGTTGAGCCCGAAATTCTTCCTTGCCCCAATACAGTCACACAATTATTATTTTTGTTGTTCCTTTAAAATTATTAAACAGCTTCTTTATTTCAAACAGGCAGGATGGTGTTACCTTTCACACCATTGACGCTTGTGTTTAACAATGTTCAATACTACATAGACGCCCCTGTGGTAACCTGGAACTCCTCTTTCCTCCTGAAGTTGCAAGATTGAACCTTTCAGATCCAATAAATGATGTTGCCTCTTCTCACTACATTCTCCCTTTTTGACTTTCTCAGGGAATGAGAGAACGAGGATCTGCACAGAAAAGACTGCAACTTCTCTCTGATATCACAGGTGCATTCAGACCTGGTATTCTAACTGCGTTGATGGGTGTGAGCGGAGCTGGGAAAACTACTCTGATGGATGTCCTCTGTGGGAGAAAAACTACCGGCTATATTGAAGGGGAAATAAAAGTTGGTGGTTATCCCAAGGTTCAAGAAACATTTGCAAGAATCTCTGGTTACTGTGAGCAAACGGACATACATTCCCCACAAATCACTGTGGAAGAGTCTGTCATATTTTCCGCTTGGCTTCGTTTAGATCCTCAGATTGACTCAAAACGTAAAATGGTGAGATTACAGTCCTGGCTTCTGATAACTTGCTTTGTTCAGTACTATCAGAAGAATCATGAATTGCATGTGTAGGAATTTGTCAATGAAGTCCTGGAGATGATCGAGCTTGATGAAATAAAAGATTCTTTAGTAGGCATACCTGGTGTTAGTGGTCTGTCCACAGAGCAACGAAAACGACTCACAATCGCTGTAGAGCTTGTTGCAAATCCTTCCATAATCTTTATGGATGAGCCTACAACTGGACTTGATGCAAGAGCTGCTGCGATTGTCATGCGAGCAGTGAAGAACATAGTTGATACAGGAAGAACAATAATTTGCACCATCCACCAACCCAGCATTGACATATTTGAGGCTTTTGATGAGGTAAAGCGTGTTAATCTATATATGTGTGCACACATACTCGCAATGTCCATCAGTTGGCTTTCTTCCAGCATGCTAGAACGATTAGATGAATAGGTTTCATATGGATCACAAGTGAAGTTGACGGTATTGGAACACTAGAGCAGAATCTTATTTTAATTTCATTAAATAATGGTAGCTGTTGAATCATTATGAGAAGAATCGTTTTTTTGTTTCATTTAAATGAATAAAATCTTAAAACAAGCCTCATGTTAGCCGGTAATTTCTTGTGCAAAATATTTTAGTATTTCTGGTTAAATATTGGAAGGCCTAATCTCTCTCTCTCTCTCTCTCTCTCTCTCTCTCTCTCTCTCTCTCTCTGAGCAGTTGGTTTTATTAAAAACTGGTGGACGGCTGATTTACTCAGGACCCTTGGGACATAACTCGAGCAAAATTATAGATTACTTTGAGGTCAGTTTGATGCCCTAACACAAAGATTTGAGAATTGCTTCCTTTTCTTGTAATTTGACTACATAACTCTTATCAAAACAACTGCTAATAATTAATAGCTCCAATAAACAACTTCTGTTGGACAGAGTATTCCAGGGGTGCCAAAGATTAAGAGCAACTACAATCCAGCTACATGGATGCTAGAAGTGACTTCTAGCTCAGCTGAAGCTGAACTTGGGATTGATTTTGCACAAATATATAGAGAGTCGACATTATATGAGTAAGTTCATCCTCTGCTACTATTGAGTGCCTAATAACAGTGTGCATGCTTGATAATTGTCTGAGATGGTCCATTATATCCAGCCATTTCTATCATAATCAACATAGAGCAGTGGTTTCTTTAGTCTTTTCCTTCAGGCTGTATAAGCTCCTGGAGTCTAAGATTTTAGATTGAGGAAGTTGACACGCCATATATATGATAACCCACACCTTTAACTGCCGTATCCTGACCTTACCTTCCAGTGTTTCTAGTTGTCTTCAGACTTAACTGGTGTTCCTGCTCTGATCTCCTCAGTTAACAGATGTGTAGTTTGATTGATCCATTGACAAAATCCATTTTGATCAACCTTGTGTTGTTTTTGCTTCCAGGACCAACAAAGAGCTTGTAAAGCAGTTGAGCACTCCACCTCCCGGTACTAGTGGCTTGCACTTCTCCTCCCAATTCTCACAGAACAGGTGGGGACAATTCAAGTCGTGTCTCTGGAAGCAGTGCTTGTCCTATTGGAGAAGTCCTCCTTACAACTTGATGCGTATTCTCCACACAATTGCTGCGTCTTTTCTGTTTGGGGTACTGTTCTGGAAGCAAGGGAAGAAACTGTGAGTAACTATACCTCTCAGTTAATTTGAGACTTGAGTCTGCTGGAGTTTTGGAGCACAAGCTTATTGAGATGATCTAAGGTCTCCATCTGGCTAACTGAACTAACACTTCTCTCATCTTTTTAGCATCTAATCTTCAACAAGGAAGATCTAAAAGCAAAGTGCATTTTTCCTAGGGTGTCAAATGTTTGGCTGGGTTTTCCAATTATAAAAAATTTCATTGGTTGGCACAATTGGCTAGCACATATTCAGTCATATAAGACCATATATATATTTTTTCTGATCTGTTATGGTTAAAAGACTGGAATATCTCCTGATGCCATATCCTCTTGTTGATAGAAACAACCAGCAGAACTTATTCAGCGTATTTGGTTCGATGTTTATAGCCGTGATCTTCTTGGGCATAAACAACTGCTCGTCAGTACTACAGTATATTGCTATGGAACGGACTGTCATGTATCGTGAGAGATTTGCAGGGATGTACTCTTCATGGGCTTTTTCACTAGCACAGGTATATAACTCTTGGAAGCTGATTGAGTTGGTTAATGTAGTACTTAGTTGGGAGTCAACCTTCTTAATAGATGCACAAATATAGTTCAATTGAATATTTCGAATTCTTAACATGTTATAAGACATATAAGAACAAGCAAAACAATTTAAACAGATTATAATGCTATGCTGATTTCACAGGTGGTTGTTGAGATACCATATATACTAGCTGAAGCAATTTCATTTGTGATCATCACCTATCCGATGATTGGTTATTTTGGGTCAGCATACAAGATTTTCTGGTACTTCTACGTCATGTTCTGCTCATTGCTGTCATTCACTTACCTCGGCATGCTGCTTGTGTCTCTGACACCAAATTTCCTGGTGGCTGCAATTCTACAATCTGCCTTCTACGCAAATTTCAATCTTCTTGCTGGATTTTTGATCCCAAAACCGGTAATCTATCCATGTCATTTACCATAGTCTGATCTAAATTTTTTATGTTCTTAACTCTTTGCACAAACATTTTGTCCTTTTTCTTTTCTTTATATATGCGGAGTGCCAAATTATGAAGTTCATGAATCTCACAAGATGTAGATATCTTATGCATGTATCAGCAACTACTAATTAAAACTATTCCCTACATCTCAAAACATAGTGCTTGGGGAATTAATAGTGCTTTATTATTACTGTTGCAGAGAATTCCAAAATGGTGGATCTGGTTGTACTATGCGTGTCCAACATCATGGGCACTTAATGGTATGCTAACTTCACAATATGGAGATATTGATAAGAACATATCGGCATTTGGAGAAACCAAAACCGTGGTGGCCTTCTTGAAGGATTATTTTGGATTTCACCATGATCAATTGTATGTTGTGGCAATTGTCCTCATTGCCTTTCCTTTTGTTCTAGCAACTCTTTTTGCATTCTGCATAGGGCACTTGAACTTCCAGAGAAGGTGACTTATCACGGTGTAAAATTTAGTTGTCCAATCCTCAAAACTAGCCAGATAAAGTGAATGGGTTTTTATCACAACGGAGTGGCCGCATTGAAATGATTAGCATTCTGGATTTAGAAATGTACCAGTTCCAGTATGGCCAAGAGGATTCAGTGCTAGACAGTATGGACTATAATCTCATGTGAAATCTCTCCAAGTTCCTGGAACTCTCTCTTGTCGTCAATTTGTGATGATAAAGGGAGTGGGAGCGCATCTCTTGGCTTCAGCCCATTTTAGGTCTCTAACTGTTACACAGTACAAGCACTTCTCCAATTCTGGGAGCTTAGAGAAACAAAAGTATGGTGCCAGTAGAATCTGCAGTAAAATCTGCGAAGGGATGCTACCATAGAAAGAAAAAAAAAAAAAAAAAAGGCACGTCATAGTCATCTCCAGAAATCAGAAGAGCCTTCACCATTAGATGTTTAATCAGAGTAAGCACTGCCTGTCAGGCAATTGTGTCAATCTCCTTGCTCTCATTCCACTATCCTTGTTGAGCAATTTAAAGTGTTCATGGTCTGTAAATTACATGTCATGGAGAATGACTTAAAGCTAATTTTGCTGTAAATGCACTAGCTTCTTAACATTTCCATTTTCTCTCTGTTGTGTTTCTTTTGGTAGCTGCTGCACTACACTTCGCTAGACAGGCACATGTTTGCTAATTACAGTATCACGACCAATTTCATGCAGAAACATAGAATCTTTGTGACTCGTTTGTTTCCTCCTTAGCTTTTTTTAAGGATGTTGGATAATGTCTCACTAATGCCTCCAGTCTTTCCTCCTCTGCCTTTAAATCTGCATTCATTGACTCTACTTCTTACCTTAGATGTTCAGTTAACGGTCTCCGTCAGCTCCAGTTTCACATGAGAAGAAGATATGGCCAGATTTTTTTAGTAATTTTCCAAAATTTTCTGACGTATAGGAATAACTTTATAGATAGTTTCACGTGCTTACACTTTTGACCTTTGTGTTGAAGATGACATCTACTATGTTTGCCACACTGGTTATGATCATTGATGCACTGAAAAAATTCACACCGAAAAAATTCATTTTCTTAAAACTCACATTAAGCTGGAAATTGAATTTTTATTCAGCTTCTCTCTTTATAACTCATTCATCCGAACCTCATGTTTAAAGCTCAACCGAGATTGTCTTAGAAAGAAAGTAGCAATATGATGGTGGTTTACAGGAGATACAGCACATTTGAAGTGAGAAACTAACTGGCATTCACCACAATAGTGAACCCACAAGTCCGGGTCTCTATTCAGTTCAGAAATCACGCATTAGAATTTGCCCGACTCATCTTTGCCGGAGGACATATCGAGGGTTATCAGATCAATGTGATGCTTACATTTTATGGTTTGTGGTAAGTGAAAGCAATATAGGTGAAGGTTGAAGTTGCCCTTGGGACAATGGTAGAAGTCGACAATACAATGCACTGCACGTAGCTGGCCATTTCCAGAAAAGACTTGGTGCACAGAGAGGATGCAAGTCGAAGTTCACATTCTACACAGCAGAAGCTGGAGGCCAAAGTGATTAACAGCACGTGATATGTATTCGTAAAAGTGATTAATTATAGTCAGGGTACAGATAGAAATGTGATTACATAAGGATCTCATAATACAAATCAATTACAATTAATGTCGTGGAAATGCTCTTCCTAAACTCATCATAGTTGGCAATTCTAGAATAGGAGAATATAAGAAGAGTAGACTTTTGACATTCTCTCTTCTATCGTTGGGATCATCTGTAGTGGAATACAAAGAGAAGATGGCCTCGGTTCAACTTGATAATACCCAGATTTCAAGAAAATCATCTCAATAGGGTTCTAGGGCAATTCGACTTCGATCCCTACATGTCTGCAGCAACATGACAAACGCAGGAATGTGCTTTGAAACTATAGCATCGTACACCATGTAGGTATTGTAGTAATGTAGAAGAAGCGTCTTGAAAACACAATGGAAATGGTGCTGTTCTTTATAAAATGGGTTTCTTTCCAACAAGAGACTGTGCTGCCTTGACACGCAGAATAAACATCACGACAAAACCGAGCAGGCGTGCAGCAAATTCAATCGCGAGGTTACTTGGGCTAAGCAGGCTTGAAAACATGAGAGGCGAAAGACTCAATTTCGGATCATGTCGCTCTGTAAACCCTTCTGATACATTAATGCGGGATACCAAGAGAAAAACTAATGAGGCCGCATTTTGGAATGCCTGCATGTTAATCGGCGGTTGACGGTTCAGCCTCACCATGTTGATAAATGAAACATTAGTAGCCCGGTATTATTGGCGGGAAATGACGAGGCACTATGTTGATAATTCGAATCCCAACTACCATCACCAACCTCTCTCTTTCTCTTCATTTTTGTTTGGGATTAGCTTATTAAAGGTCTTGAAACTTATTATGAAAGTGCAATTGAATTCTAAAACTTTTTACAAGTGCGATTAAATCATGAAAATTGTGCTAAAAGTGCAACCGAGTCTTCAAACTTTCAAAAAATACAATCAATTCATAATTTTTTTTCATAAAAGTGTAATTGAGTCCTAAAATTTTCAAAACATGCAATCAACGAAATGACTTGATTGGATTAATTGGACAAGATTCAGAACTTGACTATATTTTTTAAAGGTTTTAGAATTAAATTGTACTTTCTTGACAAGTTTTAAAACTTCCAATACACTTATCCCTATTTGTTTATCATAGAAAGAATTATAATTTTTGCTCTTCTACTTTCAATCTTTTCATATCATCTCTATACTTTTTATATATTTGTAAACAAGTTACGCTTTTGTAGATTTTTCTAATTAAGTCTCTCCAATACCAAATCTAGCCGAATCCAACTGACATGGACATCGAACCACGTTGTAGTGTGAAGTAGATAAATTCTTCCAATGTAGACATCCACATGGGGTTTCACATTAGTTAAATTTATTTACATCATACTTTCATGTGGTCTTCATCGACTAAGTTTGTCCACGCACGTCCATGGGAGCATCTGCATATTTCATCCACTCATACTTTGGCGTTGTCCAACAAATATGCCAAATTGAACTTGATAGATTTTTTGACGGAGAGACTTGAACATAAAATTTGTGCAAGTAGGACTTGATAGACAAATTAAACGAATAGAGACATTATTAAAAAACGTGAACGTACAATGAGAAAAGAGCATGGTCTTTCTTTTATCATATGAAAATCAAATTTAGGGTGAGAAATCGGAACACCATGACATATTCCGATTTACAATTGAACCTAGATAGCACGGCTAATTCTGACTTTGATTATATATAATTAAATTTTGACCATTCTTTTAGAAAATAAAGGCAATTTTGTCGAAATAATCTGTCGATTGTAAAATATGGTAAAAAAATATTAATTTTTGTTGACGGGATGGTGCAAGTCCTATTCTACTTAAAGTACAAGATATTTGCAATTGTATTTTAGCCATGAAAGGAACTTAGGGCGTGTTTAGTAATGTTTTTGTTCCAAGGAACAATTTTTTAACAGAAATAATTTTTTTTTTTCGTTTCTGTTCCAGAGAATAATTTATGAGTATAAGAACGCACTTGATAAATGCAAAAATTTATACTCCAACAATATAAATGCGTTTGGTAAACTTGTATAATTTTTTTGTTTCTTTTAATTTTTCAATATTTTTATTATATTTTTCCCTTTTTTTTTCTTCTTTCTTTTTTCTTTTTTCATTTTTTTTTTCTTCTTTCTTCCTTTTGGCCAGTCACCGGCCTCGGCCATGGCCAACGACTGGCCGACGAGGGCCAGCGACCTCGAGCTCGCCCAAATCTGGCAAGGCCGAGCTCGCCTAGCCATCGGCGAGACTTGGCCTCGCCTCGCCTCACCACCGAGGCCACTGGTGAGGCTTGGCCTCGGGAAGAAAAAAGAAGTGTTTCTCATAATTGTTTCTGCGAATAAGAAACAACTTTTTTCTACTTCTTGTTTCTATTCCCGGGAACAAAAGTGTTACCAAAAGCATTTCTGTTCTTTTTTTGTTCCCCGATACAAAAGAACAGAAATTTTTGTTCCGAGGAATAGAAACAAAAATAAACAAACAGGCCCTTAGTAGCCACCGTTGTCGGGACCTACCGCTCGGGGGGAGGGAATAGGTTTAGGGGTATTGCCTAAAAGACGAGCCTATAGCCCATAATTAGGCGCGGACTCTCCCAAACCCATACCTCACTTAAGAATTTCGCAATAAGGAATCGCCACTAGCCTAGGGGTCGGCTAGAAATCAAGTGAGACATGAGAGTATACCTCATTTCCTACGCAACCGAACAATCAGAAAATATAGGGTCGGGGACTTGATTACACTAATCAATCAATTAATGCCATTTCGGTACCTAATCATGTTCATTTATTAAAAAAAAAAAAAAAAAAAAAAAAGAATTTTTGTCAGGCAGTTTGGATTAACTTAACATGTGAGGTGATCATGCGGATGCGCAATCATTAAAATAACAATTAGCAACCAAGGAAATCATCAAATAAACTACAAGACAAAATGAGCACCTAATACTAATAAATAAGAAAAATACCATTCCTAACTAAGCCAACGGAAATCAACAATCGATATAATTAAAGTGCTCAATCAATTAATAATTCGCCTGAAAAGGAGACATTGACACCCTGCGCGAAACCCTAGGAGTTTGTCCAATTTCAAACACGATTGTTTTATCAAAGATTTTCACACATTTTAACTGAAAACAATTTAAAATCAAATTTTTATGTCTTTTCAAATCTTTAAAATTTTCGGGATTTTATTATTATTATTATTATTATTTTGTTTTTTAATATTTTTAAAATTTGATTTAAAAAAATAAGTTTTTAATTTGGAAAATAGCGACCTGGGCTGTCGTGGACTTTCAGGTCGAACAACGGACGCCAAAGGCCTAGAAAAGGAACAGGCTTTACTGAAATCAAGCCCAATCTGGCCACTTACAAGACCATCTCTAGGACTATTCAGCTGAAAACAAACCCAATCAAGCCAAATTAAGGAAAAGACTGACTGCTCCCGTAATAAAAACTAAGCCCAAATTCACCGAAAAAAAAAAAAAAAACAATCCGAGGCCAAGGCTCTCTAAAAAAACCTATGATACACTTCACCATTAAGAGTCTTCGATTCATTCCCTCACCAACCTTTTCCGACGTTGTTAAAAAAAAAAAAAAAACCTTTTCCGACACAACACCACAGAAGCACTGAACAAGACTCATTGAAGAAAAGAAGTAAAGCCTATTGAGCCATGACGACAAAAACAACAAAAAAGAAAGACAAACGTGTGTTGAGGTTAATGATGGATTACCGTCAAGTGATTCCCATCATTACGCATTCGAAGCAAGTCGAAATCGGAGGTAAATCTACACGAACTTGGTTCGAACGCTTTGTCGAGCACGTGGCGCACAGTGGATTGAAGAGAGCGTGTTAAGCAAATTGCAAAACTCAAACTCGCATCCAGACTTCAAACATGCTCGAAATCAGAAATAAAGGCGCAGTAAAAGCCCCGCACGCATATGGATTAACAAAAAAGAACAAGTCTCATGGCCAAAACCAACAAACGGAATTCATGTCTCCTTCAGGCATTTTGACAAACAGTCGGCATATGCTACTGAGTGAGGGGTTCCCGGCCCAAACGAGGACTCGAACCTACGCCGGCGACCTCAACGCATGACATCCAGGGATACCGGCAGAAATTTCAAGGGCGACGTGACCCGGAGCTCGCGCGAGCCGAACGGCCGCGAGCGCCGGCCCGACGTCGCCTAAAACGGGGCAGAAGCAGGGGACTCGCGGTATATAGGAAAACAAGGGCGGTCGCAGCAGTGGGCCCTACCCGGCTCGACGGCGACGTATGGAGGGCGAGCTCGATAGGTCGGACTACGTCCCGGTCGCCTCGCACGCCTCCGAACCGGGATCCTCGGGAAGCCGACGCAACTCGACACAAATGAAAAAGAAACGCTCGAGACCTACCCGTAAGGAGAGGCGCGTGTCGGCGAAGGTCGACGGCCACGATGGCTACCGGGGGAAGCCCTTCACTCACGGCCTCCCCCTCTCTACTTCTCGCTCTCGCTCCAATCTCCCCCCAAAACCCTCTCTCTCTTCCTCCCTTTTCACTCTCTCCGCCCTTCCTGTCCGCTCTGCACGTCTCTTCCTCTGCGGTGCCGTCTGCTCTGCTGCTCCTGCTCCTGCCTGCTATGCTCTCCTGCTGTGCTGCTGCTCCTTCCCTGCTCTGCGCCTATCCTCTGTTCCTGTCTTTTCCTTTGCTGCAGGTTTGCGCGCGGAGGAGAAGACAGGTTCGGGCGTGGCCAGGCTGAAGGGAAGAGGAGCTGGGCCGCGCGAGAAAAAGGAGAGGGAAAAGAGAAGGGGCCGGGCCCAGGCCCACGAGGGGGAAAGAAAAAAGAAAGAGGGGCGGGCCGGGCCAAGGGCGGATCCGGCCCGACCCGACCCCTAAACTTTTTTTTAAAAAAAAAAATAATTAATTTTTTGTCTTTTTGTTTAAAAATAGGTGTCAACAACCATCATAGGTGTACCCTTGCTCCCTTACTCATACGTCCCCACCCTAGCTCTCCGGACCTTCTCATTTCCATGTGGAAAGAATGGCCATTAGGGCAACCACAATGGTTCAATGTTGTCTTTCAATTATACTTTTGTTCATTTCTTCCTCTCTTGCATGATTAGAGACTCGGATACCTTACTAATTTCTAGCTAACAATATCGATTTCCTGAATAAAAAATATTTTGGAAAAATGGGTGAATAATATTAAAAATCCTAAAATGGTATGATGACACATTTATCATAAATCAATTTTCATCTCCCAAAAAGTTTCAAAGTGGTAGCCCATGACATATTTACTCCAATGGAATTTCATCTTATGAAAAATTCTGAACTAGAACTTTGAACCAAGTCTCCCTTCCCATCAGCTCCCAAACTACTAACATAAGATAGATTTACGTCAAGGGTATTGGTTTAAGGTGGGAAAATTGTCTAAAAGTCCTAAACTTATTGCACTTTGTCGTGACCTTCTTAAAGCCGGTTGGACAACCTAAGGGTTCGGCTAATGGACTACTAAGTTTAAACTTAGCTCGGACTCTCCCACGCTCATATCAATTCGCGACTTAGGTTCAAGTATTTAGCATGCAAAAAATTATTAGCTAGGAGTCGCCACTAATCAATTCATGGTAGGTGAATTAGACACCTAAATAGAATAATGAGAGAAATATTTTACTAATAACAAACCAGAGACTTTAGATACGGGGACTTGATTACACTAGATTTCTCTAATGCCTTTTCGGTGCCATTCTTTTTATTTTCAAAAATATCTTTGCAGGCAGTTTGGATTTAATTTTAACCTAAATCACTATCATGCAAATATGGTGATCACACGGATGTTCAACCATTATAAATACTCAATAAATCAAATAAATTGCATCAAAAGAATTAAACACACAAAGCAAGCAATTATTTTTTGAAAGGTTTTCTTTTATCTTATCTTGAAATTACCTATAACATGCACTTTTAACTACATGACCTAACTCTACTAACAAGCAACTTCATAACTAAATGAACCTAACATGCAGATTATTTGACATGCACCTATTTTTGTATTTTTTTAAATTCATAATAAAAAAAACTTAATTAAACTATCTAAAAAGAATAATTTTCTAATATGTTTTAGAGGTTAATTTGACTTAAACCCTATCCTATCCTAGAAAACTATATATATTTTTTAAATTATTAAATTGTGCAAACATTATCTAAGACCTTATCTATATAAAAAAAATTATTTAGATCCAATCCTAGTCTATTCCAAAAATTATCTAAACGTGCAATCTAAAAATGCAATCCTAACTTATGAAATCATTATATTTCGATGCAAGATTTGATTGATTTTTTTGTGTGTTTTTCGAGATAAGCAATTTCCAAATTATATCTAAACCACTCAAGATATTTATCAAATGAAGGATCAAAACAATCGAAAAAATAAACTGTCGTCTCACGGATTAAATTAACGATTATTTTAATCCTAAACATCACAACATATGAGAAAGCTCAAAAAAATTAAAAATTTGACCCGAAAATTTACGAATCAAATTAATAATATAATAATTTAATAATCAAAACACTATAAAAAACCCCAAAAAAGATCAATATAATTAGAAAAATTATTCCATATCTTATGAATTAAATTAATAATTATAGTGATTTTTGGGCAACAATACCCTACTGATCATGCCTAAAATATTCAAATAATTAACATCGACACCCAATGTTCCGACTTAAGCCATAATAACGAAACTTGATTTAAAAAAAATGAAATAAAAAAAATAAAAATAAACTACCTAAGATGGGGACTAGCGAGGATCGGCGGCGCAAGGGGAGTAGGCACGGCGACGTGGTGACGGGTGGTCGGACCAACATCGGCGACGAGCAAGCGGGTCGCGGGCGAAGGTGGTGCGGGCCGAGGCGCGGTGGCGGAGCGGCGAGACGTCGGCGGTGGCGGGTGGAGGGCGGCACGGTGACCGGTGGGCGAGGGTGGCGCGGGCTGCCGGGTGGTGGCGGGTGAGGTGCAATGAGCGCCGGGTGGAGGTGCTTTGCAAGGTCTATAGACGGCGGTGGAGGCGTGGGTTGCTAGGCGTTGATGATGACGAGCGAGGTGCTTTGCGGCCGGCGAGCGGAGGTGGCGCGGGCTAAGGCGCGATAGCGGAGGTGCTCGGTGAAGGTGTGGCGGGTGCTCGGGGTGACGCGGGGTAGAGGCGTGGGCATCGGGCGGAGGCGCGAGCGGGGTCGGTGACGGCGAGTGTGTGTGGGGGGGTTGTCAACACCGGCGGTGAGGGTGCTTGCGGTGGAGGTGCACGGTGACGACGGCACTCGAAGCTCGCGAGGAACAGTGGCGCGAGCGATCGCGGCGTAGACGACAAGCGGGCGTGAGCGAAGGGCGAGGGAGGCACGGGCGAGCGACGACAGCAGCGAGGCAAGGTGTTGCGGACGTCGCTGGTGGCGGGCGGAGTGACACGAGCGTCGACGGGTTGGTTGCTGCAGGCTGCTGGCAATTGGCAAGTGATGCGGTGGTGCTGGCTCGATCGGATGCGTAGGCGGAGGCGAGGGGGCGTCGGCGGCTGCTGTGTGGGTGAGCGACGGCGGGAGGGAAGCGTGAGTGACAATGATCGGGCGACGGTGGTGCTGTTGTGGTGCGGCGACGGAGGTGCTGTTGTGGTGCAGCAACGTTGGCGACGTGGGTTCGCCGGATGGAGGGAGGCAGCAGCGCGAAGATCGGGGCAGGGAGAGCAGTGGAGGCTCCTTAAAGAAGAAGACCCCTGCCTCTCATGTCCACTCTCCCTCTCTCTCTCTCTACGTACTCTGCTGCTTTCTTTGCTGTCCCGTTCTTTTCTTTTCTTCTATCCCAAAAGAAGTCTGCCTTTGTTGACTTTGACAAGAGAAAGGGCTTTCCTTTTCTTTTTAAACAAATTCTCTCCCGGTCCCCTCTTTTTTCACCAAATTCTTGCCTCCTTCATCCATGTGTGTCAACCCCTTTTATAGTAGTTCTAAACGACCGCTTTCCATGGCAATTTTCGAGCTTCCATTTTCTATTGCCTTAATTCGTGGACTGCATATCGGAGCGTGATTTTGCAATCAGCTCGATTTTTCCTCAAATGCTTCGATTCACTCCCTTTTATCGAAATTCTTGCTTTTTATTCACCAGATTTCTTAGCTCCTAATCCTTGACCGGAAATTGCTTCAACATTTACTAAGATTTGAATATTTTTCAAAGCACTGGTGGCTAATGAAAATTTCCAATTTCCATTAATGATCAATCAGATTAATTTTCCCTTATTTTTGCCTTTTATTTGCTCTAATGCAAATTTTATTTTATTTCCTTAGAGTCGCCAAAATTTAGGTGTCAATAGTTGCCCCTCTTTGAAGGTGAGCTCGTAGAGGTTACCTTCAAAGATAAATTGAGACCTAAATTTTGATCATGCACATGCACCAAATGATTTTTTTTTTTAATTTGGGAAAATGTATCCCATTTTGAAATGCAATTTATGGAGATGCTAATGCAAATGCTGAGGGAACATACCAAGAATGACTTACCTTTAAGGAGGATAGAGCAATTTGAGATAGTTAGTGTTACACGTCCAAAACCCGTACTTTTCTACGGTTGACTAGAATAGTAAC
This sequence comes from Eucalyptus tenuipes, assembly GCA_014182365.1. Taxonomy (NCBI): domain Eukaryota; kingdom Viridiplantae; phylum Streptophyta; class Magnoliopsida; order Myrtales; family Myrtaceae; genus Eucalyptus; species Eucalyptus tenuipes. Next base: position 16,903,164 of record CM024538.1, read on the forward strand.
ATGATTTTGTAAGAGAAAGATGCATTCCTAGGACCCGTACATTTTTACGGTCACCTAGTATGACAGTATTTTGTTATCTAGGATCCGAACCTTTTTTCAGTCGCCTTGACAAAAAAGATCGTTTTTTTAGGATCCATACATTTCTACGGTCGCCTATTAGAACAATAAACATTGTCTAGGATGTGTACCATTCTGCGGTCGCCTAAACGGGAAATCACTTTTCTAGGACCCGTACCTTTCTACGGTTGCCTGAATGGGAGATAGTTTTTCCAGGACTTGTACTTTTCTACGGTCGCCTATTAGAGCAACAAACATTGTCTAGGACTCGTACCTTTTTACGGTCGCCTAAATGGAAGATTGTTTTTCCATAACTCGTACCTTTTTGACGGTCGTCTAAATGGGAAACAGCTTTTCCATGACCTGTACCTTTCTACGGTCGCCTGTTAGAGCCACAAATATTGTCTAAGACTCGTAAATTTCTACGGTAGCCTAAACGGGAAAACACTTTCCAAGACCTGTACGTTTCTATGGTCGTCTAAAATGAGGTTTTGCTTGGCTAGGACACGAACCTTTCTTCGGTTGCCTAACATTGTAGCATAGATCATTTGACCAGGACCCGAACATTTCTTCGGTCGCCTTAATCAGACTGAATCTGGAGAAAAAACTTTGGGGACAGCTCGACCAAGTCAAGTGTCGGTGCTCTTGAGAGAGAATACTTGTATAATGATAAGTATTTAAGGTATGGATAGAGATATACTTACCTGGTGACATTTTTGATCCCCAGGGATATGTCTCCTGTAAAGCGTAGTCATAAGTGAGGTAACATGTATTTGTGGTCACAGACAAAACATGCATTAACTCAAGTGAGGCTCATGTGTGACAATTTCGCAATACCCAATTTCCATTTCAAAAGAATACTCCAATCTGAACACATGAGTGTTATGGATGTGTCAAATGAGAGATTTTTCAGTTTGAAAGGACTTTTCACTCATTCTCATTAAAATGCTATTTCGTCCTAACCTTTGATGCATAAATCTGACAATCACTCTGTCTCACTATTATCATGCCAAACAAAAGTATGAGTAATCTCGCAAGTGGTACGACTTTACCAATTTGAGGGGTCAACAGGGACCGTGATGTAGGCTTGGTTAATGGCTTAACAAATGGGACTCTTTGAGTCGAGGCTATTAAAAAATGAATGATATTCTGCAATCATTTTTGGTTTTACAATTCAAGAAGCATACGAAATGAGGTAGAAATTGTCTTACTCACACTTCTTCGAGCAATGCTTTTGAACATATGAACTTTTACGTTAATTCAAGTGCCTTAATATGAAGAGACTTTGTAAGGGACGTAATGCAGGCTTGGTTCATGAAATGATTATCAGGCTCAAAAAGTGTTTAGGGAGGCTAGAGTTGGTGATCATCTTGACATTTCCAACAATTTTCTTCTTCACCATCGATGATTTTGCTGATATCAAAACTCCATTGATTGAAACATATCAACATTTGAGTTGCTCAAGTATCGCTTTACTGGGGATATGACTTGCCACAACCAATGTTTGATTTTTCTTTATGGACATTGGCCTTACTTTTACCAGACACATTGCTTTTTCATGCCCCTTGCTCTTTACACTTATCTTCTTTGGACTCACAAAGTCTTCATTTTTTATCAGCATTCATGCTACTTGAATGATAGTTTTTCGCTTTGCCCTAGTGTGGGGTATAATCACTAATTGGGTCTAATATGAAATGAATTTGAAGGCTCAAGTGGGCTATGCAATGGACAAATGTGTGTAGGATAAAGAAAGAACTGCTCTTCGTCATCCTAAAGCACTTAAATTACCGCATAAGTTGCACTGCAAAAGCAATACTCGAAGATTGATGCAAGTGTGAGTAAGAAAATTCCTACCATTCATTTCAAATTTGTCCCAATATGAGATGATCCTTGATAAAGATAATTTTAAAATAAAAAACCCTACACGTATGTGGGCTCAAATGGCTAAACGATGGGTATACCTATAGTGTTTCGGGTAGAGGAAGAAACTGCATCTCATTACCTCGGTTGACGTACCCTTTGCGAGATAACCATTTTCCTTGTGGGCATGAAATTTTTCCACACAATTCACTGGGGATTAGTGTATGAAATAAGACTTGTCTCTCATCATTCCAAAGTATCCCATTTGACACATTCAATTTATCTCACACAATTCATAAGGGAAACCATGGCCATGCAAGATTTGCAACAAATTTAAATGATTCAATTTGCAACTCATTGAGGCAATTTATTCATCATAGAAATGTTTGCAATTCAAAACATGACACATCAAATTTTATCATGGGTAATACTTCTTGACATCATCAGAGTTAACAGGATTGAAAAACTCATGACCATCCATTTTTGCCAGGATGAAGGCACCTCCAGGAAGTATCTTCTTCACTACATATGGGCCACTATAATTTGGAGCGAATTTGCCCCTAGGATCTGGAAAAATCGGCATCAGTTTTCTTAAGACTAGATCATTTACATCGAAATGTCTCGGCCTTACCTTTCGGTTAAAGGACCTAGCCACTCTCTATTGATAAGTTTGGCCATAGCAGAGAGCCTTCAGCCTTTTCTCATTAATCAAGTTTAACTGCTCAAATCTTTGTTGTGACTATTCCGCCTCTGACAATTCCACTTGGGATAAGACTCTCATAGAAGGGATTTCTACTTCCACAAGCATAACTGCCTCCATGCCATATACCAGAGCAAAAAGGGTTGCCCCGGTGGAAGTGCGGATCGATGTCCAGTATGCCATTAGCGCGAAGGGTAACCGTCATGCCAATCTTGGTAATTTTCGGATGTCTTAGCCAAGATCTTCTTAATGTTCTTATTGATTGCTTCAACAGCCCTGTTCATTTGAGGGTGGTAAGGAAACGAATTCGGATGCTTGATCTTGAATTCGCTAAACAACTCATCAACAAGTTTGTTGTTCAAATTTGTCCCGTTATCAATGGCGATTGCTTCAGGGACGCCATTAGCGAGCAATTATGCCACATTTGATGAATTTCGCAACATTGTGAGTGGTGACATTTGCGAAGGATGCGGCTTCATTCCATTTGGAGAAGTAGTCTACTGCCACTAAGATGAAACGATGCCCATTTGAAGCCTTAGGATTTATTGGGCCAATCGCATCAATGCCCCACATTGAGAAGGGCCATGGCTCGGAAAACTGGTGCAGCTCAGTTGGAGGAACATTTATCTTATTTCCATGAATTTGACAACGATGACAACTTCAAAAATGTTGGATGCAGTCACTTTCTAGTGTGAGCCAGTAGTAGCCTAATCTCATAATCTTCTTAGCTAACATGTGCCCATTCATATGAGGTCCACATACTCCTTTGTGCACTTCTTGCATGATTTGAGTGGCTTCGGCTGCATCTACACACCACAATAAGACTGAATCATAAGATTTCTTGTACAAATTCTCACCACTAACGAAGAATTTTGAGGCCATCTTCGTGATGTACTTCCTATCAGCCAAAGTGCTTCTCTCGGGAAATTCCTGTTTTTTAATGTAGTTCGTGATATTGTAATACCACGTTTTCCATTAGGTTCTTTAGTCACAATCATATAATAAGCCGGCCTTGGCAAAACCTTTATTTTCAGAGGCTCGACCTCTAACCCATTGGTGACTTGCAGCATAGAAGACAAAGTTGCGAGTGCATCCGCAAATTGATTATGAGACCTTGGCAAGTATTCAAACGAAATTTCCTCAAACTCCTTTACCAAATCTTTGAGATACTCGTGATATGAAAGCAATTTGGCATCCTTAGTCTTCCATTCACCTACGGTCTACAGTATGATTAGCATGGAATCTCCGACCACTTTTAACTTAGCCACACCCATCTCGATTGTGGCCTGAAGCTCGAGGATGCAAGCTTCATACTCGGCCACATTGTTAGTGCATGAGAATATCAATTTTGCAGTTACCGGATGGTGTTGTCTGTCTAGGGATATCAGAATTGCCCCAGTACCAGAACTAGATAGGTTTACGGCTCCATCAAAGAACATTGTCCATGAATCTTCACTTACATGCAAGACACGGTTGTCTAGGAAATTGTCATCATTATTTGAAACTCTTGGATTCTCGGCCAATTTATTAGTGATCACTCGACCCTTAATTGACTTTTGTGGCATCAATTGCACATCAAATTCTAAGATTAAAATTTGCCACTTAGTCAACTTACCCACCAAAGCTGGCTTGTCAAGCAAGTACTTGATAGGATTGTTCTCAGTACTGAGAAACGTCTGATAATGCAGTGTGTACTGTCACAATCTATGCAATACCCACACTAGGGCCGCACAAGTCTTTTCAGCATTCTGTTATGATATAGTGAACTTTTTGCTCAAGTAATAAATGACTCGTTCTTTTTTATCAACAGGGCTTTCCTGAGCCAACATTACGCCCAATGATTCACTATGAATGGTGAGGTAGAGAATCAAATGACGCCCCGGCAATGGTGGGACAAGAACTAGTGGATTCATCAAGTACTGCTTCAACTTGTCGAACGCTTCTCAACACTCGTCATTTCAGTTGACTCGTGCATTATTCTTTAAGAGCTTGAAGAACGCTTGGCAGTTTCGGAAAGTTGGGAAATGATTCGAGCTATGTAATTCAATCTCCCCAAAAGGCTTTGAACTTCTTTCACCATTGGCGGAGGTTGCAACTCACATATGGCCTTAGCCTTAGATGGGTCGATCTCAATCCCTTTACTACTCACAATGAATCCGAGTAATCTACCAGATATTGCTTCGAACACGCATTTAGCGGGATTTAGACGAAGCTTGAATTCACTGAGTCGATCAAACAACTTCTTCAAAGTTTCGACGTGGCTTCTTCCAGGTCAGGTTCTTGCAATCATATCATCAACATAGACCTAATCTCCTTATGCATCATATCATGAAATAGTGCTACCATTGCTCGTTGGTAGGTTGCGCCTGCATTCTTGAGTCCAAAGGGCATGACCTTATAATGAAAGGTTTCCCATGGAGTGATAAATGCAGTTTTCTCCTTGTTTTCCTCCTTCATCCTTATTTGATTGTACCCAGAAAAACCATCCATAAATGAGAACAGTTCAAATCCAGCAGTACTATCCACAATGACATCTATGTGTGGTAATGGGAAATCATCCTTCGAACTGGCATTGTTCAAATCCTGATAATCAACACAAACTCGGACTCAACCGTCATTCTTCATCATCGGTAAAATGTTAGCCACCCATTCTGGGTATTGTGAGACTTCAATGAATCCCACCTTCAAAAGCTTCATTACTTCCTCCTCTATCTTCTTCGAGAGCTCGGATTTAATTCTCCACAGCCTCTACTTCTTAGGTGGCATGTCCGGATGAGTAGGTAAATAATGCTCCACGATTGACGGGTCTAAACTAGACATGTCAGTGTAGGCCCAGGCGAAGACATCTTGATACTCCTTTAGTAACTGAATTAGGCGCTTGGCCTCATCTTTGGGGAGATTTGCTCCAATTTTCACTTCCTTGGCCACTTTTGTGTCACTTAAATTAATAGCGACAATTTGTTTGGATGTAAAAGTCTTGACTTTTTCATGTTGTTCCCAACTACGCTGCACCTCATGGAATCTTCGATCGAGTCTTCGGGATCATCATTATCAACACTTGTTGCATTGGATTGGACCATTCCCATGTCCTTGCATGCCATAAGACTGATCCTGAAACAGGAAGTAGATGAATCAGAAAGAAAAACAACGTAAACTACATTTTTTGTTTTGTTTTTTTTTTTGTTTTAAAAATTCTTTGGTAAAAACATTTTTTAAACATTTTGACAGGAGGAAGCATGATGAAGCCCAAGCCTCATAATTCTCATTGGATTTTTCTTTTCTTTTATCGGTTGGACATCATCACCGGGTTGGTTTGGTGTGCCTCATCATGCCCTCAAAATAAAACATGTAATTTTATTGAAATTCATCAATCAATTATATTTATTGAATGGAAAAAAAAACAATGTTCAACCCCTAAAAGGAAAGCAAAAATTGAAAATATTTCTTAGAAAGCAATAAAAATTCCCACGCAGGGGAATGCACAAAAGCAATAAATGAGTTACTTTTGTGGGTCAAGGCCCATTTCTTCTAGGGGTCCTTCGTCAATGGCTCCTATAAGGAGGTCATCGAATAAACTTGTGATTCCTTTCAGTGGATCATCAGGGTTCTCAGTCTTTAGAGGTGCTGGATCGTCCATGCCACCCCATCCATCTGGGACAATATCTCGAGGATCAATGTAAAAGCTGGGAGGAGCCGAATACTTCACGTAATAGTTGAATTTGCCACTTGGCTACCCTAGGGTGTCCATCAGTTCCGCTCCATCTTGCATCATTCTCGGAGGGCCAAGGAATGTCTTGCGAATGTTGGGAGGTAACGAGTTTTGCCTCCCTCGCCCTTGCTCAGGTGGCGAGTTTTTCCTTTCTTGTCTTTGCCCTCTAGAACTTTTTCCACCTCTTCCATGGTACCTTAATCTTACAGAACGGGACCTTTGAGAGGCTTCAATGGGGTTTTGAATGCCTTGACCCATTTTTCCAAGACCATGGTCAGGAACAAAGCCGTTCCCAACCATCACCCTTCCCACCATGAAGGCAGCATATGAAACCTCACGAGTGGGTGGTGACGAACCTCGACAAGCATGTATGGTGGACACCAACTCAAATGAGTGGTAACTTGATTCGAACTCGAACTCTGGTTCTACATAAGGGATAGTCGTCTCATGATAAATCTGGTGGTCTTCCTCACCATACACAATGACTAGCTTCCTTTTGATCACGAACTTCACACTTTGATGTAGACTTGATGGCACCGCTCCAGCAATATGTATCCAGGGACGACCTAGCATAAAATTAAATGCGGTAGGGATGTTCATCACTTGAAAAGGGATGTTGAAAGCTACCAGCCCTATTTGCACATTAAGATGGATCTCCCCGATCATCTCCTTCTTTGTCCCATCAAAAGCTCGCACCGAAGTCTTTGCAGCATGTATCTTGGATGGGTCTATCTTGAGGCGATGAAGAGTGGCCAATGAACATATATTCAAAGCGGACCCATTATCAATAAGCACCCGGGACACATGAGAAGACTTATATTTGATAGATATGTAGAGTGCCTTGTTATGCCCCTTACCTTCAATAGGGAATTCCTCACCAGAGAAAGCAGTCAAGTCTTTGAGGAGAATCGATCCCACGAATTCCTTTAACTTGTCTGTCTCGATCATTTCTGGTACATGAACTTCACTCAGCACTTTCATTAAGGACTTTTGATGTGTAGGGGACGCTAGCAAGAGCTCGAGCAAAGAGATCTAAGCGGGCATATGTTGCAATTGGTCGACCACAATATACTCACTTGCTTTGATCACATCCAGAAATTCCTTAGCCTCTTCGTCAATGACAGGCTTTGCAGGTTGGGCGCTAGTTTGAGCATAAGTTTGACTAGACCTTGTAATCAGGCCAACATCTAGATCATAGGACCAAGGCACTGCCTTGTTGTTGACATACTCATAGGGTTGAGATATCTCAATCACTATTTCTTCATTAGGTGCGGGGATCTCGATAGACAATTCTGCATCTTCTAGTGGAGGCATATCCACGTCCAAAGGATCTACTTCATCCTTGCCAGTATCAAGTGCAGCCTGCTCCTCCTCCCAATCGATAACAATATGGGAAATGGTAGAGACTATGCAGTTATGGTTAGCATACACGATGATACTATCATCCATCATTTTAGCCACTCTTTCCTTCATCAGTGATAAGGGAATGTCCTTATGATCTAGATAATATCTCTGCCACATGCATCTTCAAGTTCTTGGTTTGACCAATGTCAGGTCCTAGAATAGCATTAACCCTACCTTCATGCTTCGGTAATGGATTTTTTTAGACATTTGGCCGAGCAGTTTGAAATGAAAAGGCCTTTGTGTCCAAGAGGTTTTCGATTCAGTGCTTAAGGGTGAAACATTCATCAGTTGAATGTACCAATTCGCCACAGTGATAGTCACACTTCTTTGTCAAGTCGTAAACCACGAATGTGCTCGCGATTAAGCCGCTTTGGCTCGCTAGTAAGCAAACTTTTCTTCCGGAGGATTGCCAATACTTGGGATGGAGATCAAGGGAGGGGAGAGAATTGCCTTATATTATTTGACTAGACAAATGATTGATGGCCAGCAGTTTGTTGTTGCCTTCAATTCATTTGGATAGCCGGAGTGCGATTGGTACCTTCTTGGCTATAAGCCACATTCACATCTGCAGCAGCTTCCTTCTCCTTCTTGGTAGAAAACTTTCTATTAGATGGCTCAATAAACCATCCTTCTCCTATCCCCATCTCAATTTGTTCTTCCATAGGAATAAGTTGGTTGAAGTTCTTGACGTATGTGCTAGCCATCGGGTTATGGAACTCAAACGGGAGAGTCTTAACGAACAACTTCATCAACTCTTTGTCAGTAAGCTTAGGAGTGATTTGAGCTGCTAGATTTCGCCACCTTATAGCATATTCCTTATATGACTCGCTTCTCTTCTTCTCCATCCGTTCAAGATCTTATCGAGAAGGTGCGATGTCCATATTAAACTTTACTGCTTGAGGAATGCATCAGCTACTTCATTCTAGGTGTTGAGGAGGTTCACATTCTTCATGACGTACTAGTTTAGTGTGGGTTCGGTCATACTCGCATGAAATGATTGGATCATGATGGGCTCATTTTTGACATGCTGGGCCATGCATACGTGATACATCTACAAATGAGATTTTGGGTAAGAAGTACCATCGTACTTCTCGAATTCTGGCATTTTGAACTTGCTTGGCATCTTGACCTTCTCATAAACCGAGAGATCGAATGGGAGTGAGCTGTGCGACTCTTGCAAGTGTTTCACTTTCTCCTCAAGTTTCGCGAAGTGCTCATCGTGCTCCATCTTAGGATTGCTGTCAAGCTTGGCCTTTTCGACAGTGACTGGAAGTGGGTCATCCTCCAGCTTGGGCATGTCGTCATCAATCATTTGTGTCCTGTTTGCCTACTTTGAAATCACTAACTCGGGGAGAGCGGGTGTAGGAATCGAATTCACTTGGAGGGATTCGATTTGGGCCGTCATAAGTTGCATAGAGGTGAGCAACTGTTTGAGTTGATCTTTCATAGTGGAAATACGATCGTGCATCTCGGTTTGGTCGGCCATTTTAGCTCTTGATTGAGTAACAATGGGCGAGCATGGCGGATCCGTTGTCACCTAAAATAATAAAAGAGGTAATGTAAGAACCAATGACAAGATAGGAAAATGGCCAATGACAATGGTCTAATCGCCTCATTTTATTCAAAATTCATTTGAAATATTGAACCAAATTCCTAGCAATGAACTAAGAATTGAAATCCAAGTCTCTAAACATTGAACTAAAAATTGAAATCAAGGTCCCTAGACATTGAACTAGGAATCAAAATAAAAAACATCTCATTTTATATGTTTTGGGGAACCCAACGCCTTGCGAAGCTTCTTATTCTCAGCTTTAATCATTTCCACTTTCCGCTTAAGATGCTCAATTTGTGCTCGCTGAGTGGGCTTCTTAGTCACATCAGGGACTACTGGATGCAAGGCGGCAGGAATCCGGTGTTGTTGGATATAGAATGTCGACGAATGGTGAATCTCCTCTTCGCCTTTCAGTCTCTTGGGCACCAAAATCTTCTTTGGATGGCATTCATTCCGTGTAGCAATGATCATCTGGATCTCGTTGAAGTAGTCATAGTCCGTACGAATAAAACGAACTTGGAACAATTCTATCTTGAGAGGTAGAGGAACTTCTTGAAGAGCTCTGTACTGACGAGCCACCCTATATGGGTAATAAGAAGTAGCACCGGAAAGGCCCAGCGGGATTTGTTCATCATTCTTATGAGAGAAACGAGCCTCCTCAACATGGAACCATTTGGCGTGCCATAGGAATGTGTTAGGATTAGGATCTTTCAAAAAATTAATCCAACATGAGTATTGTTTATTTTGGGAAAAACACTCAAGGACCTCAAATTTTTGTATGGGATGCCTAAAATCATCAATCTTAAATGGTTTCAAAAAGTGCCCAAACCCTTTTATGTGGGAGAAGAACCATATTTGCAAAAGTTTAGGGAGGGCACGCATGGTCATTTCTTTGATTTGTTTGAAATGGGTTAATGACAAAAATGTTTCAACTAAAACCATATTGACATAATTCAACCCGTCACAAACTTGGCTAAGCACCCATGAAATTGAAGGATTGATGGCATTTTTTTCGATAAGGAAAAACAATTAGTCCATAAAATGCTAAAATAAAAATCCTAACCTTTGAAATCATTGGCTGATTTGCAAAACACTCTGCCAAAAATGAAAATGAGCATGCATAACAATTGGCTTTGACAACCTTCCTTACCATTTTAGTTTTAAATTGTTAAAAACTATGATAATTCAGAAATAGAATCTATACCGATAGACGGCCTAACAAGTTCCTTTTCAAGAGGCATTCCAATGGCAATACTATATTCCTCTAGTGTTGGAGTTAGCTTGTACTCACCAAATATGAAGGTGAAAGTTTGTGGATACCAGAAGTGGGGCAGCGCTTGTATAACACCAGAGTGATTATTGATCTCTAACAATGGGAGAAGTTGGGCAATCCTAGCTCTCACATATCTCTGGCCATCTTGATCTAACTGGTCCAACCACATTTTGAGCTCTTTTTTGGGAATGGAAATGAACCGTACGTCGGTTTTCCCCATCGCATATAAAACAAGACTGACGACGAAACCTATTGTCATGGATCGACAAAATTGCAATAAAGTAAGTAAATTGCAGAGTGAGAATTCAGACAAATTATTTTTACTAGGAAGGGATGAAAATCACATAAACACGTGCATGAAGTGTGAGGCTCGATTTCTATCTAGACGGCTTAACTAAGTAGAGCTAAGAGAATGATCTGACCATCGCAGTCTCACGTTCAATGCGTCAGGTCCTCTTAATTCCGGCTCAGTCGAATGGAATGTCCTATAGTCACGCAGTCTCACGGATATGGAAAAACACAGTCAACACCATGAAAAGCTTTCGGGAAAAAGAAGGTCAACCTATACATAGCAGTCTCACTTTCGAGGAGATTTCCTTTTCAACACCATCCTAAAAATCTTATCACAACCTAGGTCCGGCAGCAGATTGTGTGTGCAATAGTGTAGTGCTAAAAGTAATAAAACATGCACAACAGTTTAAATGCAAACAACACTTCTAATCAGGAAAAATAAATCATTAATCCCAACACCTCCCTACAAGACAAGGATTAGCAAAGACTACTCCCCCTTATACCTCCCATTTGCAGAAACATTTAACACTTGATATTAGGGACGTATCTAGTATTCTCGCTGCCAAACAAAAACATTTTTGAAAGAAAAAGAAAATTTGGCCTAAGTCCACTATGAATTTTAACTCAAGTCTCTAGTGGAGTAGCCAAACTATCGCGACCTTCCTGAAGCGGGTTGGACCACCTAAGGGTTCGACTAATGGTCTAAACTTAGCTTAGGCTCTTCTAAGCCCATACCAATTCGCGACTTAGGTTCAAAAATATTTAGCATGCAAAAGATTATTAGCTAGGAGTCGCCATTAATCAGTTCATGGTAGGTCGATTAGACACCTAAGTAAAATAATAGGATAATTATTTTACTCCTACGAACCAGAGACTTTGGATATGAGGACTTGATTACATTAGATTTCTCTAATGTCCTTTCGGTACCATTCTTTTTATTTTCAAAAATATCTTTGCAGGCAGTTTGGATTTAATTTAAACCTAAATCACTATCATGCAAATGGGATGATCACACGGATGCTCAACTATTCTTAAACACTCAATGAATCAATTAAGAATTAAACACACAAAACAATCAATTATTTTTTGAAAGGTTTTCTTTTATCTTGTCTTGAAATTACCTATAACATGCACTTTAAACCACATGACCTAACTCTACTAACAAGCAACTTCTTGACTAAATGAACCTAACATGCAGACTATTTGACATGCACCTATTTTTGTATTTTTTTTTAAATTCATAATAAAAAATTAATTAAACTATCTTAAAAGAATAATTTTCTAATATGTTTTAAGGGTTAATTTGACTTAAACCCTATCCTATCTTAGAAAACTAATTTTTTTTATAAAAAATTATTAAATTGTGCAAACATTATCTAAGAGCTTATCTATAAAAAAAATTATTTAGATCCAATCCTAGTCTATTCTAAAAATTATCTAAACGTGCAATCTAAATATGCAATCCTAACTTATGAAACCATTATATTCCGATGCAAGATTTGATTGATTTTTTTTTGCGCTTTCTGAGATAAGCAATTTCCAAATTATATCTAAATGACTCAAGATATTTATCAAATGAAGGATTAAAACAATAAAAAAAATAATCCATCGTCTCACGGATTAAATTAACGATTATTTTAACCCTAAACATCACAACATATGAGAAAGCTCAAAATAATTAAAAATTTGACCCAAAGTCTTACTGATCAAATTAATAATTATAATGATTTAATAAGAAAATAAAAAGCCCAAAAAAAGATCAATATAATTAGAAAAATGATTCGACATCTTACGAATCAAATTAATAATTATAGTGATTTGGGCAACAATACCCTACTAATCATGCCTAAAATATTCAAATAATTAACATCAACACCCAATGTTCCGACTTAAGCAATAATAACCAAACTTGATTTTTTTAAATGAAAAAATAAAAAAATAAAATAAACTACCTAAGATGGAGACTCAGTGAGGATTAGCAGCGTGGCCGGAGTAGGCGCGGCAACGCGAGTGACGGGTGGTCGGACCAACAACGGCAACGGGCGAGCAGGTCGAGGGCGGAGGTGGTGCGGGCTGAGGCGCGGTGGCGGAGCTGCGACGTCGCTAGTGGTGGGTGGAGGGCGGCACAACGACTAGCGGCGGAGGTGGCGCCGGCTGTTGGGCAGTGGCGGGTGAGCAGTAGGTCGCGGGTGAGGCATGGCAAGTGCTGGGCGGAGGTGCTGCAAGGTCGACGGATGGCGGCGGAGGCGTGGGCTGTTGGGTGTTAGGGATGACGAGCAAAAGCGCTGCGACCGGCGGGCAGAGGTGTTGCGGGCTAAGGCGCGGTGGCGGAGGTGCTTGGGCGGAGGTGCGGCGGGTGCTCGGGGTGACGTACGGGCGGAGGCGCGGGCGGGGTCGGTGGTGACGATAGAACGAGGGGTTGCATGCGTCGACAACAAAGCAGTGACGAGTGCTCGCGGCGAAGGTGCTCAGGCGGAGGCGCTTGGTGACTACGGCGCTCGAAGCTCCAGTGAGGAATAGCGGCAACGAGTAGTTGCAGGTGCAGGCGACAGGCAGAGTGTTAGCGAAGGGCGAGAGGAGGCGTGGGTGAGCGTTGATAGCGGTAGGGCACGACGTTACATATGTCGCTGTGGCGAGCGAGTGACACGGGCGTCGGCGGGTTGGTTGCTGCGGGCTGTTGGCGGCTGGCAGGTGACGCGATGGTGCTGGCTCGATTGGATGCACAAGCGGAGGTAGAGGGGGCGTCGGCAGCTACTGCGGGTGAGAGACGGCAAGAGGGAAGCGCGAGTGGCGGCGATCGGGAGACGGTGGTGCTGCTTTGTGGTGTGGCGATGAAGGTGCTGTTGTGGTACAGCGACGCCGGTGAGGTGGGTTCGCTGGAAGGAGGGAGGCAGCAGTGGCGAAGATCGGGGTAGGGAGAGCAGCGGAGGCTCCTTGAAGAAGAAGACCCCTGCCTCTCACGTCCACTCTCCCTCTCTCTCTCCATACTCTACTGCTTTCTTTGCTGCCTTGTTCTTTGAGAAAATATTGGGTGGGTTATACACTCCACGTAGGCGAAATGTACCACCATACAAAAATCGACACGTGGCAAATTTGGGCCCACCTGTCAGTCTTAATTTCTCCGTTAAGACTCCGTCTCTCTCCCCTTTACTCTCTCTCCTCCCCTCCGTTTCTGCCCACACCTCTCTGACACACGCAAGGGAAACGACAAGAAAAGCATAGAGAGAGAGAGAGAGAGAGAGAGAGAGAGAGAGAGGTGGGAAAGAAGAAAAGAAAGCGAGGGAGGAAGTCTTCTTCTTCGGTCGTTCCACCATCGACGACGCTGCTGTTGTTCCGCCACCGACGATGCCAACGACGACCAGGTCGTTGTCTCGTTTGTCCGAGCAGCTGCCCACGACGTCTTCGGCTCTAGCCCTCCGGCGGCCCGCGGCAGAGCCTCCGCGACTTGTCCGCGCTCCTCCTCCTGCTCTTCCTTGCGGCCTCCGTCGCCTTCGTCCTCTTCGCCGTCCCGCCCTTTCTCAGCCTCACTTCCCAGATCTTCCGGCCCCGCTCCGTGAAGAAGAGCTGGGACTATCTCAACCTCGTCCTCGTCCTCTTCGCCATCGTCTGCGGGTTCCTCGGCAGATCCAACAGTGGCGAGGACGGGGGGTTGGCGGGGTCGTACCCGACATCGGACTCCTGGAAGTCGTCGTAGTTGTCGAACCCGGGGCGATCGTAATGCTGCAGTCGAGGAAATGGAAGTTCCAGTCACGCCTCCGCCGTTTGCGCCTCCGCCGCTCCCGCCGCCTCCGCCTTCCCTGCCGCGAGCGCGGGTAGCTGGAAATGATCGGAAGCCGAGGAAGAGGTATGAGACTGTTGCTCACACGGCTAAGGATGAGGTTAAAAAACCGTCAGCGGCGCCTCCGCCACCTCCGCCACCGCCAAAGCCCATGTTTCCCCCGATGGAGGAAAGAAAAGAGAAGTGGAGAGAGAAGAGGGGGAGAGAGAGTTGTGGGCAGAAACGGAGAGGGGGAAATGGGAGAGAGACGGAGTTAACCGAGAGAGTGGGCGCTGATAGGTGGGCCCGAATTTGCCACGTGTCAAATTTTGTATGGTGGTACATTTCGCCTACGTGGAGTGTATAACCCACTCAATATTTTCTCCTTGTTCTTTTCTTTTCTTTTATCCCTTTGTCAGAGAAAAGAAGTCTGCCTTTGTTGACTTTGACAAGAGAAAGGGCTTGCTTTTCCTTTTCTTTTTAAAAGAATTCTCTCCCGGTCCCCTTTTTTTTTTTTTTTTTTTTTCACTAAATTCTCACCTCCTTCATCCATGCGGGTCAACCCCTTTTATAGTGGTTCCAAACGGCCACTTTCCACGGCAATTTTTGAGCTTCCATTCTCTGTTGCCTTAATTCGTGGACTGCATATCGGAGTGTGATTTCACAATCAGCTCGATTTTTCCTTAAATGCTTCGATTCATTCCATTTTATCAAAATTCTTGCCTTTTATTCACCTGATTTCTTAGCTCCTGATCCTTGACCGAGAATTGCTTCCACATTTACTAAGATTTGAATATTTTTCAAAGCAATGGTGGCTAATTAGAATTTTCAACTTCCATTCATGATCAATCGCTTTGATTTTCCCTTGTTTTTTCCTTTTATTTGCTCTGATGCAATTTTTATTTTATTTCCTTAGGGTCGCCAAAATTTAGGTGTCAACACAGTTTTATCAGTTCAATCCTAAATTTTTCAATTTTTCCAGTTGAGTCCTGATTTTCACTTTTTTCTACTTAAGTCTATCCGATCAATTTTGGTCAGAATTTGCTAACGTGGACGTTGAGCATTCTACGTAGCACGGTTGGCATTGAGGTGAACAAAATTTATTATTTTTTAAATATTTTTTCGAATTTTTTCTTTTCTTTTTTCCCCCCTTCTTCTTCCTCTTTGCCGGTTGCCCAAACTCCAACGAATGGCCAAAGGCTACGACCGGCGAGGGTCAACTGCACTGACCTCAGGCAAGGTCACCCTTGCCAACTAGAGAGGGTTAGCCTCACTGGCCTCATGTGAGGTCACCCTCGTCGGGATCTAGTGAGGGACGACCTCGCGTGCCTTAGGCATGGCTCACCCTTGTTGAATTTGGTGAGGGCAAGCCTCCTTGCTTCACATGAGGGCAAGGGTCGGCCTCACTGGCCATGAGCGAGGCTCGCCCTCTTTAATTTCAATGAGGGGAGCCTCGCCCGAGGCCTGCAAGTTTGTCTATTAATAGATCCCCGCGCGGGCGACCTTGCTTGAGATTGAACCTCCTCAGTTCCTGACAAGGGCAACCTCGCCTAAGGCTGGCAAGGCCAACCCTCATTGGTTGTGGCCTCTAGCCGGTTGCCAGATGCTATGCGTTCGACATAAAGGAAGAAGAGAGAGAGAGGGGGAAAAAAAGAAAAGAATTTTTTTAAAAAAATTTAAAATAATAAATTTAAAAAATAATAAATTTTGTCCATCTCATTGTCGGCTGTGCCACATAGGACAATCAGCATCCCTATTGGCAAATTTCAGTCAAAATTGGCCGAATAGATTTAATTGGCAAAAAGTAAAAATGTTTAGGACTTAATTAGTAAAATTGAAAGGTTTAGACTGAATTGCAAAAGTGCAATAGGTTTATAAATTTTTAGACAATTTTCCCGTTTTAGGGTGAATGTGTCCAAGGGTATCACTTTGGGATTTTTATGAAATAAAATTAGTTAGGAGTAAAGTTTGAGTTTTTCTTTATGGGAGGAAAATTAGGTTAGGATTAATGTGTCATAGGGTACCGGTTTAAAATTTTTAACATATTGACTCATTTTAAAAGAAACAAAATGTATCTATTCGCGATCAAAACATTGTAAGAGGTGTTTGTTTCCTGCATAAAGGAAGATATTTTTCGTGGAAATCATTTTCAAAGAAAAATGATAAGTTTTTAATTGTTTGGTAGTTTTCTTAAAAATACGTTAAACACAACCTTAAGTTAGAAGGCAGAAGAAACTAAAGAACGTTCGTAGAAAGATACTATTTACGTTTCGGAAAATGATTTCCTTCATTCAAACCGAGAATTCTTTTTTCCTAATTTGAAGTGTGGTATATTTTCCGGCTCACTAACCACTTCCAACAAGCTAAACACGTGATTTGTCTTGCAGAAGTTTTTTCTCAATATTGCTTTATTCCTTGGATTCATGCTAGACCTGAGTTTATAATCTACGAAAATTTTCTGTCCTCATGTACGCATTTACATAAATTTTCCCTACGAGATCGCGGGCCATTATCCTAAGTGACTATAAGGTTTATTCAACCTATAGTTACTTTTTGTATTTTGTTTTCCATATATACAAATACGTCATGCATGAGGTCATGGTGCTAACAGATGTCTGACCACTTCTATTTTTGGGAGGAGAATTAGATCTTGCAATAATGCAGCTCTTGTGTTTTGTGCTTTGAGTATTGAGAGAGGATCGTGCTGTGGATTGTGGTATTATTAATATTATCATCCTACACATCAGCTGCGTTGACCATGAAGTTTCTTGGACTGTCAAACACGCTAGCGATTGGCATTCTTGCATTCTGTGGTTCGCAAGATTAGACCTCGATTTCAAATATTGTGGCCTTTGTTTTGGTAATTTTTTTGTGATGCTACGATCTGCTGACGTATATGCACCATGTTATTGGATTCAAATCAAGATTTTTTTCCCTACCCTCTCAAGATAATCCGTGGTTGTGCCTTGCGATTCTTAGATGCAACGTTCTACCTTCTCATGCCATTGCCTTAGCCTTGAAGTCGCAACATGAATCAGTTATGTTGTGGATTAATGACTTACGTTTAATTGGTCTCGAGTGAAAATATGGACAC
Source organism: Eucalyptus tenuipes (assembly GCA_014182365.1). Taxonomy (NCBI): domain Eukaryota; kingdom Viridiplantae; phylum Streptophyta; class Magnoliopsida; order Myrtales; family Myrtaceae; genus Eucalyptus; species Eucalyptus tenuipes. The sequence continues at coordinate 16,920,861 of CM024538.1, forward strand.
GAGTTTAATACTCATAAATGAATCTGTGGCGTTTAGGCACAACTACAGTTAACTAGATAGGGGCGTAGAGGCGCAACACCCACATTGATGTGGAACAAAGCTGATTCCGTATGCATATAATGTTATTCCTTTGTGATGCACTTTTATAACAGATCATACCGATTGAACCACATTGATGCCCGAGTCCTTTTTATTTCTATATTCACTTTCTCACAAGAAGCCTAATGAACAAGTTGAAATTACTAATTCATTCCAAAAGAGGGATTGCCTTAGTAATCTTGAGCTTGGTCTATTATTTGGAAAAGTAATGCCTATTTGACAGAGGGAAGAGGAGAGATGTAAGACGTGACAGAAAAGCATGCGCCAGATACCAGCCTAAACTTCTCAGTGGTCTTATGCTTTCATTTGGAAGAGTGAGAATGCAAGTTTCTAGAGTATGGAAGTCAACTTCCTACTTTTGGTTACTCGAGAAGGCAAAATACTACGTGCCAAATCTGATGTCTTCACGTTTATCTAAATTTGATGGACTGGCATGATCTCTTACTTTCCCTGCCGCCCACAAAAAAATGGGGAATAAGTCACTTTATCAGTTCCCCATTCCCTATACAGCAAGCGTATGAATGGCTGACGTATGTGATTACTTCATCTTCATCTTATACCAGTACCGTTGGCCTATATATATATGCTTAATCATGTTCATTTGATACCAGTACCGTTGGTCTATATATATGCATAAGCATATACAGCATTCCATTTTTTCTTCAGATTTGACATTTGTGCCTCACTCTCATATATGGCTGAGCTGATTGGAACAGAAGCAGATGGAATACGGTCGATTAGAAATGAGTTATCAGAGCTAGGAAGGAGCCTCAGATCATCATTTCGGCTTCATGTTTCGAGTTTTCGAAGCACCTCGGTTGTGAGCACAACAAAAAATGATACTACTGATGAATATGATCTCCAATGGGCTGCCATTGAGAGGTTACCAACTTTTGAGAGGTTGAGGTCGTCCCTGTTTGATAGTGAGATCGATGGAAGGGCAGTAGATGATAAAGGAAAGAAGGTGGTTGACGTTACCAAGCTTGGTGCATTGGAACGTCATTTTTTCATAGAGAAGCTCATCAGGCAAATCGAGAATGACAACCTTAATTTGTTGCGCAAGATTAGGGATAGAACTGACAAGTGAGCTTATTCTTCTCTTGATAATGGGAGTTGCATATATATTCAGAAAGTCTAATGGCTATAGAGTTACCTAGAAACATGAAAAGCCTGTGCGAGCATAAAAGATAAGTGCAGACATAAATAGCACGAGACCCCAAAAGTTCATTAACAGATTTGGAAAAAACAACACTTATTTATAAAGTGCGTTATAGTGTACATGCTTGCATTTATCTTGGTAAGAGGCCACATCGTGCCTGAACCATGTTGGCAAACTTATTTGAATGAGGATTTGCTTTCTTCTTGTTTTTGTTTCCTCTTTTCTTCCTCAAACTCATGCCACAAATTTTGCTTTTCATGGAGTAAGGAAAAAATTGCTGTTAAACTCTTTGCCGCAGGGTTGGTGTCAAATTGCCCACCATAGAAGTCAGATATCTGAATTTATGCATTGAAGCAGACTGTGAGATAGTTGAAGGAAAGCCCCTGCCCACTCTCTGGAATTCTCTAAAAAGCATGCTCCCTGTAAGTACCTTTCATGTGGAGTAGATTGAAGGTATTCATGCTGAGTCTATTTGATTCATTGCAATTCCCCATTAGAGAACAAGCAGCTACGTAATGAAGGTTGAATCCATTTATGAGCACTGCTTTCCCACAGTTATGTATATACCCTCAGCATATATGTTTGCAAGTTCTATAACTCCTGTCATCTTGCATGTAGTTTTCCTTTGGGTTGCAAATGCATGTTGTTTCCAACAATCAGGCTAAGAAGGTATTTGTCCTTCTTGAAAGAGGTTAAGGAAGTGGTGTTGATCATTTCTTGCAAATTTTTTCAAATATACTAGAGTCAATTAGGGGCCACATGTAGGTAAGTACAGCAAAACCATGTATATCTCCATGTTCTCATTTGCCCACACTGGTTTTTTGTTCCCACGCCCATTCTTTCATCCTTTCACTGCTGATACTCATCATGTAATATGCTTTATTCTGTAATAAGACTGAATGACTCCTAACCGTTGTGTTTGCTGTAGAGAAATCTCAACTGATGTTTTTGGCATTTTGTCAATTTACCACGAAGGCTTGCTGCTTCCTGTTATTCACTAATTCAAGTAAATTGGAACTTTTTTACAGGGTATTCCTGCAATGCCAGGTTTAAAGATACGTAAGGCCAAAATAAGCATCATTAAGGATGTCAGTGGAACTATAAAGCCTGGAAGGTTTGTTTTACCGGTTCAGCTCCTTCCATCTCTCTGGATGAACTCTAGAAAATCATGCCTCACCCTTCATCCTTTAGGCAGTCCTAGCGTCCTCAACTATTTCATTCACTTCTAACTGCAGTTGTTTGCATCAACTACGCAGTTCAGTATTGAGACTCGATGTAGGCTGTAAAAGGCTAAGTATCTAAGCTTTCATGATGACGTATCGAATGTGAGCATAACCTCACGATCAACTTATTAGCTAGCAAGATATTTCATGACCATTGGCTGATTCTTTATATTTGAGAGCGGCATCAATCTTTGGCAAGTTGCATCATTCTTTGCCACTGTGTAAAGCGATGCATACTTTAAAAAGTTCGTCCATGTTTCGCATGCGGGTGAATTCAGCCTAAAGAAACTCATGTTTTTTCTTACTTATATCGCCAATCTCATCAGCATACCTGTAATTCAGGAAAACCATTGTCTAAAGTTCTATTATAGAGAAAAGCACAAGCTTGATGATATAAGAATGCATGGTATTCATTGTCTTTTCTTGCCACAGGATGACTTTATTGCTTGGACCTCCTGGATGTGGGAAAACTTCCTTTCTTAAGGCTCTCTCAGGGACTCTAGGCAAACCTCTCAAGGTTTCATGCTTGCTCTATGCTAAAGAACTTCTATGTCAAACTGCACTAGGCTTAACAGCAATACCAACATACCACATATATGGCTTACAAAAAACGTATCAACTGAGACAGAACGAAGCTCAAGAGAACCCATGTCATCCAAATTCCTCTACACATGAACACTTTAACATAAGTATCCTTGCAGGCATGGACTCAGTGAGTTTTCATTGAGTCTCCACTGAAGCACATTGTGCTATTTTACTTGACAAAAGTGCTTGAAGGGTGCTGAGAAGCGAGAGATCATACTAGTGCATAGATTACATTTGCATTTTATAGCTGACTGGGACAGAACTATTTTGTAGTCTATGGTTAGCTTAAAGCATAGAACTTGAAGTTCCAAGTTGTAGATTCTTATCCAAGACTTGTATCATTTGATGATACCATGTGAATCGCTAGAAACATGTGAAGTGTATGGCTAACCCAATAACAAAAGTTTCGTAAGGGGACTGGAGCAGGCTACCATGAGACAAAAGATCTTCTTTCTAAAGAGATTCGATTCGGAACTATTATAATCTGTCTTTGAGTTTGATGACGTCATCTCCTGTTCCCTCCATTATCTGATAGGTCACTGGAGAAATTTCATATAATGGCCACAATCTTAACGAGTTCATCCCCCAAAAGACGTCTGCTTATATAAGCCAATATGATCTGCACATTCCAGACATGACTGTGAGGGAAACACTGGACTTCTCTGCCCGTTGTCAAGGTGTTGGAAGCAGAGAAGGTGAGTATTCTTCAAAGTGATTGTAGATCTATCACTTGGAAACTGTGTTAAACGACGATCTTTTGGCTTTTCTGGTTACAAAGATATCATGATGGAGATCAGCAGAAGGGAGAAGGAGGCAGGAATCTTTCCAGATCCTGATATAGATATTTACATGAAGGTACCTTTAGTGACATTCTCCAATTTTCTTCTCTCTATCCATTTCAGTGTACAATTTGAGTCTGCATTAATTGCTTTTCGGTCTGGTTACTAGAAGTTTTACTTTGAGCATGGTGCAACCAGTGCGGGTTGATAATTACAAATTCTATTGAAATATGAAATGTTAAAACCATGGCGTTGGTTTACTGGTTAGGGAATGAAATAGTGTGTCTGGCATTGGGGCAACCGGTGTGGGTTAATAATTACAAATTCTATTGAAACATGGAATGTCAAAACCATGGCATTGGCTTACTGGTTAGGGAATGAAATAGTGTGTCTGGCATAGGTGTAAACACAGGTTTGGTTTCCTACACAATTAGTTCAACAATCCCAGGCTTGGGCCACTCACCTGATCTTATGCTTGCATCTCACTTGATCCATTGGATTTATAGGGTAATTTAGTGTGCACAGGTTTACCAATCCAATGCTTGCTTGTCAAGGAAAAAGGAAATATGCTTCGTGTGTAGCCCGTTTAATTTATGAGTTATCACTGAATGTATGTTACATTGTTTGAACTGTGTATTTTCTTACAACTATTTGCCACTTCAAGAACTTGTCTCAACAATAATCATGCCTTGTTTACCAGGCCACTGCTCTCAAAGGACTTAAAAGAACTCTTCGGACAGACTATATTTTAAAGGTATGTTCTTTTGACTGAGTTGATAGTTAATTATTTTTCTTTGCCTCAAACGTTTAAGCAGAAACTTCTGTCTATCTGTTTAAATCTTTCATAGATCCTAGGGCTGGATATCTGTGCGGGCACATTGGTTGGAGATCCCATGAGAAGAGGCATATCTGGTGGTCAAAAAAGGAGATTGACTACAGGTAGTACAGCGGAAAAATGCTGACAGATGCAGCAAATCTCATAAAGATTAAATTTTTTTATCACTGGAGTTAAACAATGTTTCACTGTCCTTTCTGATCTTGGTCCTTGAAATTCCAAAAGATTAACTGACAAGTCAGCTTTCTGTTAAAAACTATACAGCGGAGACGATTGTGGGCCCAAAAAAAGCTCTATTCATGGACGAAATAACAAACGGCTTGGACAGTTCAACAGCCTTTCAGATTGTTTCTTGTCTTCAGCAGCTAGCACATTTGACAGATGCCACTATACTGGTTTCGCTTCTTCAGCCTGCACCAGAAACATTTGATCTTTTTGATGACCTCATTCTGCTGGTTGAAGGGAAAATTGTGTACCAAGGCCCTCGTGACCAAGCTCTGAAGTTTTTTGAGGATTGTGGATTCAGGTGTCCTGAAAGAAAAGGGGTTGCCGATTTCCTCCAAGAGGTAGTTAAAACTAGACAGGTTGTGCACTGCATGTTAGCTTCCTTTATTAACCTTTTATTATGTTGCCTACTGCCATGCAGGTTATATCTAGAAAAGATCAAGCACAATATTGGCAGCATCCTGAGCTACCGTACAGTTATATGTCAGTTGATATGTTCTGTAAAAAGTTCAAGGAATCTTATTGTGGGATGAAGCTTGATCAGGAGCTTTCAGGCATATTTGATAGGTCCAAAAGCCACAAAAATGCTCTTTCTTTTGATGTATACTCTCTGTCCAGATGGGAACTTCTCAGAGCATGCATGGCGAGGGAACTTCTTCTCATGAGGAGAAATTCTTTTGTCTATGTTTTTAAATCAGTACAGGTCAAAATAAGCTCTTATAAATCTCTTGTACTTTTTATGATATATATCTCTTTCAACGTCAGTGCCTATTACAGTCTAATTTCTAATCTTGTCTCCCGGATTCCATATATATAAGGGAACTTTAGAAGGTGATAATTGTTGTTTCATCATGCAGCTTATTTTTGTTGCATTTATCACGATGACTGTATTCTTGCGGACTCGGATGGGAATAGATGTATTTCATGCAAACTACTATATGGGCTCTATGTTTTACGCACTAATCATACTCCTCGTTGATGGATTTCCGGAATTGGCAATGACGGTTTCAAGGCTCACAACCTTCTACAAACAAAAGGAGCTGTACTTTTACCCTGCTTGGCTTATGCAATTCCAGCATCTATACTGAAACTTCCTCTTTCACTGCTGGAATCTGTTGTTTGGACATCTCTTACATATTACGTGATTGGATACAGTCCTGAGGTGGGCAGGTAAGTTTTGGAGTTCTTTGGTTTATGACCTTTCATTACCTTGCCTCCATGAACTTCTGTTACATTCATTATCATCTGTAAATTTTAATACTATTTTACTCCTAAGTAATGACTTATATTTTTCTTCTTATTTATGCAGGTTCTTCCGCCAATTAATACTTCTTTTCTCTGTGCACTTGTCGTCCATATCCATGTTCCGTTTTCTGGCCTCAATCTTTCAAACTGCGGTTGCTTCCAACTTAGCTGGTACTGTTGCATTACTGATTGTGATGCTATTTGGCGGTTTCGTCATCCCAAAATGTAAGGATGTCAGAATCTCTATTCGGTTTGATTTTGAATGAATAAGTGCATTTAATATTTCACTTTGTCGCTGCAGCCTCTATGCCTGCTTGGTTAAAGTGGGGTTTCTGGGTCTCTCCACTAACATATGGAGAAATCGGACTTTCCATTAATGAATTTCATGCTCCACGATGGCAAAAGGTGAGTGCCTTGTAGAATTGAGAACAAGTTTTTGGCTCCTGTAGCTCCAAATACAAGAAGCCACTTTAGTTGCAGAATCACTTAACCCATTTTATTCTAAACATGTATTTTGACATGCTAGTGTTGTTGTTGGTTAGCTAAACCAGCTTTGCTACTGCACATTCTTTTGTTTATGGTGCTCCAAGTATGAAGACAAGACATGAGTTGAGCTGTTCAATATATCTGAGGGCCTCGGTTAACAGATAGATATTGACAATTTTAAATCCTATGATCTCATTCTTGTAATTTCTTTGGGCTAACTTCCTGCCTTAAATCAGAATGTCTCATTGATGATTATTATATCATCCAGTTACTTGACTTTGATACAATGCAATTACTGAATCAATAAGTATATGGGCACTAGTATTCTTTCAGCAAATGAAGATGTCCTTTCCTTGAGAGTGGGTTTAATTTCGTAATTTTTAGGCAGAACTAACTTCCTCTGCATTTCTCAATGCACTAACTTGTTTTTGTTTACATAATTCATAGATCTAACTAACTTCCTCTTTCATCTTTTAATCCAATCTGACTTGTTCTTGCTTTTAATGCATACTCACAGATTTCGTCGTCAAACACTATAATAGGGCATACAATCCTTGAAAGCCGTGGACTAAACTTTAATGGGTATTTCTTTTGGATATCAGTTGGTGCCTTACTGGGATTTACCTTACTGTTCAACATCGGTTTCACTTTGGCCTTAACTTTCTTGAAGCGTAAGTTTGTCATTTCTGCAACTGGACTTCACTTTTGGATCACTAGTGCCAAGGATGTTCCTGAAATCACTTTAAAACTTACAGCTCCAGGATCATCATGCGCTATCGTTTCACGTGAGAAATACATGCATAGAAGTGGAACCGAAGATTCTCAAGACAACGTAAAGGATGAAGAGCCAAAGAAAGTTTCTGCTGGAAGAGTGCAAACAAAACATGGTTGAGTCCTATATTCTTCCTTGCCCAATTATAGTCACACAATAATTATTTGTGTTGTTCCTTTAATAATTATTAAAGTGGGTTCTTGACTTCATAAGTAGGAAGGATGGTTTTGCCTTTCACACCATTGACCCTCGTGTTTAAAGATGTGCAGTACTACGTAGACACCCCTGTGGTAACTATTTGAGCTTTCTTTCCTCCTGAAGTTGCAAGATTGAGTCTTTCAGATCCATTAGATGATTTTGTCTTTTCTCACTGCACTCTTCCTTTTCCGGTGTCTCAGGAAATGAGACAACAAGGCTTTGCACAGAAAAGATTGCAACTTCTCTCTGATATCACAGGCACATTCAGACCTGGTATTCTTACCGCATTGATGGGTGTGAGCGGAGCTGGGAAAACTACTCTGATGGATGTCCTTTGTGGGAGAAAAACTACCGGCTATATTGAAGGAGAAATAAAAGTTGTAAGTTATCCCAAGGTTCAAGAAACATTTGCAAGAATCTCTGGTTACTGTGAGCAAACGGACATACATTCCCCACAAATCACTGTGGAAGAGTCTGTCATATTTTCTGCTTGGCTTCGTTTAGATCCTCAGATTAAGTCAGAACGTAAAATGGTAAGATTACAAACCTGGTTTCTGATAATTTGCTTTGTTCAGTACTATCAGAACAATCATGAATTGCCCTGTGCAGGAATTTGTCAATGAAGTCCTGGAGACGATTGAGCTTAGTGGAATAAAAGATTCTTTAGTGGGCATACCTGGAGTTAATGGTCTATCCACAGAGCAACGAAAACGACTCACTATCGCTGTAGAGCTTGTTGCAAATCCTTCCATAATCTTTATGGATGAGCCTACAACAGGACTTGATGCTAGAGCTGCTGCGATTGTCATGCGAGCAGTGAAGAATATAGTTGATACGGGAAGAACAATAGTTTGCACCATCCACCAACCCAGCATTGACATATTTGAGGCTTTTGATGAGGTAAACAGTGCTAAACGGTTATATGAATAGGGTACATATGGATCACAAGAGGAGATAATGGTTACTATCGAATCACTATGAGTAGAATCTAATCTTTATTTTATGCTGATTAATTTACATAATACCTGGTAATTTATTGGCAAAGCCTTTTGGTACTTCCAGTTAGGTTTTGGAAGGTCTAATCTCTCTCTCTCTCTCTCTCTCTCTCTCTCTCTCTCTGAGCAGTTGGTTTTATTAAAAGCTGGTGGACGGCTGATTTACTCAGGACCCTTGGGTCATAACGCGAGCATAATTATAAAATACTTTGAGGTCAGTTTGATGCACAAAAATGAAGATTTGAAAATTTCTTCCACTCCTTGTAATTTTACTACATAATTCTTAAAATATTTAACTGCTAATTAGTAATATCTCCAATAACCAACTTCTGTTGGACAGAGTATTCCTGGGGTACCAGATATTAAGAGCAACTACAATCCGGCTACATGGATGCTAGAGGTGACTTCTACCTCAACTGAAGCTGAACTTGGAATTGATTTTGCTCTATTCTACAGAGAGTCGACATTGTATGAGTAAGTTCATCCTCTGCTACTCTTGAGTGCCCAATAACAGTGTGTGTGCTTGATAATTTCCGAGGTGGTCCATTATTAGAAAACTTTGAAGATATCTTGCTATTTTCTATGGTAATCAAGATACAGCAATTGTTTCTTTAAACTTGTCCTTCAGACTGTATAATCCCTTGGAGTCCAAGATTTCAAATTGAGGGAGTTGATATGCCTTATTTATTAGGGATAAGTGCTGCGGAAGTCCTAAAACTTGTCACGAAAATGCAGTTGAGTCCTAAAACTTGCAAAACGTGCAATCAAGTCCTAAAACTTATCAAAATAGTTCAATTGAGTCCTAAAGTTAATATCGTTAGTCTTATTAACGGAAAATGCTGATTTAGCGCTAACGTAGCATTTTAAATGATTTTTTTTTATTTTCTAGCTGGCTTTTTAAAATATTTTTTTTAAAATTATATTTAAAAACTAAAATTCATTTTTTTAAAAACTGTTAAAAAAGGAAAAAAAAAAAAAAAGAAATGGGTAGGAGTTGTCGGTCGCCCATCGCTGGAGGGGCCGGCGACCCTCGCCTAGCGCGAGCAAGGGCTCGTCGGCCCCAGGCGAGGGCCGGCGACCCCCGCCTGACGCGGGCGAGGGCGCCCAGATCTTGGCACGGCGGTGGCCCTCGCCTGGGGCCGGCGAGTCCTCGCCTAGTACCGGCGAGGCCTCACCCTGGTCGGGCGGCGGTCGGCAACCGTCGCCGGCCCCTCCGTCGATGGGCAGCCGCCTCCTCCTGCCCTTTTCTTTTATTTTTTTTATTTTCTTAACAGTTTTTTAAAAAATGAATTTTAGTTTTTAAATATATATATTTTAAAAAATTGAATAAAAAACTATTTTAAAAAGCCAGCTGGAAAATAAAAAATAATTTAAAATGCCACGTTAGCATTTTTCGTCAATAAAACTGATGGTGTTAACTTTAGGACTCAATTGAACCATTTTGACAAGTTTTAGGATTTGATTGCATTTTTTGCAAGTTTTAGGACTTAATTGTATTTTCATGACAAGTTTTAGGACTTCCGCAGCACTTATCCCTATTTATTATATACCCACAACCTTAACTACAGTATCTTGACCTTACTTTCCAGTGTTTCTGATTGTCCTCAGAGTTGACTGGTGTTCCTGCTCTATCTCCTCTTAGTAAACAGATGTGCAGTTTGATCAATCTGTCGACAATATCCATTGTTATACAGCCTTGCACTGTTTTTGCTTCCAGGACCAACAAAGAGCTTGTAAAGCAGCTGAGCACTCCACTTCCTGGTACTAGTGACTTGCGCTTCTCCTCCCGATTCTCCCAAAAGTGGTGGGGACAATTGAAGTCATGTCTATGGAAGCAGTACTTGTCCTATTGGAGAAGTCCTCCTTACAACTTGACGCGTACACTCCACACAATTGCTGTGTCTTTTCTCTTCGGGTTACTGTTCTGGAATCAAGGGAAGAAACTGTGAGTAACTATCCCTCTCAGTCAATTTGAGACTCGAGTCTGCTCGAGTTTTGGAGCACGAGCTTATTGAGATGATCTTAAGTCTGCATCTGGCTAATTGAATGAACACTTCTCTGATCTCATTAGTATCTAGTCTTCAACAAGGAAGAAGAATTAAAAACAAAGGGTATACCTTCTAGGTTTCAAGCGTTTGGCTGGGTTTTCCAATTATCAAACTTTGCAATGATTGGCACAATTAGCTACCACATATTCAGTCATAAATTATCGTGTGAATTTTTTTGACCTGTTATGATGAAGAAACTGGTGCTTCTCCTGACCCCATATATTCTCATTGCTAGAAACAACCAGCAGAACTTATTCAATGTGTTGGGTTCGATGTATATAGCCGTGCTCTTCTTGGGCATAAACAACTGCTCATCAGTACTACACTATGTTGCCACGGAACGGACTGTCATGTACCGTGAGAGATTTGCAGGGATGTACTCTTCATTGGCTTTTTCACTAGCACAGGTAAAGAACTCTCGGAAGCTGATTGAGTTATTTCCCGTAGTAGTTAATTAACATTTAACCTTCTTAACAGATGGACAAATCTAGTTCAACTGAATGATCCAAGTTCTTAACATGTTTTAAGACACATAAGAACATGTAAAACAGTTTAATAAGACTATAGTATTATGCTGTTTTGACAGGTTGTTGTTGAGATACCATATATACTAGTTCAAGCAATTTCATTTGTGATCATCACCTATCCGATGATTGGTTATTTCGGGTCAGCAGACAAGATCTTCTGGTACTTCTATGTCATGTTCTGCTCACTGCTATCATTCAATTACCTCGGAATGCTGCTCGTGTCCCTGACACCAAATTTCATGGTGGCTGCAATTCTGCAATCTGCCTTCTATGCAAATTTTAATCTTTTTGCTGGGTTTTTGATCCCGAAACCGGTAAGCTATCCGTGTCATTTACCACAGTTTGATCTAAACTTTTTATGTTCTTGACTCTTTCCACAAACATTTTGTCCATGTTCTTTTCTTTGTATATGTAGAGCACCTAAATATGAAGTTTATGAATCTTGCCAGATTTAGATATCTTATGCATGTATCAACAACAACTAAAAACTATTCCTTACATCTCAAAACTAAGTGCTTGGCAAATTAATAGTGCTTCATTGTCATTGTTGCAGAAAATTCCAAAATGGTGGATCTGGTTGTACTATGTGTGTCCAACATCATGGGCACTTAATGGTATGATGACTTCGCAGTATGGAGATATTGATAAGGAAATTGAGGCATTTGGAGAAACCAAAATTGTGGCGGCCTTCTTGAAAGATTATTTCGGGTTTCACCATGATCAATTGTATGTTGTGGCCATTGTCCTCGCTGCCTTTCCTATTGTTCTAGCAACTCTTTTCACATACTGTATAGGGCACTTGAACTACCAGAGAAGGTGACACCATAATTCTCTGTTAGTATCAGAGTGTAAATTAAGTTGTACAATCTTCATAACTATCCAAATAAGTGAATTGTGACAATGAAGTGTCTGCATTCAAATGGTTAGTATTCTGGATTTAAAAGTGTACTAGTTTCAGTATGGCATGAGCTTAGAGGAGGATTTAGTGGTAGACAGTATGAAGGACAGTCTCATGTGAAATTTCTCCAAAGTTCCTGGAACTCTATCTTCTCGCCAATTTGTGATGATGGAGTGTGGAAGCGCATCTCTCAGCTTCAGCCCATTTTAGGTCTCTGAGTGTCGTACAACAGAAGCACTTCTCCCAATCTCAAGCTTAGAGAAACGAAAGTACTGCATCTTCGAACATCATTTTCATGCCAAACACCCATGTCTTTGTGATTAAAAAGAGTCCGAATCTATCACATACAAAATCAAAACTAACTAAAGCAACTACTTGTCCGAGGATGACAGGAAAATCTTGAGTAATCTCTAATAACAGAAAAGGCTACCTTTTGCAATTGTTTAAGTAACATTTGGTTATAAATAACAGATATTCAAAGTCTGAACATCCAATTCAGGGAATTACAAGACACTCTGAGGGTAAAACTTAGAGCACAATGACATGCAGAAACTGGTTGTTTCCAACGCAGTCAAGAAAAAAAAATCCAAGTAGAACAGACCAAAAATGGGATGTGAAAAAAAACTCTCTCAGCACTCTCTGGCAACACCACATCCGCAGATAGTGGCACACAAATTTACCAGGTTTGAAGCAGTAGAATCTGCAAAGCGATGATGATGAACTTAGAAAGAAAATAACAAAAGGGGCCTTACGGTGTCATCTCCAGAAAAGAGAAGGCCGTTCAACATTAGATGTTCAATCAGAGTTAAAACTGCCTGTCGGGCAACTGTGCCACACTCTCATCACTCTAATTGGGCTGCACTTGTTAATCAGTTTGAAGTGTTCATAATCTGTAAATTACAAATGTCATGGATAATTAAATCAAAGCTAATTTTGCTGCAAATGCACTACACTCTACATTTCTATTTTCTCTCCGTTCCTTTTCTGGCAACTGCTGCACTACACTTCATTATAGAGGTACATGTTTTCTAATTACAGTTGCACTGAAAATTTCATGGGGAGACAGAGAACCTTCACTACTCATTTGTTACCTCCTCAGCTTTTCAATGCATTGTTGAAAATTATCTCTCAAATGACTTCAGTTTTTCCCCCTTTGCCGTCAAATCTGCTTGTAACATCCCATATACTTTAGTTTCACCTGAAAAGAAAAGGTGGCTAGGTTTTTTTGTTAATAATTTTCCATTATTTCCTAAAGTAAGAAAATGACTCCTAGAAAGTTTCATGTGCATAAGCTTTCAACCTTTTTGTTGAAGATGACGTCGATTGTGTTAGCTACATTGGTGCACTGAAAATATTCATTCATTGAACTGAAGTTGTTCATACAAAGAACCTAATCTCTCTCTCTCTCTCTCTCTCTCTCTCTCTCTCTCTAGATTTGAAATTTTTTGCAGTAGGTTATTGCTTTCAACTTCTCCTTATAGTTCATTTATCAGAACCTCATGTTCACAGTTCAACAAAGGTTGTCTTTGAAAAATATAGCAAAATTGTTGTGGCATATCGGAGCTATAGCAATTTGACATGAGCAACTAATTGGCATCCTCCACAATAGCAAACCCCCCAAGTCCAGGTTCTTTTTTCATTTACAAAATGTCGCGTTAGTTCGCCTGAACCATCATCCCAGAGGACTTATAGTAGCACTTGAGACAATGGTAGACGTTGACGATACAACTATTACCACAAGCAGTGTAGGGCATGTCATTTCCAGTGTAGACGTATGGCAAGTATCTAGCCTTTTTGAGATTGTGCTCCTAAAAGCTATGTTTTACAGTTGGTGATTGGGCGCACGAACGATGCAGATCGATCAATCTCATGCTCAAATATCTAACCTTGGTCAAGCTCAATCCCTAGTGACAAAGGAGGCCAAGATTCTCCTGAACAAGTCTCCACCTATATTGCTGGTGATAGGCCTAAAAGGATATCCTAAAATTAGTATGCATACTCATAAATCTTTCAATGAGCTCACAGAGACACTGACCATCAATGCAAACCCACAATAGTATCCTCCAAAATCCACAAAGTCAAATCTAGAATCTATATCACAAATCGGTTTCACAGATCAAAACATATAATATTTTTCAACTCCATTTATCAAATAAAATACATTGCACAAGGCATTTCTAAAATCATTTCGGAATTCTGGTTTACGTTTCTCAAACCATTCACAAATAACCGGAAGGTCATAAATGTTCGATCCAGACTTTTATGCAACAATAATGTCATTTTGTGACTCATACTATATATAATCCATATGGCTTTTGAAACATGAGTTTACAAACTTGAAAAAGAGAGAACCACTCACCTGGGAATGCCAAACCAAACAAAGTAGCTATATGAGCCAGTGATCTCGTAATCCTATCAATTAAATGAGATTCGACATCACAACCAATTAAAATACTATGTTAACAAATGACTGTACTAAACTATACTATTTCATGCTCACTATGGGTCGACAAAAGTTCCTCAAGATGGCTAATGCAAAAGAGGACCTCGTGCATACATGCCACGGGAGCCTCGCCAAGCCGGATTTACTTCAATACGCAATGCCCGGTATGGATTTAAACTCTTTGTTTGTCTAATTGAAGTAGTTTTTGAAATTATGGCATACATTAGAATTAAATGAAATATGAGTTGCAAAGATCAGAAAAGTTGAGAAATTATGAAGAATCGATAGTTTAGGGTGTTGTATAATTGTTTGATTTTATAGATATCATTTTGGACTTATAGTATGCCCAAAACGAATTTTCGAAGTTGGGCAGGCATGATGAACAATTCTCAATTGCAGCTTTTGGGCCAAATTTTTTCAGTCGTCGGCTAAATTTTGGGTTGGCCAACTTACGAGTCTTAAATCACTAATGCGGAGAATTACAACAACAAATGGCAACTCATGCGACAAACTTTCTCATGCTATATCTCTCTTCACCATACTCTATTTCAAGCAAGCTTACTATCAATAGAAAGCTCTTTCAGAGTACTAAAAGACCCGTAACTTAGCCGACCCAAAATTTAACTGGAAACTGATAAAATTCACCCTCAAACTGCTGGTCGAGTACTGTTCATCACGCGAGCCCGACTTTAGAAACTTGTTTCGGGCAAACCCTAAGTCCAAATAAAGTTCTATAAAATCCTATAACTCCACGACACCCTAAACTATCAAGTCCAAAAAATTTCTCACGTAACAATTCCTAAATCGGCTTCGCAACTCAAATTTCACTTAATTCAGAATTTGTGTCATAATTCTCAAAACTACTTTGATTAGACAAACAAAGAGTTTAAATCCTTACCAATCATTACTAATCGAAGCAAATCTAACTTGGTGAGACCCCCGTAGCGTGTACCCGTGAGCTTGTATTTCCTGTCTTCCCCTTCTCTTCTATTTTCATCCTTCTTCTTTTTCGCCTTTCTGCCGTGCGTGCCGTCTTTATCTCTTAAAAACCCGAGTCCCTTTTTTCCCTTTCTTTTTGACCGGTCAACCTTTTCCTTTTTATTTGCTTTGACCGAGTCAAATTCCATATTTTACACTACTTATTCGGTAACTTTACTTGGGTGGTCAGGGATGTTCAGGATCATCAACAGAATGTTAAATAACCTGAATCTCCTGTAAGAATTATTGTGGCCCACATAATATGATTTATTATATGATTTAATAAATATTGAAATGCTATAAAATAAATAAATATTGGTTATGAGAAGTTGCGACTCTAATAAAATGAAAGGGTATGGCGCTTGAACGAAAGGGTATATTGCTTTGATGGAAGGCGCCTTTTCAAAGAACGTACAAATAGAGTCTGGTCCTCTCTCCACCCAAATGAACAACAATAATAGAAAGGAATTGGGTATTCTCTCTTCCATCGATAGAATACATTAAAGAATACTGGATTAAGGGAGAGAAATCGGATTTCTTCATTTGGTTTGAGTTCTTCGATTTTTCTACAATCATCATCAAAGGGCAACGCTATGGATAAAGAAACGTCTTAATCTATTCGTGAAAATCATGAAGATTAAAAGATCACTGTTTACTTTGAATTTCCGCATCAAAGTATTATATGTATAGTCTAATAGTTGGTATCAGAGCATGGTTTATGATATCATGATTTTTCCATTTATAGAAATATTATGATTTATATATGATGATTTGTTGAACGATCCTGTTCGTACTATTTATTGTTGTTAAAATGTTTTTGGAGGGTTCAGTCGAAGAAAATTGGAATGATTGGATGTTTTCATGGAGAAAATGACGAAAATGAAAGAATTTGGGGGAAATAGGGATGGAAAGGACGAAAAATGGCGAAGAAAAACGCCTCGGTCGCGCGGGGAAGAAGGCGCGTGGGTCCACGCGCGTGCTGCAGTTGCAGGCGCGTGGACCCCACGCGCCATGCGCCTTCACGCACGCGCCAACCGCTGGCACGTGGAGTCCACGCGTGCGGAACTGCCCGCGTAGCGGTTGGCGGGCGTGTGCAACGCATGTGCCTGCGCGTTGGATGCGCGCGTGCGGGGCACGCGCCCGCGGCGGATGCAGGCGCGTGCTTGCGGCGCCGACGTCCCTGCGACGTAAATTTACGCTTTTGCTTTTTTTTTTTATGGTTATTTACCGTTTTGCCCCTGGATTATAAATTTATGGTTTTGCCCCTTATGGAATTATGATTTTACGGTTCTGCCCTTGCTGATTATTTACCATTTTGCCCTTGGATTATAAATTTATGGTTCTGCCCTTATGGAATTATGATTTTACGATTTTGCCCTTATGCTTTGATTATGTTTTTGTCCTTGTGTGCAATTTGGTAAATATTTATATTTTACAATATTAAAAATTCATATTGTGAATGGTTTGTTAGTCACCAAAGTGGCCAAACCTTGAAGTCTTTTGAATTTTTTGATATAGTAAATTGTTTTATTCAATTACCCACGATTAATTGATGCTATATATCAAATTGATATGTTTTATATCATTATTGGTGTTATGGGTATATTGAAGTTCATTTATTATAAGAACTTAGGGATTAACCCAAAGGTTAATTATTTTCTTATAATTCATGAACATGATAGTTGGTATTAATATGACTTATTAAATTTGTTTGTATATCCAAAGATAGCAAATAAATTTTAATAAGATATATTTACAATTATCAAATAAAAGTTGTTAGTATCATTATGGTTTATATATATTTGTATATCATAGGATTGCCCAAAGGAGAACTATGATGTACATGTATAGTTTAGTTTAAATCTGATTAGGTGATATTCTCAAGGCATTAATGTATGAGTATTTTCTTGCACATTTGCAGTATCTGTACCTATTTCACTCCATTCGCATGCTTCGTCTATTCCCTTATTTAATGGGATAAATTTTCCTAATTGCAGTGAACAAGTCCAGTTTCACTTAGGTGTCCTGGATCTTGATTTAGCACTTCAAGTTGAGAAACCAGCTGCTATTACTGATGAAAGTAGCGATGATGAAAAGTCTTTCTTCTAAAGCTTGGGAAAGATCGAACAGACTGAGTTTAATGTTCATGCGAATGACAGTTGTAAACAACTTAAAGACTTCTCTTCCCAATATTGACAATGCTAAGGAATTTATGAAATTTGTGGAAGAGCGTTCTCAAACTGCTGATAAGTCACTTGAACCATGAAATATGATGGTTCACGTACCATGCATGAGCATATACTTGAGATGACGAATTTAGCAGCAAAATTAAGGACTTTAGGAATGAACGTGGATGGGTATTTTTTAGTATAGTTTATACTTAATTCCTTACCTCATGAGCAATATGGGCAATTTCAAATGAATTACAACAATATAAAGGATAAGTGGAATGTGAATGAATTGGTCAGTATGCTAGTTCAAGAGGAAACAAGGATAAAGAATCAAAAGGCTCATTCTGTTCATCTCTCAAGTCATCAAGAAGTTCAAAGGAATTTCAAGAGGAAAGGTGGAAGGAGCAAGAAGAAATGATTACATGTCTTGAATGACTCTTCAAAGGCTTCTCAAATCCACAAGAAGGAACACAATCTTATTAAGTGTCATTTTTGCCACAAAATTGGACACTTGAAGAAAGATTGTCTGAAACGTAAGGCTTGGTTCGAAAAGAAATGTAAGCCTTGTGCTTTAGTATGTTTTGAATCAAACTTTACTGAAGTTCCTCATAGTACTTGGTGGATTGATTCTGGTGCCACCACTCATGTGTCAAATACGATGCAGGGATTTCTTACGATCCAAACTATAAAGCCAAGTGAAAGTTATGTGATTATGGGGGAAGAGAAACAAAGCTCCAGTTGAAGACATTGACACTTACCGTTTGATCTTAGATACTGGGCATTGTTTGGATTTGTTTCGAACCCTTTATGTACCTACATTTTCTCGCAATTTAGTTTCTTTTCCAAGACTTGATGTAGCGGGATACTATTTTAAGTTTGGTTCTGAATCTTTCAGTCTATTTAAGAGTGATACTCTTATTGGAACTAGAACTTTATGTGATAGTCTCTATAAATTTAGACTTGATAATACTTTTGTTGAGACATTAATGACATTGCATCATAATGTTGGCACTAAACGAAGTTTGGTGAATGAAAATTCTGCTTACTTGTGGTATAAGCGTTTGGGTCATATATCCAAGGAAAGAATGCAAAGATTAGTGAAGAATGAAATTTTTCCAAATTTAGATTTTACTGACCTTGGATTGTGTATTGATTGTATTAAAGGTAAACAAACAAAGCACACTAAGAAATGTGCCACAAGAAGCACAAAGCTTCTTGAAATTATACATACTGACATATGTGGTCTATTTGATAGTCCATCTTTTGGTAAGGAAAGTTATTTCATTACCTTTATTGATGATTTCTCACGTTATGGTTACATTTATCTATTACATGATAAGTCTCAATCAGTGAATGTACTTGAAGTGTATATTAAAGAGGTTGAGAGGCAATTAGATAGAAAGGTGAAAATAGTAAGATCGGATAGAGGCGGTGAATATTATGAAAAGTATGATGAATCGGGACAATGTCCGGGTCCATTTGCTAAATTCCTTGAAAGACATGGCATTTGTGCTCAATACATAATGCCAGGTACACCACAACAAAATGGTATAGCAGAAAGGTGTAATCGTACTTTAATGAAAATGGTTAGGAGTATGATGAGTCATTCATCTTTACCCTTATCTTTGTGGATGTATGCTTTAAAGACTTCTATGTATTTATTAAACAAGGTTCTTAGTAAGGCAGTTCCAAAGACTCCCTTTGAACTGTGGACGAGAAGGAAACCTAGTTTACGACACCTGCATGTTTGGGGTTGTCAAGCAGAAGTAAGAATTTACAATCCACATGAAAGGAAATTGGATTCAAGAACGACCAGTGGTTATTTCATTGGTTATGTAGAGAAATCCAAAGGGTATAAATTTTATTGTCCTAATGATAGTACAAGAATTGTTGAATCTGAAAATGTTAGATTCATTGAGAATGGTGACATTAGTGGGAGTGAAAGAATGCGTGATGCTTGCATTCGATAAGTAAGGGTAGAAGTTCCTATACCCAAAGCTTCTAAAATTGTTGTTCCTGATATTATAGTACAACCTAACAATAATCGAGAACAACAAATTAATGAACAAACACTCCATAATAGAGATGTCAATATTGAACCTTCAATAGTTGAGTCACAAGAAATAGCATTAAGAAGATCTCAAAGAGAAATGAGGTCGGCTATTTCTTATGACTATATGGTTTATCTACAAGAGTCAGAAATTGACCTAGGAATTGGAGATGATCCAGATTCATTTTCCCAAGCCATGGAATGTGAAAATTCTAATGAGTGGTTTAATGCTATGGAAGAAGAGTTAAAATCCATGCATCAAAATCAAGTTTGGGATATTGTTGAATTGCCTAAAGGATGTAAAAAGGTCGAGTGTAAATTGATTTTTAAGACCAAGCACGACTCAAAAGGAAATATTGAACGACATAAAGCCAGACTTGTTGCAAAGGGTTTTACGCAAAAAGAAGGCATTGACTATAAAGAGACATTTTCACCAGTCTTTAAGAAGGACTCACTTAGAATCATTATGGCTTTGGTGGCTCATTATGACTTAGAGTTACACCAAATAGATGTTAAAACCGTCTTTCTTAATGGAAATTTAGAAGAAAAAGTTTATATGGACCAACCCGAACGCTTTTCAGTTAAAGGAAAGGAACACATGGTATGTAAATTAAAGAAATCAATATATGGACTTAAACAAGCTTCCCGACAATGGTATCTTAAGTTTAACGATACCATAACTTCACTTGGATTTAAAGAAAACACCGTTGATCGGTGTATATATATGAAGATTAGTGGAGCAAGTTTATTTTTCTAGTTCTGTATGTTGATGATATTTTGCTTGCTGCTAATGATCTTGGCTTGTTACATGAAACCAAGAAGTTTCTCTCTAAGAATTTTGAAATGAAAGATATGGGAGAGGCAATGTATGTGATAGGAATAGAAATATTCCGTGATAGATCACAAGGATTATTAGGATTGTCTCAGAAAGCCTATATTGAGAAAATTTTAGAGAGATTTAATATGAGTAAATGTTCAGCAGGAATAGTTCCAATTTAGAAATGTGACAAATTTAGCCTTATGCAATGTCCGAAAAGTGAATTGGAACGAGAACAAATGAAAAATATTCCTTATGCATCTGTTGTGAGGAGCTTAGTGTATGCACAAACTTGCACCAGACCAGACATCAGTTTTGCTGTCGGAATGCTGGGCAGGTATCAAAGTAATCCTGGAATGGATCATTGGAAAGCTGCAAAGAAAGTTCTTAGATACTTGCAAGGAACGAAGAATCATATGCTCACTTATAAAAGATCCGATCATCTTGAGGTGATTGGATATTCAGATTCAGACTTAGCCGGATGTGTCGATACAAGAAAATCAATGTTTGGTTACCTGTTTCTTCTAGCTGGAGGGGCAATTTCATGGAAGAGTGCGAAGCAGTCAGTTATTGCTGCATTCACTATGGAAGCTGAATTTGTGGCATGCTTTGAGGCCACTATTCATGGATTATGGCTACGGAATTTTATTTCAGGACTTGTGATTGTCGACAGTATTGCCAAGCCGCTGAAAATTTATTGTGATAACTCTACAGTAGTTTTCTTCTCTAAGAACGACAAGTATTCTAAGGGTGCTAAGCATATGGAGATCAAACACTTGTCTATTAAAAAAGAAGTTCAGAAACGAAGAGTGTCAATTGAGCACATTAGCATCAAACTTACGATAGAAGATCCCTTAACAAAAAGACTGTTGCCCAAAACATTTAGTGAGTATGTTGAAAAGATGGACATTATTAGATGACATTAATGTTTGTATTATGATTGTATTAAGTTTATGTACTTGACACTTTGAGCTCATTTACGTGTTTCTGATATTTCCTGTTTTCTATTTAGTATACATTATAGAAATAGATGAATGTTAAACAAGATAGTTTCTAAAGAAATATTATAGTTGGACTATTACTGTACTTCTCATTTATGGATCATGTTAAGTAAAGTGCTATAGTTGTAGTGCATAAAATGGACTATGTCGATTAATGACATACCACCGCTATGACTCGCATTAGTTTTTTTTACTTAATTGTGATTATTATGTGATTGCTAATTTAATGAAATTTTATAGCATAATATTATTGTGCACATTACGATCTTTATTAAACCATGAAAGGAAAATCATATGGGCCAAGTGGGAGAATGTAAGAATTATTGTGGCCCACATGATATGATTTATTATATGGTTTAATAAATATTGAAATGCTATAAAATAAATAAATATTGGCTATAAGAAGTTGCGACTCTAATAAAATGAAAGGGTATGTCGCTTGAACGAAAGGGTATATTGCTTTGATGGAAGGCACCTTTTCAAAGAACGTACAAATAGAGTCCGGTCCTCTCTCCACCCAAATGAACAACAATAATAGAAAGGAATTGGGTATTCTCTCTTCCATCAATAGAATACATTAAAGAATAGTGGGTTAAGGGAGAGAAATCGGATTTCTTCATTTGATTCGAGTTCTTTGGTTTTTCTACAATCATCATCAAAGGGCAGCGTTATGGATAAAGGCACGTCTTCATCTATTCGTGAAAATCATGAAGATCAAAAGATCACTGTTTACTTTGAATTTCCGCATCAAAGTATTATATGTATAGTCTAACATCTCCTCCTCATCTACCTTCTGGAGAAGAGTTTCGTTTGCACAGCCAATGTCTAAATGGGAACATCATCTCATTTGACACACGACAAGAGTCACATGAAAGGAAGTGTCCGTCCATTTGAAGGACGAGATTTGTATATGAGAAGGTCGATGTTTGGCACATGGTTTATGAACCAAAATTTGGCTTTCCTCGCAGCAATCCATGGACGTGGGACCACAGATTTTGACTTCAAAAGCATCCGCAAAGAAGTGAAAAACCAAAAGATTCGCTTATCTCTCAGCTCTCGATGGTTCAGGACGTGAGGATCTTAGTTCGTGTACCTAGAATATTCTATATAAAAAAAGAGACGTCCCTGCCATCCTCTCGTAATAATGAACATAATACAGGAATTCTCTTAGGCAGATGTTGAAGAACTCTTGGATATACTATCAGTGTCATCACAGGGTGAATTGTCAGTCCCTCATCTCAAAATCGATCAAGAAGAGAAAATATAGTTGCCTTTTGATTGAGCTACATCATCACAAAGCTTCATTTTCTCCCACTTCCGTTTACATAAATGAGGCAAGCTATTTTACATATTAATCAGAAGAAAAGCTTAGTCAACGTCAGTTTGTGTATAAAAAAAAAAAAAAGTCAGTTTGCCTTACTAATTAATTTGGATTTGATATAGAAGTCAATAAATTCCGACTCACTAATCAAGAATTTTATTTGTTCTTCTGTTGTACTTTATTGATGTATGATGTCTCTACTACTAATTATTGAATATGAGTTATGAAAAGGCACACGGTACTCCACCCTCTGAATGGTTATAATACTCTTTGACAAAAATAAAAATAAAAATGGTTATACTAACTTAGTGAAGTGGACTAAAATAACCTCAAGACAACTAATTAATCAAAATCACAAATCAAAAGAGTGAATATTTCAGAATGTAAAAGCCGCACATTATCATGAAAATACACTATCCGTGTTAATTAAACATTGGTGTTTTATTTTACAACCTATGTCTTTTTCTGTACGCCTGTATACGAACTTTATTTTTTTTCTCCACTGCTTAGTAATGTGCTCAAGCTGATTATATCAAGGATTTTTTTTTGAAATGACTTCGAAACTTTTTGGTAATTTTTTTTAATTAATAGATCCTAAATATAAGTTATAATCTAAAGAGTTCACAAATTTGATCACAGAATTCCCCTTAAACAAGCCTGAACCGATGAATTGTCTATTACAAGGAGTTATTAAAGATTGAACTTTAGAGACATTGTAAATAAATGATCACTATTAATATTTTTTTGAATTAAAGCTCTCTATGATTTGTAGAAAATATAGCATTTCTGGAAAATGTTTTCCAGGAAACCATTTCCAAGAAAATGTAATTATTTTTCGATGTTTGACTAAAAATTGAAAATGAAATCAAAAATATTTTCTCTTGTTCGGTAAGGAAAATCATTTTTGTATGCATTTTGTAATTTTGTAATTATTTTATTTTTACAATAGATTTTTAATTTTTTTATTTTTATTCAAATTTTAATTGTTTTTGTTTTATTTTCTTTATTTATATGTTCTTTTTCAATGGCTAGTCGTCGGCCACGGCAATGGCTAGCAATTTGCCAAAGGGGAGTTTCTATTGGCTCGCCGATCTAGGGAGTGGCGAGCTTAAGCTTGCTAGAGATTTGCAAGTGCGAGTGCAAGCCTCCAGCTCACCCAAGGCCAATGAGCTCAAGGCTCAACTGTGGCTAGTCGCCATTTATAGTCGTGGCTGGCGACCGATTGAAGAAAAAAAGCGGAAGAAAATAAAAGGAAAAAAAAAGAAAAAAGAAAAAGAAAAAGAAAAAGAATTAAAAATTCGATTTTTTTAAAAAAAAAAAAGAAAAAGAAAGAAGGGGGCTAGTATGGTATGAGATAAGAGAGATTTAGTAAGGAAAATATTTTCACTTGAAAGTGGAATACATTTTCCCCTCTTTTGAAGACTTTTTTTTCCTTGGTGGAAAATGTTTTCCATGACTAGTCCATTTTTTGTAAGATGAATATCGTAAAATCTAGAAAATGTTATTCTGGAAGTTGTTTTCTGCGAAATAAAGGGAGCCTAAAACATTGATTAGACACATTAAAATACTCAAATATAGATTAGTTTTATTAAAAAAAAAGTGATTCTAGCTTAAAGTCAATGTTGTTTGAAAAATCAATATACACATAGTCAACGTTGTCGAAAATGAAGCTGAAATGCCTCCTCTTTTGTCAATAGTCATGCGTTTATGATAAATGTCGCGACCTAAATTTTCGGGTGCACCACCTAAAGTCTAGGCTAATGGACTACTAAGTCTTTAAACTTAGCTCGGGCTCTCCCAAGCCCATACCAATTCGTGACTTAAGGTTCAAATATTTAGTATGCAAAAGATTATTAACTAGGAGTCATCACTAATCAATTTTTGGTAGATCGATTAGACACCTAAGTAAAATAGTGGGAAAATTATTTTACTCCTACGAACCAGAGATTAAGGGTACGAGGACTTGGTTACACTAGATTTCTCTAATGCCCTTTCGGTACCTTTTTTTTTTTTTTTTTTAAATGTTTTCGCAAGCAGCTAAGACTTATTTTAACCTAAATTACTATCATGCAAATATAGTGACCACACGGATGCTCATCCACTATTAAACATTCAAACAAAAAAATAGTAAATAAATAAATTGCATCACACAAAGCAAGCAATCATTTTTTAGGTTTTCTTGAAATTAGAAATTTTTATAAAACATGCATTTTAACTACATGACCTAATTTTACTAATAAAAAAATTCTAATTAAATGATCCTATTATGCAAAATGGTTAACATGCACCTAGTATTTTTGTATTTTCTTTTATTGAAATTCGGAATTAATAAAAACCCTAATTAAACTATCTAAAAGAATAATTTTCTAATTTATTTTAGGGATTAATTTGACTTAAACCCTATCCTATATTAGAAAATTATTTTTTTAAAAGATTATTAAAACATGCAAACATTTTCTAATACCCTAAAAAGATGTTATTTATATCTAACCCTAATCTATGTGCAGTCCTATTCAAGTTAAATTATGGTGTCCTATTTATCCTAACATGCAATTCTAATCTAAGAAACCAAAACACTTCAATGCAAGATTTGATTTTTTTTTTTTTAGTGTTTTTCAAGACCAACAATTATCGGATAAACATTAAATCTAAACAATCAAGATATTCAACAAGTAAAGGATTAAAATAATCGAAAAAAAATAACTTGTTGTCTCACGGGTTATATTAACGATTACTCTAACCCTAAACATCAAGACATAAAGTTCAAAATAATTAAAAATCTAATCCGAAGTCTTACAGATCAAATTAATAATTATAATGATTTCACAATTAAAATACTATCAAAATGCCCTAAAATTAATATAATTAAAAAAATGATCCGACATCTCACAGATCAAATTAATAATTACATAAATCTTGGGGCAAAACCTTAAGGATAATGCCTAAACTATTGAAAAAATGAACATCCGCATCAAATATTCCGATTTAGGCAATAATATCGAAACGGAACTTGATTTAAGAAAAACTACCTTATTTGGACCGGCACCAAAGATTCACGAACGTCGGTTCGCGTCGGGGTTGGGTCGTGGCGGTTGGACCAGCAGCAAGTCGATGTCGAGCCAACAAGCTAAGGACCGTGGGGCTCGCAGCTGGGGGTGCTCGGCACGGCTCGTCATTTGACTGAAGGAAAGGGCTGCTCACGGTGTAGACACGTGTGCCGAGAGGTTGCTCACGATGCGACAAGGACAAACCAGTGAGCCCTTGGTGCTGCTGACTTGCGTTTTCGGTAAATTTTCTGCACTTTATTCTCTTGGTAATATCTACTGCGCCATGTCCAATGCAGTAAGCAAAGGCGTGAACGTAGAGATGCTCCCTGGTATGATGATGGTGAAGAACGTAACGTGACCAAGATGAGCTCTAATGGTGATCATAAAAAATTTCCTCCATGTGGACATATCAATGCCTGCAGAGGCAAAGAGAAATTGACTTTGAAGACGTCGTTTTGATACTCTTCTCTTCTTGATGTGAATCCCCCACTTCTCACTATTTTCTTTTCCGCATGGACGATCTCTCTTTTTAGGAGCTTATTCTGGACAAGAAGCAGAAACAAAATTGGATTAGTTCAAATGGCTAAATGGAATAGTACACAATCAAATTAAAGAAAAATATGCTCGACTTAGCTTTAATGATTGTAGTCAATGTCCACGAAGCAAGATCAATGCAGGACGTCAGGAAGACTTTGGATGACTGCTGAGATCGTTGGAGTTGCTCTCTCTCTCTTGTCTTCAGAATTTCAAAAGCAAAAGCAAGACTCCTTTTGGTTGACTTTGAAAAAAAAGAACAAAAGGAAAACGAAAATTCACAAAAGACGAAAATCCACCCCTCACACGTTTTTTTTTTTTGCTCTGAAATTTTTGCTCTCGCGCTCTGAATTTTTCAAAAATCGTTCTCTTTTTGGTCACAAAAATTGTGACCCTTTTTATAGTGATTCCGAGCACCATCTTCCATGGCAATTTTTTAGCTTTCTTTTTTGTTACCTCAATTTATGGTTTGCAAATTGGAGCAAAATCTTGCAATCGGCTTGATTTTTCCTCGAATGTTTTGATTCCTTCCGTTTTATCAAACGCCTTGCTTTTTTTATTCACCCGATTTCTCTGATCAAGAATTTGCTTCCACATTTACTATGATTTGAATATTCGTCGGAGCAAGGATGGCTAATCAGAATTTCCACATTCCATTCATAATCAAACCAGACTGATCCACCCCTTATTTTCCTTTTATTTGCTTATATATATATATATATATATATTTGCTCTAATGCAATTTTTATATGCTATGCAATTTTTATTTTATTTCTTTAGGGTCGCCAACATTTAGGTGTCAACAATAAATATACACATAGTGGATATTATTCTTTGTTCATTTTTGTCCCCTCTTGCATGATTTGAGACTCGGAGAACTTACCAATTTCTAGCTGAAAGTATCGATTTCCTAAAAAGAAAATTGATTTAAATAAAAAAAATCAAAATGTTTCAGCTTGCAATGATGGCACTTTAAGTTAGTTTGTCTTCTTCAAGTTTTTTTCTGGGTATTTATCTATGTTTTGGATTCATGTTATTTTTGTGCTTCACCGAAAGTGTAAAATCTTAAAATGAGGATGATATTGATGGATTTATAATATAAAGGGATTCTCTGCTCATTTGGTGCCCGAAGCAAATATATGAAAAGTAAAGAAATTGATATTGCAGGTAGTGTAATCGAAGGTTGCGGGAAAGGTTAATGGTACGGAGAATTTAAAAGTATTGGAAATGAAAATTTGAATGAAAATTTATTATAAGTAAAATTGAAATTGATTGATTGAGCGAAACTCTACAAACATTACAACGTCGGTATTTGTATTTCACCCTCAGTGGTTAATCACGAATAGTTATGAATTTTGAAGGGAGAATTACTAAAAAAGTCTTAAATCTATTGCAATTGTGCCAATTTAGTCATAAACTTTTTTTTGGCCAATTTAGTTCTAAACCTTTTACAATTGTGCCAATTCAGTCCATCCGGCCAAAATTGGCTGGTCAACGAACAATTTTTTAATATTTTTTTAATTTTGAATTTTGAATTTTTTATTTTTTTCCACCTTCTTCTTCCTGCGGCGGGCCGGCCGGCGAGGGTCGGCGAGGTCAGCCTCGCCGGCCACCGGTGAGGCTCGCCCCTGCCGGCCACCGGCAAAGGCGAGGCTGCTGTCGCCCGACCAAGGCGAGGCTCGGCCTCGCCCGGCCATGGCGAGGTCGAGCCTCGCCTTGGGCGGGCGACAGCCGCCTCGCCGCCGTCGGCCGGCGAGGCTCGCCTTCGCCGGGTGGCCGGCGGGGGCGAGCCTCACAGCCCTCGCCACTGGCCGGCCGGTGTCGGCCGAGGAAGAAGAAGGTGGGAAAAAAAATTCAAAAAAATAAAAATAATAAAATAATAAAAAATAATAAAAAATTTCGAAAAAATTAAAAATATATATATATTAAAAAATCGTTCGCCGGCCGGCCAGCATCCATGTTAGTATCGGCCAGCCAATTTTGGCCGGATGGACTGAATTGGCACAATTGTGAAAGGTTTAGGACTAAATTGGCCAAAAAAAAAAAGTTTAGGACCGAATTGGCACAATTGCAATAGGTTTAGGACTTTTTTGGTAATTCTCCCGAATTTTGAATCTACAAATAACTTCCTAGTATCATTTACAGTTATTAAGCAATTATCTTTTCCGAGACCTTAGGTACAATCTCTTGCCATCTAACAGAGGTTATTCAGAAAGACTTATAAATTTCCAAATTATAGGGTTAATCAACTGGCACTCGTGTACTAGTGTCGACACATCATCTTTGTCTTCGAGCTCCATCATTTAGCAAAATTCGCAATAGTTGACTACAAATAACCCTTGTTGACTGGTGAAGGCTTTCATTCATAACTTCGGTATTATTTGCTCGTGACGACTTTATAGGTGAATTATCGATTCTCTTCTAGTTGTCAAATGTTTCCTTCCTTTTGATTGGACTTTGCCCTAATGAGGAGCTTACGACTTGTAAGTAATAACTAGAAGCTAGTCATTTTTCTTTGTCAACTATCTCAGTCAATCTAAAAAAATTTCTATCCCATGTACTCATTAATCCAAGTCTTTCTAGTGTTCCCTACAAGATTGCTGAGCCATTAATTACTCATTAACTTAGCTGGCCAATAAGGTTTATTCAACTTGTAGCTACTTCTATTTCTTTTTCCATACAATTACATCATGCATGAGTTCTATAATGTTGACAGACGTCTGACCAATTCTCTTCTCTTCTCTCTTACTAATTCTTGGATGGATGTATTGGAATTTGCAAGAATGCAGCTCCTGTTTGATGCTTTGGCTCTGAGAGGGGACGGTGCGTTGGTTATGCAGTTATTATTGTTATTATCATTCCTTCACATAAATTGGGTTGACTTTAATGCTTCTTGGACATACTCTGCTTCCGAGACAAGCATATTTGATCTGTCAGGGTTTAAGAATGAAGTATATTTCATATGTGTTTGGGCTCATAGAATGTCAAAGTCATGACCGATTGGTATCCTTATATTCCCGGACTCGCTAGATAAGACCTCAATTGTAAATATTGTGCCACTTGCCTTTGCTATTTTATTAGTGACACCACAATCTGCTGATGTGTGCACCGTGTAATGGGCTCAAATCAATATATATAATTCCCCCTACCCTCTCAAGCTAACCGGTCGTTAAGCGTTACTATTCTTAGATGCCGCATTCTACCATCCAATGCCACTGCCTTAGCCTTGAAGTCCCTTAGTTTTTTTTTTTTTAATTAATGTCGTGGTTTGAATTCATGATTCTTGTTTAATTGGTGTACGGTGAAAATAGGGGTGCGAGTTAATACTTGTGCAATGAATTTGTGGCGTGGAGGCATTGCCACACTTAACTTTATAGAGGCGTATAGGCGCAGCCCCCACATTGATGTGGAACAAAGCTGATCCTGTGTACATATAAGATTATTAGTCCGTGATGCAATTTTTAGGAATAATTCACATTGATTGAACCACATTGATACTCGCGTTCTTTTATTCCTATATTCACTTTTTCCCAAGAAGCTTAATGAACAAGTTACAGTTACTATTTCATTCCAAAGGAGGAAATGCCTTAGTATTCTTTAGCTTGGTCTATTATTGGGGGAAGCATTGCCTATTTCATGCTTTTATTTGAAAGAGAGAATGCAAGCTGCTAGAATATGGAGGTCAACTCCCTAATTTTTATTAACCGAGAAGGCAAAATACATGAACCCGGAATAAGATTTTGGCAGATTACCTAAAACTTGATTACCAGAGAGGACTCTATTACTTCCCCTGCTTTTTCGAAAACCGAGTTATTTTATCAGTTCCACGTTCCTTGTGCAGCAAGCATATATATGGTGTACATGATTACTTCATCTTCATTTGATACCAGTACTGATGGTCTATAGGTATGCATAAGCATAGTATTCCCAGTTTTTCTTCAGAGTTGACATTTCTGCCTACACTCTCACATATGGCTGAGCTAATTGGGTCGGAATCAGATGGAATAGAGTCAATTAGAAACGAGTTATCAGAGCTAGGAAGGAGCCTCAGATGACTTCACGCTTCAAGTCTTCGAAGCACTTCATCTGTGAGCGCAACAAAAGATGATATGAACAATGAATATGATCTTCAATGGGCTATGAGCGAGAGGTTGCCAACTTCTGAGCGGTTCAGGTCCTCACTGTTTGGTAAGGAGAACAATGGAAGGGCAGTAAATGATAAAGGAAAGAAGGTGGTTGATGTTACCAAGGTTGGTGCACTGGAACGTCATTTTTGGTGGAGAAGCTCATCAGCCATATCGGGAATGATAACCTTAATCTGTTGCGCATGATTAGAGACATAACAGAAAAGTAAGCTTATTCTTCTCCTCTTAATAATGGGACTTGCAAATATGTTCAGAAATCCTAATGGATATAGAGTTATCTAGAAACATGATGAACCTGTGTGAGCATAAAATATTTCTGCAGACCTTAACAACATGAGAGCCTAAAAGTTCATTAACAGATGAAAAAAAACACTTCTGTTCATAAAATACATTACCAGGGACGAGCTTGCATTTGATCTATGTAAGAGGCCACATTGTGCCTGTCCCATGTTGGCCAACTTATTTGAATGAGGATTTGCTTTCGTATTTGTTTTTGTTTCTTCTTTTCTTCCTCAAACTCATCCAACGGTTTTTATATTTCATGTAGTAAGGAAAAAATTAATGTTGAACTGTTTTCCACAGGGTTGGTGTTATATTACCCACTATAGAAGTCAGATATCTGAATATATGTATTCAAGCAGATTGTGAGATGGTTCAAGGAAAGACCCTGCCCACTCTCTGGAATTCCCTAAAAAACATGCTTCCTTCCTGTAAGTACCTTTCATGTAGGGTAGATTGTAGGAATTCTTGCAAAATCCTTTGGATTTCTTGCTGATCTCCATTAATGAACAAGCAGCTGAATATTCAAGATTGAATCCAATAAAATGCGAACTGCCTTACAACATGTATATATATAGTGTCACCAAATATATTTGCAAGTTCTTAACTCCTGGCATCTTGCATCTAGTTTTTCAAGGGGTACAACTGCGTGTACTTTCTTTATGCCTAAATAAAATCAGGCTAAGAAGGTACTTGTCCTTCTTGAAGAGGTTAAGGAATTGTTGTTGATCATTTCTTACACGTGTTATATAAAATGTATTAGTGCTAATTAAAGGCTATACGTTGGTAACTACAGCAAAATTGTGATATCCTGAAATTCAACCCATTGCGAAAAATATGAAATGGTTATCTAATCAATGCACTGATAGTTAATTTACTCTAAACTGATTACTCATCAGTTAACTAAACTATTGGGAAAAGCCGTAAATGATTAAAACGCGAAAGACTAGAGAATTCAATCAATGATCAACCGCTCAATCATAAGGATCGATAATGGTTAATACTACGTTGTTATTAGTTAATCAGCGAACGGATATAAATCGATTAAATAGAAGTACATAGTCGGTTCGCGGGTGATTCCGCACGATTACGACACTTGTTGCGAACAATGATAAATCGATTTTCTATTAATTTTGTACTCAATGTACATAATTGAACTCTCACGACTACATGACAATCAAAATTCATCTAAAATTCAAAGAGGCACAAGCGTGGATAAAAAATTATTTACCACAAGTCAATCGCCCGAAAATCTCTAAAAGCCTCATGATAGTTTAGATTGTATCAAAGTCACATTTGATCGGTTTTAACCATGAAATTTAATTCTATTTTTGAGATCGAACTTTGGAGGATTTCAAGATTAAATTATTGGACGTTGCCTCATTGTCCGTCGAATTGTCGGCAAACATTAAAATTTTCGGATAAGAACTATGCGGGTCGAGAATTGGAGGCCTGAAAGAGAAGCCAGGCCAAGCGAAGGTCAATGAACCTCACATCCATGTTGTTCGGCCAAGAAGGCCCAATTGGGCCCACCAAGCCCATTCAAGAAATTGGGCCCAAGGGCAAAATTGAAAATTTTGGTCAAAAACGCCCCCTCTAGAAGCTTGACATTTATGGACAAGAAGACAAAAGAAGTAATTGAATGGAGGAGAGAGAATTTTGTTGGATTTTAGTGATGGAATTTTGGGGAAAATATCTCATTTCTCCCTCCCTCCCTCCCTCCCTCCCCCCCCCCCTCCCCATTCCCCCTTTGCTTTAGTCGAACCTCCCTCTCCATTCCCTCTCACATTTCTTCATCTTCACCTTCTTCTTCTTCTTTATTTTCTCTCCCAAAGTCGACCCCTTGCTGCCCCTTTGTCGCACCACCATTGCCGCTTGTGCCATGCTGCCACTCACTCGTCCTCACTGACGCAAAGCAGTACCACCACCATCACCACCGCCCCCAAGCCAAACCAAGGTAGTCGTGAGCTTCAAGCTCACTATGCCGCGTTGTAATGCCGCCGTTAGTGCCATGGCTCGTTTTCTCGTTGTTGTTGCGCTGCTGTTGCCATGAGCTTGTCGCTGTCAGAAAGCCGTGAGGTAACTCATAATCCTTGATTATGAACTTTATTACGTTTAGGGATACTAGTGGTTGTGGTAGATAATGATGGTTTATTATTAACCATGGTTAAGGGTAGTTCAGATTAAGATTAAGTGCAATTAGTTTAATTATTTGTAGTTAGTTGTATTAATTAAGTTAGATTAATTAATGACATTTTTAATTAATCACCATTAGTGTAATTAATCATAGTTAGCTTAATCAATCGTGATTAGTCCTAATTAATGACGATTAGCGTAAATTAATGATGGATTAGTCATTAAGTGAAATTTTATGCTTAAATTTTTGGATAAATTTATGCATAATTCTTATTATTTGAGTTTGTTGTGCCATGTAAATGATTGTCCAATTTATAAGCCTTAATTATTATTTTTAAAATAAGGTTTTATGGGTATCTAAATGACACTTCATAAGGTATCATGTTCAAATGCCAGGATAAGGGGGTTTTAGAATGAAAGCGTGTAAAATTTGACGGGTCGATTTTATGTATGTGACTATGTGCGATTATTTTACCATAGTTTCAAGTGAAAAAAAATTACCAAAATTTGTTGTTTGAGCACGAACTCTGTTTGCATTAGCTAAGTTAGAAGATAAAAATTGCTTGAGTGGTTAAGTGCTCGTGTGGTCACATAATGACCCAAATGCGTATGATTAAGCGAGGTAATGGTTCCGTCTTGATGCGTATGAATATGTGAGATTGTCACGCCCCGAACCTCAAGCGCGCACACATCATTTGGTGGTCGATTAAATTGCGACGTTCCCAGGACGCGTCACCGACCCATTCATTTTAAATACATGCAGAAGAGAAACTAACAAACCCCATATAACAATCAACATGGTATAGAAAAGCAGGACAGTTAGATAACACAAAACACACTTTTATAAATAAACTGGCTAAGTACACAGCTAGTCACATACAAGAGCCTAACTCCAAAAAAGAAGAGCTACTAAGCCATCTAGGCACTAGACTCCTGATCCATGGCCTCTAAGGGCTCCGGGTCCTCCACGACACCATCAGGGGTGTCGAGATCCATAGGGTGCGCTGCCTCCCACTCCCTGGTCCCAACGGGAGGCCCGTCGAAACCCCGTAAGGGACCCTCCTGGCCCCCTTGAGGGAAGCCAATGAATCATGCTACGAATCGGTGAGGGACCAACTGAGGTAGGCCCTCATCAACCCATACCACAGACTCAACTAACTCCCGTCTCAGGGTGGTCCTGAGAATAGGGAAGTAGGTATGCTCAAAGTCCATTGTCTGCGGAACCCCATATCGAACATGACGCTCCTCCATCTAGAGACCTGTAAATTGTTAACCACGACAGGGTGAGACGATGTCTCAGCGAGTTAACGCCCTAAACCCCGATTAGGAAGGTAATACACCTAGAGGCAGTCTAGTCACACATCACAGAAGACTTACCTCGCCTCAGCACCTCCCTACACGTAAGTAATTTTCATATAATAGATGCATATAATAAATGCACTCATCAATTGGAACATCTCACATATATCTCAATCAATCATAGGGGTCCTGATTATAAGGCCAAATCGTTATGACACGTCCCATACCGTGCCACACAATTTTGTCCCATAATCAGGCGCGGTTAAATCACTCATTCATGCAATCCAATTTATTACGGCCCCACAGGCACAGCCTACTCGACGTTCGGCGGTCTTCTGGCATAGCCGGGCGTCATCTCGCCCCATCGAGCACGGCAACGTCTATCTCGAGACAGCATTCCCGAATGAGCATTGGCCCAACCTCTACTGCAATGGGTATCCGTTGATAAGGGCATTTCATATAGGAGCATCGTCCGGTGTAAACGCTTGCGATGGGTTCACATAACCATCACACGACCATCCAATCCCGGCCAAGGACATTGTGCTTTGCACTCAAATGCCTCAATTAAAATAATGTGCTTGACCTACTTCTTTCATATTAAAAACACCCGGTAAAATAGTTGTGTGTGGGTACACGGTCAGATCGAACTAGAAAAAGTGATATCCTCTCTTAAAAAAAATCTCACTATTTGATATAGTACTTAAAAACATTTTTGGTGTCAAAACCCGACACCCGATATTTTCTAATTAAATACCAGAATTTCATATTTTTAAAATAATAACTCAAAATCAACAATCATCACTCAATTGCACAAATTAGCACTCAATTGCACAAACTAATTATACCATGGCAATCGGCACGAAATTCTAACGACCGGCTATCCCTGTATAATTTTTGAAAAATAATAAATAATTAAATAAATTACAAAATTAATTAAATAAATGCAAAATAATTAGATAAATTCCTAATTAAGCTAAATACACTAATCTAACCACCTAATTGGACTTAAATAAATAGTGCACTAAGCTAATTAAATCATACAATCTAATTAACCCTTAACTAAACTAATCTAGCCACCTAATTAGCCTAATTAACTAACTAAATCACTAATTACACTAACCACCTAAACCAATCTTAAGCTAAGCTAAATATCCACTAACCATAATTAACCCCCTAAGCAAGGTTTAGCAAGTAAACTCACCGGAATTGCGAGTCGATGAGTTCACGGCGATGGTGACGCAGAGGCAAGTGAAACACGGGCCTAAAATGACACCCAACAAGGTTTGAAAGGGCCCGGAAAAGGCCCATGAAGTCTCAGCCTGAAGCTGAAACTTCGGTTCTACTTTGGGTTGAAGAAGCTGGTCGAACGGCCCTGCTAGCACAAGAATGGCAAGGTGGGACCAGGCGGGGCTGCTGGCGGCTCGGGCGGCGACGGCGGCTTCCAAGCGGAGCTGCGACGGTGGCTAGGCGAATGGCGAGTAGGCGTGGGACGGCGGGGGCCGCGTGGACAGGCTCGCGGGCTGGAATCGCGAAGTAAGTGGGCGGACGCGCGACACCGGCGCTCAGGCGGCTCGCCGGTGACTTGGACGGCGGCGAAGGGGCCTGGCGGTGGCTGGCTGGTTCTCTGCTGGTTCTTGGGCTCTAAAACAGCAACAATGGTGCACAAGGAAGCAAGGAGGAAAAAGAAGGAGGTCTGAAGGCTTGAGGGGGACAAGAGAGCCGCAAAGTCTTCACAAATATCTCACACACTCAAGTGGCTGCCCCCACCAGCTTCAGCCTCATCCATAGCCCATTTTCCCTCACCAATCTTCTCCAAGAAGCCAAGGATGGTGCTGAAATGTTGCAGCCCCCCATGGCTACGAATTTCATGCAATTCCCCTCCAATTTCAACTCAATTCCTCTTCCATTGGCCTAAAATCAATGGCCAACTTGCCAAGGTAGATGCCCACATCAAATTGTACAATTTTCCTCACCAATTGGTTCA
Organism: Eucalyptus tenuipes; assembly: GCA_014182365.1. NCBI lineage: Eukaryota > Viridiplantae > Streptophyta > Magnoliopsida > Myrtales > Myrtaceae > Eucalyptus > Eucalyptus tenuipes. Next base: position 16,957,140 of record CM024538.1, read on the forward strand.
ACGAAAAGGCCAAAAGTGCACCCAATTTGGCCTATCCGAATTCCCCAATCCAATTTCGCTCAATTTTGATTTTTCACCGAAAATTCTTTAAAGGACGAGTCGACGTTCCTAAAATAAATTCTTACATGACAGAACTTTCAATTTCTGAAATTGGGTTCAATTTTGTGGTTAATTTCAACCGGACGCGATTTTAGCGTGACCTAACCTACCTGGTAGCTTTTAGGAATTTTAGTGCATTTGAGCAGTGGTCGATTATTTTCGATCCACATTGTGCATCTTCGACTCATAGGCAACTCTTGATTGTCGTGAAAATCTTGAGATTTCAAATACAGGCACAGAGTACGGAAACAACAGAAAAATCGGTTTGGTGCCGTTTGACAAAAATTTTGCAATTAGGTGGAATCACCCACACTTTAATCACATGCCTCTGTCGAACCGACTTATCTCTGGTCTCTAGTCAATTTTAACGTTGTTGTATTGACCCTTGCAGATTAGCACGGTTGAGTAGTCGATTTCTGATCGAATTCTCAAGTCGGTCGTGTTTAGATTCCTTAACGGCTTAACCTGATAGACTAGTTATCTCGTGGGTGGCCAACTCAAAGAAAAAGGCTATAGACGCGTCGATGAAAAGCCCAATTCATTTCATCGAAAATATGGTTGAAAAACAGGATGTCATAGAGACCATACCCGATTTCATTGGATGCCTGGTGGGGGTTTGGATACCGAGTTACGGTTGAGGCTGGAATAATGCTCCTGATGAAATGTCGTATTGATTCGTATGAATACGCGAGACGATGTCGTGCCCAATGAGGCAAGACAATACCCGGTCATGCCGGAAGATCACCAACTCATGTGTTGGCCGTGGCCTGAGGGTCATAATAATTGGAATACATGTGATTGCAATGTGCATGGATGTATATGAGATGTGTTTTGATTATTTGTTAAACTTGTTGCATTACTATTGACATATGTGAATTACTAACACGCAGGGGTGTACCAAGGCGAGGTAAGGATTTGTGATGCTGCATGTTTAGGCTGCTTCCGAGATGAATTAGCTTCCTAATTGAGATTAGGTTGTTGACTGGCTGAGATTTTTATCTCACCAGTTGTTGTTTATTGTTTTTCAGGGCTATGGTATAGAGAACTGTCATGTGGGGTTGTGGTGAGCGTGAGATGTGTCACTTTTCGACTGGCCCTACCAGTAGTGAAGTTTAGGTTAACTTTGAACCCTAAAGGTTTTTGAAATGGTCTGTAGGAAATGGCCGTAGAAAGGCTTGTAATTATTAAACTTCCTAGGATTAACAGTTTATAAATAAAAATGGTGTTTTGGAAATGTTTGTGTGTTGATACTACCCCTATTATGATGTTTGACTGGGTGGTGTTTAGAATATGCTTCTGCTTGCATTTAATCAAAAGATAAAAAGAATGGGTTGACGACGCGTTCTAGGACATCGCAACTAATTGACCGTTGAGGGATGTTTGCACGCTTGGGGATTCAGGGCGTGACAAAAACCATGTATATCTCCAAGTTGTCATTTACCAACATTGTTTTTTCTTTCATCCCTCCGCCGCTGTAACACTCATTATGTAATATGCTTTACTTTGTAATAAGACTGAACCACAACTAACCATTCTGTGTGCTGTAGAATGATTTTCAACAAATGTTTTGGGCATTGTGTCAATTTGCCTTAAATGGTTACTACTTCCTACAATTCACTAATTCGTGTCAATTGGAACTTTTATCCAAGGTATTCGTGTAATGCCGGGTTCAGAGTTACATAAGGCCAAAATAAGCATCATCATGGATGTCAGTGGGATTATAAAGCCTGGAAGGTTTGTAATACTGTTTCAGCTCTTCCAATCTCTTTGGATGATCTGGAAAATCGTGCCCCATCCTTCATCCTCATAACAGTCCTACTACTGTCTTCAACTATTTCAATCACTTATGGTTGTAGTTGTTTGCATCACCTGTGCACAATCTAATATCCGGACTTGACATTGGCTTTAAAAGGCCAAATACTTGGCTTCTACAATGAACATATCTGAAAGTGAGCATAACCTCAAGACCCACTTATTAGGAGGTACGGACACCTGGAGTGCCAAAACTTGCACGGAGGGACAATTAAGTGCCAAAACTTTGGAAAGGTACACTTAAGTGTCATAATCGGAGTAAAGTGGATTACTTAAGTGCCACTCCGGCCAAAATCAGGCCAAATTGCTGACGTGGCAATTTTCCGGCAAGTTGAATGCGAAACGGCGTCGTTTTGCACGCTAATGTAGTGAGAAAATGCAAAAACGACGTCGTTTTGGCTCGATGTGTAAATAATTAATATAAAAATTACTTAAATTAAATTTAAAACTAAATTTATTTAAAATATTCTAAAAAGATAAATATGTGTAAATAATTAATATAAAAATTAATTAAATTAAATTTAAACTTAAATTTATTTAAAATATTCTAAAATAAAAAACTTAAAATTAAAAAAAAAAAAAAAAGGGGGTGCCGAAGGGGGGGCTGAGGGTTGAGCCCTTGCCGTTGCCGCCTCCCGCCGCCGTCGGGAAGGGCTGGCGACGAAGGGGGAGGGTCGGCCGAGGTCACCGGCCCATGGCCGACCGACGGCGAGGGCCGCGAGCCCTCGCCGGATCGCGGCAATGGTTGCGATCCTCGTCACGAGATCGGGCCGGGGCTCGCGGTCCCTCGCCGCCTCCTCGCCGCCGCCGGGAAGGGCGGCGACGGAGGGGAGGGTCGGCGGGTTCGCCGGCCCTCGACCGACCGGCGACCCAGGCTAACCCTCCCCTCTCCGTCGCCAGCCCTTCCGGTGGCGGCGGTGAGGGCTCGACCCTCGGCCCCTTTTTTTTAATTTTTGATTTTTGATTTTTAATTTTAATTTTAATTTTTTTATTTTTTAGAATATTTTAAATAAATTTAAGTTTAAATTTAATTTAATTAATTATAGATTAATTATTTACACATTTTTATTTTTTAGAATATTTTAGCTGGTAGTTTAATTTTTATTTTGTAGACGACGTTGTTTTGGGTGAGTTTGAGCCGAGTCAGCTCTCCGACAAGCCACGTAGGCAATCAAAAATAATAAAATATTGCCACATAGAATTTCCGGCAAGTTCGCCAGAGGTGGCACTTAAGTGTCCCACTTTTCAAAGAAAGTGGCACTTAAGTGTACCTTTTCAAAGTTTTGGCACTTGGGCTGTACTTCTACCCACTTATTAGCTAGCGATAAATTTCGTGAGCATTGGCTGATTAGATAAAGCTTCTTCTACTCTTTTTGGTTTTATTTCATAAATAAATGCTAGTGCACTTGAGTCTACTTTTGCTTTGGAGTCAAACTGCACATCTGTTAACCAAGAGGATATAAAGCATGAACACCAATCAACTTTGAAGACAACCGGAAACACTATAGAGTAGGTCAAGATACTATAGTTAAGGTTGCAGGTATATGATAAATAAGGCATATCGACTCCCTCAATTTGAAATCTTAAGACTCCAAGGGCTTATACGATCGGAAGGACAAGATTTAAAAGCCATTGCGGTACCTTGATTATGATAGAAAATTGCAGGATATCTTCAAAGTATCCTAATAATGGACCACACGCAAGCTATTATTGGGCACTCGAGAGTAGCAGAGGATGAACTTACTCATATAATGCCGATTCTCTGTAGATTACTGCAAAATCAATGCCAAGTTCAGCTTCAGCTAAAGGAGAAGTCACCTCTAGCATCCATGTAGCCGGATTATAGTTGCTCTTAATCTTTGGCCCCCCTAGGAATTACCTATCCAATTGTCATTACCCCAACTTTATCTCTAGAGTCCTAAGTGGCACGGGTTACTTTTGTGACGTCCCAGGCTCGTCGCAGTCTTGATTCTCTTTATCTCGTGATCGTGCACATGTGGAAACATGAATAAACAACTCCCTAGACAAGCGATAGCTGGAAGACTAGGGCCTACATTAAGCAGAACACACTAATTTATATTATAACAGTATTTTTACAATCCTTTTCTCTATGAACCATCTTTTCTTTTTACATCATAGTACATGTTTTCCACATAGGCTAAGGGAAATCATATTTCCTCTAGCGTGACTACAGCTTCCAAAACTGACGTGAGACTTCCATGCCTACAAGACTAAAAGATGAGGGATGAGTTTTGGGGAAACTCAGTAAGTAAAATTCCTAGTTCTTTACTGGGAAAGCATCTCATCATTGTTAAAGCCTAGCAAGTACAACACTTGCAAACAGTGTCAATGGCAGATTAATCGCAAGTCTATTGTCACCTCTAGACTATATGTATGTGATCCACTTGCAACTTACCAAATAAGCTATTTTACCAAACAAGCTTATCAACAACACATAATAACATGTTCAATAAGTTCAATAACCGTATAAACGGTTCTTCCCATACTTTTAGGAGTTTCCAGCCGCAGGCTAGGCATTTGGCCTTAGGCTAGGCATCCCATACTTTCAGGGGCTTTCTAGCTCAATCAGGGTATCCAGCCATCAAGCTAGGAATCTTATACTTTCAGGGGCTTCCTAGCTAAACTATGGCATCTCATTCAATGAATGAGGCATCGGCACCAATGCTATGTGACGACGAGCGCTTTTTCCTCTTTAAGTGCACACACACAAGTGCATCGCACAAGTTGATTCTCATCCTTAGCCGACACATGCATGACCCAAAGGCGTGCTCACTCATTTGCACCGTTTAAAAGTTTTATGACTCAATTACACTTTCGTGACAAATTTTATGATTTTCTATACACCTATTCCTTTGTCTTTAATACAGGAAAAATTATACCTTTCGCTCTTGTACCTTCAGTCTTTTCAAATCATCTCTATACTTCTTATTTTGTCTAATCAAGTTACATTTTTTCAAATTTTTCTAATTAAGTCTCTACAACACCAAATCCGGCTAAATCCAACTAATGTGGCCATAAGACCACAGCTTAGTGTGAGGTGATAAATTTTTTCCAATGTAAATATTCAGGTGAGTGTCCACATTAATTAACTTTATTTACACCACATTTTGACATCGTCTTCATTGGCTGAATTTGTCCTAATACGTCTATGTGAGAATCTACATATTCTGTCCACATGATACTTTGGTGTTGTCCAATGAATATGCCAAATTGATTTTGATAGGATTTGTTGTTGCAAAGACTTGATTACATGATTTGTGAAAGTAGAAGGACTTGATTAGATAAATTAAAAGTATACTAACTTGATTAAGAAAATGTGAAAATACAATGGCAAAAGAGCATATAGTCTTCCTTTATCATATCAAAATCAAATTTAGGAGGAGAAATTGGAATATTACGACATATTCCAATTTAACAATTGAACCTAGATAGCATAGCCAATTCTAACTTTTTTTGATATATAATTAAATGTTAAAATTTCTTTTCCAAAACGAAGGCAATGATGTCGAAATAATCTATTAATTGAAAAATATGGAATGAAAAAGCTTTTTTTTGTTCATGCGCAAACCCCATTCCACTCACCGTTGTGGGACACACTAATGCATTCAAGTTATGTGCGAAAGTGAAATGCCTCCTATTTTTTCCATAATCATATGTTTGTGATTTAAATTTACATGCACACATAGTCAATGTTGTTTTCAATTCCTAATACTTTTGTTCATCTTTTTTCCCTCTTGCATGATTGGGGACTCTGATACCTTACTATTTTTAGCTAAAAGTATCGGTTTCCCAAAGATTAAAAAAAAAGTGCCAAAAAGAGGGGCTAATACAATTAAAAATCCCAAATTAGTATGATAACACATTTATCTTTATGTTTTTTTGGTCAGTTCTACTCTAACTCTCACCTCATTTTCAAACTTTTGCCTTATTTCTTTGCAGGGCATGGGAGTCGAAACCCACACCTGAAGCTAATCGTCCCTAACTCTCCTGAGAAAATGAGGATTCAAACCCTCCACCTTCCATTTCTCATGTGAGAATGATGGTTACTAGGGCAAATTACAGTAGTTATGATATCACATTTATCATAAAGAAATTTTTGTCTTGCAAAAAATCTCAAGGTGGTAGCCCATGATGTCACATCCTGGATTTTTCAGTTCTGCTTTCAATTAAATCAATCGGGCCTTTCATCGACGCACCTATAGTGCTATTCTTAGAGCTGATCACTCATGAGATAACTAGACTATCTGAGGAAGTCCTTAAGGAATTTTAATGCATTAGACTTAAGAATTCAACCAGGAATAGATTACTCGACCGAGCTCATCTGCAGAGATCATTACGGCACAATTAAAAGTATATTTTAGATTAGAGATAGTTCGGTGCAATAGAGATGTGTGGCTAAATATGGGTGGTTCCACTAAATTACAAAATTCTCATCGACCGGCACTAGACTGATTTTTCTGTCGTTTTGGTACCCTGTGTTTGTATTTGAATCCTTGATATTTTCACGACAACTGAGAGTCGCCAATGTGTCGAAGAGGTTCATTGTGGCTCGAAGAAAATCGACCAAGGATCATTTGCACTAAAAATTTCTGAAAGCTACCCGGTACCCTAGGTTACGCTAAAATCATGCTGGATTGAAATTAACCGCGAATTTGAATCCGATTTCAGAAATTGAAAGTTTTGTCATGTCACAAGTCATTTTAGGAACGTCAACTCAATATACAAAGATTTTTTTGTAAACCGAGTTTTTGGCGGAAAAAGTCGAGATAGGGCCGTTTTTGATCGCGAAATTAGGATGCAAGTGGGTTCAATTGGTGAGGAAAAATACCAATTTGATCAAAGACTCGATATTGGAATTTTTAGAAGCAGAATTACATGGATTCAAGTGAGGATTGAAGTCCAATTTGAACTAAAGGCACCAAAATTTGTATGCCCCCCTTAGACCTAACATTTGGACTACTTCAAGCTTCTAGAAGGAAGCCATGGCTGCTGGAAATGTGCTGTGCTAACCAGCTGGTGGTGGGGGCCAAGGGAGGAGACCAACGGATGAGGAAGAGACCATGGAGGGACCCCCCACAGCAGTCGGTCCCCTCTCCCCCTCTTCTGCTTGTCGATCCTTCCCCTCTCCTCCTTCTTCTATTTTGAAACTCAGCAAACTCAGAAGAAACCGAACTGTAGCCTCCTTGCCGTCGCAACTGCCTACTAGGCCATCGGACTGCCCCTTGTAACCGCTCACTCACCCGCATGCCTTCGTGATTGCCTTGCCTGCTCGCGTCTCTAGTCGTGTCGTCCCGCCCAGTTCGTGCGTCTAGCAGGTCACCAGGATGTCGTCCGTCGCCGCCGTGATCGCTGGAGCCGCCGCCTGCCTCTGCCTGGACCTGGTTCAGCCCCTCCATTCTTCCTTGATCGTGTCCGCCTCAACCGACCATCGGTCCAGCTCCTTTTGGCCCAAATCAATGACCAAAGTTAGTGGGTTTCTCAGCCTCTACCGGGCCCGTTTTCAAGCCTTTCCGAACCTCGAAAGGCAGTGCCGCTTTGGAGTTTATCGAGCCCCGCTGCGTTCCTGTCGATTTGATCCCTGCTTAGTAAGTTAATGACATTTAAGGATTGATTAGTTTAGGCTAAGTATGGTTTATGTGGTTAGTTAGATTGGATTAGCGATTTAATTAGCCAATATTGCATGTTAGGTGGTTAGTTTAGTGCAATTAGGGCCTAGACAAGCTCTAGTATTTATCTAAAGTGCTTCGGAAATTTTCCGAGCCCGTCTCGGCTTTTAATTAGGCATTTCGGGCCTAAGTTGCTATTTTTGGTTTTTTTAATTAATTTTCGTAATTATTTAATTATTTAATTATTTTTCGAAAATTAGACTGCGATATTCGGTGATCGGAATTTTATGCTGATTGCAATGGCGTGATGTGTTTATTTAATTGAGTTATAATTTGTATTGATTGTGTATGATTTGTGATTTTGGGAATTTATTCCTAAAGTTATTTAATTTCATTAATTAATTGTAAAATCACCGGGCGTCGATTTATAGCGCCAAAAAGGAATTTAGGGACTGTTGAAATTAGTGGAATTTTCAAGTGAGAAAATATTATATTTTAGCTAAGACCAACCGCATACCCACACACGAATATTTTTATCGGGTATGATAAAAATGACGAAATATATCAGTTTATCTGGTAGCTTCTGGCGAACATATTTAGTATACTACATAAGTATATCTAGCAGCTTTTGGTGAGTTATACTATCTATATCTGCTTAGAGTGAGTAGTCTTGACTATGATCGAACTTTATAGATAGTATCGATTGACATGACCGGGGAATGGTCTTGATGACATGGAATCGACTGAGTCAATTGATCGTTGATTCAATCTGATTGGATGAATTGATTGGTTGAAATGATTAAAGAGTTATTTGAATTGTATTGACCTGCAATAAGGAACTGAGACCAATGTAAGTCTTTTGACTTATGTTTGTGCTTAGGCAGCCCTCAGGACGTATTTTCTTCCTAGTTGGATCTTAGGGGGTTGAATTCGCTGAGATATTATCTTACCCCATTGTGGGATAACATTTTAGGTCCCTAAATGACAGCTCCTCCCGAGTGTTTTGGTTAACCGAAGAAGATCACAGAACAGAAGTACTATATTCCAATTCATGGGCGCACCCTAATGGGCTAGAGTACGAACTGGTGAAGTCCATAATCTGGGTTGATGCGAGTCTACCCAAAAAGGTGCCCCATCAATACAGATCATGGTATCGACAGGATCGTAACGGGCTGAGAGAGGGCCCCATACTGGAATCTGAGATACCTCTGTATGTGATGGAGGTTGCTTTTGGAAATGGCACTGCAGACCCTTTAGGTGGTTCGATGGTAGATCTGGTGGACCCTGACCTTGAAGATCCAGGATCTCCTGTGTATTCAGCAGTAGGCTCTAATTAGAGTGTGGAGGGAGATGACGAGGAGGATGAGGACCCATAATTGTTTGGAGACCCCACCCTTGTTTTGTAGACTTTGTGAATAGAGTGGTTTGTAATGTATATATGACTTGGCTTGTTATATATATACACATAAGTGTGTAATGAGTTGTGGTTGTGTTTTCAATTCGAAAATTTGTGGCCCTGCTTTTCTATCCCATTGAATTGTTGTCCGGGGATTATTTATCTGCTTCCGCATGCGTATTAAAATGAATGGGTTGGCGATGCGTCCTAGGACGTCGCTATTTAATCAACCAAGTCGGGATGGGCCTGCGCTCGGAGGATCGGGGCGTGACATCCCCGTTCAAGTGGTATCAAAGTGAAGGTTAGAGATTGGAGTGAGGAAGTGCGATGATTTATGGGATAGTAGTAGGAATGACTTTTATTTCATGCTGGTGCATGTCTGTGATAACTAATTGGTAGAATGGTTTGTTGTGTGGTTCACTCAGTTTCTAATTCTATATGGAATTGGGAATAGGTTTTTGTGGAAAAGCTTCGTTATGATTGATCAGGAGTAGAGGACTCCTAGGAAGCATACGATAGGGCCCGTGACTCGGGGTAGGACGCCGACGAGGGTCAGTACCCGAGGAGGCCGAGGTAAGGCGCCAGCACAGGCCGGTGCCAGTTGCATAGCACCACCTCCTGTTGGTGCTAGAGTAGCAGCTCCTAGTGATCTAGGAACTTTAGGGATCGCGCAGGCCTTGGATGCGATGAGAGATATGATAAGGCAGCAGGCCCAGAACCAAGCTGCCGTCGTTGTCGCAGCCGCCGCTACTGCCGTTGCCAATGATGTTGTTACTGTCGTAGCCGCTGCCGCACCTGTCGCCGCACCTGCCAAAGTTCCAGCTGGGAATGTGGTTGTGGAAAGGGAGAGACTGATCCACAAGTTAGTAGAGCAATTTCTGAAGCTAAACCCGCCGAGGTTCACGGGTACTGGAGACCCTGAGACCGCCTCGCTGTGGATACAAGTCGTGGACAAGGCTTTTGCACTCTTGAGGTGCAATGAAGAAGAAAAGTGGTCCTGGCAGTGTATCAACTACAAGGTAACGCAAACACCTGGTGGAGAGTCACCAGAGATGCAGTATTCCCAATAGGATTAATCCCGGTGTGAGACACTTTCATCAGAGCATTCAATGATAAGTACTTCTCAGGAAGCGCCTGAGAACAAAAAATGGAAGAATTCTAGCGTTTCCACCAGGGGACAATGACTGTTGACCAGTACGAGGTCAAGTTTGCGAAGCTTTCCCAGTATGCTCCAAGGTTGATAGAAGACCCAGAAGAAAAAGATTGAAGGTTTAATGTTGGCCTTCGACTAGAGCTGAAACAACCGTTGGTGCTGCTGGATTTGAAAGACTATTGAGAAGTTTACCGTCGAGCCCAGCTGTTAGAGAGAAGTCTGAATGAACAAGCAGCCTCGTCTAGATCGAGGTTTAATTCAAACAAAGAAAGGATCCGACATAGGAAGAGGCCTATGATCAGAGGAAGATTTCAAGTTCCGCCCAACAGGAAGGGTGGAATTGGAAAATTAGGGCCAAGTCAGAATGGCTTGTGTCGCTTCTGTGATAGGCGACATGGTACAACTCCGTGCCCCCAGAGGACGGGAGCTTGTTATGAGTGAGGCCAACAAGGTCACATAGCCAGGTATTATCCTAAACGACTAAGAGGATAGCAACAGTTACCGCCGCTGCCGCCATTGGGAAAGATTAGAGGGAATGCGCCACAGAATGCACCACAGGGTGGACAGCTTAGACCCCCAGCTCAAGGAACAGTGTATGCCATCACCCGAGGTCAGGCTAAGGACGCGCCTGATGTAATTACAAGTATGGTTTCGTTGAACGACCATCCTACTTATGCTTTATTCGATTCAGGAGCAACTCATTCTTTTATTGCCGAGTAGTATGTTAAGCTGATAAGATTAAGTCCTATATTATTGGTGTGACAGTCTGATTTTCTACTTCTGTTTTCAATTGAATAAATCGGGCTTTTCATCGATGTGCCTAAAGCGCCATTCTCTGAGCCAATCACTCATGAGATAACTAGGCTAGTTAGGGAAGTTATTAAGGGATTTTAATGCAACAGGCTTGAGAATTCGACCAGGAATTGACTACTTGACCGTGTTAGTCTGTAAGCGTCATTGCGGCACAGTCAAAAATCTATCGGAGACTGGAAATAGGTCGATTCGATTGAGATATATAATTAGGCATGGGTGATTCCACCTAATTACAAAATTCTCATCGATCGGCACTAAACCGATTTTTCTGTTGTTTTGGTACCAAGTGCCCGTAATTGAAACCTCAAGATTTTCACGACAAACGAGAGTCGCCAATTAGTCGAAGATGTATATCGTGACTCGAAAATAATCGACCTCGGATCAATTGCACCGAAAATTTCCAAAAACTACTCGATAGTTTAGGTCGCGCTAAAACCACGTCTGACTGAATTTAACTGCGAAATTCATTCCGATTTCAGAAATCGAGAACTCTAATGTGTCACGATTAATTATAGGAATATTGTCACGTCTTTCCAAGATTTATTGACGACGGCAATCGTTGGCGAGAAATGCAAATGCAGCAAATTAAAGGAATAAGAGAAAGGACATATCTTAAATGGATTGTTAGTCCTCAATGTGGAGCCAATGGAGTTAAGAATTATAAGAGTGAAGTGACAGTTTATCTTGGTTAGTAAGGTTATTAAATGGCCAACTAAAAGAAAGGAAAAATGAAGGTAAAGACAATGAAATTCGGATGCTTGCACACCATTAGGGATTCCACCACCATTTCACTTTCGTTTGGGTTTAGTTTGGAGGGGATAAGCTCATCCAAGGATGGTAGGCCCCTTGGATAGGTTTGTTTAAAGGGGTGGGTCATATGAAAATGAAAGGAGCAAGTTTTCCATGGAATAAGGACCCATGCCTTGTGGAATTTGGGGAGGGGGACCCTCCATGGTCCCTTTTCCCTCTTCTCTCTCACCCCCACCCACGCGTAGCTTTCCCCCTCTTGGAGCCGTGCGTCTGCCTCTCTTTCCTTCTTTTCTTTCTTTACTTTTCCTTTCCTTTTCTCAAACGTGCAAGCCTTTGTCTTCTTCTTCTTTAAACGCTTTAGTCCTCTGTTTCGGCTTCCTCTTGGCCGACCAACTTAACACAACAATCGAAAATAGAGAAAGCTTTGTTTCGGTGCCGCCAAACCTGGAACAGCAACCGGTCACGACTTGAATTGCCCTGCATGTTCTGTTTCTCCCTGTTGTGGCCCTTGTTTGCTGACCAAACACCCTCACTAGCAAGCTCACGACTCACCAAGCCCGGCGTTACTCCATCTTCCTTGTGTCGAAAATTCTGCAGCTCCATCCACTGGTGTTGTCGTAACACCTTAGCTCACCACTCCTTTATTCCAGCTCATCCTCGCCACCGAAGAGCCCAAACCCTTCGCATGTGTTGCCGTCCAGCTACCGAAGCACAAACAGCTTCGGACCAACCCGCCATCCGGTGAGCCAGCGCTACCGTGTCGTAGCCACGTCGTCGCGGTTGCAGCTCTTTCGTTGCCCAACTTCCATTGGCCGAGAGCAAGCCCTCTCAGCCGTGAGCCGAGGGCTTCCCAGCCCTATTCCAGGCTGACCGGAGCCACTTCGGCATCCCAGGAGGTCGCGGCTTGGCTGCTGCCACTCAGTCAGCAATGGTAGCCTTGGATTTTCTCGGTTAGGTGAGTTAAATTTCTAAATCTTGCTTAGGGGCTGATTACACTTGCTTAGGAAATTAGCTAGACTTAAGGATGCTTTAAGTTAGCTTGAATAAGGATTAGTGATACTCTATAATAGTTAGATTAGTATTAGAATGGGTTAATATTAGTCAAATTAGGGAAATTCGCACCGTTGAGGATGAGTTGTTCGAAAACAGTAGCTATTTTGCAAAACTGATTCCTGGACACTTACCGCTTGCAATTTTTGTAAATCAAAATTGGCTGAGAATTTGAGCTAAGGTCTTCTAGAGAAATATTTTAGACATCCTCAGCTACAACATATATTTTTCTCAAAATTTTTAGGAACCCAAGAGTAGGAGATATCAGCTCCGTTATCATAAATCAAAACTGCAATTTTTGCTAGAACTGGTGACCTGTAGGGATTCTAGGGGTTTTTATCCACTGTTGGGGTTCGAATTTAAAAATGGTTTCTTCATGAAAGTTGTTTTTCACCTCTTCTAGTTTAACATACTCAAATTTCAGATCGAATGGACATGTTTAAGACCTTGAACCAGACTGATTTCAGAAAACGGACTTTTTGAGAACGGACCTAATTTTGGCGCTAGATTGAGCGATTTACTAGGCAAAATCTAGAAGGATCCGGGCTTCGGTGTCTTCACAAAAAAAAATGTTCATTTATGTGTCCTTTATAACATATTCAAATTTGACAATTTTCTGAACTCAATTGATTAGATTTCTGAAGTTAAAACCGGAGACATGCAAGCGCACAATTTCTGCCGGTTAGGGCCGGTAGTAGTTTGTGACTGTTTTAATGCTTTGTTTGCTAGAAATGGTATATATGATGATGTGATTGAATTATGCAATTAATTTATGGATTATGAGATTGGGTAAATGCATAAATGAAACGAGATCCCGTCACGAGCCTTTAGGGAAGGACAATGCTCCTTCGGGAATGCCCCAAGTCAACTGATGCAGGTCGCAGTGGATGCTGAGTCGATGCTCCTAATCGGAATGCCGTCTAGGTGTAGACGTTGCCTTCCTCGATGGTGCGAGACGATGCTCGGCCAAGCCAGAAGACCGTTAACCATTGAGTTGGCTATGGCTGGTGGGTTGAAGTCAGTGAGAATTATGAACGATTGTAATTGAGGGACCTAGTTAGGAGACAGAATTTTATGATGCGGTATGGGACGTATCATAACAATTTAGTCTGGTAATTAGGGGCCTGTGTGATTGTGATGTTATGTACACCCATGAATATACATATGTTGAAATGTTCCTATGATATGCGATATTAATACAGTTATGTATGATCTGATTGATACTGACATACAGGAAAATGCTAGTGTTAATAGAATTATGGGAAATATGGTTGGAATGCATGTGGGTGCACTTTTCCCCTAATCGAGATTTAGGGGATGGACTCGCTGAGACGTTGTCTCACCCCGTTGTGGGCTAAATTTTTCAAGTCCCTAGATGGAAGACTGTCAAGTCAGTTGCAAAGGGTGGCAGGAAGTCGAGTATGAGCTTTTCTATAGCCTTTTCCAGTTGTTGATGGGTCTCCCGTCTGATCTAGATAATGGGTGACAGCTCACCCAGGTTTATCATAAAGTCTAGCAGGGTCGTAAGGAGGGACTTGATCCTATGGTTGAAGAGCTCGAAGCGTAGATAGCCTAAAAGCTCTTCTTTTTTATATAGACCCATGTTATGTTAGGCTTTTATGTGCATAAACACTACTGTAAAAATATGCATGTTTTGTGAAAATATAATCCTATGTTTGCTATCCCATTTCTGTGTTGTCTGAAGGTTATTATTACGTTTCCTCTTGTGCAATAAAATGAATGGGTCGGCAACAATTCCTGGGATGTTGCAAATTTTGATCGACCACTGAGGGAAGTGCATGCGCTCGAGGTTCGGGTCGTGACAATTGGAGTTAATGGTTAGCATATCTACACCGTTGAAGGATAAGGTGTTAGCTGCTTTGGGTTGTTCTGATTGCAAGTTAGCAATTGGTGAGCGAGAAGGGAAAATAGATTTATTAGTCCTAGCCATGTATGACTTTGATTTGATACTTGGCATGGACCGGCTCACCAAGTAACGAGCTAAGATGGATTGTTATCATAAAACGATTCAGTTTGACCCATTAGAGTGAGAGAGCTTCGAGTTTGTCGGGAATCGAGGAGGACCCTCGATTACCTTAAGCTCGTCGCCTGAGTCAACCCGTTTGTTAGACAAGGGTTGTTAAGGTTACCTGGCGACTGTCGTTGATACGACAGTTGAGGAGCTAAAGATGGAAGACATCGCAGTGGTGCAAGAATTTCCAGATGTGTTCTCGAATGAATTGCCAGGTTTACCACCAGAGAGAGAGATCGAGTTCGTGATCGAGCTAGCACCCGGGACAGAGCCAATCTCTAAGGCTCCTTACCGGATGGCACTGTCGGAATTAGAAGAACTGAAGGTGCAGATGCAGGAATTGTTAGATAAGGGATTCATACGTCCCAGTTCATCATCTTGGGGAGCACCAGTCCTGTTCGTAAAGAAGAAAGATGGTTCGTTACGTTTGTGTATCGACTATCGTTAACTTAATCAGGTGACGATCAAGAACAAGTATCCACTCCCGAGGATCGATGATTTGTTTGATCAATTACAAGGAGCGTAGATATTTTCTAAAATCGACTTGAGGACAGGATATCATCAACTAAGGATCAGGAAGGAAGATATTCCAAAGTTAGCATTTCGTACTCGATATGGTCATTATGAGTTTACTGTAATTCTGCTCGGGTTGACGAATGCTCCAGCTGCCTTTATGGATTTGATGAACTGAGTGTTCAAGGAATACGTGGATCAATTCATGATCGTATTCATCGATGATATTCTGGTATATTCAAGGAGTGATGAAGAGGATGAGAGTCATCTGAGATTGGTACTTCAAACCCTGAGAGTTCATCAATTGTACGCCAAGTTCAGCAAGTGCGAGTTTTGGTTGACTCGTGTTGCTTTCTTAGATCACGTGATTTCAGGCAAAGGAATCTCCATGGATCCGAGCAAGATTGGAGCAGTGATCAACTGGCCAAGACTGACTACAGTGACAGAAATTAGAAGTTTTTTGGGTTTGGCAGGTTATTATCGAAGATTCGTCGAAGGGTTCTCATCATTAGCGTCGCCTTTGACTAGACTCTTGAAGAAAGAAGAGAAGTTTGTGTGGACAGACAAGTGTGAGTATAGTTTTCAAAAGCTAAAGCAAAAGCTGACTACTGCACCTGTGCTGACCATCCTATCTGGTCCTGGAGGATACGAGCTCTATAGTGATGCGTCGTTCAGGGGATTGGGTGGCGTGCTGATGCAACATGGCAGGGTTGTTGCATACGCCTCCCGTCAGTTAAGGCCTCATGAACAGAACTACCCAATGCATGACTTAGAACTCGCGGCGATTATTTTCGCTTTGAAGATTTGGAGACATTATTTGTGTGGAGAAATATTCCAGATCTTCATTGATCATTAAAGTCTTAAGTACTTATTCTCTCAGAAGGAGTTGAACATGAGACAGAGACGATGGATGAAACTTCTGAAGGACTACGACTGTGATATCCTATATCACATGTTGTCGACGCCTTGAGTCGGAAGTCTTCAGTCGCTCACATGTTGGTGAAGGAGTGGAATTTAATCGAGAGAGCTCGAAATTTGGTGTTCAAGTTTGAGGTAGGCCACCTTTCGAATCCTATGGCTACCCTCAAAATTGAACCGGATGTCTAGATCAGGATCAAGTTATTCCAACCGACAGACCCAGACGTTTAGAAAATTTTGGAAGAAGATACTGAGAAAAGAAATGCTAACTTTCAGATTTCTGAATACGAAACACTGAGGTTCTGAGGACGATTGGTTGTACCTAACGATGTGGAGCTTAGAGAGGATATTCTATCAGAAGCACATCGTAGCAGTTACAGCATTCATCCCGACAATACCAAGATACATCAGAATCTACGTCAACACTATTGGTGGTCTGGTATGAAGGCAGACATCACCAAGCATGTCGCCAAGTGTCTGACGTGTCATCAAGTCAAAGCTCAGCATTGTAAGCCGGGAGGACTTCTGTAACCTCTCGAGATCCCAGAGTGGAAATGGGAGCACATCACGATGGATTTCATGATAGGTTTACCAATGAGTCAAATAGGAAATGATTCCATTTGGGTAGTGGTCGACGGGCTGACAAAGTCGCCTCACTTCATTGCAGTACGAAAGGACCTTAGTTTGGACAGACATGCAGAGCTGTACATGCATCAGATAGTTCATCTGCATGGGGTGCGGTGACGATCACTTTAGATCGAGACCCGAGGTTTACAGCTGCATTTTGGAAAAGCTTGCATAGTGCTTTAGGTACCAACCTGTAGTATAGTATGGCATATCATCCTCAGACGGATGGCCAGCCTGAGAGGACGATTCAAACCCTCGAGGACATGCTGCGAGCTTGCATGCTAGATTTCAAGGGAAGTTGGGAAGAACAACTCCATCTGGTCGAGTTCGCCTACAACAACAGCTACCAGCAGAGCATTCAGATGGCTCCTTTTGAAGCGTTGTATGTCAGAGCGTGTAGAACACCAATATGTTGGGATGAAGTTGGGGAAAGAAAGATCACAAGCCCAGAGTTGGTTCAGCAATCAGTGGACACCGTTGCAGTTATTAGAGGCAAATTAAAGACCGCTCAGAGCAGAAAGAAAAGTTATGCAAATAAGCGCCGGAGACCATTAAAATTCCAAGTTGGTGATCACGTTTTTCTGAAGGTGTCACCGATGAGGGGAACTTCGCGTTTTGGTTAGAAGGGGAAACTGAGTCCGAAGTACGTAGGTCCATTCGAGATTCTAGCGTATCGTCTTGCATTGCTGCCGAGACTGGCGCAAGTGCACGACGTCTTTCACGTGTCGATGTTGAGGAAGTATGAGCCTAACCCGACCCACGTGCTTAATTTTGAAGAATTGGACATGGATGACAGAGTGTCATATATTGAAAGCCCGGTTCAGATTGTTGATCGAAAAGAGCAAGTTCTGCGTACAAAGACCATCCCGTTGGTCAAAGTGGTCTGGCAACACCATGGCACTGATGGAGCAACCTGGGAGACGGAAGAGTCGATGGGACTTTTGTACCCCCACCTATTTGCTTAAGTATTGTAATGGTTTAAATTTCGAGGACGAAATTTTTATAAAAGGGGAAAAGTTGCGACATCCTGAATTTTTCAATTCTGCTTTCAATTAAATTAATCGGGCCTTTCATCGACGTGCCTATAGTGCTATTCTCAGAGCTGATCACTCGTGAGATAACTAGACTATCTGAGGAAGTCCTTAAGAAATTTTAACGCATTAGACTTGAGAATTCGACCAAGAATAGACTATTCGACCGTGCTCATCTGCAGAGATCGTTATGGCACTGTTAAAAGTATATTTGAGATTAGAGATAGGTTGGTGCGATAGAGATGTGTGGCTAAACGTGGATGATTCCACTAAATTACAAAATTCTCGTCACCAACACTAGACTGATTTTTCTGTCGTTTTAGTACCTTATGTCCGTATTTGAATCCTCGAGATTTTCACGACAACCGAGAGTCGCCAATGTGTCGAAGAGGTTCATTGTGGCTCAAAGAAAATCGATGACAGGTCATTTGCACTAAAAATTTCTGAAAGCTACCCGGTAACCTAGGTCACGCTAAAATTGCGCAGGATTGAAATTAACCGCAAATTTGAATCCGATTTCAGAAATTGAAAGTTCTATCATGTCACGAGTTATTTTAGGAATGTTGACTCAGTCTCCAAAAATTTTTCTGTAAACCGAGATTTTGGCTGAAAAATTCGAGATGGGGCCGTTTTCGACCGAGAAATCCCGAGGACTGTTTTTTATCGCAAAATTGGGATGCAAGTGGGTTCAATTGGTGAGGAAAAATACCAATTTTATCGAAGACTCGATATTGGAATTTTTAGAAGCCGAATTACACGGATTCAAGTTAGCATTGAAGTTCAATTTGAACTAAAGGCACCAAAATTCGTATGCCCCCCTTAGACCTAACATTTGGACTACTTCAAGCTTCTAGAAGGAAGCCATGGCTGCTAGAAATGTGCTGTGCTAACCAGCTGGTGGTGGGGGCCAAGGGAGGAGACCAAGGGATGAGGAAGAGACCATGGAGGGACCCCCCACAGCAACCGGTCCCCTCTCCCCCTCTTCTGCCTGTCGATCCTTCCCCTCTCCTCCTTCTTCTTGTATTTTGAAACTCAGCAAACTCTGAAGAAACCAAACTGTAGCCTCCTCACCGTCGCAACCACCCGACAGGCCGCCGGACCGCCCCTCGCAGCCGCTTGCTCGCCCGCATAGCTCCGCGATCGCCCTGCCTGCTCGCGTCTCCAGTCGTGCCATCCTGCCCAGTTCGTGCGTCCAGCAGGTCACCAAGACATCGTCTGTCGCCGTTGTGACCGCTGGAGCCGCCGCTTGGACCCGGTTCAACCCCTTCGTTCTTCCTTGCTCGTCTCCGCCTCAATCGACCATCGGTCCAACTCTTTTTGGCCCAAATCAGTGACCGAAGTTAGTGGGTTTCTTAGCCTTTGTCGGGCCCGTTTTCAAGCCTTTCCGAACCTTGAAAGGCAGTCCCGCTTTGGGGTTTAATGAGCCTCGTCGTGTCCCCGTCGATTTGATTCGAGCGGATCGCTTATCAAGTGAGTTTAACTCACTAATCCCTACTTAGTAAGTTAATGACGTTTAAGGGTTGATTAGTTTAGGCTAAGTATAGTTTAGATGGTTAGCTAGATTGGATTAGCAATTTAATTAGCCAATATTGCATGTTAGGTGGTTAGTTTAGTGCAATTAGGGCCTAGACAAGCTCTAGTATTTATCTAGACTGGTTCGGAAATTTTCCGAGCCCGTCTTGGCTTTTAATTAGGCATTTCGGGCCTAAGTTGCTATTTTTGGTATTTTTTAATTAATTTTCATAATTATTTTTTTATTTTTTTATTTTTTGGAAATTAGACCGGGATAGTCGGTGACCGGAATTTTGTGCTGATTGCAATGGTGTGATCTGTTTATTTAATTGAGTTCTAATTTGTACTGATTATGTGTGATTTGTGATTTTGGGAATTTATTCCTAAATTTATTTAATTTCAGTGATTAATTGTAAAATCACCGGGCGTCAGTTTACAGCGCCAAAAAGGAACTTGGGGACTGTTGAAATTAGTGGGATTTTAAACTGAGAAAATATTATATTTTGGCTAAGGCCGACCGTGTACCCACACACGAATATTTTTATCGGGTATGATAAAAATAGCAAAATATATAAGTTTATCTGGCAGCTTCTGGCGAGCATATTTAGTATACTATATCAGTATATCTGGCAGCTTCTGGCAAGCATATTTAGTATACTATATTAGTATATCTAGCAACTTTTTGCGAGCATATTTAGTATATTAGTATATATGGCAGCTTCTGGCAAACATATTTAGTATACTATATCAGTATATCTGGCAGCTTCTGGTGAGCTATACTATCTATATCTACTTAGAGTGAGCAATCCAGACTATGATCGGACTTTATAGACAGTATTGATTGAGATGACCAAGGAATGGTCTCGATAACATGGAATCGACTGAGTCCATTGATCGATAATTCAATCTGATTAGATGAATTGATTGGTTGAAATGATTAAAGGGTTATTTGAATTGTATCGACTTGCAGGAAGGAACTGAGGCCAAGGTAAGTCCCCTAACTCATGTTTGCGCTTAGGCAGCTATTATGGCGTATTTTCTTCCTAGTCGGGTCTTAGGGAATTGAACTCACTAAAACGTCGTCTCACCCCGTTGTGGGATAACATTTCAGGTCCCTAGGTGGCAACTCCTCCCGATTGTTTTGGTCAACTGAAGAAGATCACAGAACAGAAGTACTATATTCCGATTCATGGGCACCCTAATGGGTTAGAGTACGAACTAGTGAAGTCCATAATTTGGGTTGATGCGGGTCTACCCAAAAAGGTGCCCCATCAATACAGATCATGGTATCGCCAGGATCGTAACAAGCTGAGAGAGGGCCCCATACCGGAATCTGAGATACCTCTATATGTGATGGAGGTTACTTTTGGAAAGGGCACTACAGACCCTCCAGGTGGTTCAGTGGTAGATCCGGTGGACCCTGACCTTGAAGATTCAGGATCTCCTGTGTATTCAGCAATAGGCTCCAGTTGGAGTATGGAGGGAGATGACGAGGAGGATGAGGACCCGTAGTTGTTTGGAGACCCCACCCCTATTTTGTAGACTTTGTGAATAGAGTGGTTTGTAATTTATATATGACTTGGCTTGTTATATATATACACATAAGTGTGTTATGAGTTGTGGTTGTGTTTTCAATTCGAAAATTTGTGGCCCTGTTTTTCTATCCCATTGAATTGTTGTTCGAGGATTATTTATCTGCTACCGCATGCATATTAAAATGAATGGATTGGCGATGCATCCTAGGGCATCGCTATTTAATCAACCAAGTCAGGATGGGCACATGCTCGGAGGATCAAGACGTGACACATGACATATTTACTCAAATCTAATTTCGTCTAACAAAAAGCCCCAAACTGGAACTTTGACCCAAATGTCCCTTCCAAATCAGCTCCCAAATTCATAATATATGATAGATTTGTTTCAAGGGTACTGGTTTGGGTGAATGTGTCAAAGGTTACTACTTTTGGATTTCTTATCAAATGAATATTAGTTCTTACTAAAGTTTGAGTTTTTTTTTTTGGTGGAAAAAAATTAGGTTAGGATAAATAGGATAAATATATCATGGGGCACTGGTACAATATTTTTAGTCATATTCACTCATTAAAAAAGAATTAAAATGTATATATTCATGATCGAAACACTGTGAAAGTATGTTTGTTTCCCATGTAAAGGAAAATTTTTTTTGTGGAAATCTTGTTCAAAGAAAAATAGTTAGTTTTCAATTGCTTGGTAGTGTTTTAAAAAGCATGTAAAACTTTATCTTAAGATAGAATGTGGATGAAGCTATTGAGCGTATGTAGAAAGACACTCATTACATTTGGGAAAATGATTTCCTTCATTCATAACCGAGAATTATTTTTCCTAATTTGAAGTGTGGTATATTTTCTGGCCGAATAATAACTCTTAATGAATTAAGTACATGAAAATCTGGAAAACTAACTGACGAAAAGCTCTTTAAATGGAAGAAATACACCATAAGTAAATTTTTTCTTGTACGGTATTGCTTTATTCTTTGGATTCATGTTATGCCAGAGTTTATAATCTAAGAAACTTTTCTGTCCCCATGTACTCATTTACATTAAATTTTCTACTTTTCCCTACGAGATTGCGAGCCATTGAACTAGGTGACTAGTAAGGTTTATTCAGCCTATAGTTACTTTTATATTTTGTTTTCCATATATACAAATACGTCATGCATGAGGTTTATGGTGCTGACAGATGTCTGACCACTTCTATTTTGGGGGGATAAATTAGATCTTAAATAATGCAGCTATTGTGTTTTGTGCTTCGAGTATTGAGAGAGGATCGTGCTGTGGATTGTGCTATCATTAATATTATCTTCCCACACATCAACTGGGTTGACCATGAAGCTGCTTGGACTGTCAAACACATTAGTGATTGGCATTCTTGCATTTTGTGGTTCGCAAGATTAGACATCGATTTCAAATATAGTGGCCTCTGTTTTGGTAATTTGCTTGTGATGCTACGATCTGCTCCATGTTATTGGATTCAAATCAAGAATTTTGTTCCCTACCCTCTCAAGATAACCTGTGGTTGTGCCTTGCGATTCTTACATGCAACGTTCTATTATCTCATGCCATTGCCTTGGCCTTGAAGTCACTACATGATTCTGTTATGTTGTGATGAACGACTCATGTTTAGATGGTCTCGGGTGCAAATATGGGTACGAGTTTAATTCTTGTGAAATGAATCTGTGGCGTGGAGGCACGGCTACACTTAACTAGATAAGGACGTGGAGGCGCAACCCCCGCATCGATGTGGAACAGAGCTGATTCCGTATGCATATAATGTTATTCCTTTGTGATGCAGTTTTATGAATAGATCACACTGATTGAACCACATTGATGCCTGAGTTATTTTATTTCTATATTCACTTTCTCACAAGAAGCCTATTGAACAAAGTTAAAAGTTACTAATTCATTCCAAAAGAGGGATTGCCTCAGATATCTTGAGCTTGATCCATTATTTGGGGAAGTATTGCCTATTTGACCCAGGGAAGAGGAGACGTGAGACGTGAAAGAGAAGCATGCGCCATATGCCAGCCTAAACTCCTCCGTGGTCTCAGGCTATGATTTTGGAAGAGTGAGAAGACAAGTTTCTAAAGTACGGAAGTCAACTTCCTACTTTGGGTTACTTGAGAAGGCAACATACTGTGCCAATCAGATGTTTGCAGGCTTATATAAACTTGATTAACGGACATGTCTCTTACTTCCCCTGCCGGCCACAAAAAATGAGTTACTTTATCAGTTCGACTTTCCTCATGCAGCAAGAGTATGAATGACGTATTTGATTAATTCATCTTCATTTGATACTAGTACAGTTGGTCTATATATATGCTTAATTATCTTCATTTGATACCAGTACCATTGGTTTATATATATATGTGTATAAGCATATATAGCATTCCAGTTTATTTTCAGGTTTGACATTTGTGCCTACGCTCTGACATATGGCTGAGTTGATTGGCATGGAATCGAATGGAAGGCAGTCGATTAGAAACGAGTTATCAGAGCTAGGAAGGAGCCTCGAATCATCATTTCGGCTTCATGATTCGAGTTTTCAAAGCACTTCGGCTGTGAGCACAACAAAAAATGATGCTAACGATGAATATGATCTCCAATGGGCTGCCATTGAGAGGTTACCAACTTTTGAGAGGTTGAGGTCGTCACTGTTTGATAGTGAGATCGATGGAAGGGCAGTTGATAAAGGAAAGAAGGTGGTGGACGTTACCAAGCTTGGTGCATTGGAACGCCATTTTTTCATGGAGAAGCTCATCAGGCATATCGAGAATGACAACCTTAATTTGTTGCGCAAGATTAGAGACAGAACTGACAAGTAAGCTTTGTTCTTCTCCTCTTGATAATGGGAGTTGCAAATATATTCATAAAGTCTAATGGCTATAGAGTTACCTAGAAACATGAAAAACCTGTACGAGCATATAAGAGAAGTGCAGGCATAAATAACTTGAGGTCCCTAAAGCTCATTGACAGTCTGAAAAAAAGGCACTTCTCTTTATAAAATGCATTACAATGTACGTGGTCACATTTATCTTGGTAAGAGGCCTCATTGTGCCTAAACCACGTTGGCAAACTTATTTGAATGAGGATTTGCTTTCTTCTTGTTTTTTCTTCCTCAAACTCATGCCACAGATTTTGCATTGAGTAATTATAAAATTGCTGTTGAACTCTTTTCCTCAGGGTTGGTGTCAAATTGCCCGCCATAGAAGTAAGATATCTGAATTTATGCATTGAAGCAGACTGTGAGATAGTTGAAGGAAAGCCCCTGCCCACTCTCTGGAATTCTCTAAAAGGCATGCTTCCTGTAAGTGCCTTACATGTGGAGTAGATTGCAGGAATTCAAGCTGAATCCATTTGATTCATTGCCATTTCCCATTAAAGAATAAGCAGAATATCGAAGATTGAATTCATTTGCGGGCACTGCTTTGCCACATTTATGTATATACCCTCAGCATATATGTTTGCAAGTTGTTACCTACTGTCATCTTGGATGAAGTTTTCCTTTGGGTTACAAATGCAAGTACTTTCTTATATGTTCCCAACAATCAGGCTAAGAAGGTACTTGTCCTTCTTGAAGGGGTTAAGGAAGTGGTGCTAATCATTTCTCACGCGTTTTTTCAAATATACTAGTGTGAATTAGAGGCTATATGTAGGTAAGTGCAGCAAAACAATGTATATCTCCATGCTCTCATTTGCCAACACCGGTTTTTTGTTCCCACACCCATTCTTTCATCCTTACGCCGCTGTAATACTCATCATATAATATGCTTTATTATGCAATAAGACTGAACTCCTCCTAACCATTGTATGTGCTGTAAAGAAATCTCAACAGATGTTTTTGGCATTATGTCACTTTACCACATAGGGTTGCTGCTTCCTAATTATTCACTAATTCAAGTATATTGGAACTTTTATCCAGGGTGTTGCTGCAATGCCAGGTTTGAAGTTACGTAAGGCCAAAATAAGCATCATTAAGGATGTCAGTGGAATTATAAAGCCTGGAAGGTTTGTTATACTGGTTCAGATCCTCCCATCTGTCTGGTTGACATCTAGAAAATCATGCCTTACCCTTCATCCTTTAGGCAGTCCTAGTGTCTTGAACTATTTCATTCACTTTCTAGCTGCAGTTGTTTGCATCAACTACACAGTTTACTATCCAGACTTGATGTAGGCTGTAAAAGGCTAAGTACTTAGCTTTCACAATGAATGTATCGAATGTGAGCATAACCTTACGATCAACTCATTAGCTAGCAATACATTTCATGATCGTTGGCCGATTCTTTATATATGAAAGCAATATCAATCTTTGGCAATTCGCCCCATACTTGCCCATTGTCTAAAGTGTTGCATACTTTATGAAGTTTTGTCCATGTTTCGCATGCTAGTGAATTCGGCCTAAAGAAAGGCATGTTTTACCTTACATATATCGCCAATCTCATCATCACACCTGTAATTCAGGTCATCACACTTGTAATTCAGGAAAATCATTGTCCTAAAACTATATTATGGAGAAAAGCACAGGCTTTATGATATAATAGTGCATGACATTCGTTGTGCCTTTTCTTGCCACAGAATGACTCTACTGCTTGGACCTCCTGGATGTGGGAAAACTTCCTTTCTAAAGGCTCTTTCAGGGACTCTGAGCAAATCTCTCGAGGTTTCATGCTTGCAAGAACTTCTATGTCAAATTGCGAGTGCCAGACACCTGAAGTGCCAAAATTTGGCATGAAAAGACATTAAGTGTCAAAAGTTAGGAAAGTGATAGTTAAATGCTAAAATCAGAGCAAAATGGATCACTTAAAGTGCCGACGGTGAAAATCCGGCTAAAATTCTTACGTGACGATTTTCTGGTAAGGCAAGTGCAAAATGGCGTCGTTTTGCACGTTGACATGGCTAGACAAGTACAAAAATAACGTCATTTTGCTGCTGACGTAGGTAAATAATTAATATAAAATTAATTAAATTAAATTTAAAACTAAATTTATTTTAAAAAAAAAAAAAACAGGGAGAGAGTTGGAGCCCTCGCTGCTGCCTCCCTGTTGTCACTAGGAAGGTTCAACGATGATGCGGGAGGGTCGGCTAGGGTCGCTAGCCCTTGGCCGGGGGCCGGCAACGGCGGGGAGGCGGCACGGGCATAGCCCTTATCCGCCTCAACTATCTTTCTCCTTTTTTATAACTTTTTTTAAATTTTTTATAATTTAATTTAATTATTTTTATATTAAAATTCAAATATGTCCCAAAATGACTTCATTTTTGCATTTCTTTGCTAAGTTAGCTCTCTCGGCGAGCCACGTAAGCGAGCAAAGTTAATAAAAAAATTGCCACATGATTTCTGGCAGGGTTTGCCGGAGGTAGCATTCATGTGTCTCATTTTTTTAAAAAAAAAAGTGGCACTAAAGTGTAATTTTCCTAACTTTTGGCACTTAAAGTGTCATCTCGTGACAAATTTTGACACTTGGGTGTACTTTTGCCGTCGAACTGCATTAGGCTTAACAGAAATGCCATCATACCACACGAGTGGCTTACAAATATGTATAAATTGAGACGGAATGAAGCTCAAGAGAACCCATGCTCATCCAGATCCCTCTTCCCATGAACACTTTAACATAAGTATCCTCGCAGATGTGGACTCAGTGAGTTTTCATTAAGGCACCACCGAAGCACATTGTGCTATTCTATTTGACAAAAGTGCTTGAAGGGTGCTGGATAATATCAGTGCATAGATTACTTTTGCATTTTATAGCTAACTGGGACAGAACTATATTGTGGTGTGGTTAGCTAAAGGCATAGAACTTGAAGTTCAAAGTAAGCTAATTAGGTACAGTCAAAACATCTATTAGCTCCTATTAATCTGTCTTTGAGTTTGATATCATCTCCTGTTCCCTTCATTATCTGATAGGTCACGGGAGAAATTTCATATAATGGCCACAATCTTGACGAGTTCATCCCCCAAAAAACGTCTGCTTATATAAGCCAACATGATCTGCACATTCCAGACATGACTGTGAGGGAAACACTGGACTTCTCTGCCCGTTGTCAAGGTGTTGGAAGCAGAGAAGGTGAATATTCTTCAAAGTGATTGTAGATCTGTCACTTGGAAACTTTGTTAAACGACGACCTGTTGGTTTTTCTGGTTGCAAAGATATCATGATGGAGATCAGCAGAAGGGAGAAGGAGGCAGGAATCTTTCCAGATCCTGATATAGATACTTACATGAAGGTACCTTTAGTGACATTCTCCAACTTTCTTCTCTCTACCCATTTAATGTACAATTTGAGTCCACATTAATTGCTTTTTAGCCTGGTTACTAGAAGTTCTACTTTGAGCATGGTGCCACCAGTACGGGTTAAAAATTACAAATTCTATTGAAACAGGAAATGTTAAAACCATGAAATTGGCTTACTGGTTGGGGAATGAAATAGTGTCTGACGTGGGGGCAACCAGTGCGGGTTAATAATTATAGACTCTATTGAAACATGAAATGTTAAAACCATGGAATTCGCTTACTGGTCAGGGAATGAAATAGTGTGTCTGACGCAGGGGCAACCAGTGCGGGTTAATAATTACAAATTCTATTGAAACATGAAATGTCAAAACCATGGCACTGGCTTACTGTTTAGGGAACGGAATCTTGTTTCTGGCATAGGTGTAAACACGGGTTTGATCCCTACACAATTAGTTCAATGATCCCTGGTTTGGGCCACTCACCCGATCTTATGCTTGCGTCTCACTTGATCCATTGGATTAATGGGGTAATTTAGTGTCCACAGGTTACCAATCCAATGCTTGCTTCTCATGGAAAAAGGACTTTGTGTGTAGTCCGTTTAGTTTATGAGTAACCGCATTACATTCTTTGGACTGCGTAATTTCTTACAACTCTTTGCCACTTCTAGAACTTGTCTCGACAATAATCATGCCTTGTTTACCAGGCAACTGCTCTCAAAGGACTTAAAAGAACTCTTCAGACAGACTACATTTTAAAAGTAAGTTCTTTTGACTTAGTTGATAGTTGATCAGTTTTCTGTGCCTCAAACGTTTAAGCAGAGACTTCTGTCTCTATCTCTTCAACTCCTGCAAGATCCTTGGGCTGGATATCTGTGCAGACACATTGGTGGGAGATCCTATGAGAAGAGGCATATCAGGTGGTCAAAAGAGGAGATTGACTACAGGTAGTAGAGAGACGAAATGCTGGCAGATGCAGCAAATCTCATAAAGAATGAACTTTAATATGACTGGAGTTATACAATATTTCACTATCCTTTCTGATCTTGGCCCCTTGAAATTCCAAAATTTTATCTGACAAGTCAACTTTCTGTTAAAAATTATACAGGAGAGATGATCGTTGGCCCAAATAAAGCTCTATTCATGGACGAAATAACAAACGGTTTGGACAGTTCGACAGCCTTTCAGATTGTTTCTTGTCTTAAGCAACTAGCACATTTGACAGATGCCACTATACTGGTTTCGCTTCTTCAGCCTGCGCCAGAAACATTTGATCTGTTTGATGACCTTATTCTGATGGCTGAAGGGAAAATTGTGTACCAAGGCCCTCGTGACCAAGCTCTGAAGTGTTTTGAGGATTGTGGATTCAGGTGCCCCGAAAGAAAAGGGGTTGCCGATTTCCTCCAAGAGGTAGTAAACAATAAGCAGATTGTGCACTGCAAGTTAGCTTCTTTTATTGACCTTTTATTATGCTGCCTATCGCCATGCAGGTTATATCTAGACAAGATCAGGCACAATATTGGCAGCATCCTGAGCTACCATACGGTTATATATCAGTTGATATGTTCTGTAAAAAGTTCAAGGAATCATATTGTGGGATGAAGCTTGATCAGGAACTTTCAGACATGTTTGATAGGTCCAAAATCCACAAAAATTCTCGTTCTTTTGATGCGTTCTCTCTGTCCAGATGGGAACTTCTTAGAGCATGCATGGCGAGGGAACTTCTTCTCATGAGAAGAAATTCTTTTATATATATTTTCAAATCAGTACAGGTCAAAATAAGCTCTCATAAATCTCTTGCACTTTTTATCAGATATATCTCTTTCAACGTCAGTGCCTATTATAGTCTAATTTGTAATCTTATCTCCTGGATTCCACATATATAAAGGAACTGTAGAAGGTGATTATTGTTGTTTCATCATGCAGCTTATTTTAATTGCATTTATCACGACGACTGTATTCTTGCGGACTGAGATGGAAATAGATGTATTCCATGCCAACTACTATATGGGCTCTCTGTTTTACGCACTAATCATACTCCTCGTTGATGGATTTCCGGAATTGGCAATGACCGTTTCGAGGCTTCCAACCTTCTATAAACAAAAGGAGCTGTACTTTTACCCTGCTTGGGCTTATGCAATTCCAGCATCTATAATAAAGCTTGTTCTTTCGCTGCTGGAATCTGTGGTTTGGACATCTCTTACTTATTTTGTGATTGGATACAGTCCTGAGGTCGGCAGGTAAGTTTTAACACGAGAGTTCTTCATTTGATAACCTTCCATTACCTCACCTCCATAATCCTCTTTTACATTTCAATATCATCTGTAAGTTTTACTACAACTTTACCAGAAAGCCAATACTTCTATCATTTTCCGCTTAATTATACAGGTTCTTCCGCCAATTATTGCTTCTTTTCTCCATGCATTTGTCCTCAATATCCTTGTTCCGATTTCTCGCCTCAATCTTTCAAACTGTGGTTGCTTCCAACTTAGCTGGTAATGCTGCAATAATGATTTTGATGCTATTTGGAGGTTTCATCATCCCAAAACGTAAGGAAGTTAGAATCTCTATTTGGTTTGATTTTGGATGAATTAGTGCATTTAATATTTTTCATTGTCGCTGCAGCCTCGATGCCTGCTTGGTTTAAATGGGGTTTCTGGGTCTCTCCACTAACATATGGAGAAATCGGACTTTCTGTTAATGAATTTGATGCTCCACGATGGCAAAAGGTGAGGGCATTGTGGAAGTGAAAAGGTTTTTGGCTCCTGTAGCTCCAAATACAAGATGCCACTTTAGTTGCAGAATCACTTAACCCATTTTATTCTAGAGAAGTATTTTGACATGCTAGTGCTGTTGTTAAGCTAAACCAGCTTCGCTACTAAACATTCTTTTGTTTATTGTGCTCCAAGTATGAGGACAAGGCATGAATCGAGCTGTTTAATATATCTGGGGGCCTCAGTTAACAAATAGAAATTGACAATTTTAAATCCTATGATCTCATTCTCGTAATTTCTTTGTGCTAACTTCCTGCTTTAATCAATGCGTCTCATTAATGATTATCATCCCATCCAGTTACTTGACTTTGATACAGTGCAATTACTGAATCAATGATGACATCCCCTCTATAAGTATATTTGCACTAGTATTCTTTCAGGAAACGAGAAAGTTCTTTTCTTGAGAGTGGATTTAATTTCGCAATTTTTAGGCAGAACTAACTTCCTCTGCATTTCTCAATGCATTAACTTGTTTTTGCTTACATTACCCATAGATCTAACAAACTTCCTCTTTCATCTTTCAATACAATCTGACTTGTTCTTCCTTTTAATGCGTACTTGTAGATTTTGTCATCAAACACTACAATAGGGCGTACAATCCTTGAAAGTCGAGGACTAAATTTCAATGGGTATTTCTTTTGGATATCAGTTGGTGCCTTATTGGGATTTACCTTACTGTTCAACATCGGTTTCACTTTGGCCTTAACTTTCTTGAAGCGTAAGTTTGTCATCCCTGCAACTGGACTTCACTTTTGGATCATTCGGGCCAAGGATGTTCCTGAAATCACTTTAAAACTTACAGCTCCAGGATCATCACGTGCTATCGTTTCACGTGAGAAATACTCGCATAAGAATGAAACTGAAGATTCTCAAGACAACGTAAAGAATGAAGAGCCAAAGAAAGTTTCTGCTGAACCAGCGCAAACAAAAAATGGTCCAGTCCTAAATTCTTCCTTGCCCAATTATAGTCTCACAATAATTACTTGTGCTGTTCCTTAATAATTATTAAAGTGGGTTCTTTACTTCAAAAATAGGAAGGATGGTTTTGCCTTTCACACCATTGACGCTCATGTTTAAAGATGTGCAGTACTACGTAGACACCCCCATGGTAACAATTTGAGCTTTCTTTCTTCCTGAAGTTGCAAGATTGAGCCTTTCAGATCCATGAGATGATGTTGTCTTTTTTCACTACATTCTTCCTTTTCGGGTGTCTCAGGAAATGAGACAACAAGGCTTTGCACAGAAAAGATTGCAACTTCTGTCTGATATCACTGGCACATTTAGACCTGGTATTCTTACCGCACTGATGGGTGTGAGCGGAGCTGGGAAAACAACTCTGATGGATGTCCTTTGTGGGAGAAAAACTACCGGCTATATTGAAGGAGAAATAAAAGTTGGTGGTTATCCCAAGGTTCAGGAAACATTTGCAAGAATATCTGGTTATTGTGAGCAAACGGACATACATTCCCCACAAATCACTGCGGAAGAGTCTGTTATTTTTTCCGCCTGGCTTCGTTTAGATCCTCAGATTGACTCAAAACGTAAAGTGGTAAGATTACATTCCTGGCTTCTGATAACTTGCTTTGTTCAGCACTATCAGAAGAATCATGAATTGCCTGTGTAGGAATTTGTCAATGAAGTCCTGGAGATGATGGAGCTTGATGGAATAAAAGATTTTCTGGTGGGCATACCAGGTGTTAGTGGTCTATCCACAGAGCAACGAAAACGACTCACTATCGCTGTAGAGCTTGTTGCAAATCCTTCCATAATCTTTATGGATGAGCCCACAACAGGACTTGATGCTAGATCCGCTGCGATTGTCATGCGAGCAGTGAAGAACATAGTGGATACAGGAAGAACAATAGTTTGCACCATCCACCAACCCAGCATTGACATATTTGAGGCTTTTGATGAGGTAAAGTGTGCTAAACGGTTATATGAATGGGGTACATCTGGATCAAGAGAGGAGATGTAGTAACTAGTGAATCACTATGAGCATAAATTTACTTTTATTTTATTCCGATTAAATAACAGAATACCCCGTAATTTCTTGGGCAAAACTTTTTAGTACTTCTGGTTAGATTTTCGAAGGCCTGATCTCTCTCTCTCTCTCTCTCTCTCTCTCTCTCTCTGAGCAGATGGTTTTATTAAAAGCTGGTGGACGGCTGATTTACTCAGGACCCTTGGGACATAACTCTAGCAAAATTATAGAATACTTTGAGGTCAGTTTGATGCACAAAAATGAAGATCTTTCCACTCCTTGTAATTTTACTACGCAATTCTTATCATATTTAAGTGTTAATTAGTAATATCTCCAATAACCAGCTTCTGTTGGACAGGGTATTCCTGGGGTGCCAAAGATTAAGAGCAACTACAATCCAGCTACATGGATGCTGGAGGTGACTTCTACCTCAGCTGAAGCTGAACTTGGCATTGATTTTGCTCTAATCTACAGAGAGTCGGCATTATATGAGTAAGTTCATCCTCTGCTACTCTCAAGTGCCCAATAACAGCCTGCATGTGGCCATTATTGGGATACTTTGAAGATATCCTGCCATTTTCTATCATAATCAAGGTACAGCATTGGTTTCTTTAATTTTGTCCTTCCGACCATATAAGCTCCTGGAGTCTAAGATTTCAAACTGAGGGAGTCGATATGCCTTGTTTATTGTATACCCGCAACCTTAACTACGGTATCTTGAACTTACTCACCAGTGTTTATGGTTGTCTTCAGAATTGACTGGTGTTCCTGCTCTATCTCCTCTTGGTTAACAGATGTGCAGTATGATCGGTCCATTGACAATATCCATTGTTATACAGCCTTGTATCGTTTTTTTCCTTCCAGGACCAATGAAGAGCTTGTAAAGCAGCTGAGCACTCCACCTCCTGGTACTAGTGACTTGCACTTCTCCCGATTCTCCCAAAAGTTGTGGGGACAATTCAAGTCATGTCTATGGAAGCAGTACTTGTCCTATTGGAGAAGTCCTCCTTACAACTTGACGCGTACCCTCCATACATTGGTTGTGTCTTTTCTCTTCGGGTTACTGTTCTGGAATCAAGGGAAGAAACTGTGAGTAACTATCCCTCTTGGTCAATTTGAGACTTGAGTCTGCTCAAGTTTTGGAGCACGACCTTATTAAGATGGTCTACAGTCTGCATCTGGTTAACTGAGCAAACACTTCTCTGATCTTGTTAGTTTCTAGTCTTCAACAAGGAAGAAGAACTAAAAACAAAGTGTATACCTTCTAGGTTTCAAACGTTTGGCTGGGTATTCTACTTATCAAACTCTGCAACGATTGGCACAATTAGCTACCACATATTCAGTCATATAAGATCGTAGGACTTTTTTTGACCTGTTATGACGAAGAAACAGGCAATTCTCCTGACCCCTTATATTCTGATTGCTAGAAACAACCAGCAGAACTTATTCATCATGTTGGGTTCAATGTATATGGCTGTGGTCTTCTTAGGCATAAGCAACTGCTCATCAGTACTGCACTATGTTTCTACGGAACGGACCGTCATGTATCGTGAGAGATTTGCAGGGATGTATGCTTCATTGGCTTTTTCACTAGCACAGGTATAGAATTCTTGGAAGCTGATTGAGTTGTTTCTTGTAGTAGTTAATTAAGATTCAATTTTCTTAACGGAGGCACAAATCTAGTTCAACTGAATGATCCAAAGTTCTGAACATGTTTTAAGACACATAAGAACAAACAGAACAATTTAATCTGATTATAGTGCTATGCTGATTTCACAGGTTGTTGTTGAGATACCATATATACTAGTTCAAGCTATTTCATATGTGATCATCACCTATCCGATGATTGGTTATTTCGGGTCAGCATACAAGATTTTCTGGTACTTCTATGTCATGTTCTGCTCATTGCTGTCATTCAATTACCTCGGAATGCTGCTTGTGTCCCTGACACCAACTTTCATGGTTGCTGCAATTCTACAATCTGCCTTCTATGCAAATTTCCATCTTTTTGCTGGGTTTTTTATCCCAAAACCGGTAAGCTATCTCAGTCATTCACCATAGTTTGATCTAAACGTTTAATGTTCCTTGACTCTTTCCACAAACATTTTGTCCATGTTCTTTTCTTCGTACTTGCAGAGCACCCAAATGTGAAGTTCACGAATCTTGCCAGATTTAGATATCTTATGCATGTGTCAACAACAACTAAAAACTATTCCTACATCTCAAAACTAAGTGCTTGGGAAATTAATAGTGCTTCATTGTCATTGTTGCAGAAAATTCCAAAATGGTGGATCTGGTTGTACTATGTGTGTCCAACATCATGGGCACTTAATGGTATGCTAACTTCGCAGTATGGAGATGTTGATAAGGAAATTGAGGCATTTGGAGAAAACACAACCGTGGCAGGCTTCTTGAAGGATTATTTCGGATTTCACCATGATCAATTAAATGTTGTGGGTATCGTCCTTATCGCCTTTCCTTTTGTTCTAGCAACTCTTTTCGCATACTGTATAGGGCACTTGAACTACCAGAGAAGATGACATCATAATTCTCTGTTTGAATCATGTTGAAAGAGAGAGTATTCAACGTATTGTATTATCTTAATCAAAAAAGGATTACAAGAATACAATATATATATATATATATATATATATATATAAAAGTAACCCTCTCAACATAAGATTAACTAATGACTATTTTACCCTTATTATTATTTCCTAACACTCCCCCTCAGTTGGGATGTAGATATCAAATAATCCCAACTTGTTACATAAAAAATTCACTCTATTTCCTCGTAAAGACTTGGTAAAAATATCTGCAAGCTAATCCTCCGTTCTTGTATGTTGAAGAGTGATCTCTCCTTTTTGAACTTTTTCACGTATAAAGTGACAATCAACCTCAATGTGCTTGGTTTGCTCATGGAAGACGGGATTGTTTGCAATATGAATAGCTGATTGATTGTCACAATATAATATCGATGGGTCTGATGTTGACATCCCAATTTCTGACAATAACATCCTCAACCAAAGCAATTCACTAGTCACATGTGCCATTGCTCTATATTCTGCTTCTGCACTTGATCGAGAAACCACATGTTGTTTCTTACTCTTCCAGGCAACTTAAATACGTCCAAGAAATACACAATAACCCAATGTAGATCTCCTACTAGTAGAACATCCAACTCAATCCGGATTAGAAAAACCTGTGGTATTCAGGTGACCATAATCCTTGAAAATTATTCCTTTACCTGGTGCTCCTTTCAAGTATTTGATAATTCGAAACATAGCATCCCAGTGAGTAGTCTGAGGAGAACCCATGAATTGGCTTACGACACTAACGGCAAAAGATATATCAGGTCTCGTGATGGTAAGATAATTCAACTTACCAACTACTCTCCGATATTTCATTGGGTCATGTAATAATTCTCCATCTTCTGCATCAAGTTTCACATTGGGTTCCATAGGAGTATCAACCGGTTTTGCTCCAACAATTCCAACCTCATCAACAATGTCAAGAACATATTTTCTCCGAGTTAAATTTATACCCGTATGCGAGTAGGCAATCTCAATACCTAGGAAATACCGCAAACGTCCCATATCCTTAGTACTAAACTGTGTATGCATAAATTATTTGAGTCGTTGAATACCATCTGAATCACTGCCAGTAATGATAATATCATCCACATATACCACTAGAAGAATACAACCAGCTGAGGAGACATAATTGAAGACTGAATGGTCTACTTGACAACGCTTTAATCCAAACTTGATAACAGCATCACTAAACTTACCAAACCAAGCACGAGGAGATTGCTTGAGTCCATACAATGCCTTATGTAAATGACATACCAGATTCTCCCCCTGAGCAACAAATCTAGGTGGTTGCTCCATATACACCTCTTCAGCCAAATCGCCATGTAGGAATGCATTTTTGATGTCTAATTGATGAAGAAACCATCCAAAATGCGCTGCTAGAGAAATAAAGACACGAACAGATGGAATTTTGGCGACATGAGAAAAAGTGTCATCATAATCAACACCATATGTTTGAGTATATCCTTTAGCGACCAACCATGCCTTCAATTGATCTATGGTGCCATCAGGGTGGACCTTAACCGTGAAAACCCAACGACAACCAACAGGTCGCTTTCCCACAGGAAGGGTAGTAAGCTTCCAAGTGCGATTCTCAATGAGTGCTTTCATTTCATCCTCCATGGCTTGTCTCCAAGCAGGATGAGCAAGAGGTTCAATAACACTGCTAGGCACAGAAATAGAGGACAAGGACGAGACAAAAGTAAGAGATAAACGATCATAAGATAGAAAGTTGCTAATAGGATGACGAGTACGAAGACAATCAGACAATCCAGAATAAAGTGTATAACGATCCACAGGATGCCCAACACAAGATCGTGTACCTCTTCGAGTAGCAATGGATTGATTAGGATCAAGATCAGGGGATGGCATATCAACCGATGAGGGATCAGATGAATTAGGTGATGGTCGTACTTCTATAATGGGAGCTGTTCCTCGTCTATTATAAGTTTGATTAGCAAACTAAAATCCTGTTGACAATACTGGAGGAAGTGAGATTGGTGGAGGAATTGGTAAGACACACTTGTCATTGTCTGGAGATATTGTAGAGACTGTTTGAGTACTATAGTATGGTTGGTCCTCGAAAAATGTCACATATGCTGATACAAACACTCGGCGACTAGTAGGATTGTAACATTTATAGCCCTTCTGAGTTCGAGAGTACCCAACAAAGACACATTTATCAGCACGAGGAGCCAACTTATAAAGACCTGGAGTCAAAGAATGGACGAAACAAACACATCCAAAGACACATAGGAGTAATGCAAAGGGAGGACGATTTGGATGTAAAATAGAGAAAGGTGTCTCCCCCTGAAGAACGGAAGTTGGAAGTCGATTAATTAAGAAGCAAGTTGTAAGAACAGCATGGCTCCAAAATGTTTTCAGAAGATGCATGTGAAACATAAGACAATGAGCAACGTCAAGAAGATGACGATTTTTACGTTCAGCTACACCATTTTGTTGTGGTGTATATGAATAGGAAGTTTGATGAATAATGCCATGGGATTAAGAAAGGGTTTAAAACCAGAGGCAACGGCAAGATACTCTTTGGCATTATCGGACCGTAGAGTTTTCACAGAAGTATTATTATAGATTCAGCACCTCAAAATAGAATTGACGAAAGCAATGAAAAATCTCAGTATGATCTTTTATTAAGAACAACCAAGTCATTCGGGAAAAATCATCCACAAATGTAACAAAGTACCGGAAACCAGATGTATTAGAAACACGGCACAAACCCCATATATCTAAATGAACCAACGCAAAAGGACTAGACGCACGACTCTGAAAGCGAGAAGGAAAAGAGACTCTATGGTGTTTTCCAAACTGACAAGCTTCACACTCAAAAGTACTCACAACTCATACTCTGGAAACAATCGTCGAAGAATGTTTGGCGGTGGATGACCAACACGACAATGCATCTGATAGACATCGGTGGATGTGTGCTTCATAGCTGCTGCAGCTATCACCTTCTTGTCTAGATAGTATAGGCCATTTGATTCATGTCCCTCACCAAACATCTGTCTAGTCCTCAGATCCTGAAAACACAAGGAGAAGCAAAAAAGGTTACGGAACAATTTAGTTCTTTAGTTAATGAACTAACGGAAATCAAATTATATGGAGATTTGAGATGAAGGACGGATGATAAAGAAAGGGAGGAACTCAAATGGGCATCTCCAGTGCTAGTAACTTGGGAAATTGAACCATCAGCTAATGTAACAGAGTTAGACACCCCAAGAGGTGTGGAATTTAATGAAGACAACAATTTAGAGTTACCAGCTATATGATGAGTAGCTCTAGAATCTATAACCCAGGAGTCTGACACTGTAGAAAGTAAACAGGATGAACTACCTTGTGAGCTATGTGCTAGAGTTGCAGTGGGAGCTGAAGTTCCTATCACCTATTGGGAGCGAATCCAAGCCTCATATTCTGCACGTGTCAATGTAACCGAATCTTTTTTATTCTGCATATTAGTAGGATCTGATTGAACTGGTGAGGAAGAATCTTCCACTTCAACAAATGCAGCAACTGTGGGTCGAAGCTCTTGATGAATTGTGTAGCAGTAAGCTTCAGTATGTCCAGTCCTCCGACAATGGTTATAATATCGAGAGCCACGGCTACCAATAATTCTATCACGACCACCACGACTTCCACTCTGAATAAACCCACATCCATAACCCCGATAACCACGACCACGAGCTCCACGTCCACTAGAGCCATGAGAAATCATGGCACTTGTCTCTAAAGTTGTAGTGGAGATCTTGTCAGTAGGTGTCGAGCATAAGGCTAGAGAGAAAACCTCATCAACTGTAGGAAGGGAGCTTTCAGATGTAATCTGCTGACGAAGGGAGGAATATTCAGGCCCTAGTGCTTTAAGAAATAGTATCACTCAAAGATCCTCCTGGCATTTGACTAATACATTCGGATCATTGGAAGCTGGAAGATAAGCATATAGTTGTCGGCAAAGTGTAGTGAAACGAGCATAATATTCATATAGAGACTGATCTCCATGCTGAAGATCAAACAGGGCCTCCCATGTGTCAAACACTCGTGTCATATTATTTTGGCCAGAATAAAGTAGAGCATATTTATCCCAAACTTCCTTAGCAGAATTACATTGAATGAAGTGAGGGCTAATCTTCGGATCCATACTATTCCATAACAATGTACGGATCATTGCATCTCCGGCACTCCAATCATCTACTTTACTCTTATCCGAAGGAAGTGTAGATGTAAGATAATCATACTATCTAGTTGCAGTAAGATAAACTTGTACATCTTTAGACCATGATGGATAGTTAGTGCCATCCAACTTGACAGATGTCAATTGGAAATGCATCAAACGAGTAGATGATGTAGAAGCCATCAGTATTAACTCCACCGAACTCCAATAATGTAATTAGCCAGACAGGGTGAACACAAGAATCGACCGAACCCAATAAGAATGACACAATAATCAAGCACTTAACTCCAGTTGTGCAATCAGCCACAGAACAACAAACAGAAATAAGGGTTCAATTGGTCCACTACTGAATCAATATACTTCACTAAGAGGCCATATAATCATACCAACCAGCACTTCAAAGATGATCGGATACCATCCAACACTTGAAAGATTACTATGCACATACCAACTAGCACTTCAAGAAGCAATATACTTCAATGAGAATCCATATAAGTATACTAGAAAACAACTTCTGATGCTCTCAGTCTAGGTCAAAGTTTTTTTTTTTTCGATTTTTTTTCAGGGTGAAACCCTTGTAGAACCGAATGTAACCCTACGAAACCCTTGCAGAACTGTAGGTTGCCGAAATCCTCAGGATATATGAAAAACGCAGAATCTAGATTGCAAGACAAACAGAGACCAAATCGTGCAATCGGTCTTCAATCCCGTCATCAAGAAAGAAGGCTGAACACATACCGATTTTGCTGGATGGGCTTAAGAGATTAACACTGGACAGTAGTTCTGTCTAGATCTTAGAAAACCAGTGGACAGATCTGGATCTGGGAACGATGACTGCATGATGATGTGGGCGTTCTTTCTGCTATGCTGTCGAGAAGGGAAGCACGCTGCGGTGGCGGCGGTAGAGGATATGGATCTAGCGACGGCCTCCGCCACCGGGCTGTGGTGGTGGTGGAATCAAAGTTTTTTTTTTTTTTTTTTTAACCTTGCTCTGATACCATGTTTAAAGAGAGAGTATTTAACGTATTGTATTCTCTTAATCAAAAAAGGATTACAAGAATACAATATATATATATATATGACTAACCCTCTCAACATAAGATTAACTATTGACTATTTTACCCTTATTATTATTTCCTAACAAATCAAAAGTTTAAAATTTAGTTGTACAATCCTCATAACTAGCCAAATAAAGTGAATTGGTTTCTGTGACAATGAAGCGTCCGCATTAGTATTCTGGATATAGAAGTGTACTAGTTCGGCATGGCCAATTTGCATGAGTTTAAAGGAGGATTCAGTGCTAGACAGTATGGAGGACAATCTCAAGTGAAATTTCTCCAAGGTCCTGGAACTCTATCTTCTCACCATTTTGTGATGATGGAGTGTGGAAGCACATCTCTCGGCTTCAGCCCATTTTAGGTCCCTAACTGTCGTACAACAGAAGCACTTCTCCCAATCTCAAGCTTAGAGAAACAAAAGTACTGCATCTTTCAGTATCATTTTCATGCTGAACACGCATATATCATTGTGATATAAAAAAAAAAAGGGTCTGAATTTATCACAATAATGCACAGACATAATCAAAAGTAACTAAAGCAATTACTTGTCTGAGAATGACAAGAAAATCTCGAGTAATTTCCAGTAACAGGAAAGGCTCCCTTTCACATAATTACTTCTTGTGTTTAAGTATTATATGGTTATGAATGACAAATATTCAAAGGCTGAAAATCCAATTCAGTGAATTATAAGACACTCTGAGGACAAAACTTAGAGCACAATCATATGCAGAAACTTGTTATTTCTGATGCAATTAAGACAAAAATTCAAGTGGAACAGTCCAAAAATGGGATGTGAAACAACATTCTCAGCACTTTGGTAACACTACATCCACAGATAGTGGCACACAAGTTACCAGGTTTTAAGTAGTAGAATCTGCAAAGCAATTATGATGAACTTAGAAAGGAAAATAACAAAAGGGGCATTACGTTGTCATCTCCAGAAAACAGAAGACCGTTCACCATTAGATGTTCAATCAGAGTAAGCACTGCCTGTTAGGCTGCACTTGTTGATCAGTTTGAAGTGTTCATGGTCTGTAAATTACAAACGTCACGGATGATTGAATCAAAGCTAATTTTGCTGTAAATGCACTACACTCTACATTTCTATTTTCTTTGTTCTCTTTTCGGCAACTGCTGCAGTACACTTCAATATAGAGGCACATGTTTTTTTATTGCAGTTGCACTGAAATTATCATGGGGAGACATAGAACCTTTACTACTCATTTATTACCTCCCCAGTTTTTCAATGGAATTGCTGCAAATTGTCTCCCCAGTGACTCCAGTTTTTCATCCTTTGCCTTCAAATCTGCTTGTAACGGGGGGTCCTCTCCTGTCAGCTCTAGTTTCACCTGAAAAGAAAAGGTGGCTATGTTTTTTTGTTAATAATTTTCCATTATTTCCTAAAGTACGAAAATGACACATAGAAAGTTTCATGTGCATAAGCTTTCAACCTTTGTGTTGAAGATGACATCGATTGTGCTTGCTACATTGGTGCAGTGGAAAAATTTATTCATTGAAATGAAGTTGTTCATCTGAAGAATCTCTCTCTCTCTCTCTCTCTCTCTCTCTCTCTCTCTTTCAACTTCTTTTTTATAACTCATTTATCAAAACTTCACGTTCAAAGTTCAACCAAGGTTGTCTTAGAAAGAAATAGCTATACTGTGGTGGCATACCAGAGATATAGCACATTTGACATTAGCAACTAATTGGTATCCTCCGCAACAGGAAACCCCCAAGTCCAGGTTCCTTTTTTCATTCACAAAAAGTGGCATTAGTAATCGCCCGAACCATCATCCACGGAGGACTTATGGAGGGCTAATGTCACAATCCCAACTCTATCGACGGGTTACTTTTGCAACGTCCTAGGCTCGTCTCTGTCTCGATTCTTTTTATCTCGTTATCATGCCCATGCGGAAACGTGAATAAACAACTCCCCGGACAAGCAACAACTAGAAGACTGGGACCTAGATCAAGCAAAACACACTAATTTATATTATAATAGTACTTTTACAAGCCCTTTCTCTACGGACCCTCTTTTCTTTTTACATCACAGTACAAGTTTTCCACATAGGCCAAGGGAAATCCTATCACTTCTAGCGTGACCAAAACTGATGTGAGACTTTCATGTCTACAAGACTAAAAGATGGGGGATGAGTTTTGGGAAAACTCAGTAAGTAAAATTCATAGTTCTCTACTATGAAAACATCTCATCATCGTTAAAGCCTAGCAAGTACAACATTCGCAAACAGTGTTGATGGTAGATCAATCGCAAGTCTATTGCCACCTCTTGACTATCTGTATGTGATCCACTTTCAACTTACCAAATAAACTATTTTATCAAACAGGCTTATCAACAA
Organism: Eucalyptus tenuipes; assembly: GCA_014182365.1. Lineage (NCBI taxonomy): Eukaryota > Viridiplantae > Streptophyta > Magnoliopsida > Myrtales > Myrtaceae > Eucalyptus > Eucalyptus tenuipes. The sequence goes on from CM024538.1 coordinate 16,999,177, forward strand.
CACGAAGTAACATGTTCAATAAGTTCAATAACCGTATAGATGATACTTCCCATACTTTCAGGGGCTCCCAGTTGTAGGCTGGGAATCTGACCTTAGGCCAGGCATCCCATACTCTCAGAGGCTTCCCATAATTTCAGGGGTTTCTAGGCTCAACCAAGGTATCTGGCCATCAAGCCAAGCATCCCATACTATCAGGGGCTTCCTGGCTTAACCAAGCCATCCCGTTCAATGAATGAGGCATCGCCGCCAACGCTATGTAACGACGGCATTTTTTCCTCTTTAAGTGCACACACACAAATGCATCACACAAGTTGATTCTCATCTTTTCTCTTAGTTGACACTTGCATGGCCTGAAGGCGTGCTCATTCATTCGTGTGTATTATGAATTTCTTATACTTCACTAGCAAATATGTCGGGAATGATCTTTGGTATGTAACTTGAATCAATCACTTAGCGTCAATCCCTGCACTGGACAAGGCTTGAAAACGGTACGCCTCAATACCGATCCAAGACCTCGAGGCTTGGGTACACCTCGCTTTAGTGACGATCCTAAGCTTGACGGACCTCGACTTCAATCTGATGTGAATACACATGTATTGAGAATGACTTTCAGCTCACAGTGTATTCAATGTCAAGCACAAAGTCCCTGCATCCATTTAGACTATGGAAATCGGCATGCTTGGTGCCTTACCAAGACTTCATGGATTTGAGCGATCCCTATACCGATCGAGGCGTAAGATCGACACGTCTCAATGTCGACTTAGGACCTTGTGGCCTCGGGTGATTCCCGCACCAAGCAAGATTTGGACCCGGCATCCTATTTATGCCAAAACCAAGGCTTTATGACTTGGGTGACTTTGTCTTGCAATGAACTCAATCCGAATGAACCTTGGCTCCATTCCGGATATAAATGACTCAAGCACACGGCCATGTCCCATGGTGAGCAAGATCAAACAAAAGACATTGCACACTACTCACGGCTTGACGGGTGAGCACTTAACTAGTCTCAACAATGGGATTTACTTAGAGGAATTTTACTTACCTCGGCAAATTTGAGAACCAACCTAGATAGCTTAGTGGGTTGAGGATGCGAGCCCAAGAGAAAGGAGAAGAGGGAGGAGGAAATGGATGACAAGGTGAAGAAAGTGAGGGAGGGCTCCTATTTATACTACTCGGTGTCATCATTACCGAGCTAAGCGGTTCAATCTTAAGTTTCCATGTGGCCCGCATAAATTCTTGGGTGGCAAGTCTACTTGCCCCATGATTGCACCTAAAAAGTGAGTTGGCAAGGTTAAAAAGTTTCACTTGGCAATCTAGCTTTTAGGCATCATTAATGATGGCCCGCTTTTCACTCTTCCATTGGTCCACCTATACCCTGCATTCAATGAGTATTTAATGAAGTTTGATGATGGCATTCTAGGTTGCCAACTCGGTATCTAGATTCTTCGGTCATTAATGAGGGGTCCGTGTATTGTTTTCCAATTGGTCCACATGTGTGCCGCCTTTCTCTAGAACATCCAAGATATTTTTTATCGCCATCATGATATTTGAATTTTCCAAGGACACATCACCCTTTCGTTTAATGAGGGGGTTCCAGAATTTTCTTCACTCACTTTCTTCCTCAAGAAGGCGATCTAGAGAATTCTATTGTCAAGTTGGTTCCGGAGCCGGAGAATCGATCATTAGGTACACCTCAAAAAATCGAATCGCGTACATCCAAGATTCGGTCACCGTACCCCACGTTTGCCCAAACCGTCCCCTTAGAGGGTTGGTCGGCCTAAAGGGTTGGCTCATTGGTCTGCACTTTGGCCGGCCCTGTGGTCAGCACGATCGTGCTCGTCCAGGTCCAGGACTAGCCCTTGGCCGGTCCTTAGCCTGTCGCCAAGTCTGCGACAACCAATTTCCTTATTTTCGGTCCTTGGTCCTTTGGTCGGTTCAAGATCAATCCTAAGGCTATCCATGGACTAGCACTAAGCCAAGGCACTCATGGACCTTAGAATTTATAACGGAATAGCTGGGTCTATCCTAAGGCTTATTCCGATCAGTACCCAATCCATCTGTACGGTTTGTGGCCGATGCATTACCGATCCACAATCGAACATCACCGATTCAAGAATCCTTTCCGATCACTAAGAATTAAATAAGGAATGATGCAATTTTGGTTCGAAGACGATCGCATTTGATCAAGTCGGATCGTTCATGTATTGGTGCATAGCCAGCGAAATAACTCGCAACTAGGCACTATGACCGATCATGACCATCTGCCATTCCAAAATCATTCTATGACTAATCCTCGTGATCCAAAAGTCATCTTATGAGCTAGTGATCCAATCCCACCAGTATGGTCGATAGATAATTTACGGCCGATATCTTGACCAGTTCGGTCAAACCATGACCAATCCTTGATTTCCTACAAATCAAACCGATCGCCCTATGGCCAATGGCCCATGGTCAATTCATGCAGGATCTTATAGCCGATTTTCATGGGGCTAACCAAGGAGCCTGAAAAGATTAAAGGATGAGTGGAATGAGCAACAACATTTCAATGAGTAGTACATATCTTCAATGCAGATCGAGCAACCACTATGCATGTATACAAAGCAACACCAAACTTCATAACCGAACTCAATATATAAAATACATATTGAATTATATAAGAGTTATTTATTATCGTCAAAGCTTTATACTAATATGAAAAACTCATTTGAATTACCATCAAAATTCAAGTATCAATGGTTAAGTTCATTGAACAATCTCCATCAAATATCATGTATCAATGGTCCATCCATTGGCTAATCTATTGTTCAATACCCTACCATGGTCATGACACAACACCTGGTGACAAGGTGACCAAGATTCCCCCCTTGGCAAGGTCTTCACCTACGAAGCCGGTGGCTCGGCCCAAAAAGATATCCTAAACCAAGTATGCATTCCCCAAAAACCCTTCATTGGGTTCACAGTCATATTGAGCATAAAGTGTGACATTCTGATTTTTTAGGTTCTGATTTCGATTAAATAAGTTGGGCATTTCGTCAACGCGACTATAGTGCTTTTCTCTTAGATGGCCACTCATGAGATAACTGACCTATCAGGTGAAGCCATTAAGGGATTTTAATGCAATAGACTTGAGAACTCGACCAAAAATCGACTGCTTGACCGTGCTAATCTGCAAGGGTCATTACGGCACAATTAAAAATCAATCAGAGACCAAAGATAGGTCGATTCGACTGAGATGTGTGATCAAAGTGTGGGTGATTCCACCTTATTGCAAAATTCTTGTCAATCGGCACTAGACCGATTTTCTATCATTTTGGGTACCTCGTGTGTGTATTTGATACCTCGAGATTGTCATGACCACCGAGAGTCGCCAATGTGTCGAAGAGGTACGTGTGGCTCGAAGAAATCGACCACGGGTCAATTGCAACAAAAATTTATGCGAAGTAAGAATTTAGACAACTTACTTTCACTGGAAATGGATGAGAATCACATAGACACACGTATGAAATGTGAGGCTCGATTTCTATCGAGATGGCTTAACAAAGTGGAGCTAAGAGGATGATCTGACCGTTGCAATCTCGCATTAACGTGTCAGGTCCTCCTAACTTCGGCTCAGTCGAATGGAATACCCAATAATCACGCAGTCTCGCGGATATGGACAAACACATTCGACACCATGAAAAAAAATTTCGGGGAAGAGAAGGTCAACCTCTACATAGCAGTCTCGCTTTGGAGGAAGTATCCTTCTCAACACCATCCTAAAATTCCTATCGCAGCCCAGGTTCGGCCACAGGTTGTGTGTGCGATAATGTAGTGCTAAAAGCAATAAAACATGCACATCAGTTTAAATGGAAACAACACTTCTAATTAGGGAAAAATAAATCATTCATCCCACACCCTCCTGCAAGACAAGGATTACCAAAGACTACTCCACTTATACCCCCCATTTGCAAGAACATTTAACACCTTAGAAATGCTAGGGACGTACTTGGTGTCCTCACTGCCAAACAAAAGCATTTTTAAAAGAAAAAGAAAAATTGGCCTAAGTCCACTAAGTATTTTAACACAAGTCCACAGCGGAGTCGCCAAGCTGTTGCGACCTAAATTTCGAGTGTACCACATAGGGTCTAGGCTAATGGACTACTAAGTCTTTAAACTTAGCTCGGGCTCTCCTAAGCCCATACCAATTCGCGACTTAAGGTTCAAATATTTAGATGCAAAAGATTATTAGGTAGGAGTCGCCACTAATCAGTTTAAGGTAGGTCGATTAGACACCTAAGTAAAATAACGGGAGAGTTATTTTACTCCTACGAACTAGAAATTTTGGGTACGGGGACTTGGTTACACTAGATTTCTCTAATGCCTTTTCGGTACCATTTCTTTTTATTTTTTTAAAAAATATTTTTGCAGGCAGTTAAGATTTATTTTAACCTGAATTACTATCATGCAAATATGGTCACCACACGGATGCTCATCCACTATTAAACATTAAAAAAAATAGATAAATAAATTGCATCTCATAAAGTAAGCAATTATTTTTTGGGTTTTCTTGAAATTAGAATTTTTTTCATAAATGGTGGCAGGGGCGTCGGAGCAGTGGCGTCGTGGCTGGCCACAGACGAAAGGGCGGATGGAGCAGCTGCACGAAGGGGAAGATGAACAATCCTCTCCCTTTTCTTCCTTTTTCCTTTTTTTTTTCTTTTTTTGTCCACTCACGTCATCTCTCTCTATCTACTATTGACTTGCTTTTTTTTCTTTCTCTCTGCCTTGTTAGAGAAAAGAAAAGAGAAAAGGGCTTTTTTTTATGATTGAAGATGGGCAAAGGTTTCTTTTCTCTCTCTTCTTTTTCACTCTCTCTCTCTCTTGCACGAATTCTTTTTTTCCTCACGTGATTTTTTTTTTTTTGCTGACCTCTAATTTTTCTGAATTCCCCCCCTGGTCACGAAAATTATGTCTTTCTTTTATAGTGATTTCCAAACGGCCGCTTTCCATGGCAACTTTTGAGTTTCCATCTTTCTGTTGTATTAAATCAAGACTGCAAATCGGAGCGTGATTTCGCAATCAGCTCGATTTTGCTTGATTCCTTCCATTTTATCGAAATCATTGCCCTTCATTCACTTGATTTTTAATTGCTTCTACATTTATCAAAATGTTAATATTCATTAAAATTTCAAACTTCCATGCATAATCAATCAAATCAATTTTCCCCTGTTTTTTTTTTCATTTTTTTCTTTATTTTCCTAGATTTGCCAAAATTAGATGTCAACACCCCCGAAGTGGCCTTTCGGCCTCCCTCTCTTTTTAAAAGTGGCCAAAGCTTCACTATTCTCTCTTTTCCTCTTTTGTTGACTTTTCAAACCCTCGTCTTTTCCTTTTTTTTTAAGCCCATATTTTACATTCTTCCCTCCTTAAATTCGTTCGCGAATTGGCAGATACCTCAATCATGAAACAATTAAGGGTATTTGCGTCTTGCTTCCTCATTGAGTTCTCAATTGGCCTCCCTCTCTGTGTGGTTTTGCCATTGGATCATCACATAAGGAATAGTGCATCATCGTAACACCTAATCTTTCTTATGAACAATACAAATAGGCCACTCCTCATACGTTAAGTTTTATCTCAACTTTAACAGTGTAAAATCCAATACGTGACCAGGATTTGGCATATATTTCCGTAATAAGGACACATGGAACACATTATGCACTCCAGATAATGCTAGTGGTAAAGCCAGTCTATAAACGATGTCACCAATCTTTTCTAATATCAAGAATGATCCCACGTACCTTGGACTCAACTTCCCACGTGTGCCAAAGCTCATGACGCCTTTCATAGGAGAAACCTTTAAGAATACATAGTCTCCCACATTAAACTCTACCTTGCGCCTGTTGAGGTCCGCATAGCTTTTCTGACGGCTTTGTGCTATTCTCAAATGCTCTCGAATAAGCTTAACTTTCTCTAATGATTGCTGTATGTACTCAGGGCCAGTTAATCTTTTCTCACCAACATCGTCCTAAACAGGAGTTCTACATTTACGCCCATATAAAGTTTCAAAAGGAGCCATCTCAATGCTGGAATGATAGCTATTATTATAAGAAAACTCCGCCAAGTGCAAGTGTTCGTTCCACAAATCACCAAAGTCAATAACACAAGATCGTAGCATATCTTCCAACGTCTAAATGGTTCTCTTTGATTGACCATCTATTCACGGGTGAAAAGCTGTACTAAAGTTTAGTTAAGTAGTTAATGCCCCTTGTAAACTCTTCTAAAAATTGGACACAAACATGGGATCTCTATCGGAAACAATGCTTACGGAAAATCCTTGAAGTCTCACTATCTCATAAACATACTGTTTTGCTATATCTTCAAGTGAAAGGCTAAATTGATATGACAAAAAGTGCGCAGATTTAGTCAATTGGTCGATAATCACCCATATAGTATTCTTACCACTAGGCGTCCTTGATAAATCAATAATGAAATCCATGGTAATGTGCTCCCACTTCCACTTAGGTACTTCAAGTGCGTGTAATTGACCACCTGGTTTATGATGCCCCATCTTTACTTTCTAGCAAATCAAGCATTGGTCAACAAATTTCACAATATCTTTTTTCATATTGATCCACCAAAAGTTTTCTCTCAAATCCCTATACATCTTGATGCTTCCCAGATGAATTGAGAATCTAGTGCTATGAGCTTCTTATAATATCTCCTTTTTCAATTCTAAATCATCGAGAACACATAACCGACCAAGAAATCTCAATTACCCATCCACGTGGATACTAAAGTTGTCTTGTTTCCTTGTTTCTACACCTTCTCTGATCTTCCTCAGCTGAGGATCTTTATTTTATTTAGCCCTAATTCTGTCAATTAACGTCGGTTGTACTTGAAGATTAGCTAATTGAGCACCAAGCTGATGTACCAATACCTTCAAGTCCAGCTTTCTCATATCCTCAAGGATAGGATTTTGAGAAGTGAGTAATGCTGCCATATTTCTAGAGGATTTATGACTCAAGGCATCAGCTACCACGTCATCTTTACTTGGATGATAATTTATGGATAATTCATAATCTTTCAAAAGTTCTAGCCATCTTCTTTGCCTCACGTTAACTTCTTTCCGAATAAAAATATATTTCAAACTCATGTGATCAGTAAAGACTTCACAATTTTCACCACACAAGTAGTGTCGCCATATTTTTAAGGCAAACACAACCGCCACCAACTCCAAATCATGAGCAGGATAGTTCTTTTCATGAGCTTTCAACTATCTAGAGGCATAAGCCACAATTTTACCATCATACGTAAGAACACAATTTAAACCTTCTTTAGATGCATCACAGTAGATTATAAAACCACAAGTTCCTGAAGGCAAGGTTAATATAGGAGCTGACACTAACCGCCTCTTCAACTCTTGTAAACTACGTTCATATTGATCTAACCACACAAATTTAACTCCCTTCTGAGTTAGGTGAGTAAGTGGACTAGCAATTTTAGAAAACCCTTCTACAAATTGCTTGTAATAGACTGCTAACCCAAGATAACTTCTTACCTCTATGACATTGGTAGGGCGATTCCATTGAACGATTGTTCCACTATCTTTGGGTCAACTGAAATACCATCTTTTGGGATTACATGGCCCAAGAATTTTATATGATCAAGTCAGAATTAACACTTGCTGAATTTAGCGTACAACTTCTTTTCACGCAAAGCTTGCAAAACAACCCTCAAGCGTTGCTCATGTTCCCCCAAACTCCTCGAATAAACCAAAATATCATCAATGAACACCACGATAAATCTATCAAAAAATTGCTTGAATACCCTATTAATCAAATCCATGAAAGCTGTAGGCGCATTCGTTAACTCAAAAGGCATGACAATGAATTCATAATGTCCATACCTTGTCCTAAAAGTAGTCTTTGGCACATCATCATCTTTTATCTTCAATTGATGATACCCAGAACAAAGGTCGATCTTAGAAAATACCCGAGCTCCTTGAGGTTAATCAAATAGATCATCAATCCGGGGCAAAAGATATTTATTTTTTATCGTCACCTTGTTCAGTTCTCGGTAATCTATACAAAGTCGCATACTATCTACCCTCTTTTTCACAAATAAAAGTGGAGGTCCCCAAGGTGATACATTAGACCTGATGAAGCCCTTATCCAAAAGCTCTTGTAGTTGTGTTTTCAATTCAGAAGGTGCCATCTAGTATGGTGTCTTAGAGATAGGTGCTGTACCAGGCATTAAATCAATATAAAACTCAATCTCTCTATTAGGAGGCAAGCTAGATAAATCTTCGGGAAATACATCAGGGAATTCTCTAAAAACATGAACATTTTCTAGCTTTACCACCTCCTTACTTGTGTCTTTTACATATGCCAATTAACCACAACAACCCTTCCTAAGAAACTTCCTTGCTTACATAGTTGAAATCAACCTTGGAAAAGTGTCATTATAACTTCCTGAAAAAGAGAATTCAAGTTGATTTGGAGGTTGAAAGATAACTTTCTTTGAATGGCAATCAACAGTAGCATAATATTTTGATAACCAATCCATCCCTAGAATAACATCGAAATCCCGTATATTTAACTCCACCAAGTCCATAGGTAATAATACATCAACAATCCACGGTAAACAATTCTTGAAAACATGATAAGCAATCAAGAAATCATCGGCGGGAGTATCAATACGTAATTCATAATTTAGAAGCTTAGGCCGTATATCAAGTTTCTTTGCAAAGTCAATGGAAGTAAAGGAATGCGTGGCACCAGGATCAAACAATGCATAAGAATATTTTGAGGCAATAGAAATATTACCAGCAACAACTGTATTAGAAGCCGTTGTATCCTTTTCTATCATCGCAAAAACTTTCCCTATAACATCCTCGATTTCGAGCTCGTAAGGATTTGCCATAAGGTCTAAAAGGGATCAATCATGGGCCATTGACCATGGATCGATCAGTTCGATCGGCAAGGAATCACGGATTGGCCATGGTCCAACCGACCGACCGACTGACTGGTCACAAATTAGTCGAAGTATCAGCCGTGAGTCTCTACCAATCATATCAATGGGATAGGATCACCAGTTCATAAGATAACCTTTTGATCACGAGCATTGGTCATGGGATGATTTTGGATCGGCGGATGGTCACGACCGGTCATATCGCCGGTCGCAGGTGATTCCACCCGGCTATGCATTGATATGTGCATGATCTGACGCGATCAAATGCGATCGTCTTCCAACCAAAAATGTATCATTCTCTATTTAATTCTTAGTGATCAGAAAGGATTCTTGAATTGGTGATGTCCGATCGTGGATCAGTAATACACTGGCCATGAACCATACTAGTGGATCGGGTGTCGATCAAAATGAGCCTCGCCTTGGGATAGACCCGGCTATTCCATCACTAACTCTAAGGTCCATGAGTGCCTTGGCTTAGTGCTAGGCCATGGGTAGCCTTAGGATTGGCCTTGAACCGACCGAAGGACCAAGGACCAAAAACAAAGGAAAAATCAATCGCGGCAAGCTCGATGGTAGGCCAGGGATTTACCCAAGGGCCAGTCCTAGACCTAGACAAGCACAGCCATGCCGACCAAAGGGCCGGCCAAGGTGCTGACCAATGCCAACCCCCTAGGTCAACCTACCCTATAAGGAGACGGTTTGGGCGAGTATGGGGCGTGATGGTTGAATATTGAGTGTATGTAATTCGGTTTTGTGTGGTGTATCTAATGATCCCTTCTCCAGTCCCAGAACCAACTTGGATGATAGAATTCTCTAGATTGCCTTCTTGATGAAGAAAATGACAAAATAGAAGAAAATTGTAGAACTCCCTCATTAAATGAAAGGGGTGAGTTGTTCTTTGAATATTCAAAAGTCATGATGGTGGCCAAAAAAATATTTGAATATTCTAGAAAAAAGGCGGCGTATACGTGGACCAATCGGAAAGTGATACATGAGCCCTCATTAATGACTGAAGGTTTTAGAATTGCCGAGTTGGCAACTATAGCACTATTATTGTCAAATTTCATTACATGCTCATTAAATGCAGGGTATAGGTGGACTAATGGGAGAGTGAAAAGCGGGCCGTTGTCGATGATGCCTAAGGACTAGGTTGCCAAGTGAAGTCTTTAGCCATGCCAACTCACTTTTTAGATGTAATCATGAGGCAAAGTAGGCTTGCCACCCAAGAATATTAGGCAGCCCTATGGAAACTTAAGATTGGGTCTTAGGACTAGGTAATGATGGCACCAAGGGCTATAAATAAGAGGAGCCCCTTCTCATTTCCTCGGGGGTAATTACACTATAAGTGCCAAAATTTGTGTACGACACTCACTTTGGTGCCAAAAGTTTCTGTCGAATCACTTAAGTGCCAAATCGGAGGAAAAACGATCATTTTGGTGCCACCGGCAAGACATTCCAGCCAAAATGATTACGTGGCTTTTATATTTTTTTTTTTAAAAAAATCGACGTGGCAAAAATTAAAGATTACTGTCCACGTGGAATAGCATAAAACGATGCCATTTTCCTTTCTTCATAAGAAATGACGTTGTTGTATGCCATTCCACGTGGACTCACTTACAAAATGACGATGCATTGCTCTATGGCCAAAACGGCGTCGCTGAAGAGGGAGAAAAATAGGGTTCGTACCATACAAACTACGATTCTCGCTCAACGCCGGCCATAGCTCGCTCACCCACTGCCATTCGCTCGCCCGCCGTCGCTCAGCCATTGCCGTAGTTGTGCCGTCATTCACGGTCGTTCGCTGGCTATGTCCCCAACTCTCGCTCACTCAAGTTTGTCATGTTCTCTACGTGGGTCGATTTAGTGAAAAATTTAGGGTTCCGACGGGCAAGTTAGGGCACGGAGGGAAAATTGAGGGCACGGCTCAGGAGGAAAGTGGTGGGGATCTTACTTTTATGGGGACCAAATAGAAAAATTTAGGGTTCCATCGTTCGCTTTCTTTTGTGTGGACCGAATAAAAAAATAAGGCACGGAGGGGAAAATGGGGGCTCGACTCGGAGGGAAACAATGGTGGGACCTTACTTTATTTAATTAGTTGGACTGCTTCTGTGGGGGACCGAATGTGATTGAATTGAAAAATGGGTGGTGGGGACCTCACTTAGTTTATTCAATTCGGCTTCCTTTGTTTATGTAAAGGGACCAAATTGAATAAATTGGTCGCATTTGTTTCTTTCGACAAAACGACAAGGACCTGCATGTGAAGTTGTTGATTCTATCATGTGGTCCCAAAAACTAATGACTTTGTTTTCCTTGGGTGCAGCATCGACATGGACGAGAATCAGGTAGGCGTCATTGTTTGCTATGGTGAAGAGTATGTTATTGGCGCCGAGGATTGGGAATATATTGGTGGAAATGAATATACTATCTATATCAATGTTTGGAAGCCATCATATATTGATTTTGTGAGGGATTTGGTATATTTTTTACGATGCAAAGTGCAAAAACTATATTACTGTGTTCTTTGGAGAGAATTGAAGGATGGCTTGAGATTTTTTAATGAAGCTAATGGTATTAAGGATATCAGTTACCAAAGCTAGGATATATGTTGAGTATTATAGTGATGATGAGGATGGTGAGGATGAGGATGAGGATGGGGATGGGGATGAGCGGACCACCACCGAAAAAGGAGAAGTGAGGTCCTACTCAAGCGACTAATCAGGTCGGGGATGAGTTTAGGTTAGATGAAGGGCAAAATGAGAGGGAGAGAAGTCATATTGATAGAGATGAACAAACAGGGAGATATCTTGAAATCTTGGGTGAAGATGTGGGCGATGAAGACTTCATTGGATTAGAATTGCTCTAGTTATGTTGTGCTTGTTGAGAAATTTGAAGTGTGCATGGTCTGTAAATTACAAATATCATGAACAACTGACTCAAAGCTAATTTTGCTGCAGCAAATGCACTACCATCTTAACACTTCCATTGTCTCTATTCTGTTTCTTTGGGTAACTACTGCTCTGGACTTCAATACAGAGGCACATGTTTTGTGATCATAGTATCACTACAAATATCAGGGGGAGACATAGAACCTTTAAGGCTCACTTGTTACCTCCTCAGCTTTTTGAAAAAATTGCTACAAATTGTCTCTCCAATGCCTCCTGTTTTTCCTCCTTTGCCTTAAAATCTGCTTCCATTGAGGACACTTCTTCCCTTAAACGTTCGATTTCTTCACGTAGTTTTGTAACAAAGGGGTCCTCTCCTGTCAGCTCCAGTTTCACCTGAGAAGAAAAGGTGGCTAGATTTTGTTAATACTTTTCCATAATTTTCTCTAGTGTACAAATGACCTCAGAGATAGTTTCATGTGCTTTGCATTTGCTTTCGACCTTGGTACTGAAGATGATGTCTATTGTGTTTGCTACATTGGTTATGATCTTTGTGGTTCACTGAAAAGATTCATTTATTTTTATTTTTTTGGTAAATGGTAATAATATATTGAGCTTTAAACCAACAATATACATAAGATCCGGTGCCACAAAACTTGCACTTAACAAGACAAACAAGTCATAGTGAGTGGAAGGGAGCCGAATGCAAAAAACAGCCACTAGACAAAGCAGCAGCAACCAAAGAAGAGCAGGTACAAGCCAGCACTACCCAAAGCAACAACAAGAACCACCTAATGAAACCCCTAGGCTGACATCACCGCTCTCTAAGACAGCAACCCTCCTAGTGATCCGCGGTCAGCAGCAAAGTGAGCGGAACCCTCATACTAGCAGACAGCAAACCACCGAGAAGTCAGTAGCCTCGACCCTTCCAAAAGCAGCCTCTGCTCCACTCCAAGGAAAACTAAGGATCCGCGGGAGTAGAAGAGAAAATACAAAGATCTATCCCCCAATTACATTGAAGTCTCATGTTTCTCGGGTTATCATCAACATTTCTGAACGTTAAGGCCTTGTCCTTAAGAACTTTAAGGAGGTGGTTTTTTTAAGGCCAGAACCGCCAATGTATGGTCTCCAAACAGGATGTCATTCCTGAACTTCCAAATAAGGTGGCAAAGAGCACCAAACGAAAAGTGGGCAATGGAACGATAGAAATCCTTGCCGAGGAGAAACTTCAACGCCCACTGAAGGTTCTCTGACCAAGCCCTGTTGCGCCAAGGGAGGTTTCACTTAGCCGCCCAAAAGAAATTAAAGCTGGCTGTGATTCAACACCCAAAAAATAGATGATCGATGGAATCCGGCGTCAGTTTGCAAAAAGCACACACCGCATCCCCAATCCTACCGTACGACAAAAGCAAGGCTTGGGTGGGAAGACTGTTCTTGATAATAAACCAGAGATTGAATTGATATCTCGAAGTGATAGCACTGTTCCAGATCAAGGAAGCTCAATCAACCCTAGCCTTCTTCCTTCTGACAGCATGCCACGCCGAAGCCACCAAGAATAAACCGGAAGAGCTTTCTACCCAAGTAAAACAATCTGGTACCTGAAATAGGATAGGAAGGGGCTGCTCCCAAGATTCTAACATTGTCTTTATGGACTGCCCAAACGATGAAAAAAGCTCCGCCACCATAGCGTGCCTAGATAAACCAGAGTTATAGATCATCGAGTCTGAGTAAACAAGATCTAGGGGGCCTCTCGTGTGCCAGTGATCAAACCAGAAGGAGACTGACTAGCCATCCCCTAACCTCTAGAGGAAGGAGAGTCGAAATTCGGTTTTGAGGTGGAGGATTCTCTTCCAAGCCTAAGAGTAGAAAGTAGGCTTCCTAACCACCCAGAAGCTCTTCCTTTTCAGGAAAGTCGAGTGGATCCACTTGCACCATAAGGATTCCTTGTCTGTAAACAGGATCCAAATGTGCTTCAGCATCGCTGCCTTGTTACAATCCCTCAACCTACGAAAGCCAAGCCCACCTTCCTCCTTTGGAAGGCACACGTCTTCCCATGAAACTTTCGCTCCACCCTTCCCAAGGCCCGAACCCTTCCAGAGAAATTGTCTGAGGATCTACTCAATGCGGTCCAAAACTGCAATAGGGATAGTAAAGACACTTGCCCAATAGGCTTGGATCGCATGAAGGATTGACCTTATTAACTGAAAACGGCCAGCAAAGGAGAGAAAGCGCTGTGTCCAGGACTGGACCCTGGCCGTTATACGATCAACCAGGGACACACAGTCTACCTTGCCGAGCCACGAGGAGATAATAGGAACTCCCAAGTAAAACACCGGCAACTTCCCTTCAAGAAAACCAAGGGCAAGAAGAATCTCACTCCACAGCTCAACCGACCCCCCAGCAAGAAAGATCTCACTTTTATTGTTGTTTGGCTTCAATCCACTCCATGCCGAGAAGGTATCCAAACTTTCTTTCAAGAGAGATATTGAGGCCATATCATCTCGGCAAAGGAGAAAGACATCGTCCGCAAAGAACAGGTGAGATAACCTCATAGCCTTGTATCTCTAGAAAAAATTGAATCTTGGTTGCGTAGCATGAGTAGTAAGGAGAGAAGACGTCCATAACCAAAGTGAAAACGTAGGGAGACATGGGATCCCCCTGACGAAGGCCTCGGCTACTAGGGAAAAACCCATGTAGTTCCCCATTCTAGGAAATAGAAAACTTAGGAGTGTGCACACATACCATAATAAGCCGAAGAAGGTGGTCCGAGAAGCCAAACGCACGAAGAACTAGATCAAGAAAGTCCCAGTCCACTGTATCATAAGATTTCTAAAAATCCACCTTGACAGCACACTTAGGAACATGGTGGCTGAAGATGGAAACCAACAAATAACTCCTGTGCAAGAAGAATATTGTCTTTGATTTGCAGCCCTTTGACGAAGGCATTTTGAGAAGGGCTGATGATACCTTGAAGAACTGCCGCCACACGGTTAGCTAATACATTGGTAACACATTTATAAATAGTATTACAACAGGCAATAGGCCGTAGTCGTTGACCGAAGTCGCATTAGTTACTTTCGGGATCAATACTAGGATGGTGTTGTTGATCTCCCTTAGAAGTCTCCCCGTGGCAAAGAAATCCTTCACCACATCAATGACTGACGGCCCTACCAGCTCCCAGTTGCTCTTAAAAAACTCGACACCAAACCCATCCGATCCCGGAGCCTTCCCACGAGCAAGGGAGAACAAGGTATCATGAATCCCTCATCAGAGAAGGGACAAGAGAGAAAACAAACCTGATCCTCGTTAAGACGGCACCGAATAACCTATTGTAGGAACAGTAAAGAGGGTGTGGAGGACATGGTGCACGGTGCGAAAAGCTCCTGAAAGTGAGAGACGAACGAAAGTCCTCCAATGAGTCTTCTCTAACTCTGCAAGAAGTTCGTTGGTTGAGTCCTGCTGATGGCCAATCTGAGCTAGCCTGAAAGCATTCCTCGATGCAACAACCCTTACGGAGATGTTAGAGATTAATTTATTAAACCTTTCGGAGATGTTAGTCTTCTCTAACTCTACAAGAAGTTAGTTGCTCACGTCAAATGTGCTCCCGAAAAGATTCATTTATTAAACCTTGCATTACCCTTGAATCTGAATTTTTGTTCATACGGAAAACCTACTCTCTCTCTCTCTCTCTCTCTCTCTCTCTATAGATATGTAACTTCTTTGAAGTAGGTAATTGCCTTCAATTTGTCTTTTTATTACTCATTGATCCGAACCTTATGTTTAAAGTTCAACCAAGATTATCTTAGAAAGAAAGGAGCTATATGAGGGTGTAGCACATTTGACGTGAGCAACTGACCAGCATTCTCCACAATAGTAAACCAACAAGTCCGGGTTCCTTTTTCATTCCCAAATGTCGCATGAGTATTGACCTGAATCATCGTCAATAGAGGACTTGCAAATCGAATTCACATTCTGCGTAGCGGAAGCTAGAAAAGAAAGTCATTAGGAATGCATGATATATAGCTGGAGTATAGATAGAAATATAATTACAGAAAGACACTGTAATATATATTAATTACATGATAATATAGTGTGCCTGCTGCTCCCGAATTGATTGTAGTGTGCAATTCTATAGTTGGTGAACATAAGAAGAGTTGACTTTCAATGTTCTCTCTTTTGATATTTTGATCATCTATGGTTCAATATGACGAGAAGATTATCTCAGATTCAACTCGAAAATATGAAGAGTTCAAGAAAATCATCTCAATAGTGTTTTGTGGCAATTCGGTTTCGTCGCCATCAAATCTGCAGCAACATGATATATGTATTAGTGTGTTTTGAAGGTGTAGCATCGTGCATCGTGTGTATTATGCCTACTGCAGAAGAAGTGTGTCAAGCGATAGTACGTTGGAATGGTGTTCTGTTCTCTGGAAATGTGTAATATTCTAATAAGAGATTGCGTCATCTTATTACTCAGAATGAAACCAAACAGGCTATCCTAGGTTATTATGGGCCCTCACTTGGCTTAAAAATATGACAAGTGTTCGTCCTCGAATCACACGTCCATATAAATCGCTTTATAATGTTTTATAATATATTTATAATGCCATACCGAGAGAGAAGTTCATGACGTCCATTTCAGAACGTCGCGTTTCAGTCGGTGGTTGGCCGTTCAACCCCACCAACTCGCAGGATTTTATATAGGCGTAAAGACCGGCATAGGGGTGCTGGCTTCCAATTATTAGGCACCTGGCTGAGGATTCAAAGTACCATCTTCCAGCGCATCCGTATGTCACTTTTTTTTGGCAGCATCCGTTTGTCACTTTGATTTTTTACATCTTTGTCATTTTTTTTTCTCAGAAATTTTCTCTTTCCGTTTATTCCCAAACGAAAGTTAAGATCTTTTTTTGGTCTGAAAAAGTAAGATCTTATTCAGCTTAGTTTTTCCTCTCTCTTTTTTTTCCTCGTTGGTTTTTTAGTCTAACTAATGCTATTATTTTCATTTTCAACTCATCTTTTGAGCTTAAAAATGTACTCTCTTTTTTTTCCAAATTAATCTATTAATGTACAATTTTTGAGTTGATTATAGGAAAAATTACGGTTTTTGTCCCTGTACTTTCAAGTTTGTCTAATTAAATCTTTGTACTTTTAATATGTCTAGTCAAATCAAAGTTTTTCAATTTTTTTTAACAAGTTCCACCCACATAAAATTTGGCTAAAGAATATTATGATGTGACATGGAGAAAACCTTTCCAATGTTAACATCCACATTTGTTTAATTGTAACCACATCATACTCTGATGACGTCATCTACATTAGCTGAATTTGTGCACAAACGTCCATGTGAGCAACCGCATACTTTGGTGTTGTTCAGTTGCTAAGTCCATTGAATTTGGCCAAATTTGATTTTGAATAGGCTTGATTATAAAATTTGTGAAAGTATGATGGTTTGATTAAAACAAATAAAAATAAGAGAGACTTAATAAAGAAAAAAGTGTGAAAGTACTATGATAGAAAAATATTTTTTTTCTTTATTATTCGGAAATCACATTTGGGGTAAGAAATTTGGGAGAAAATTGTCATTTCAGTCCTTAATCTGTTGTAAGGATTTCATTTTAGTTCCAAATTTTCAATTAAATCAATGTAGTCCTAAAATTTTGCTTGAAAAGGCAATCAAGTACCGTTGCCCAATTCTAGCCCGAAATTGCAAATGCGGCCCTTGAGTCATCATTCTCCATCCAACACGGTAGGACTGACAACCTGAGCGGACAAACTCCATCGCAACAATTCCCTTTTTTCTTTTTCTCTTTTTTATTTTTTCCCCTCGATTTTTATTTCTTTCTCTATTTTTCCTCTTCCCATTCCACCACCCACTCCAGGTCGCAACCTCGGCCGCACGACATGGACACATCACCGCCGTTGGACTCTCTCTCAGCGAGCTCAATGCTGAACATCCATGTTCGTTGAGCTTGTGGCCGTGGAGATCCCAGCGAGCTTGACGGCCATGGGCCGAGCCTCCAGATTTCCGTGCCCGTCGATCTTTCGGCCATCGAGAGTGAGAGCGAGATGACTCGGTTGGTTCAAAGGCTCGAAAGAAAGAAACCGATTTGGCGGAACAAAATTGAGCAATTACCTCTTGATCTGTGTTGCCAAAGCCAGCAAAATCTTACCTCAGCAGGCATGGCAACTCTAATGGCGAACACGCGATTAAACAAACGAGAAAATAAAATGCAAATAATGACATCAACATCACTAACTATTGAATAAATTGTTCGGCTACGATACATAGAATGATCGACAATGTCTATATCATTATGTCAGCAATTTCAGGAGAGATTTCGCAGGGAGGACTTGATTTTATTCAAAAAATTAATGTTATATTGAATCATATGAAAAAGTGTAGGACCGAACTAAAATATGTACGATAATTTTAGAACTAAAATAGCAATAAATTGAATTATAAAGCACCATTAGGCCGGCTTCAAGAAGCACAATTAGGCCGGCTTCGAGAAGCACAATGAACTTTAAGCCATCTCATATATCCCGGGCTTACGTGACTTGGTGAATTGTCTAAGAAGATTATATCAGAATTTGGTCATCCCATAAACTTAAGATGGACTGCTGCATACCTGCAAAAGTAGAAGGAGATTGTCATATGTTAATAAGTTGCAATGAACGTTGCAAAGCAAAGAGGCAATTTCTTAGGGGAAAATGCATCGGATGTCCTCAATTCCGTATACAGTATGCAAGCTCTAAAACTTTAAAGTGATTTAATTAAGCTTTACATCTTTTTCAAAGGTGTAGTCAAATCGTTTGATGAGTAGTACCTAAAATTGCCCCCTTACCAACTAAAAGCTGCCAATGCAGCATCCTAAAATTATACTTTTTAGTTTTATTTTTTGAATTTAATTGCATTTTCAGTCAAAGTTCAAGAGATATTTGAACCAAATAAAATGTCTAGAATTCCTCTGCGCTTCTCGGTAGAGATAAAGGACATAAATTGAACTAATTAAAGATTTTGAGATTTGATAGCATTTCATATATAAGGTTTAGGAACACTTTTTTTCATAATATTTTATGCATGACAAGTCATATTCAAAAGCCGAAAAAGGGTACACCATATCTCGTAAACCAAATTTCATGTACCGATTGCATCAGCTCTAGCATCATTCAATTTGCAATTGTATTTAGCCATGAACAAAAATTTAGTAGGCACCGTCTGGGGCGCACTAAAGCACTTACTTTGGCACGCCTGGGAATTTTCATATAACGAGGAAGCTGAAAATGCCTCCTCTTTTGTCGATAATCATACGTATGTGATGCATGTACACATGGTCAATTTTGTCTAAATTTCTCATTCCTTGTTCATTTTTATCCCTCTCTTGCCTGATTTGAGACTCTGACAACTTACTAATTTCTAGCTGAAAGTATCGATTTCCTAAAATAAAAAATTCGTTTAAAAAAAAGGTCAATATGTATCGACTTGCGATCGCGGCACTTTAAGTTAATTCGTATACTTCAAGTTTTTCTGGGTATTTATTTATGTTTTGGAATTAGATTATATTTGACCGAAAGCGAAAATTCTTAAAATGAGGATGATATTAATGTATTTATAAAGAAAAAGGAATTCTTTGTTGATTTTGGTCCTAAAGCAAAATATGAAAAGTAAAGGAATTGAAATTGGAGGTAGTGCAATTAAAGGTTGCAGGAAAGGTGAATGGTACAGAGAATTTAATAGTACTGGAAAGGTAAAATTGAATGAAATTTTATTATAAGTAAAATTGAATGAAATTTTATTATAAGTAAAATTGAAATTGATTGATGGAGAAAAGCTCTACAAAGATTACAACTAACTTCTTAGTATCATTTACAGTTCTTAGTAAGCAATTGTCTTTTGCGAGATCTTAGGCATCATCTCTTATTATCTAATAGTTGTTATCCACAAAAGAAGTAATAAATTGCAAGATTATAGGGTTAATCAACTGGCTCCACCGGTCCACCCATGCGCTTGTGTTGACCCATCATCTTTGTCTTCGAGCTCCAATTTTTATTTAGCGAAATTTGCAATAGCTGATTGTCAATAACCTTCGTCTACTGGTGAAGGTTCTCATTCATAATTTCTTTATTATTTGCTCCCGACGACTTTACAAAAGAGTTATCAATTCTCCTATAGTTGTCAAATGTTTCCTTCTTTTTTACTAAACTTTGCTTTAAAGAGGAGCTTACCACTTGTTATCGTTACTGTCATTCCTTCACATCAATTGGGTCAACTTTAAAGCTTTTTGGACATATCCTGCTTCCAAGACAATCATATTTGATCCGTCATGGTTAAAGAATCAAGTATATTACGCATGTGTTTGGGCTCATAGAATCTCAAAGTCATGACTGATTGGCATCCTTATATTCCTGGACTCGCTAGATAAGACCTCGATTGTAAATATTGTGCCGCTCGCTTTTAATACTTTATTAGTCACCGTGTATGCACCGTGTAATCGGACTCAAATTTCGATCACCAAAAAAAAAAAAAAAAAAAAAAAAATTGGGCTCAAATCAATAAATATGTTTCCCCCCATCCTGTCAATATAACCGGCGGTTGTGCCTAGCTATTCTTAGATGCCGCATTCTACCATCTCATGCCACTGCCTTAGCCTTAAAGTCTCTAAGTTTGTTTTTTGTTATGTTGTGGATTGAATTCGTGACTCTTGTTTAATTGGTGTTCGGTGAAAATAGGGGTGCGAGTTAATACTTGATACTTGTGCAGTGAATTTGTGGCGTAGAGGCACTGCCACAATTAACTTCATAGAGGCGTACAGGCCCAGCCCCCACATCGATGTGGAACAAAGTTGATCCTGCGTGCATATAAGCGTTATTAGTCCGTGATGCAGTTTTGGGAATAATTCACACTGATTGAAACACATCGATACTTGTGTTCTTCATTCCTATATTCACTTTTTCCCAAGAAGCTTAATGAACAAGTCGAAGTTACTAATTCATTCCAAAGGATGAATTGCCTTTGTTTTCTTTAGCTTGGTCTATTATTTGGGGAAGTATTGCCTATTTCACAAAGGGAAGAGAAGAGATGTAAGAGGTGACAGAGAAGCATGAAACCTTTACCAGCCTGAACTACTTAGCGGTTTCATGGTTTGATTTGATAGAGAGAATGCAAGCTACTAGAATATGGAGGCTATTAATTGAGAAGGCAAAGTACCTGTACCCAAAACTAGGATTTTAACAGATAAACTAAAACTCTCTTACTAATTAAGTACATGTACATGAGTTGCCTTTGTTTTCTTTAGCTCGATCTATTATTTGGGGAAGTATTGCCTATTTCACAAAGTGAATAGAAGAGATGAAAGAGGTGACAGACAAGCATGAAACGTTTACCAGCCTGAACTACTTAGTGGTTTCATGGTTTGATTTGATAGAGAGAATGCAAGCTGCTAGAGTATGGAGGTTATATTACCTGATATGACCCTCTTACTTCCCCTGCCGTCTTGAAAACTGAGTTATTTTATCAGTTTCACGTTTCTTGTGCAGCAAGCATATAAGTGATGTCTTTGATTACTTCATCTTCATTTGATACCAGTACTATTGGTCTATAAATATGCATAAGCATGTTCCAGGTTTTCTTCAGAGTTGACATTTGTGCCTACACTCTTACTTATGGCTGAGCTAGTTGGGATGGAATCCGATGGAATAGAGTCAAGTAGAAAGGAGTTATCAGAGCTAGGAAGAAGTTTTAGATCATCATTTCGACTTCATGCTTCGAGTCTTCGAAGCACTTTATCTGTGAGCGCAACAAAAGATGATATTAATGATGAATATGATCTACAATGGGCTGTTATAGAGAGGTTGCCAACTTTTGAGCGGTTGAGGTCCTCACTGTTTGATAAGGAAAACGATGGAAGGGTGTTTGATGATAAAGGAAAGAAGGTGGTTGACGTTACCAAGCTTGGTGCACTGGAACATCATTTTTTGGTGGAGAAGCTCATCAAGCATATCACAGATGACAACCTTAATTTGTTGCGCAAGATCAGAAACAGAACAGAAAAGTAAGCTTATTCTTCTCCTGTTAATAATGGGAGTTGCAAAATATTCAGAAAGTCTAATGGATATAGAGACCTAGAAACAATAAGAGCCTGTGCGAGCATTATATATTTGTGCAGACTAAACAGCATGAGAGCCTAAAAGTTCATTAACAGATGAAAAAAATACCTCTGTTCATAAAATACATTACTAGGTACATGCTTGCAGTTGACCTATGTAACAGGCCACATTGTGCCGGTCCCATGTTGGCCAACTTATTTGAATGAGGATTTGGTTTCGTACTTGTTTTTATTTCTTCTTTTCTTCCACAAACTCATCGTAAGGCTTTTTTATTTCATGTAAGTAAGGAAAAAATATTGCTGTCGAACTGTTTTCCCCAGGGTTGGTGTCATATTGCCCATCATAGAAGTCAGATATCTGAATTTATGTATTCAAGCAGATTGTGAGATAGTTCAAGGAAAGCCCCTGCCCACTCTCTGGAATTCTCTGAAAAGCATGCTCCGTGTAAGTACCTTTCATGTAGAGTAGATTGTAGGAATTCTTGCTAAATCCTTTTGATTTCTTGCTGGTCTCCATTAATGAACAAACAGATGAATATTCTAGATTGAATCCAATAAATGTGAACTGCTTTCCAAGATGTATGTATATACCCTCACCAAATTTATATGCAAGTTCTTAACTCCTGTCATCTTGCATGTAGTATTTCTGTGCGTACAAATGCTTGTACTTTCTTTATGCCTGAATAGAATCAGGCTAAGAAGGTACTTGTCCTCCTTGAAGAGGTTAAGGAATTGTTGTTGATCATTGTCACACGTGTTTCAAAAAATATTAGTGCTAATTAGAGGCTATACATAGGTAACTGCAGCAAAACCATAATATCTCCAAGTTCTCCTTTGCCAACACTGTTTTTCCTTTCATCCTTCTGCTGCAGCAACACTCATCATGTAATATGCTTTGCATTGTAGTATGACTGAACTACTCCTAACCATTCTGTGTGCTGCAGAAAAATTTCAACAGATGTTTTTGGCATTATGTCAATTTGCCTTAAATGGTTGCTGCTTCCTACAATTCACTAATTCAAGTCAATTGGAACTTTTATTCAGGGTATTCCTGCAATGCCAGGATCAGAGTTACATAAGGCCAAAATAAGCATCATCAAGGATGTCAGTGGAATTATAAAGCCTGGAAGGTTTGTTATACTGTTTCAGCTCTTCCAATCTCTCTGGATGATCTCTGGAAAATCGTGCCCCATCTTTCATCCTCATAGCAGTCCTACTGTCTTCAACTACTTCATTCACTTCTAGCTGCAGTTATTTGCATCACCTACACACGATTTAATGTCCAGACTTGATGTTGGCTTTAAAAGGCTAAGTACTTACCTTTTACAATGAATGTTTCCGAACGTGAGCATAAACTCAAGACCCACATATTAGCTAGCGATAAATTTCGTGAGCATTGGCTGGTTCTTTATATTTGAGAACAGAGTCAATCATTGGCGATCTGCAGCATAATTGCCCAATGAAAAGTGTTATGAAGTTTGAGAAGCTTGCTAGTAAACTGTAGTCAACATGCATTTCTTTACACTGAACTCACCCGCATGGGAAACATGGACAATAACCAATTCCTTTAAGAAAACCATGTTCCTAACAACCCTATTATAGAGATAAGCACAAGCTTGATGATATGAGAGTACATGATATTTGTTGTGCCTTTTCTTGCCACAGAATGACTCTACTGCTTGGACCTCCTGGATGTGGGAAAACTTCCTTTTTAAAGGCTCTTTCAGGGATTCAAAGCAAATCACTCGAGGTTTATGCTTGCTCTATGCTTAAGAACTTCTATGTCAAACTGCACTGGCTTAACAACAATACCAACATACTGCATGTATGGCTTACAAATAATGTGTAATCTGAGACTGAATGAAGCTCAAGATAACACATGCTGATACAATCTTATGTGCATAGAATTTCTTTGCAATTTATGGCTAATTGGAACAGAACTATTTTGTAGTCTATGGGTAGCTAAAGGCACAGACCTTGAAGTTCAAAGTCAGCTAATTAAAAGCAATCAAAATATCCAGTGAGCTCTTATTTGTCTGTCTTCGTGTTTGACATTCTCTCCTGTTCCCTATGTTATCTGATAGGTCACCGGAACAATTTCATATAATGGCCACAAGCTTGATGAGTTCATCCCCCAGAAAACATCTGCTTACATAGGCCAAAATGATCTGCATATTCCAGAAATGACTGTGAGGGAAACACTGGACTTCTCCGCCCGTTGTCAAGGTGTTGGAAGCAGAGAAGGTGAATATACTTCAAAGTGAGTGTAGCTCTGTCTCTTGGAAACTGTGTTAAACAACCATCTTTTGTTTTTTCTGGTTGCAAAGGTATCATGATGGAGATCAGCAGAAGGGAGAAGGAGGCAGGAATCGTTCCAGATCCCGATATAGATACTTACATGAAGGTACATTTAGTGACAATTTCTAACTTTTTTCTCTCTGCCCATTTCAAGGTACCATTTGAGTCTCCTGTTTTGTCACTGGAAAAAAGCCAAATTCACTCCCAGTATTAAATCATTCCTAGAGGCTGAGTTGAATATCGCTTGGTTGTTTTGTTGGAAGACAAATTTGTGACTTTTGCACCTTATCATACAAAAGGATGCATGAACTGATTTTTAAGGTATAATTTCAACAGTTGAGGGGTGGGTAAGTTACTCGCACTTCTATTTATTCTTTGTCAGGGAAACAACTTTCATAACTGGAATGGCCAGGATGTAACATCAGCATTAATTGTTTCTTAACCTAGTTAGTAAAAGTTCTACTTTGAGTGGGGTGCAACCAGTGCGATTAGTAGTTACAGATTCTTCGAAACATAATTAGAGAAAACCAAGCCACTGGCTTACTGGTTAAGGAATTGAATGGTGTGTGTGGCATAGGCCCAAAAGAATAATAATAAATAAAAGGTTTGAGTCCCCATACAACTAGTTCAAACGATCCCATGTTTGGTACCCATCCGGTCTTAGGCTCGCATCTCACTAATCCATTGGATTAATCGGTGCATTTAATGTGCCCAGGTTTACCGATCCAAAGTGAGCTCCTTATGAAAAAAGGAAATATATGTTTTTTTATAGTCCATTTCATTCATGACTGGTCAGCTGGACATAAATTACATTCACTGAACTGCGTAATTTCTTATAACTATTTTCCACTTCTAGAACTCCTGTTGATGATGATCGTGTCTTGTTTACCAGGCAATTGCGCTCAAAGGACTTAAAAGAACCCTCCAGACAGACTACATTTTGAAAGTAAGTTCTTTTGACTGATCTGACAGCCAAAGTTTGCTGTACCTCAAATGTTTAAGCAGAAACTTCTGGTTATGTTTTCAACTTCTTCACAGATCCTAGGGCTGGATATCTGCACAGACACATTGGTTGGAGATCCCATGAGAAGAGGCATATCAGGTGGTCAAAAGAAGAGATTGACTACAGGTAGAATGCCAAAATTCTGGCAGATGCAGCAAATCACATAAAGAATAAACAATGTTTCACTGTCATTTCAGAGTTTTGGCTACTTGAAATTCCAAAATCTTATCCGACAAGTTGACATTCTGGTAAAAATTGCACAGCGGAGATGATTGTAGGCCCAAATAAAGCTCTGTTCATGGACGAAATAACAAATGGATTGGACAGTTCGACGGCCTTTCAGATTGTTTCTTGTCTTCAGCAACTAGCACATTTAACTGATGCCACTATACTGGTTTCACTTCTTCAGCCTGTGCCAGAAACATTTAATCTTTTTGATGACCTTATTCTGATGGCTGAAGGGAAAATTGTCTACCAAGGCCCCCGTGACCAAGCTTTGAAGTTTTTTGAGGATTGTGGATTCAGGTGTCCCGAAAGAAAAGGGGTTGCTGATTTCCTCCAAGAGGTAGTTAACACCAATTGGATTGTGCACGGCAAGTTAGCTTCCTTTATTGACCATTTATAATGTTGCCTATTCACATGCAGGTTATATCTAGAAAAGACCAAGCACAGTATTGGCAGCATCCTGAGCTACCGTACAGTTATATATCAGTAGATATGTTCTGGAACAAGTTCAAGGAATCTAACTGTGGGATGAAGCTAGATCAGGAGCTTTCAGACGCATTTGATAGGTCCAAAAGCCACAAAAACGCTCTTTCTTTTAACGTATACTCTCTCTCCCGATGGGAACTTCTTGGAGCATGCATGATGAGGGAACTTCTTCTCATGAGGAGAAATTCATTTATCTATGTTTTCAAATTAGTACAGGTGAAAATAAGCTCTCATACATATCCAGCAGCTTTTATCATGTATATTTCTTCCAATTTCTGTGCCTATTGAAGTCAAATCTCTAATCAATCTCCCTGATTTCATATATATAAAAAAACTTTAGAATTTGATTATTGTCATTTCTTGATGCAGCTTATTTTCATTGCATCTATCACGATGACTGTATTCTTGCGGTCTCGGATGGGAATAGATGTTTTTCATGCCAACTACTACATGGGCTCTCTGTTTTATGCACTAGTCATACTCCTCATGGATGGAATACCAGAATTGGTAATGACCGTTTCGAGGCTTGCAGCCTTCTATAAACAAAAGGAGCTGTACTTTTACCCTGCTTGGGCTTATGCAATTCCAGCATCTATACTGAAACTTCCTCTTTCACTGCTGGAATCTGTGGTTTGGACATCTCTTACATATTATGTGATTGGATACAGTCCAGAGATAGGCAGGTGAGTTTAATGAGAGTTCTTCATTATATGACCTTCTGTTGCCTCCTCCATAAACTTCTGTTACATTTTAACTCTATAAATTTTACTAGCATTTTACTCATAATTCGTGACTTCTATTGTTTTATGCTTATTTATGCAGGTTCTTCCGCCAACTAATACTGTTGTTCTCTGTGCACTCCTGCTCAATATCCATGTTCCGTTTTCTGGCCTCAATCTTTCAAACTGTGATTGATTCCACCACAGCTGGTAGTTTTGCAATTCTGATGTTGTTACTATTTAGCGGTTTCATCATCCCAAAATGTGAGGATGTTAACATCTCTATTCAGTTTGATTATGGATAATGAAGTGAGGCTTAATATTTCGCTTTGTCGCTGCAGCCTCTATGCCTGTTTGGTTGAAGTGGTGTTTCTGGGTCTCTCCACTATCATATGGAGAAATCGGACTTTCTGTTAATGAATTTGATGCTCCACGATGGAAAAAGGTGAGGGGCTTGAAGAAGTGAGAACAAGTATTTGGCTCCTGTAGCTT
Organism: Eucalyptus tenuipes; assembly: GCA_014182365.1. NCBI lineage: Eukaryota > Viridiplantae > Streptophyta > Magnoliopsida > Myrtales > Myrtaceae > Eucalyptus > Eucalyptus tenuipes. The sequence goes on from CM024538.1 coordinate 17,026,337, forward strand.
GAAAATAAGAAGCCACTTTAGTTGCAGAATTACTTAACCCATTTTATCTAGAAAAGTATATTGACATGCTAGTGCTATTGGTCAGCTAAACCAGCTTGGATACTGAAATATTCTTTTGTTAATGGTGCTGCGAGTGCGAGGACAAGAAATGAGTCGAACTGTTTATAAATCTGATGATCTCAGTTAGCAGACAGATGTTGATAATCTTTAGATCCTATGATTTCATTCTTGTAAATTTTTCTGTGCTAACTTCTTGCCAGAAATCAGAGTGTCTCCTTGATGATTATTAACTCATCCAGTTACTTGACTTTGATACAACACAAGTACTGGAGCAATGATCATATCCACTCTATAAAGACATAGTGGGTATAATTTTTAATCCATAGGCAGAACTAACTTCCTCTGCATTTCTCAATGCATTTTAACTTGTTTTGGCTTACATAACCTATAGATTGAACTAACTTCCTCCACAACTTTCAACGCAATCAGACTTGGTTTTGCTTTAAATGCATATTCACAGATATTGTCAGGAAACACTACAATTGGGCATGCAACCCTTCAAAGCCGAGGACTAAACTTTAATGGATATCTCTTTTGGATATCAGTTGGTGCCTTATTGGGGTTTACCTTACTGTTCAACATCGGTTTCACTTTGGCCTTAACTTTTTTGAAGCGTAAGTTTGTCATTTGGGGCATCTAGACTTCACTTTTTGGAGCATTAGTGCCTTGGATGTTCATGAAATCACTTTAAAACTTACAGCTCCGGGATCATCACGTGCTATTATTTCACGTGAGAAATACTTGCATAGCTGTGAAACTGAAGATTCTCACAACTGCATAAAGCATGAAGAGCCGAAGAAAGTTTCTACTGGACCTATGCAATCAAAAAAAGGTCGAGTCCTTAAGTCTCCCTTGCGCAATTATAGTCACACAATAATTAGGTTCGATGTTCCTTTAATTATTATTAAAATTGGCTTTTTTACTGCAGAAACAGGCAGGATGGTTTTACCTTTCACACCATTGACGCTTGTATTTAAAGATGTGCAATACTACATAGACACCCCTGTGGTAACCGTTAGAACTTATTTTTCATCCTGAAGTTGCAAGATGGAGCCTTCTGAATCCAACGAATGATATTGTCTCTTTCTCACTACATTTCCTTTTTGGGTTCTTAGGAAATGAGAGAACGAGGATTTGCACAGAAAAGACTGCAACTTCTGTCTGATATCACAGGTGCATTCAGACCTGGTGTTCTTACAGCATTGATGGGTGTGAGCGGAGCTGGGAAAACCACTCTTATGGATGTCCTTTGTGGGAGAAAAACTACCGGGTATATTGAAGGAGAAATAAAAGTCGGTGGTTATCCCAAAATACAAGAAACATTTGCGAGAATCTTTGGTTATTGTGAGCAAATGGACATACATTCCCCACAAATCACTGTGAAAGAGTCTGTCATATTTTCTGCTTGGCTTCGTTTAGATCCTCAGATTGACTCCAAACATAAAACAGTAAGATTACACTCCTGGCTTTGATAATTTTCTTTTTTTCGGCAATTATCAGATCAATCATGAACTGCATGTGCAGGAATTTGTCAATGAAGTCCTGGAGACAATCGAGCTTGATGGAATAAAAGATTTGTTAGTGGGCGTACCTGGTGTTAGTGGTCTATCCACAGAGCAACGGAAAAGACTCACGATCGCTGTAGAACTTGTTGCAAATCCTTCCATAATCTTTATGGATGAGCCTACAACAGGACTTGATGCTAGAGCCGCAGCGATTGTCATGCGAGCAGTGAAGAATGTAGCTGATACTGGAAGAACCATAGTTTGCACCATTCACCAACCCAGCATTGACATATTTGAGTCTTTTGATGAGGTAAAGTGTATATATTGTTAGGTGGAGGGGGACCACATGATTATAAAGAGCATTTATAATCTGTTGTCAATCAACAGTTGGCTTTCTTTCCAGCATGCTAAAACTGTTAGATGAATAGTTTGCAGATGGATCACAAGAGAAGATAATAGGGAAGATTTACTCACTTTGAAAGGAATCTTTCTTTTACTTCTTTCTGATTGAATGAAATGTTAAGACATGCCAATGTTTGCTGGTAATTTCTTGTGCAAAGCTTTTTAGTGCTTCTGTTAAATTTTGGAAGGCCTAATCTCTCTCTCTCTCTCTCTCTCTCTCTCTCTCTCTCTCTCTGAGCAGTTGGTTTTATTAAAAACTGGTGGACGGCTGATTTACTCTGGGCCCTTGGGGCATAACTCGACCAAGATTATAGAATACTTTGAGGTCAGTTTTTTGCAAGAACATGCAGATCTCAAAAGTTCTTCCCTTCCTTGTTATCTGACCACATAATTCTTATTAATTTTAACTGATGATAAATTAATATCTTCAGTAATTAACTTCTGTTCCACAGGGTATTCCAGGGGTGCCAAAGATTAAGAGCAACTACAATCCGGCTACATGGATGCTAGAGGTGACTTCTACCTCAGCTGAAGCTGAACTTGGCATTGATTTTGCTCTAATGTACAGAGACTCGGCAATATTTCAGTAAGTTCATCCTCTGCCACTCTTGAGTGCGCAACAAAAGTGTAAGTGCTTGACAATTGTTTGAAATGGTCCATTATAATACGGTACTTTGAAGTTATCCTGCCTTTTTCTATCATAATCAAAATACAGCAATTCTTTCTTTAATCTTGTCCTTCAGCCTGTATAAGCTCCTGGAGTCTTAAGATTTTAAATTGAGGGAGTCAATAAGCCATATACATGATAAACCCACAGCTTTAACTACCGTATCTTGACCTTAATTTCCTCGGTGTTCGGTTGTCTTCAGATTTAACTGGTGTGCCTGCTCTGATCTCCTATTGGTTAACAGATGTGCAGTTTGACCGATCTGTTGACAAAATCCACTTTATAACAACTATGTGTTGTTTTTGCTTCAGGACCAACAAAGAGCTTGTAAAGAAGTTGAGCAATCCACCTATCGGTACTATTGACTTGCACTTCTCCTCCCGATTCTCACAGAACTGGTGGGGACAATTCAAATCATGTCTCTGGAAGCAGTACTTGTCCTATTGGAGAAGTCCTGCTTACAACTTGAGGCGTACCTTCTCCACATTTGCGGCATCCTTTTTCTTTGGGGTGCTGTTCTGGAATCAAGGGAAGGAACTGTGAGTAACCATCCCTCTCCGTTAATTTGGTACTTGAGTCTGCTGGAGTTGTGGGGCACAAACTTATTGAGATGATCTAAGATCTAGATCTGGCTAACTGAATGAACGCTTCTCTGATCCGGTTTGTATCTAGTATTTAACGTAGAAGAAGAACTAAAAACAAAGTACATACCTCGTAGGTTGTCAAATGTTTGGCTGGGTTTTGCAATTATCAACTGGCACGGTAGTCGGCAAAATTAGCTAGCACATATTCAGCCATATAAGATCGTTTAACTTTTTATGACCTGTTATAATTAAGAGACTGGCACGTCTCCTGACTCCATATATTCTCATTGCTAGAAACAACCAGCAAAACGTATTCAACGTATTTGGTTCGATGTATACAGCAGTGATCTTCCTGGGCATAAACAACTGCACGTTGGTACAACCATATGTTGCTATGGAACGGACCGTCCTGTATCGTGAGAGATTTGCAGGCATGTACTCTTCATGGGCTTTTTCACTAGCACAGGTATAGAAGTCTGGAAGCTGATTGAGTTGGTTACTTTATTAGTTAATTGAGGTTGCGCAAATCTTGTTCAATTGAATGATCAAAGTTGTTAACATGTTCAAAGACACATAAGAATAAGTAAACCAATTTAATCAGATTATGTGCTATGCTGATTTCACAGGTCGTAGTTGAGATACCATATATTGTGGTTCAGGTAATTTCATTTGTTTTCATCACCTATCCGATGATTGGTTATTTCGGGTCAGCAGACAAGATTTTCTGGTACTCCTATGTCATGTTCTGCTCCTTGCTGTCATTCAATTACCTGGGAATGCTGCTTGTGTCCCTGACACCAAATCTCATGGTGGCAGCAACACTACAATCTGCCTTCTCCACAAATTTTAGTCTTTTTGCTGGATTTTTAATCCCAAAACCGGTAAGCTATCAGTGTCATTTACCATAGTTTGATCTAAACTTTTTATGTTCTTGACTCTTTCCACAAACATTTTGTCTATGTTCTTTTCTTTGTATATGCAGAGCACCTAAATATGAAGTTTATGAATCTTACAAGATTTATATATCTTATGCATGTATCAACAACTATTAAAAACTCTTCCTCACATCTCAAAACTAAGTGCTTGGGGAAGTAATAGTGCTCCATTGTTATTGTTGCAGAAAATTCCAAAATGGTGGATCTGGGTGTACTATGTGTGTCCAACATCATGGGCACTCAATGGTATGCTAACTTCCCAATATGGAGATATTTATAAGGAAATAACAGCATTTGGAGAAACCAAAACTGTGGCGGCCTTCTTGAAGGATTATTTCGGATTTCACCATGATCAATTGTACGTTGTGGCCATCGTCCTCGCCGCCTTTCCTTTTGTTCTAGCAACTCTTTTTGCATGCTGTGTAGGGCGCTTCAATTTCCAGAGAAGGTGACATCATGCCTCTCTGTTTGTATTACGGTGTAAATCTAGTTGTACAATCCTCAAAACTAGCCAAATAAAATGAATAGGTTTTTGTGACAATTGGATGGCCTCATTCAAACGTTTAGTATGCTGGATTTAGAAGTGTAGTTGTTTCAGTATGGCCAATCAGTGAAAGCTCAGATTAGGATTTTGTCCAAGTTGCTGTAACTATCTCTCCTCGCCAATTTGTGATGATGAAGGAGAGTGGGAGTGCTTCTCTCGACTTCAGCAATTTTTAGGTCTCCAGCTGCTATGTTGGTTTCAACAATAGAGGAAGCAATTCTCAAGTTTCAAGAAACAACAGTACAGCGTCTTCGAATATCATATTCATGCTAAACACCACATGCCTTTGCGATAGAAAAAAGTCGTTATCCATCATATTAATGCACAGACAAAATCAAAACTAACTAAAACTATTTGTCTGAGCAAGAAAAGAAAATCACGAATAAAAGCAAAAATTACCTCGAGCATAATTACCTTTTAGTGTTCGATCGACATCTGGTTGTAAATAACAGGTGTTTAAAGGCAGAAAAATTAATTCAGTGACTACAAGACACTCTGAACATATAACATAGAGCACAATCATAAGCAGAAACTGGTTGTTTCCAATGCAATTATGACAGACATCCAAGTGGAACAGGCCAAAAATGGGATGTGAAACATCTCGGGACTCTCTCGCAACACCACACCAGCTGATAGCGGCACACAAGTTACCAGGTTTGAAGCAGTAGACTCTGCGAAGTGATGACAATGAACATAGAGAAAAACAGAACATAAGGGGGTTTCACGTTGTCGTGTCCAGAAAACAGAAGACTGTTCACCATTAGGTGTTCAATCAGAGCAAGCACTGCCTGCCAGTCAATTGTGTGAATCTCTCATTGATCTAATTCCACTGTACTTGTCAAGCTATAGTATTAATGCTCTATTTCTTTTGGGAACTGCTGCACTACTGCCTCAATGTAGAGGCATATGTTTTCTGATTACAGTATCGCCACAATTTTCATGGGCAGACAGAGAACCTTTGCGGCTCATTGTTACCTCCTCAGCTTTTTAATGGGTTTGCTGCAAATTGTCTCCATTGCCTTCAGTTTTTCTGCCTTTGCCTTCAAATCTACTTTCATTGAGTCTACTTCTTCCCTTAAACGTTCAATTTCTTCTCATAGTTTTGTTAGAGAGGGGGGTCTTCTCCTTGTCAGCTCCAGTTTCACCTTACAAGAAAAGGTGGCTAGATCTTGTTAATTATTTTCCGGATTTTCTATAGTACACACCGACTTTATAGATAGTTTCATGTGCGTACACTTTTGACCTTTCTTTTGAATGACATCTATTATTTTTGGTCCATTGGTTCTGATCATCAATGCAGTGAAAAGACTCATTTATTAAAAATTGCATTACCCTTGAATCTGAACTCTCTCTCTCTCTCTCTCTCTCTCTCTCTCTCTCTAGATTGGAACTTCTCTGCAGTAGGCTATTGCTTTCAACTTGTCTCCTAATAGCTCATTTGTCCAAACCTCATGTTTGAAGCTCAACCAAGGTTGTCTTAGAAAGAAAGTGGCCTATGATGCTGGCTTACCGGACATATAGAAGTATTTGACGTGAGCAACTGACAGGCATTCTCCACAATAGTATAGACCCGCAAATGAAATCGATACTGCTACTTAATGGAAAGTAGCCCCATATGTGAATTTCTCCCACCGAATATTCCGCATTCTTTGTTTGCTTGATTCATTTTGATAATGTCTTATCCAAAAAGAGCGTCACTCAAGACCCTCCGAGAAGATGGACTTTTACATCTTCAGATAAACTTTTCTAGTCATATAGGGATCACTGATCGGAGGGAAAAGTGCCAAAAAAGTCCTAAACCTTTTGTCTATATGCCGATTTAGTCCTAAACTTTTTTTTGGTGCCGATTTAGTCCTAAATCTTTTTAAGTTGTGCCAATTCAATCCTTTCCGGCCAATTTTGGCCTGATTTTGCTGACTAGACGCCGGCTGGCTGACGTGGCATGATCGCGTTGACGTGGACAACTTTTAATAATATTTTAATATTTTTGATTTTTTTTCTTTTTGATTTTTTTTTTATTCTCTTCTTCTTCCTCCAACCAGTCGCCGAGGTCTAGAGGCGACGGCCGGCGAGGTCGACCTCGACCTCGCCGCCACCCTCACCGGTGGGCCGCGAGGGCGGCCTCGCGCCGGGCGGCGAGGCTCACCCTCGCCGGATCTCGGCGAGAGTCGAGGCCGACGAGGCTTGACCTCGACAGATCCGGCGAGGGTGAGCCTCGCCCGCCCGCACAAGGCCGCCCTCGAGGCTCGGGCGGTGAGGCTCGCCCTCGCCGGATCCGGCGAGGGTCGAGCCTCGCCCATGGCCGGCGAGGGCGAGCCCCACCAGCTCGGCGCGAGGAGGCGGCCTCGAGTCGACGAGGTGGTTGTGCTACGTCGCGAGCATGCCCCGCTGCATGTGGGTCCCGTCAAAAAGCACCATCCGGAACCTCTACCACTCCCTCTCCACGGCGCCGGCACCGCTCGGGTTCTGGTTCTAGTTGCGGGGTCTTCACCATCTTCATGTCCACCACCCGCACGATCGGCTTCACCTCGCTCTCCCGACGAGCTCGCACTCCCGCATCTTCCATATCGCGCCCTCCGTCGCCTTCACCGCCGACATCTCTCCGAACCGACGAGAGGGGACGTCGCCGTTGCTAGGGTTATGGTAGAGATGGGTGAGAGGAAATCGATCGTGACGGATTGAAAATCGATAGCTCGAGTGAAGCCGCCTCCTCGCGCCGAGCCGGCGGGGCTCGCCTCGCCGGCCATGGGCAAGGCTCGCACCCTTGCCGGATCCGGCGGGCGAGCCTCGCCGCCCGGCCTCGAGGGCGGCCTCGCGCCAGGTGGGAGAGGGCAAGCCTCGCCGCCCGGCGCGAGGCCGCCCTCGCGGCCACTGGCGAGGTGGCCGACGAGGTCAAGGTCGACCTCGCCAGCCATCGCCTCTGGCGGATCACCGAGATCCGGCAACCAGCTGGAGGAAGAAGAAGAGAATAAAAAAGTAAAAATAAAAATAAAATAAAATAAAAAATATATATATTATTAAAATTTATCCACGTCAGCGCCAATTAGGCCACATCAGCCGGCGTCCAATCAGCAAAATCCGGCCAAAATTGGCCGGAAAGGACTGAATTGGCACAACTTAAAAAGATTTAGGACTAAATCGGCACCAAAAAGTTTAGGACTAAATCGGTACAAAAACAAAAGGTTTAGGACTTTTTTGGCACTTTTCCCACTGATCGGATGTACTTTCACATCTCCAATTTTTTTTTTTCGGGTCAGAATATCCAGTTAACGAAACAACTATATCATTGGTGATAACTTTGGACACGAGTTGACACGATATGCAAGTAGACATTGGCAAATCATAAAATAAGACACATTGACATTTTAAGACGTACGTTTTTGCTACCAAAATAAGAAGACGAAAGTTTTTCAACAAGCTTAGTAACGATATAATACTTCGCAATAGCATAACTTGACATTAATACATACTGCTTAATTTAACTTGTGTGAATACGAATTGCCAGCCATAAATCTTATGGATACAAGGAGGCGAACATGAGCATAGGATCCGATCAAGTACGGAATGGAAAATTTGGTTTGATTCGATTCAAGACCAAGCGGGTTCCGTATTGAGGTTTAAGAGTGACCAAAGGAGTCGGGGCATGTTTGTAAGATGGAGATAGCTCCATTGAGAAGTTTTGCAGAACCATGGCCAGGACAGCTTTGGCTTCCAGGAGTACATAGTTTCTTGCAATGCAAGTTCTAGGACACAGAACCGAGAGGTAAAAATGCTAACTCGTTCTTGGTCGCCGTTGATGCCCCCGCAGAGAATCTCTCGGGATTGAACTCATTGGCATCATCGCCCCATCTGTCCTGATCATGGTGGATCAGAAGCAGCAGCAGGAAAAGCTGAACTCTGGCAGGTATTTGTATATGTCCCAACTTGGTTGGCTTGTAAACTGTTTTGAGGGTCACAGGAGCAGGTGCATATAACCTGATCACCTCGTTTAGTATCATGCTGACCTGCATATCGTCAACCCAATAATGGTCAGCCAAACTTTTGGCCAAGAACACATTCATGTGGCCTATGTCGTGACTTGGAACGAGAAGTTATGGATTCATATCTCTCATCACTTTTGCAATTAGCAAACAGTACTAATTCCACGAGGAAAGCTCTTGTACTAAACTTTGTTCTAATGTGAACTTGTTTTAGTAAAAACAGCAAAAGCGATTCATGTCTGACTAGCACCATTTTCTTCTGCTTTCTGTTTTTCAGAAACATATTTACATAACCATGAGTTCCAGTTCAGTAATGTTTCTTGAAATCAAGATAAACAGCACAATTCAATATGAAGACAATCCTTACCATTTTCAGCCGGCTCAACCCCTCAAAATCAGGTTTCTTGTCGCCAAAACCTGTTACTTCCTCTCTTGCTCTTTCTTGCCATTTTTTATACTTGCTCAACAGAATCATGGTCCAAGTCAGGAAAAGAGTAGTGGTATCCTGACCAGATAGGTAGAAACACTTTGCATTCTTGAACCACATCCTCTACACTCATGCCATTTTGATGCCCAGATTTTTCAATTTCTTTCCTATATGATTATAGTATAGAATCCAAGAGATCCTCCTTCTCTGCTTCTCCTTCCTTCAGTGCCTTCTCTCTAGTGATCACCATGTCTTTCAAGAAACTTTTAGTTCACGATCAATTTTACTCATCCTCTTCCGCAGTGTGGTTGGCAGGAAGCTGCATATGTTTTTGTTATGCAACTCATATTCATGATGAAGCCGTGAAACTTTGAAATTTGGTATGGTTTCTGTAGATTATATGGTTGTTGCTACATAAGTACACTCAATTCTTTTGCGTGTATTGCACTTGGACGTTGAAAAGGACTAGTGTCTCAATTCCACTGTGCAATCTTAAGTTAGTTTCAAACAGATGCATTTGTAACGAAAATTTCGGACTACGAAAATTTAACCCGTAATCTCACCAAACTTCTGTGTGTGCTTCTGTCATTGCACTTGAATTCAGAATCATATATTGTCGGCTGAATACTTGAGTCAAATTATCAAAGATCGCGAAAAAGGAAGGGACGCGATGAAGCTCTTTACCACCAAAAAATCAATTTTGGAAAACTCTGGAGGAACAATTAATCACTTGTGACGTCTTCTACAAGGAACATGCTGAGAGCCTAACTGGGTTGACATGCTAATAAATCAAAAGAAAGCCTTATTTCGAGGCCTTGCAATCAAATTCGGGACGGTTAAAAGCAAAAAGGGAACAAAGTTCCCTCTCTTGATGAAGGTGCAATGGTATATCTACCATCTTCAGATTTCGCAAGTTCCCATGCATAGCAAGATGCTTAACGATATAGTCAATCTCAACATTTGAAGATCTCAGGATAACAAGCTGCAAAATTAATCTCGACTTTACCTCGATCCGGGGATAAATGCGAACTGACTAGCCTTAATAGCGACGCGCATCAGTTAGACATCTGCTCTTCCCACGTCCTCATCATCTCCTCACAGCTTGAACATGGTGTTGTCACTACAAGCCGTAATTTCACCACTTCATAAGAATGGAATGATCTAAGTGTTTTGTTAATGATCTCAGGTTCTCACTTCTCATTAGCATGAAATTATGACACGGTTTTTTTTTTAGCGTTCCTTAATCCGTCAGACATCACAACCGAGCCGGGAAACTTGGCGACGAGCAGATTCGCACCAAATCATAAGTCAGAGAGATTTGCCATTTCTTGAAATTTCTTTTGAATACTTAAACTTCAAGATGATTTGGAGGATTAGATTAGGAGTTGGGAAAAGTTTACCACAAACCATTACCTTGAGCATTTCAAGATGAAAAGCAGGGGTCCATGATCTTTCTATGCTTGGCCCATTTCTCGCCCTCGATATTCAGGGGGTATTTGTTTGTGTTCTTTTTTTCTGTTTATGAACAAAAATTCTGTTTTTTTGTTCCCGGGAATAAAAAAAGAACAGAAACGCGTTTATTTGCGTTTCTGTTCCAAATCTATTTTTTTATATCCGGGAACAAGAAAGAACAGAAACAAGAAACAAGAAAACTTGTTTCTTGTTTCTGGAACAATTCCAAAAACATTTCTCTCCTATTTTGCTCTTTTCTTTCTTTTTTTCTTTTTTCTTCTTCTTTTTCTTTGGCCGATCGCCGGCCTCGGCCGTCGAGGGCCGGCGACCTCGCCGGAGCGTCGTCGGCCCCCGGCGAGGCCGAGAGTCGCCGGCCCCCGGCGAGGCTCGGCCTCGCCTTGGCCGGGCGAGCTCGGCCTCGCCGAGCTCACCCGGATCCGGCGCCGCCGAGCTTGCCCGGCCACCGGCGAGGCACCACCAGGCGACGCCGACCTCGCCGGTGGCCGGGCGAGCTCGACCTTGCCGGGGCCGGTGAGCCTCGCCGTGGCTGGGCGAGGGCCGCCGGCCACAAGGAAGAAAAAAAGAAAAAAAAAAAAAATGAAAAAATGAAAAAAGAAAAAGAAAGAAAAATGAAAAATAAAATAAAAATATTAAAAAATTAAAAGAAACAAAAAAGAACACAAATTTACCAAGCATGTTTCTGTTTTTTTTTTTTTATTCCAGAACAAGTTTACCAAACGCGTTCTTTTGTTCAAAAATCATTCCCCTAACAGAAATAATTATTTCTATTTCTGTTCCCTAGAACAAAAAAAGAACAGAAACACAAACAAACGCACCCTCAGTAGCCCCCCGGGTAGGGTTCCAACTAGTCTGGGCCGGCATGCACGGGCCGGTTGATTCTTGGGCCAGCATTCCTTTTAATAGAAGGTGGGCTTAGCTGGTTCGAGCTTGGATTGTTTAAAAAGAAAAAGTTCCAAGCCGGGCCCGTGCCGCAGCCCATCCAAGCCTCGGAGAACGGTGCAGGTCGACCCAATTCGGGAATCCGACCCGGGTCGTTTATAATATTATATTATTGTGATAAAAAAAATTAAATTTTAATTATATAAAAATCAAAAATAAAAAATAATTTATTTTCAGAAAAATCCAAAAATATCCCATGTTTTCCCAAAAAGCCCAAAAATCAGAAAAAGCAAAAAAATGATAAACATTTAAAAAAAAAAAAAGATTGAAAATCCAAAAACGCCTTTGTGTGTTCAAAAGGAACCAAAAAAATAGAAAAAAAAAATTAAAAATGTTTTTTTCCTCCACAAATGCATGGAAAAATCCCTCAAAAATCCAAAAAGTCTTAGAGTTTAAACAAGATTAGATACCGAAAGGACAATAGTGATTAACTAGTGTAATCAAGTCCCTAATCCTAGTTTCTCTAGTTGCGCAGGAGAGAATATTTCTCCCAATATTTCGCTTGAGTTTTTAATTGACCCACCCAAAATTGATTAGTGACGACTCCTTTTTAAAATTAACTGATAGGTTAAAAAATCAAACCATTAAGTCGTGAATTGATAGACTTGGGAGAGCCCGGGTTAAGCCTAATAGATCTAGCCAAACCATTAGCCTCCATAGGCGCACCCATAACGAGGGCGCCCAAAAAAGAGGTCGCGATACAAAGCAACAAATGCCTCTGACCATCTTCATCAATAGGAGCAGATATAACACTGCCAAAGCATTAATGAAAACTATCTAAGGCCAATCTCATCACATGCATAGCATTCTAACATCAGTCACAAAACGACAACATGCTGGTGAGACAAACTCACTCTGTAGATTTAATTGACCATGGCCTAGAAGAGAAATATACTAACCGCTAAATCAACATATCTTTGTAATCGTACTACTTTCCAAATAGTATCTCTCTCAATTACTTATGCAATTAATAGGGGCGGATTTAAGTTGCGAAAGCATTAGAAAGAAAATAAGGCCCCACATGCACAGAATACTAACATGAGTCAAGAAACAAAATGCTCGAAAATTATACTCGTTGTATTAGATTTAATTGATAATAGCTTGAAAGGGTAATACACTAATGCGCTAAATTAACATATCTTTTCCAAACAGTATTTGTCAATTATTTACGCGATAAAAGGGAAAAGAAACAAATTTCGGTACCTTTCAAGAGGGTAACCATAGGAAGCAAAATAAACTCCACAACCATACACTCCATTGTTCTCAGCTTCCCACTGTAGCCAAAGCTATAGGACTGGATCTTGGGTGCCTCTCCCTTCGAGTTCGCGTACTATGCAAACTTCACGTTTGTGGTGTTGTCACTGCCTTTCTTCTGCACCGCCAGTGGGCAAACTTGAAATGCTTTCACCCGCGCTTTTGCCGAGACATCAAAGTAGTGATTCCCGTGGATTGCCACCAAGGTAACCTGCGCCCGAATCACAGCTAGACTCGAGACGAAGTTCTCCTTGATAAGGTGGTGGACCTTGTCTCCCTCACTGAGTTCCATCAACCTGCCGCCGAAGAACAGCAATGGAGGATTGCCAGATTGATCGGCAAAGACAACACTCTTGCAATTGGGAGAAAAGAACACTACAAGTGCCATAACTTTGCCCAAAGGAACACTTAAGTGTCATAATTTACAAAAGGTACACTTAAGTGCCACATTTGAAAAAAATGGGAACACCTAAGTGCCACCTCCGGCGAAACCAGCCGGAAATCATAGGTGGCATTTAAATTTAATATTTCTCGCCGAGGTGGCTCGCCAGAAAGTTGAGTTAGCTCTAATTCACCCCAAAACGACGTCGTTTCGGGTGTTGGCCAAAATAGAACCCTTAAATCGGCCAAAACGACGACGTTTTGGCATAATTTGAATTTTAATATAATATAAAAATTAATTAAATTTAATTTAAAATAAAATAATAATATAATTTATATTTATTAATAAAAAAAAAGGGAAACAAAGGAGGAGGAAGGCGGCCGGCGGCCGAGGGCCGAGCCCTCGCCGCCGCCGCCTCCCCCACCATCGCTAGAAGGTGGGGAGGGTCGGCCGGGCCGCCAAGCCCGGCCGAGGGCCGCGCCGTCCTCCTCCTTCCCCTCCCCCTTTTTTTTTCCTCCTCCTTAGCCGCCAGCCGCTTCCCTCCTCCTCCTTCCCCCCTCGGATCCGGGCAAGGGCCGCGAGCCCTCGCCCAAATCCGGCGAGGGCCGTCGACCCTCACCGGATGCGGTTGAGGGCTCGCAAGCCCTAGCCGACCCTCCCCCTCCGTCGTCGGCCCTTCCCGCGACGGGGGGAGGCAGCGGCGGTGGGCGAGGACTCGAGCCCTCGCCGCCTCCCCCATTTTTTTTTTTTTTTTTTTTTTTTAATTTTAAAATTATTATTTTTAAATATTTTAACTAAATTTAATTTTAAATTTAATTTTATTATTTTTTATATTATTTTTTACCACATCAGCCCAAAACGATGCCGTTTTTGCATTATTTGGCCGCGTCATCGTGCAAAATGGCGTCGTTTTGCACTCACTTCGCCAAAAAAATGCCACGTATGCAATTTGGCCGGATTTTGACCGGATTGGCACTCAAGTGATCTACTTTGCTCCGATTTTGGCACTTAAGTGTACCTTTCGTAAGTTATGGCACTTAAGTGTCACTTTCTACAAAATTATGGCACTTCAGGGGTCCGCGTTTCTGCAATTGAAGACGGACGAATTCGGATCCTGATCGTCCATTCGATCATCCAGAGGTGGACAGTTGAGATCAATTGCCGCATGGCTGAATTTGCCAGAGACTACATCTGGGGTGGCGGTGTGTACAGTACCGAAGACGGAAGTTCCAAAGAACTGCATTACAATAAAAAACGAAGTGATTCACAAAAAATTTCCTACTGCTAAAAAAAAAAATTACGGCAAAATTGGTACGGATTGAAGAAGGACCAGTTGAAACATGGAACGATTGAAGATCCAAAGTATTAAGTAATGTAGGGACCGCAGTTGCAAAACATAGCGTATCGAATTGCCAACCAAAAGCACTAAACGACAGATTCTCAAGGTCTGGTCGTAGAATGATGCAAGGAAGATGAGAACAAACAGATCCATGAACGTGAAATGAGATTGTCGAAAATCTAATCCTCAGCAACCCGGGTACGCATCTCCGGAAGCTTATAGAGTTACAGGAGATCAAATTCTGTGTGCTTCAAGAAAGATTCCGATCAAAGCAAGAAGGAGGATTCGTACGTGATTTCTTGAACGAAGGAGTCGGAGGTTGGTCGGCGTGCGTGCGTAACGTCTGCGTGGAGTGAGTGTGTGACTGGCGAGATTTAAATGAGAGTAGGGTTTCAAGTTTTTTTTGCTTGAATATTAAGAGGAAGAGGCGAGCTTGGGTTTATAACAGGAGGATATTGAAGAAGAAAACTAGCAGAACCAGCTTAATAATTGTTGTAAAATCTATTGGTGAAACACGAAAGGTAGATGATTTTATGCATCATAACATTTTCATAATCAATACGAAATCAATCGGCGAAACGTGCAAGGCATTGCAGCTGTATTAAAACTAGAATCTATTGGTGAAACGGGAAAAGTAAAATATTTAAGAATGAGAGCATGACGATTATCGCTAATTCGTAAAATTAATTACATCTCCAGATACAACTCATATATTACTAGGCGTTACTAGTTCCAGGTCCCATACAAATTCCACCTAAGACCTAAAACCTAAACATTGGAACAGATTCCTCATTGTGTGGAATCTAGAATCTACCTCGCACACCTTAGAATTTAGAACCTACCCTGCACATCTTGAAACCTGTCGTATGTACTAGGGTCTACTTAGATTCCAACTATATTATTAATCAAATGATTATAGTGAATCATCACTTTTAATGACAAATACTTACTTTCCGTTGATCACAATTTATATTTAGATACACAAAGAATATGAAGTATTAATAAAGTAAAAGTCTTAGTTGAAACAAGTTCTCTACTTTTTGAAATTTGAAACGTACACCACATACCTTAGAACCTGAAACTGGACAGATTCCCACCAATCCAGTTCTTCGGTTCCAGACAACCTGTCTGGTTCTCTGGCTCTAGGTTTACCCTTAAACTATGATTACCTCTATATATTACAACCTAAATAAACATTATATTATTGAGTGTCGGAATTATGATGAGGAAGTAAACGAGAAAATATCCTTTCATATTATTGACAATTGGTGTACTAAAAGTGAAAAATGTACTTATACTTTAATAAGGAGAGGCCTAGATTGCCATTTAGCTTAAAGTAAACAAAAGTAACGTGTCAAATACTTATCAATACTAATGACCAAAAAGAAATTTTAATGAATACTAATGCATCACTTTTTTTTTTAATTTCTTTGGCTAAATCGCATTATAACTAGTTATTTGCTAGTTACATGTCAAATTCTTCAGTATTATTTGTCTCTTTCGGTGCATGCGGACATCTAACTCGTTGCCTATGGGGAGAGAATGGACGTTTCTTGATACGGAAAAGCGAAATGGGTGGTTGAGAGTGAGAAAAAAGAAAATATCGAGAAATTACAAGAAAATTGGTTCGTAGATAAGCGACTTAGGTAATATGGTTCATCTTCAACTATGCGATAATCTTTTAACGAAGAACTTTCTTATGAACAAATTGAGCTGTTCAATGAAAAAGAATGATTAAAGTAATTATTCATAGATAAATTTCTCGAATATTGACGAGCTATGAAGGAGGGCATATATAAATTCACTTATTTAAATATCGAGTTCCATGCAATTAAAATAATATTGGGTCCACTAATGTTGTCTTTCGTTTTGCAATGAGAATAATGAACATTTCCCTTGAACTCACTATATTCATCAATAATTTGACAAAATATTAGGTTTATACCTTCGCTTTTTTTTATTTGCATAGCAAAGTTATATTTATGGCATCTCCACCCCCCCCAAAAAAGAAAAAAAAAAAAATGAAATGATGTCAAAAAAAGGTAACAGAGAATTATGTCCGAAAAAGAAAATTAATATGTTCTCTTCTTGGCGAGCAAGAAAATCAGACTGCTTAAAACGGAAGGACAATTATTACTCATCCATTTAAGATAGGTCTATTACATCATTTAAAGAAGGAATAGAATTAAAACATGGGATAAGGTTTATTATATTAGTTAAAGAAGGAATAGAATTAAAACATGGGATAGGGTTTATTTAATCAGGTAAAGAAGGAACAAAATTAAACCTTGGGATAGCTTTAGAGCTGTCAAGTGGCAACTCCAGAAATCTCCCTCCACCATATTAACGTCAACTTTCGGATTAGAAACTCAGACAGTAGATCGGAAAAATATAAGAGATCAACTGCACGAACAGTTTAACTTTCTACAATGTACAGTATGGCTTTGAAAAAAAAAAAAAAAAAAAAAGAGGTTTTGATTTTCGAGAAAAATTAGAGGGATCACCGATAGTATTATTGCTTTAAGTAATTGTCATCTCATATGGCTGAGACTATACGCGAAGTGAGGAGCATAAATGAAGTTAGATCAGTGCACCTTCTTGCAATAAAAATTGAGGCGAATGATACTTATTTGTTTCTTCATTTGTTACGCGGAAAATGAATGATTTTGAAAAAATTTCCTAAAAATATTTGCTTATATCACTTAAAATAAATAGTCAATAACAAAATTACTTTCATTACTGATAACAATTTATTTCTAAATATTTTCATGAAAAATAGAAATATTTATCATTTATTAAATTTTTTAAGTGATATAAGCGATAATATTTAACAAAAATTTCTGAATTATTCATTTTACGGAAATAAAATAAAAAAAAAAAAAGACCCCCGAAAGTTTTTTGGAGTATTTAAAAAGCAAAGGTCTAAAGGGCGGGTTTAGGTGCAAGAGATTGTGCACCATATTTAGTCTTCTAACACACACACACAAAATCGTCATTAGTCAAATTAATTTTTTTAATAAATTTAATAACACTCATTTTTTTTTACTCTCTAAATTTTGATGGATTATTTAATTTCATACGTGCAGTTTATTCCGTTGTAAAATACTCAAATAATATTATTTATGGTCCAAAACAAAGTATATAACTTGGTCCAGTGAAGTAGTTTAATCTTTTCCACAAGGCCACGAGTTAAATTCACATCGTCAACAAACTCCAAACGACTCATCCTCATTGATTAGCTAGGGCATACCTCGTGTAGCGAGATTTCCTAGTAACTGACATTTTGGTGAGGCTATGGTGATGGGCATATCAATCTCAGACCTTCCAATCGCAGGTGGTGCAAAATAATTATGGCTCAAATTAAATATCTTGTACGATGTGGTGCCCCAAATCAGGCAAGTTTCCAAAGGTACCTATCAAAGCATCAACGACTATCCATTCCTATGTTACTTAATTAAGCAACGTATTAGTGGATTTAAGATTATGACATCTCATCAACACAACCTTTTTTTATTATAATTTGATATTTGATATTGATAATTTAATTTGACGAAGGATGTAAGTGGCGGTGTCATTGGTTAGGTTTCGTCAAAAATAAAATATAAAAACAAAAAACAGCAGCTGATTGAATCTTCGATAAGTTGTGCCTTGAATGGTGTATCCAAATTAGCAAATACCTTATTCATTCTTATATTATTCCTTCTTTTTCTGCTGGAAATTGCTATTTTCCTCAGATTGGGATTCCTAGCTCAAGCACTATCCCACCTTTTTTTATCGAGGCTTGCCACAGAAATTTCAGGATGTGGTTGTATTATGAAATGTCACTAGATGGAAATGTAATTAGCTCCTACGTAATCATACAAATCATACAATAAACCTCCCATTCTACGTGAGGAAACAAACAGTAATGTGACAAGGGATCCCATAGAAAACTGCAGTTGAGGACAATAAGCAAACAAAAATTAAGAAAGGCAAGCCTATTATATATATTCCAAAGGTCTTCATCACTTCCGGAAACAAACAGTCAATGTGACATAGGAACTGGGATTAAACTACTGCCGATGATTACAAGCAAAACACATATATTGCAAAAGATCAGCAGATTATTCAAATTCCAAAGGAGTCTTTTCCTATCTATGATTCCAGATGGACCGCCTCCACATCTTGTATACCATCGCCTCCCACTGTTGGGTGTTAGGAACTCATCAAACGAAAACCGATCTTATTAGCACGCCTCACATCTCATTCATATTCCAATCCATCCATGGTCCCATAATCAGCTGCTTGACGCTCCAAATTGCTGTAGAACAGAATAAATTATCCTCACTTCTCTTGTGTATACCTATGCTAACTGATGTTTATTCTCTAAAGAATGATACTCAATCCACGACCGAAAACTGAGAGAGAGATTATAATCCGTACCTTAGTTTTAAATTTTTCAAAAATTCCATTCAGCAACCTATCCCCCGCTATTTCTCTGAATTTTTGTATCAGCTCATGCCTTGATATCTTACTCTCCTGGAAAATGATGATAATGTGTTAACCTAATTTCAAAATTAGAGGTAAGCAGAAAACAAGGCTTGAAAACCAAGAAGTAAGTGATGAACAATGTTGATGTGGCACTTACATTGAAGTCCTCAAGATACTTGGAGATCAAACTGACATGAGATGGAGGTAAGACCTTCGAGAGCTCCGAAATCATCATCGGAAATGGTATCCAAGGGGTAGTGGATTTTGGTGACTTCTCCGGAGTTGTCAAGCACCCTATTTTGTATTCATCTCACAAATCATTAGACACGGTTGAAAGAATCAACAAAATCAAACACACAAACATGGTCAATGCAAAAGCACGAATCAGAAGGAAAATTTTGTTACCTTTCGAGCAACAAGAGGCTTTAAAGCTGATAATGTACTCCGGCGATACATGAGTATTCAAGTGAGTACTCCAAATAATATATCTCCTAGGAGATGATAAGTTGTCGACTCCTGAGTCATACTGCTCTGAACTAGGATGAAATTGTTCCAAGTTAGGATTGATAAGCTCCGATTTCCCCAATATGACCCGGCAAAGCAAGAGATGCTTCAAGCCATCTTCATCGATAGGAGCGGATTTAACACTACCAAAGCATTACAAAAGAACTATCTAAGGCCAATGTCATCGCGTGCACGACATATTAACAAGAGCCAAAAAACACGATCGTGAAACATACTCATTCTACAGATTTACCCGATCATAGCTTAAAAGAGAAATACACTAACAAGCTAAATCAACGTATCTTAGTCATATTACCATTTTCCAAATAGTATCTCAAACTTATTTATGCAATTTAATAAGGGCAGATTTAATATTGCCAAAACATTACAAAGAAGCTAAGGCCTACATCATCACATGCACATCATTCTAATTTGAGTCAAGAACAATATGCTCGAGAAATATACTCATTGTATTAGATTTAATCGATCATAGCTTGAAAGGGAAATACCCAAACGCGCTGAATTAACATATGTCCATGATTTTACCATTTTTCAAAGAGTATTTCTCAGTTATTTACGCAATGAAAAGGGAAAAGAAAAGGAATTCCGATACCTTTCGAGGGGACGATCGTAAGGACCAAAAGAAACTCCACAACCATACAAGCCATGGTTCTCAGCCTTGCCACTGAAGCCAAATCCGTAGGACAAGATGTTGAGTACCTCTTCCTTCGAAGTAGCGTACCATGCGTCCTTCACATTGGCAGTGTTGTCCCTGCCCTTCATCTGCACTACCTGTGAGTAAACTTGAAACGCTTGGGCCCGTCCTTTCGCCGAGACACTAGAGAAGCAATTCTTGTGGATTGCCACCAAGGTGACTTGCACCCCAAGTGCAGTTAGCCTCGAGATGAATCTCTCCTTGATAAGCCGGTAGTCCTCATCTCCCTCCCCGAGTTCCATCAACCCATCACCGATGAACAGTGATGGAGGAGTGCCAGATTGACCGGCAGAGACAGTAATCTTGCAATCGGAGACAGACGAATTCAGATTCTGATTGTCCATCGGATCATCCTGAGGCGGACAGTTGAGATCAATCGCCGGACTGTTGAATTTGCTAGCTATTGCTTCGGGAGTGGCGGTGTTTACAGTGGGTGACTGACATTGATGCGTATAGTGCGCCATTCTAGACTAAAGAGGACCGCATTACAAAACGAAGCGATTCACAACAAATTTTACTACTTCCTAAAAAAATTAAAAAAAAAAAAAAAAAACTACCGCAAAAATGGTATAGATTAAAGAAATAATAATCGAAACACAGAATGAATGAAGATCCACAGCTCTCAGTCGATGGAGTAATCGCAGTTGCAAAACCAAGCCTTGCAAATTGCCGGCCAAAAGCAATAAACGACAGATTCCTGAGGTCTGGTCATCGAATGAACCAAAGAATTGGAAAACAAACAGAGCGACTGAACCCGAAATGAGAAAGTTGAAAATCTAACTCTCACCAACTCAGGTACGCATCTCCCGAAGCTTATGGAGGCTTTCAGGAGATAAAATTCTATGGGCTTCAAGGAAGATTCCGATCAAAGCAACAAGAAGGACTCATACCTGATTTCTGGAACGAGAGAAATGGAGGTTGGTCGGTGTATGTGCCTAAAGTCTGCGATAGAGTGAGAGTAGGGTTTAAATTTCTTTTTGCTTGAATAAGAGGAAGAGGCGTGTTTGAGTTTATAAGAGGAGGAGTCTAAACGGAGCAGCTTTCTCTCTCACGCCTCTCACACGCCCACCCGCACACGGATTGTATCAACGATCTTCTTCACCTGTCTGTTTTATGCATGATCGGGAAATTGAAATTGAAAATCTTTCTCTAACGGGTAAGATTAATGAATACCGTAAAAGAATTAGTTAAAAAGATCGGTTTAATAATCGTTATAGAATCCATAATTGAAACATGAAAGGCAATATGTTTACGCACATGAACGTGACGAGAACTTTTGATACTAGTTGTTTGCAATTTGTGTACTAAAATTGAAAAATGTACATACTAATGTACATATTTCTTTTGAATCCGGGAGAGGCCAAGATTGCCATCTAGCTTAAAGTAAACAAAAGTGGCCTTGTCAAATTCTAATGAGAACTTCAATCGGTGCATCGCAATCTTTTTTTTTTTTTTTAATCTATATGGTTAAATTGCTGTATAACTAGTTGTTTGCTAGTTACATGTCGCATTCTTTAGTATTATTTGCCCCTTTCGGTGCATCAAATTCATTGCCTATGAGGAGAGATCAGACATTTCTTGGTAAGGAGAAGCGAATGGGTGCTTGATAGAGAGAAACAGAGACGTCGGGAAATCACTACAAAGTTGGTTTATAGATAATTTAGAATAATTAAAGTAATTTCGTAGACAAATTTCTGAACACATTGAGCTGTTCAATAATTAACAATAGTTAAAGTAATTTCGTAGACAATTTTCTTGAGTAATTACCGTCATATTATTTCTTAAAAATTTATATGAGCTATGAAGTAAGGTGCACGTAAATTCACTTATCTAAGATCAAGTTCCGTGCAATTACAATAATATTAGAACCACTATTGTTCTCTTTCAATTTGCAATGAGAAAAATGAATATACCGGTTCCCTTGAACTCACTTTATTTATTAATAATTTGGCATAATATTATGTTTATTCCTTTGCGTTTCGATTTGCATAGCAAAGCGATATTTACGGCACTTTTTCTTTTCCCCAATATGTCAAACAGAGGCAAAAAGAATTTAAATACGAAAAAGAAAAAAAAAATATGTCCTCCTCTGGGTGAGCAAGAAAATCAATCTTCTTAAAATGGAAGGACAATTATTATTCTTCCGTTTAAGATAGGTTTACTGCACCAGCTAAAGGAGGAATATAATTAAAACATGGGATGAGATTTTTTGCATTAGTTAAAGAAGGAATAGAATTAAATCATGGGATAGGGTTTATACATCAGGTAAGAAAGAACCTCCTATATAGGTACATCATGTTTTATCAAATGATAGAATAAGGATAGTTTTATTTTATTTTGGTCGAAAAGGATAGTAAATTTACAACGTTAACTTTTTCATTCAGCTTCAGCCCTTTTTCGCTTTAATTAATTGAAACATGGAATAGATTTAGCGCTGTCTAGCTGCAGCTCTAAGAATCTCCTTCACCACGCATCCGTGGACTTTGTAAGAAAGGACTTCGCTATATATAAAAAATCGTAAAACTGTAACTCACTATCTCAATTCAAATAAATAAAAAAATATATTAAACCTCAGATTGCTTCTCGGAAATCAACTTGGCTAAAAAGTATTTCCAATTTCCAATTTTTTTGTATTGTACTTTGCAAATAATATGAAGCCAATTTTCAACGTATAATACAAGGAAATTATGAAATACATATATGAGAAAATGTCTCACATACAACTCTATCTTCCAAGTTTAAGTGTTGAGGACCCGGGCTTGCGCACTAGGGTCATGTGGGTGCTGGGGACTCAAGCAAGGGCGCCGCAATCTCAAACCCAATCTCAAGGGACACAAGTCCAAGCGCAGGGAAGTCAAAGATATATGTTCGAATCTCTTCGGGTAATAACCACAATCTTTGCTCTGCTTCCACTAGGGCCTTTTTCTTTTTCTTTTTTCCATTTTATAAATCAATAATCGCCCGACTTAAATAAAATGCAGCTTCCCTGAAGGACTCAAACAATGCGAATGGAAATGCCATCAGTATCTTCAGGAGATTTTTAGTAGTAATGAACAGCATGGCCTGCTTTTCATGTTGATACAGGAATTCTCTTAAGCAGAGTTTAAAGATGTGACATCCTGCTTTTTTTCAACCCTATTTTCGATGAAATGAAATGGGTTTTTTATCGACGCACCTATAGCCTTTTTCTCTGAACTGATCACTCACGAGATAACTAATCTATCAGGCGAAGCCGTTAATGAATCTAAACACGACAGACTTGAGAATTCGATCAGAAATTGACTGCTCGACCGTACTAATCTACAATGGTCAATACGGCACCGTTAAAATCGATTAGAAACCGGGATAGGTCGATTCGACAGAGGCATGTAATTAAAGTGTGGGTGATTCCATCTAATTGCAAATTTGCGTCGAACGGTACTAAACCGATTTTTCTATCGTTTCTGTACCCTGTGCTTGTATTTGAAATCTCGAGATTTTCACCACAACTAAGAGTCGCCTATGAGTCAAAGATGCACAATGTGGATCGAAAATAATCGACCACGGGTCAAATGCACTAAAAATTCCTAAAAGCTACTCGGTAAGTTAGGTCACACTAAAAACGCGTCCGATTGAAATTAACCACGAAATTGAACCCAATTTCAGAAATTGAAAGTTCTCTCAAGTCACAATTTATTTTAGGAACGTCAACTCATCCTTTGAAGAATTTTCGGTGAGTCCGAATTTTGGCAAAAAATCAAGATTTGGCAAAATTGGGTGCATTTTTTGCCTCTAAGTTGTAGCATTTGGTGAGGAAAAATGGAGAATTGAGTGTGGACATCCTCCTTGGCATTTTGGCCATTGAATTGAAGCAAATTGGAAGTGAATTGAGTTGAATTGGAGGGGAATTGTATGAAATTCGTAGCCATGGGGGCCTGCAACATTTCAGCAATGTCCTTGGCTTCTTGGAGAAGATTGTGGAGAGAAATTGGGCTGTGGATGAGGCTGAAACTGGTGGGGGCCAAGTGATGATGGTTTGGACATTTAGAGAAGACTTTGTGGCTCTTATGTGCCCCTCAAGCCAGCAGACCTTCTTCTTCTTCCTTCTTGCTTCCTTATGCACCATCATTGCTATTTTAGAGCCCAAGAACCAGCCAAGACTAGTAGAGAACCAGCCAGCCTCACCGAAGCCAAGCCAACGCCCATCTAAGCACTGCCGAAGCTGCGCAACCGTGCCTGCACGCCATCCCACGCCCGTCGTCCCGAAGCCCTGGCCACCATCGCAACTCCGCCTGGAAGCCGCCTCTGCCCGTCCAAGCCGTCGTCGCTGGTCCCCGAGTCACTATCGCCTCCGCCTGGTCCCGCCTTGCCATTCCCATGCCAACAAGGCCACTCGACCAACTCCTTCAACCCAAAGCAGAACCGAAGTTTCAGCTTCGGCTTTTTTGGGCCCCTTTCGGACCTCTTTTGGTGTCGCTCTAGGCTTGAGTCTCGCTCGCCTCCGTGTCGCTGTCGCCGTCGCCGTGAACTCATCAGCTCGCAAATCTGGTGAGTTTACTTTGCTAAACCTTGCTTATGGGGTTAATTATGCTTAGAGCAGGATTAGCTTAGCTTAAGATTGGTTTATGCGGTTAGATTATGTAATTAGTGATTTAGTTAGTTAATTAGGCTAATTAGGTGGTTAGATTAGCTTAGTTAAGGACTAATTAGATTGCATGATTTATTTACTTTAGTGCATTAATTATCTAGGTCCAAGTAGGTGGCTAGATTAGTGTATTTAGCTTAATTAGTTATTTGTCTAATTATTTTGCATTTATTATTTAATTTTGTAATTTATTTAATTATTTAATATTTTTCGAAAAATATACCGGGATAGCTGGTCATCAAAATTTCATGCTGATTGTCGTGGTGTAATCAGTATATGTAATTAAGTGCTAATTTGTGTAATTGAGTAATAATTGTTGATTTTGAGTTATTATTTCAAAAATATGAAATTTTAGTATATAACTAGAAAATACCAGGTGTCGGGTTTTGACACCAAAAACATTTTTAAGTACTATATCAAATAGTGGGACTTTTAAAATGAATTATATCACTTTTTATGGTTCGATCTGACTGTGTACCCACACACGATTTACCGAATGTTTTTAATTCGAAGAAAACAGGCCAAGCACATTATTTTAATTGAGACATTTGAGTGCAAAGCACAACGTCCTTGGTTGGGGTTGGATGGCCGTGTGATGGTTATGAGAACTCGTCACCCGATGTGCGTCGGGTGGACGTTGCTCCTATATGGAATGCCCTTGACAATAGATGCCGGTCGCAGTAAAGGCTAGGCCGATGCTCCTTCAGGAATGTCGTCTCGAGGTAGACGTTGTCGTGCTCGATGGGGCGAGACAACGCCCGGCTATGCCGGAAGACCACCGAACGTCAAGTGGGCCGTGCCCATGTGGCCATAATCAATTTGGAACACATGAATAAGTGATTTAGCCGCGCCTGATTATGGGACGAAATTATGTGGCACAGAATGGGACGTGTCATAATGATTTGGCCTTATAATCGAAACCCCTGTGTTTAATTGGTTTGAATTTGAGACGTTCCAATTGATGAGTGCATGTACTATATGCATCTGTTATATGAATTTTACTGACGTGCAGGAAGGTGCAGAGGCGAGATGAGTCTTCTGTGATGTGTGGTTAGACTACCTCTAGGCGTATTACCTTCTTAATCGGGGTTTAAGGCGTGAACTCGCCGAGACATTGTCTCACCCCGTCGTGATTTAACTTTTTACAGGTCCTTAGATGGAGGCTCGGCCAGTTCGTTTTGGGCAGCCGTGAGGGTATACCAAGCAGAGTACCGACTTCCCTATCCCCGGGAGTCCCTGGATCCATGAGCTTGTCGTGACCATGATCTTGGTCAATGAGGGCCTACCACAGTTGGTACTTCATCGATTCAAGCCATGGTTTCGTCACGAGCCTAATGGGGAACGGGAAGGTCTCATAGATGGTTTCAAAGCACTCGCTTTTGAGGGTGAAGGGATAGCTGACCCACTTAACATCGACATCCTTGACGGTGTCATGTTAGATCCAGACCCCAAGTAGATAGAGTTCGGGGTAGGGTTAGCTAGGGAGTTCTTTTTTAGGCCTCGACTTTTGTATATATAACCTTGTATGGCTGACCTGTTTGTTTATAAAGCGTTTGTGAAATATGATTGTCCTGCTTTTCTATCACATGTTTGTTGCCGTCTGGGGAATGTTTATTTCGTTTTCGCATGTGCATAATCGATTTAGGTTGCCAACGCGTCTTGAGAACGTCACAATTTTATCGACCACCGAGGGATGTGCGCGCGCTCGAGGTTCGGGGCGTGACAAAAGAACTCTTAGATTTATTATCGATGCCATTAGGGGAGCCAATAGGGCGGGTATCCAAGTGGTCGTGTCGGGTTTCAGGTTTTTTGTTTTTGTTTTTTTTGGCTGAAATTATATGCATTGCTCTATGTTGTTGCTATCAAATAAAATAGTAACTTCATCCACTTCTCACATATCCTTTATTTATATTGGTTTACTTGATTTTTGAAGTCAATAATTGAGCTTAATTTTCATTTTAACTTTTACCTTTATCTTTTAAAAAAAATGACTTCGTGTTTTATATTTTCTTAAGAGATTTCTCTCATGAATCAATACATATGGGGTTTGGTGACCTTTATGGACCTATTTTTAAACTTCTTTTTATAAATAAAAATAGAATTTCAGCCAATAAGGACAAAATACTAGATAGAATAGAATAAAAGAATCAAGGAAACTTGTGAGATGTGATCATGGGGTGGCTATCTAGTATACTCATGGGTTCTTTCGCTCGAATTATGGCAAATCAGCGCCATAAAGTGATCCATCATCCAAAGATGTTGACCCCCGAAGGAATTGGCCCTGCAATCATGAGAGTCATTTCTACTTTGAAGCAAGCGAGACTATTGCTCTTTTGTTGATTCATGAAAGTTCATGATTTAGGTGATTTGTCCAACTTTCATTTACGTTGGAAATGATTCGTCTTTGTAGTCCATCGCAATATTGGTTGTATTGATTTCATGGATGAACTTGATATATCTAAAGGCACTCTTCTCTTTCCTCGTTGTTAAAAAAACACAAGTCTTTTGATCATTCTTTACAAGCCAATTAATATTCTATTTTGTGCATGACTTGTGAATAAATGAGTTGCTTATATATAATACTACATTCGAAGCACGTGCTTTAGAGAGATTATACAAGTGAGAAAGGAAGAAGCTAAAAAAAGGAAACCCATCTAGAAAAACTACTCAAGTTTCTTTACTTATTACTTGAATTGAAGATACCCTAAATGTCACGCCCAGATCCTCCGAGCATATGCCCATCCCTGCTTGGTCGATATAAAAGCGACGTCTTAGGATGCATCGCCGACCCATTCAGTTTAATACGCATGCGGAAACAATTAATAAATCCCTAGACAACAACAAGATGGGATAGAAAAGTAGGGCCCATTTTTCTCGTAATTCCTTTTTATAAACATACAGGTTTATACACAGAAGCCTACAAAAGGGAATCGGCTTTCAACCAAAAGAGAATTGTCCTATGACTAACTAGTCAGACAAGATTGCCGATTCTTTAGGCTTCACCTTCTAAACTTCGGGCCTCTGGTCCTCCACCGCTGTCAATTAGGGACCTGAAAATGATATCCCACAACGGGGTGAGACTACGTCTTAGCAAGTTCAACTCCCTAAGACCCGACTAGGAAGAAAATACGCCCAAAGGGCTGCCTACTCACAAACACGAGTCATGAGGACTTACATTGGCCTTAGTTCCTCCCTACAAGTTAATTCAATTCATACAATCATCGA
This sequence comes from Eucalyptus tenuipes, assembly GCA_014182365.1. Lineage (NCBI taxonomy): Eukaryota > Viridiplantae > Streptophyta > Magnoliopsida > Myrtales > Myrtaceae > Eucalyptus > Eucalyptus tenuipes. Next base: position 17,054,366 of record CM024538.1, read on the forward strand.
ATCACAACATCACATCAAATCAAGAATTCAGATCGAATCATCGATCAATCGACGTAGTTGATTCCAAGACAACAGGACCATCACATAGTCATTCAATCACTCATCTCCGACAATGAATTACGGCTTAGCGGGCACGGCCTACTAAATCTCCGGCGGTAGATTACGGCCCAATGGCACAACCGATTTGAAGCTCGTTGGTAAATTATGGCCCAATGAGCACAACCAATTCCAAGTTCGGTGGTAAATTACGGCCATATGGGCACAACCGATTCCAAGTTCAGTGGTAGATTACGCCTAATAGGCACAGCCATACTTTGGCGGTTTTCATGCCCTATTCCACACTGTCACACACCCAACATACATCATTTCATCTTTCAATAATTTTCTCAATGCAACTAATAACTATCACACAATTAATTACTCTTGTGACATCCTGATTTTCCAAATCTGTTTTTAATAAAATGAGACGGGCATTTCATCTTCACGCATATAGTTCTTTTCCCTAAGTCGGCCATCATGTGAAAACTAGTCTATCAGGTGAAGCCGTTAAGAGATTCTAATGCATTAGATTCGAGAATTTGACCAGGAAACGACCTTTCGATCAAGCTAATCTGCAAGGGTCATGATGGCACAGTTAAAAATCGATTAAAGACCGGAGATAGGTCGACTCGACAGAGGCGTGTGATCAAGTGTGGGTGATTCCACCAGATCGCACAATTCTTATCGATTGACACTGGACCGGCTTTTCTGTCGTTTTGGTACCCTGTGTCTGTATTTGAAATCTTGAGATTACCACGACAACCGAGAGTCGCCAATGTGTCAAAAATGTACATTGTGGTTTGAAAATGATCAACCACAGGTCAAATGCACGAAAATTTCTAAAAGCTACCCCGTAGATTAGGACGCACTAGTATCATGTCAGAATGAAATTAATCGTGAAATTGAAAGCGAATTCAGAAATTGGAAGTCCTGGTGTGTCACAAATCATTTTAGGAACATTGACTCAACTTCGGAAGATTTTTCATGCAAACCGAGTTTTTCGGCAAAATAATCAAAGTATGGTTAATTTGGTTCGGAAAATTGGTAGGCCCGCTTTTGGTCGAACTTTTGAGATCTAAGATGGTTCCATGGTCAAGTAATTATGTGAATTGAAGTGTGGTGACATTGAATTAATTTTATGGACTTCAATTTGACTCAATTGGAAGAGAATTGAATGGAATTGAAGAATGTGATGTACAAAGTTTAAAAATTCGTATGCCATGGTGGATGAGGCAAAATGGACCCATTGGAGGATTGTTGTGGAAGATTTGAGTTAGTGGAAGGTGACCTCATGTGAGGTCATGGTGGGGCCAAAGTGAAAGGGATCTTGACAAGTGTAGGGTGCTCCTTTGCCCCCAAAAAGTGTCCATCAATATCATCTTCTTCCTTGAAACTTGGCTTTGTCTTGGAACTTGGGAGAGGAGGAGAGAGAGTGTGCTGTGTGACCAACCAAGCCCGACGCCCGACCGGTCGCCCCTCCGTCCGCTCGCTCGACGCCGCCACTCATCGTCGGAGCCGGAGCCGTCGCCGCCGCCCGCTTGACCAACTAGCTCGCCTCTCCTCCTCCATAGCAGCGTCGCCGGCCGTCGTCCCCTGCAGTCCTCCGACCAGATCTTCGTCCGACAGTCTAGCAGTTGCTCGCCGTCGCCAAAGTCTCCATCGCCGCCGTACGTCGCCGCCAATCACCGCACGAGCTACCATCGTTCGTCTCCGCCGATCTCGCACCCGACCAACCACCGACGCACCCTTCTCTGGCCAAGGTCAGCGCCGGAGTTCCAGCCCTAGATCCGGACCTTCAAGCCCCGTTTTGTGTGCCTTCCGGTCCCTTTTGGTGCCCCCCCGAGGAGGTTTTCCGACCGCCTCGCCGTTGTCTTCGCCGGAGACTCATCGGAAAGCGATTCCGGTGAGTTTAGCCTCCTAAACCTTGATTAGAGGATGCTTAGGGAGGTTTAGTTTAAGTTAAGTGAGATTATGTGGTAGATTAGTTTAGCTAAGTGTGGATTAGATTAAGGGGTGTGATTAGTTTAAGGTATGTTTAATTAAAGTTAAATGGGTGTTTATGTTATTATAATGATGATTGGACTTTAATTAATCATTTTGAATTAAATATGTACTTCGAAATTATTTAATTATTTAATAATAAATTTATTATTTAAAATTATTAAAATATTATTATTTATTTATTTTCGGAATAAAATTAATTATTTATTAAATTCCGAAAATTATTTCGGGACCTTAATTTCACAGAATTTCGCGTTGTCGCTGATGTGTATTCAGATTTTGAATTTGATGAATGGATATTGCAAATTGAGTGTTGATTGTGAAAAATAGGGATTTTATTCAGAAAATCCCAGGTGCTGGGTTTTGATACCAAAATTGGATTTTAAGGATTATATTAAATAGTGGGGTTTGAAAAAAGTGAGATATTGGCTTTCTGGTTCGAAATTAACGTGCCCCCACACGCGTGAATAATTTCTGGAATATTTTTAATATGAAGAAAAGAGGCCGGGATCACTATTTTAAATGGAAGCATTGAGTGAAATGCAAAGTATCATGGGCCAAATATGAAATTGTTGTGTGATAATTAAGAGGAAGTTGTCCTAGGCTGTTGAGCCGAACTTGCCCCCATATAGGATGCCCATTACAACGAATGCGGGTCGCAGTAGATTCTGGGCCCATGCTCCTTCGGGAATGCCGTCAACGGAGTGACGAAGCCATGCTCCAAGGTGGGGAGACGATGCCTGGCTATATGCCAGTAGATAGCCGAACTGCGAGTAGGCTATGTTCATGTGTGGTATTAAATGAAAATTAGAACCTGTGCTGAGTGTGGTTATTGATTATATGAAAGTAATTGCGTTCCAATTGTTTAAGTTCTTATGACTACCTGTGATTGAGTGATTTAAACTGTACTAACCTACAGGAAGGAAGTAAGGCGAGGTAAGTCTTCTGTGTAGTGTGACTAGGCCACCCTTGGGTGTATTTTCTTTCTAGTAAGGGTTTGAGGGGTGAACTTGCTGAGACAATATCTCACCCCGTTATGGGCCAAAATTACAGGACCGTAGATGGCGGAACCCCGGAGCGTTATGGTATTCCCGTGCAGATTATGGAGCAGAAGCATAGTTTTCCCGATCCTGATAGTCATTGAATCTATGAGCTTATCCGGACCACGGTCTGGGTCCAGGAGGCCTTGTTTATTAAGGTGTCTCATAGATATAAGGCGTGGTTCCACTTTGGAGCCAATAGTTTCAGGGTTGGTCCTCTTAATGGTTTTGATATTCCACCTGCTGTGATGGAAGTCATTCTGGGTGAGGGCATAGCTGACCCTCCCAATGGTAGGGTGGAGGACCCATCGTCTCCGGAGACTATTCAGTCAGAAGTGAGATCGGCGAATGAGTCCGACTAGTGGTCATAGGACTGTTCCTTCTTTTTGGTGGACCGATCTTTTTGTAAACTAACCCTTTTTTGTATATATGTAAACTCTAGAGTAAATATCTATGAAAGCATGTTTGTTTATGATTGAATTGGTTTCCTACTTTCCTATCCAGTGAGTTTTTGTCAGGGATTTTATAATACGTTCCGAATGCACAATAATAAAATGAATGGGGTCGACGACACTACCTGGGAATATCGTATTTGCATGACCATGGCGGGTTGTTCGCGTGCTCGGGGTCTCAGGGCATGACAACTCTCGGCCAAGGGTTGTGTGCTTTACACTTAGAATCCTCAATCAAAGTAATAATCTGGCCTATTTTCCTTGAGTTACAAATACCCGATAAAATTATCGTGTGTGGGTACACGATCGGCCTTAACCAAAATACAATATTTTCTCACTTGAAAATCCCACTATTTATTATAGTGCATAAAAACATTTTTTGCGCTGTAAACCGATACCCGATGAGTTTCTAATTAAATACTGAAATTAAATAAATTTTGAGATAAATCCCAAAATTGCAAACAACACTCAATTGGCACAAAATAACAGTCAATTAAATAAACAGATCACACTACTGCAATCAGCATAAAATTCCGGTCACCAGTTACCCCGATCTACTTTTCGAAAAATAAATAAATAAATAAATACGAAAAATAATTATTAAATACCAAAAATGCGACTTAGGCTCGAAAAAGCCTAATTGGAAGCCGAGATGAGCTTGAAAAATTTTCGAACTACTCTAGATAAATTCTAGAGCTTGTCTAAGCCCTAATTGCACTAACTATCCACCTAACATGCATCAGTAATTAATTAAATTCACTAATCAAATCTAACTAACCACATAATCCTAGCTTAGTTTAAACTAATTAACCCTTAAGCATCATTAACTTTCTAAGCGAGAATTAATGAGTTAAACTCACTGTGTGCACAATATATTAATGCGAGCCAAGAAACAACATGGTCATGAAACATGCTCATTCTACAAATTTACCTGATCACAGCTTAAAAGAGAAATATACTAACAAACTAAATCAACATATCTTAGTTATATTATCATTTTCCAAATAGTATCTCAAAATTATTTATGCAATTTAATAAAGGCGGATTTAACATTGCCAAAACATTACAAAGAAGTTGAGGCCTATATCATCACATGCACATCATTCTAATTTGAGTCAAGAACAATATGCTCGAGAAATATACTCATTGTATTAGATTTGATCGATCATAGCTTGAAAGGGAAATACCCAAACACGCTAAATTAACATATGTCCATGATTTTACCATTTTTCAAAGAGTATTTCTCAGTTATTTACTCAATAAAAAGGGAAAAGAAAAGGAATCTGGTACCTTTCAAGGGGACGATCGTAGGGACCAAAATAAACTCCACAACCATACAAGCCATGGTTCTCAGCCTTGCCGCTGAAGCCAAATCCGTAGGACAAGATCCTGAGTACCTCTTCCTTCAAGGTAGCATACCATGCGTACTTCACATTGGCAGTGTTGTCCCTACCTTTAATCTGCACTGCCTGTGAGTAAACTTGAAACGCTTGGGCCCGTCCTTTCGCCGAGACACTAGAGAAGCAATTCTTGTGGATTGCCACCAAGCTGACTTGCACCCCAAGTTCAGCTAGCCTCGAGATGAATCTCTCCTTGATAAGCCGGTAGTCCTCGTCTCCCTCCCCGAGTTCCATCAACCCATCACCGTTGAACAGTAATGGAGGAGTGTCGGATTGACCATCAGAGACGGTAATCTTGCAAATTCAGATTATGATTGTTCATTGGATCATCCTGAGCTGGACAGTTGAGATCAATCGCCGGACGGTTGAATTTGATAGCTACCGCTTCAGAAGTGGCGGTGTGTACAGTGGGTGACTGACATTAATGTGTATAGTGCGCCATTCTAGATTGAAGACGGAACGTCCCAATAATAATAAATGAAGCGATTCACAAAAATTTTACTCCTCCTAAAACAAAAAACTACCGCAAAAATGGTATAGATTGAAGAAATAATAATCGAAACACATAATGAATGAAGATCCACAGCTTTCAGTCGATGAAGTAATCGCAGTTGCAAAACCAAGCCTTGCAAATTGCCAACCAAATGCAATAAACAACAGGTTCCCGAGGTCTGGTCATCGAATGAAGCAAAGAAGTGGAAAACAAACGGAGCGACAATTCTCAGGAACTCGGGTACAGATCTCCCGAAGCTTATGGAGGCTTTCAGGAGATAAAATTCTATGGGCCTCAAGATAGAATCCGACCAAAGAAAGAAGAAGAAGGACTCACACCCGATGTCTGGAACGTGAGAAATGGAGGTTGGTCGGTGTACGTGCCTAACGTCTGCTATGGAGTGAGTATGTAAATGGCGAAACTGAATGAGAGTAGGGTTTAAAGCTCTTTTTGCTTCAATTAGAGGAAGGGGTTAATATCTTGAAAAACCCCAGCTGGTACACCTGTAAAAAATTTACCCCAAATTATTTTTTTTAACCACCAAAAACCCCAAACAGGTATACATTTGACAAATTTACCTCAAATTGGTACACTTGTGACAAATTTACCCTCTATTAGTTTTTGTTAAATTTTAATTAAGTTAAATGACACTTAACAGTTGACTGGTATACCAATTTAAGATTTTATACTCTATTTGTCATAGTTTTTTTGTGATATGAATCCAATTTAGTGGATGGTATAATTGTCACAAATTTACTAGTTTTGGATTTTTTTTGTGATCGAATAAATTAGTTTGTGGTAAATTTGTCATAAATGTACAAGTTTAGGGTTTTTTATGATCATTCGGGGTAAATTTGTCATAAGTGTTCCAGTTTGGGATTTTTCAGGGTATTAACCCTTAGAGGAAGTGGCGAGTTTGAGTTTATAAGAGGAGGATTTTCCAGAAGAAAACCAACAGAATAGCCTTCTCTCTCGTGCCTCTCACACGCCCACCCGTACACATATTGTATCAACGATTTTCTTCGTTTTTTTTTTTCTGGTGATGTCGGTTGTATACGGTCTTTGGAACACTTGTTGAATTCTTTTGTTTTTAATTAAAAGTAAATCTGAGTATGCTTGTTGAATATTTAAACAAAGAAGATTTGTCATTTTCAAACATGATCTTCCTTGTGTTATGCATGATCGGAAAGTCAAAATTGATAATCTTTCTTTAGCAAGTAAGATTAACAAATACCATAAAAGCACCGGTTTAAAAGACATGACCGTAAAAGCACTAGTTCAATGATCAGTATAGAATCTATAAGTGAAACATGAAAGGTAATATACTTACGCACCTATACGTGATAAGAATTGTTTGATAATGGTATCTATTGGTGAAATGGGAAAGGTAAAATAATTATGATCGAGAGTGCAACTGTTGTCACTCATTTGCATAATTAAGTCTCCAAAAGCTCGTATATTACGTCACAAATAAACATTCTATTAGTGGGTGTCGGAGTTATGACGAGGAACTAAGCGAGACAACTTCGTTTCATATCATTGACAATTTGTTTACTAAAATTGAAAAATGTGCATTTTTTATTTATTCAGGAGAGACCAAGATAGCCATTTAGATTAAAGTAAACAATACAAAAGCACAGTTGTTTCACTCCGGCGGGTATTGGGGGCAGCACTCCCGGCTGCCAAAGGACTTTTATAGTTTGAGTTTGTATTCTATTGGTAATTTGGGATTTTACTAATGAATAACTACCGATGCCTATATATAACATATTTCTCTTGTAATTGAGGATTGGAGATAGAGAGGTGGGAGTCTCAATTGTAGTGGAATATTTTATTGGATGTAGCCCTAGCTTAAGAGTGAATCAGGATAAACCTTGTGTCTTGATTTCTCTTTCTCACTTTTACTCTTTTTTTCGTTTCGTTTATGCGTCGAATCCTAACATATATTACATCTATACCTTTGTGTTTTGATTTGCGTAGAAAAGGGATATTAATGGCATCTTTTTTTCTCCCCAAGATGTCAAAAAGTGGTAAAAATGATTTATGTCAAAAAAAGAAAATGAATATTTTCTCTTCTAATCGAGCAAGAAAATCAAAATACCTAAAACGGAAGGAAAATTAATACCCGTCCATTTAAGATAGGTTTGTTACATCAGCTAAATGATGGAATATATAGTTAAAACAAGGGATAAGGTTTATTACATTAGTTAAAGAAGGAATAGGATTGAAACATGGGATAGGGTTTATCAAATCAGGTAAAGAAGGAATAAAATTAAAACACGAGATAGGTTTAGTGCTATCAAGCAGCAACTCTAGAAATATTGTTAAGACGAACAATGAGTTGTGTTAGAAAGTCCCACATAAGAGAATTGGTATTATGTAAAGTAATTAATATATCTTAATTAACCCATAACCATTTAGCTACAACTTTTGAGCAAGGTAAGTCTAAATGGATGTGCTAACGAAATCGGACTTAGGCTTCTTCTTGGGGATTCCCCCATTTAAAGGTATTTTGCTTATGTTGCACATTCTCAACAACGGTATTAGGGTCAGTGGTAGATTAGTGGACTCACAATCTATTACGGTGTTTGATGAAATTGGCTCTCTAATTGAGATTGACATTGGAAAATTTTAATATGTATCTTAATTGGTTCATAACTCATTTGCTTCAACTTTTGAGTAAATGTGAATTTAACTAAATATTTTAATAGTCTCCTTGTAAACGATCTCCCCATATAAAGATATAAAGCTTCCACTGTGCACTCCCAACAAATGTCATTTTGTGAAGAACAAATACAAATTACAAATCACTTTCAACATAAGAAAGACATAGTGAATCGATTGAAATTAAAAATGAACGCCTATGAAAATGTACCTCTTAAATGCTCGAAATGATCATAAAAAGTTTAGAGCCACAGCAATTTCGTAGTCACCAAATGGGGTTGCAAGAGAGGAGGACAATGGATCTTTGTGGGAATGAAAAGATAAGCAGACGATCATCTCATTAGGAAATCAAAGGTCAAAATATTAGTAGTCATGATAATACTAAGGCTCTATTTGGTAAAAAACAATTATGTTTCCCAGAAAGACTACTTTTGTTCTTTTGTTCTAGGGAATGAAAAAAAGAATAGAATCCTGTTTGGTAAAATTTTTGTACCCGGAAACAAAAAATCTATTTTTTTTTCTAGATTAGATTTGGAACAAAAATAAGAAGTAGAAAAAAATAGTTTCTTGTTCCCGAAAACAATTCCTATAATTAGTTCCAATTTTTTTTTTCTTTTCTTCTCTTTCCTTTTCTTTTCTCTTCTTCTTTTCCCCTTTCTTCTTCTTCCCTTTGGCCGGTCGTTGGCCTTAGCTATGGCCGGCCCGGCGACCGCCCAAACGAGGGCCGCCGACCTCGTCGGAGCGTCGCCGGCCCGGCGAGGCTCGGTCTCGTCGGACCACCTCCTGGTCAGCGTCACCTTGCGATGGCCCAGTGAGGCCAAGCCTCGTCGATGGCTAGGCGAGCTTGGCCTTGCCAGCTAGCGCGAGGCTCAACCTCACCAAGCCAGGTGAGGCCGACCTCACGCTTCCTAGCCGAGGCTCGCCCTGGCCAAGCGAGCCTTCGGTGAGCTCACTGGATCTCACCCTAGCCTGGCGAGGCTCCAGCAAGCTCATTAGACCTCGCCTAGCTGATCGTCGGCCATTGCCATGGCCGGCGACTGGCTACAAAGAAGGAGAAAGAAGAGAAAAAGAAAGAAAAAAGAAAAAAGAAAAAAGAAAATATATATAACAAAAGTATTAAAAAATTAAAAGAAACAAAAGAATTTAAAAATTTTACCAAAAGCATTTTTATCCCCAGAATAGAAATTTTGGACAGTTACCAAGCACGTTCTTTTGTTCAGAAATTGTTTTTTTTTTTTTGATGACCCAGGGAACCCGCGCACCGTACCAACACGATGACCCGACAGGCCCGGTAACGGGGGTAAACCCCGGGGCGACGCTAGCGGAGGACCCACCACCCCGACATCGCACTTAAGATCCCGTGCGGCCAGCGGGATTCGAACTCCTCTCCTCTTCGCAAAGGATCATGGGAGTCTTATCCAACTGGGCCACCGCAGGCGGTGGTCCTGCGGTGGCCTTTTGTTCAGAAATTGTTGCCAAGAACAAAATCAGAAAAAAACTATTTATGATCAAAAATTGTTTCCCAGAATAGAGTGGTTATCAAACGCACCCTAAATGTTATGGTTGTGTTCAATCGTCCAAATTCGGATTGGGATAAAATAGGATAAAGTGATATTAGAAATTGTCTTAATATCCCTTTGGATCTTAGAAAATCCTAATATCATCCGAATTGTAGAAAATGCCATCATATGTCTGGTGCAATCGAATGGCATTGAAAATCTTAATAATCTCCCCATGGATGGGATCAATCCAGGTTGCATTTTGGCTGCATCACCACCCACTTCATTCCCCCATCATCACCGTCACCGTCCCAAAAAACTTCCAGATGCTTTTCCTTTGAAAAGCTCCTCGCTCCTCTCTCCTCCACTTTCAAGTTTTCATCTTCATATCTTCTGCTTTTTACAACTTCCACTTGCCTAGGCGTGAGGATTGGCCCCAGGTGGATAACCCTCGAGTTCCCGAAGAACCTTCTTCGGGAACTCGATTTTTCACTCGCCCATCTAAGTCTGATCAAACAACAACGAGAAGAAGGCGCAGAGGTTCATCGTCATTATAATTTTAGAAAATCATCCTAATACCCTCATCGTAACCTACGATCAGCTGGCCGACGACGATGGTCGGCGGTGGCCGACAACAGTGATCTTGCAGCGATCACTCGTGAGGATGCTCTTCTTGTTTTGTTAAGTTCCTATTTAAATATATTTCATCCAATTCAAGTTTATTCCACCCGTTTCTCGGATTTTTTATTTGGCATTTTATGAGGATATATTCAGATTTATCCGGTCCGAAGGTTGCTACCAAGCCATGACTGCTCGAGCTCGTGGTCATGGATGCGGAAAGTGGAGGAGTTGTTGTCAGCGTTGGTTGGGTTTTGTTTACTAAACATTTTAGACTTTTCTATTTTCCCAGTTAATTTGCTTTTTTTAAAAATTTTGTTGATTTCTTATGATTTAATCAACATCAACTTTCCGATTACCAACTCAGTTTCATGTTAGCAACAATCGGTCGGAAAAACACAAGAGATCAATTGCACGAACAATTAACTTTTTACAATGTACCATATGGTTTTGAAAAGAAAAAAAAAAAAGACAAAGGAATGGTTTTGATTTTTGAGAAAAAGTAGAGGGATAACATAAGATCAATGCACATTTTTTAAATGGAAACTGGCAGGGACACAAACAAGGCTTTAATTATATCGTGAAAAATAAATGATTTAGAAAATATTCTTTTAAAAATAATCGTTTAAAATAATTATTCATGAAAGATATTTTCTTTATATCTAAATATGTTCATGGACAAGAATTTACAAGAATTGACCTAGCTCACTCTACGTGTCATCTCTCTCTCTCACACACAGTTGCTCACTCAAACATCGCCATCCTCTCTCACTCGCTCAATTGGCATGGGAAAAAACTAGAATTTGGTGGTTGGAGGGAAATATTAGGGCTCGATCTTTGGAGGGAAAAAATTGGTTTCGGTGTTAGAGGAGGAATCTTGCAACTGATAAAAGGAGAGTGAGTCATTGTGATTTATAATGTTAGGTGAGACATGTTGTTATATTCTATTCACTAAGCGATAAAATAAGTCATTGTTTATTCAATTTAGCGTGGTAGTGGAGATCTTATATGAAGTTGTCATCCTTTCTGTATTGTGGTCGCAAAATCTATTTATTTATTTATTTTTATTTTGAGTGCAGCGTCGGCACCAGTAATACCATTGTATCTATCTTTGTTTACTACAATGGAGAATCTATTATTGGCTATAACGAGTGAGAACGTGTTGATAAAAATATCAATATCGTCCTACTTACCGAAAACATGCCATCATATAAAATTTCACAAGGGATAGAGTGCAGTAGTGCAATAGCCAAAATACCAAATAGAAAAAAACTGCGTTAAGGGTTTCCGATAAAAGCTTGAAGCACAGTTCGAGATTCCCTATGATGATAATGCTATTAGGGATGGTGCTTACCATTATCATCACGGGGAGGAAGTGACAATGAAGACAAGAGCACCCGAGGAGTGAGAAAGTAGGAACTAGTATCGAACAGAGTTACTCGAGCAAGAGAAGTAGGAGATGATATCGAACAGGGTACTGATTTTGAGACGGACCTATTTTAGACGAAGGACGGGAGAGAGAGATGGGTGGGGGGGAGGCCAGTCTTGTATCCCATGTTTTAGAGAGATTTCAGCAAACGAAGACATGCCCAAGAGAGGGCATTGGAATGCATTAAAACCCCATCACTCCAAAAAAATAAAAATAAAAAATCGCCAAAAACATGCACTTGGAAAGACCTCGGAGCCTCACCATAGCCCATTGCAGCCGAGATTCAAATATGATCTTGGATTGGTTAGTCAAAGCCTAAAAGTCAAATGAAAGAAAATAAAAGAAATGAAAGAAATTTCGGACTTTACATTAGCCCATTGTAGTCGAGACACAAACAAAGTAGCGGATTAAATAGCCAAAGCCCAACACATGAATTGTCTTCCTAGAGATTGGATTACTAACCCTCTGTTTGCACTTTTAGATTAATTATGTGCTGATATTTTTGATGTATTTGCTAAGAATTTAATCTAGTAATGAATATCATCCGCATTTTAGATCCAAAAAAAAAAAAAAAAAACTCAAATAAATTTACCTAGAAATTGGGTCGCCAACCCCCTCCTCTTCTTTTCGATATATTATGTTCTGACGCTCTTGATATATTATCGGCGAATTCCGTTAAATGATGAATATCACTCGTATTCCCGATTAAAAAAAAAAAAAAAACTCGGAGCCGCCTGACCGCACCCCTTATAACCGCCTCAGCTCTCCGCTTTTTCTTCTCGACTGAAAAACCTCTCTCTCTCTCTCTCTTCGATCGCCGGACCGGAATTCGCCGTCCGCCCGGGAAGATGGTGAAGCTCGAGGAAGCCCCCGTCTCCGTCAAGGACGCCGTCTACCGGCTGCAGCACCTCCTCCTCGACGGCGCCGCCGGCGGGGAGGCCCACCTCCTCGCCGCCGGCGCCATCCTGTCGCGCCGCGACTACGAGGACGTGGTCGCCGAGCGGTCCATCGCCGGCCTCTGCGGCTACCCTCTCTGCGCCAACCCTCTGCCCGCCGACCGCCCCCGGAAGGGCCGGTACCGGATCTCCCTCAAGGAGCACCGGGTGTACGACCTGCAGGAGACTTACATGTACTGCTCGCCCGGGTGCGTCGTCGACAGCCGGGCGTTCGCGGGGAGCCTGCAGCCGGAGAGGTGCGCGGTCTTGGACTTGATGAAGGTGGAGGAGGTTCTGAGGGTGTTTGGGGATAAGGGTTTGGGGTCGCAGGAGAGGGCGGATGATGGAGTTGGGGAATTGGGGATGTCTAGGCTGAAGATAAAAGAGAATGAAGAGGTTAGGGCAGGGGAAGTGCCGTTGGAAGAGTGGGTCGGTCCTTCGGACGCGATCGAAGGTTATGTTCCTCGGAAAAGGGATGATAAGGCGGCTGCGGCTGCGGCGGCTGCTTCGCAGGCGAAGAAGGAACCTAGAGAAGGTAAACTGCTTGGTGATCCCTTCTTGGTTTGTCGATGATTGACTGACTATGGCAATGTTATGGCACTTTGTTAATTGTTGAGTGTTGATGAGAGGGCTCGATTTCGTGTGCTCGCTATATGAATTTCGCAAAAGAGAAGAGGGTTGAGGTTTTTGAGTCAATCCGATTCTGAATCATGGAGCAATAGTAGTTTGGCTTCGCTAGAGCAGTTAAATATAGTGGCAATGGCAAGTGGATTTCGTACAGTCTCAGTCGGACTCTCTACATGCTTTAAAAGTGTCCTTCGATTGCTCGTGCAGGGTCCAAATCCAGAAATTCTAAGCCAAGTAAGAAAGAGCTAATATTTAATGACATGGACTTCACGAGTATTATAATCACTCAAGATGAATATAGCATTTCAAAGTTGCCTGTCAATTCAGTGGAGGAAGTTTCTGCCACAAAAGCGAAAGAATCGAAAGGAAAAAAAGTAGATGGCAAAGATAAACAGAGTCGTCGTGCTGTAGTTGAGACTTCATCTGCAAAGCCAGGAACTTCCAAGATAAACCAAAGAGAAGTGAAGGGGAAGAGCTACGACATCACAGAAGATGAATACAGCTCTCAAAAAGTTCCTTCCCCTTCAGAAGTCTGTCAAAGCAGTTCCCTAAGTCATGTTACAGGAGCAAAAGGGGCGGATGATGATGGAAAAGCAGATGGAACATCAACGGAGACCAGGCTGAAGCCCTCACTTAAGTCTACAGGCACAAAGAAAGTTATACGTTCTGTTACATGGGCTGATGAGAAGGTTAATGTAGCTGATGGGGGACATCTTTGCGAGATTAGAGAAATGGTAGATGAAAAAGAACCTCCACTAACATCTGGCATTGAAAATGAGCACGATGATGAAAATCTCATGCGCTTCTCATCAGCTGAAGCCTGTGCAATGGCTTTGAGTGAGGCTGCGGAGGCTGCTGCATCCGGAGAATCTGATGTCTTTGATGCTGGTTGGTATCTTCTCTACTGACTTCTGGGTGCTTATGAAAAATCTATTTAACATCATTAGGTATTTGTCCTTTTTTCTTTCCCCTGATGACCCGTTCTCCATTTGGTGTCTGAAGCTGGATTGATTATATTGCCACATCCACATGAGGTGGCTGAAAAAGCACCTGTGGAGGACAACGCTGATCCACTGGAAGTAGAATCAGCTTCTGTAAAGTGGCCAAAGAAACCAGGGATTCCGACAGCTGATATATTCGATGCTGATGACTCATGGTATGATGCCCCGCCGGATGGATTTAATTTGACTGTAAGTGTTGAAATGTATGTCTTGTCTACCATTTCGAGTTACCATGTTAGCCTTGTCCTTCACTTTAAGCAATTTTTAATTGTTTCAGTTGTCTCCCTTTGCAACAATGTGGGGTGCCCTTTTTGCATGGATAACATCATCGACTTTGGCTTATGTATATGGCAAAGACGAAAGCTTTCATGAAGAATATATGTCAGTTAATGGCAGAGAGTACCCACAAAAACTTGTACTGCCCGACGGCCGCTCTACCGAAATTAAGCAAACCCTCGCTGGTTGTCTTTCTCGAGCTTTACCTGGATTGATTTCTGATCTCAGGCTGCCGCTGCCAGTATCCACCCTTGAGCAAGGATTGGTATATTATATGATTCTATCTCCAACCTTTTTTTCTCTGAGTCCTTGTGTTTCCGGTGGTGATTGTTGATGCAAAAAATTTGATTAATTGCTTAGAAATAAGAATAAATTGTGGCATTTGCAGACCACTTGTACTCTCTCTCTCTGTCTCTTATTTGTTCATGTTTCATTTTCAGTATCATCAATGCTGCAGTCTGATTAGGCGTAAAGTTACCATTTTACTGACTTGTAGTTTGATCATAAATTTTCTAAATAAGGGCCCTTCTGATAGAGCTGAAAATTTTGAACTGAAAACTTTAGAGCTAGAAAGTGAGGTGCTAAACGCCCCAGTATTGAAAATGCAAACAATAATTCGCTGTTTGATGACATCTTTAGTCTAGATAGTACTGGTCAAGCCGTTTGATTGGCAGTCTGTTATTTTTCAAGTCCATCCAAATGTTGCATTGGCTATTCATGAGGGCATATATATGAATCTTCTGACCGTAAGGTAAAGTGATTATTCACTAAATGTAAAAGCGGTTCAAGTCTTCATATAGATATTTCTAGTTACCAAATCTTTCCAACATGTCCCTGTAGTCGTGCAGTACTTTTCATCAGTTTGCACACATGATAAATCATTGTCAGGAAAAAGTCCTCACGAGAGATAAAAATGCTGGCCAAAATTAATTTGACAAGTGACAGCAGCAAAATTGGTTACAATGTTTTAACTCTGCGGTTTGTTTGAAGAATTATCATTTGCTGCTTTTTTTGAGGTGTTGATTATATTTCTGGAGCATGTGTGATGTGTTTATGTAAGAGAATAGCAAGTTTCTTCATTCTCAAACTTTATATATTCAACTTTTGTTATATTTTTATCTGCATTGAGAACGAAATTGGCTTAGAAATCAGAGAAATTTGTGGGTTGCTAAACTTTGTCAAATAGCCTTCTGCACAACCATTTGCAACCTATGAAACTCATTTTATTTGGGGTGCTGATTATGTAGATCTCTTTTCATGAAGAGTTGATTTTGGTCGATCAAACAGGGTCGCTTGTTGGATACAATGACATTTATGGATGCACTACCTGCATTGCGTACAAAGCAGTGGCAAGTGATTGTTCTTCTCTTTATTGATGCTCTCTCCGTTTGTCGAGTTCCTGTGCTGACTGCACACATGAGTAATAGGCATCCGTCGCTGCAGAAGGTGAGTGAGACATAATGGACTCCATCTAGTGATTTTGTTTCTAGGAACATCATTTAATCCTGATGAAATCTTCCTTATATATACCCAAATATGTAGAGTTATTCCTGTTTTGGCTGTTTTAAGGGGAGACTATGATGCACGTCTTCTTGCAACTGTATTTCTCTAGACCTTGCAAACCAGATGTAGTCTCCTATGTCATGTTACTCAAATTCCATGGAGAAGGAAGGTAAGGTACTTTGATGGGATGGGGAAAAGAAACTGATAGGTTCATGAATGTTCTGCTTTCTTAGCTCCTTTGACATGGACTGCCATATAGATTTTGAACTTGGAATTGTCCTTTAAACATGGACGGTTCAACCTTGTATCTCGTGTAACAGGTGCTGCAGGCCGCCCGAATGAGCGTGGAAGAGTACGAGATTATGAAGGATCTTCTAATACCATTGGGCAGAGCGCCTCAGTTCTCAGCGCAGAGTGGAGCTTAGTGGTGCAAGATTGGACCTAGTGAAGAACTGGTCAACTGCAATTTTGATACGCAACCTCATTCTGTCTTATGTAATGAGATCCTCTTACTCAGGCTGAATTCAAATGCGAAGTATGAAAACCGACCCAAGTAACTTCTGTAGGAACTTAGAAGGTACTTGTGGATATTGGACCCAGGAGTGGCTAAATTGCATTCCTTGAACTTGTACATGCTTTTCTTAAACTTCTACTGATTCTGCAAGCAGCTGGATTCTTTTCTTTCTATCCATTCTCACTGCCCTTGGTCGTCAGATCATGTGGGTGGGATCACAGGCATCAATGGCGACTCTCTCTTTCTCTCTGTGTCTTTCGCCTTCTGCATGCGTCGAGCCTCCACAGTCCCCACCCTTTTTCAGAATTTTGATTTGCTTTATTCCATTACTGTCGAGATCCTTTGACATTACAGCTGATATCCAAATCTAATGACGCCCCAAACACCGGATGCCGGACAGGATCTGACGCTTGCCCTTTTTTTCCTGGTTGGGTTTACGTGATCTTAGAACCAATGCAGGCTGAACAGATATTGAGGAATTCTTCAAAGCAAGCTTCGTTAGGAACTTGTGTGTCGTAGCATTTTCACCCATTTCCAGGAACCAACGTCCAAATTTCCAGGAACCAACGTCCAAAAGACCTCCTGTCTTTTCTTTTTTTAAAGATTCAGAAATTTTTAAAGATTCAGAAAGAACGATGCTCATGTGACATTTTACCGGGTCTCAATACGGATATGCCTCCAGCAATCATGTCCTTATCTTGACATATTTGCCAACGTTTTTTGGACAAATGAGAACCTCATCTGACCAAGCAACAGTAGCCAAGCTGTTTTTTTCTGTGTTGCAATAATTTCCTGGTCCTCTTGCGGCTAAAGGCATCGCGAGATATTCCCATGTGGTCAACAATTATTTTAGTCCACCGCAAGAAAATCTGTCTTTGGCGCTTTTGTTTTTCCATTCTTGGTCGGTGGAGACAGCCCAATACATGCTTGAACTTCCACATCAATCAATGTGAAAATTACTATGCAATGACATCTTTTGTAGACTCGGGTCAACGTGCTTTGGATCGATTATAGCCGTTCATCATACGAATTTCTAAATATATATAAGATGAGTCTCGCGAAATTTATTGGTTGTGAATGTGCTCGGTTCATAAACCCGAGCCTAAATTAGAACTTGCTCCGTATTCAACCGATTTTTGTCTTACGATTCATCCCGACCTGTGACGTAAATCAGATGCTTCTCCCGTGAACTTAGCGATGAAATTATGTTGTATTTTATCCATGGAATTGGAGAAAAGGAGGAGAAAAGAACATGTCGCATGTGAAGTAGGGTTGTACCGAATTAGGTGGTCCATAAGCTGGTGAGCTTGTAATGGAATAGAGCTTTGGTTAGGTAGTGGTTAGAAGAAGCAGTTGCGGTTTTAAATGACAGGCTAGGAAGCAATAGCCCGGAAAAAAGAATTCGTGTCCTAACTCCCATTATAGATATGTTATTTTTGTGAATGGCAAGACTCCTGTCACGGCAAGTTCCCATCATAACGCTGTGATTTGATCGATTTTTTTTTTTTTTCACAACATTCGTTCAGTGTATTGTCATACGTAATAGAAGGTTTCTTGACATTTATGTCTTGCGGCATCTTAAGTAGAGATTATGATGCGCTGCAATTCGACTTTTATAGGTTAAAAGATCGGCGTTCGGGTCCCACAAAATTATCTCTAGAATTGCGTGTTGAGATTGCTTCTTGCTCAGCATTTTCTTCTTTACTTTCCATCAACTTTAAAAAAAGCCACTTGGCTTTATGCAAAATTACAGTTATATTCTGCATAAATATGTTATTTAAGTATTTTCCCCAATATTCCCCATATTTTTCATTAAAATTTACTTATTTTTTTGTGAGATTAGTGAGCATCATTTAGACCGTCAATTTTTTTTCTATTCATGTCGGAGTTTTCTATGTCATGAAGCTTGTTCCATAATTAACTAGAATAAATAACCACATCATATACTTATCAATTATAAAACTCGAAAGTTAGATTTACCAACTTTTATATACACATTTACTTCCACTTTGGCAAAAACGGGTATGGTGATGATGCAAATAATTGTTTTCCCATTTAACTTTCGAGCAACAACTTTTTTTTTTTTTTTTTGGGTCGGTGAGCAACAACTTGAATAAGACCACATCGTACGTTATAAGTGGTGCATGCTTCCGTGAATTACTAGCATCCGAACGTTTCTTGCTTTGAATTGCTCAAGGAAGCAAAAACACCCATCTCATTGATTTTCATAACATCAAATGCACTCGATGCGAAAAAAGTCGATTATACAATATATATTTATATATATATTTATGCAATATCCTTTTCTTATTGTTGATCTTGAAAATGTTTTGATAACGGTAACTTGCCCCGGTTGAATTTTAGTAGAAGACAAATTGATAATTGGACTTTTTCGATGCGTGAGCCATTTGCTCCGTAATTAAAAGAGAGATGAGCATCCACCGATGAGGACTTCAAAAAAGTTAAAAAAAAAAAAAAAAAAAAGGTACCAAAAATTAATTCACCCAACTCCTCTCCGTCCACGTGTCGCTCCCTCATTGGCTTGCGGTGTCACTGTTTCCCTGGACTAGAAAAGAAGCATATAAAGTAAGTTTGAACGGTCAAAAGAGAAAGCCAAAGGGGAACTCTTACCAAAACCAATTTTCCTTTTCTCACTTATTTTAAAAGCCTCACGCCAATTAACCAAAGTTGAAAAGATTGACTGAAGTTTAAAAATAAAATACAAGCGTGGTAAACGCTGGGTCAATACCCAATTTTTTTTTTTTTTTTATCGTGCGGCATAATATCATAAACTATGCTCACAATTAACAACGATATCTTAATTATTTTTTCATGCCACAAAAATTCAATCTCATGAGGTTTTAGAGACTACGAAAAAAATTGAAGATATTGATATCAATATGGGCAAATTATAGGATTTTTTGTGGTAGACAGTGGGTACTTTTGTTATGTCGATGCAAATTTGGAGGTTTTAGTAATATAAAAAAAAGTTCATGATAATTGTGTCAAGATGGATATCATACAAATTCTTTTATGATGTTTTTCCTTTTTTTGTTTATAACTAATATAAGTAAGATATACTCATTCATTCCAAATCGATTCTCACATTCGAGGTGTCATTATTGTAAAATAGGCAAATTTGTCGCATCTTAAAACCACAAGTTGATTAAGATGGACATGACTTTATCATTTGTGTCATTAATAGAATAATGAGCTCGGAATTGATCGACGTAAAATGGTTCCATCAAGAGTATTAATTTTGTCACAATCGAAACTCATTAATGGATTCCGACAGAAAAAAGATACTATATACTGCTAGACTTGTTTTAAAATCTCCACGGCCCTAATTCGTCATTAAATCCCAATCAATCGAAAACCCTCTTCGATCATGTCTTTGAATGGTGTGGGTCAAGAGTACGGACACTTGATTGTGAACCCGATGATTATCGGTACGGACATATGATTATAAACAAAAAAAAATAGAGCTCGATGTCAAATTTTCAAAAAAAGAGAGAAAAAGGGGAAATAAAAGGAAATAGACTCACCATCTCTCAATTATGCACGTCCACATAATATATTCACACTAACATTATATCAATCACAAATTCATAAAATTAAATGATTGGATTTTGGAGAGAGGGAGAGGGTGGGGGAGTTTCCTCCTCTCCTTCTTTTGACTGCCACCAGCGCATCATAGCACACCACACACCCCCTCCCCAAAAAAAAAAAAATAAAAATAATAATAAAAAGGAAAAAAATAATAAAAAGGGGAAAAAAAGTAATAAAAAGGGAAAAATAAAAAAATAATAATAAAAAGGAAAAAAAAAGAAAATGAGAAAAGGACCCAATTAGACCAAACCTTTGATAGAGACAACCAGCGCCTAAAAACAAAGCCACCCCCATCATCACCACCACCCGCTTTCTCTCTCCTCTCCCTTTCTCTCTCCTCTTTCTCTCTCTACACGCATCCCGGGGGTCTCCGGCCGCCGAGCCGACGCTCCGCCGACCGACCGATTCGCCGCCGCCGCCGCGGCAGCCGCGCGCGGGCTCCTCCCCCGGTACGATCGGTAGGGCTTTCCTCGGTTTCTAGATTCGCCGGTTTCTTTTTCTTCCCTCGTCGTTTGCGCCTCGGATCGTCGGGGGTGGTCTTCAGGGGTTCGGATTCGTAGATGGTAGGGTTTTTCTTCTCTCTTCGCGACGGATCCGTCGGCCGGGGGCCGTTTTAGGGAGATTCCGGCGGCTGCTCTGGTGTCATTTCCGGCGATTTGGTCCTTTTCCGTTTGCGGATTCGGTTTTTTTTTCTGTCTCCAGATGATTTTCTGTTTGTACATTTTATTTTTTTTGCGTCGAATGCGATTTTTTTTTTTTGCTGGGGGCTTACGCTTAGATTTGCTAGTTGCTTGCCCGATCTCACTTTTTTGCAGTGTTTGATGGCGTTTCCTTTTCTGGAAATAGGGTTTTGATCGGTACGTTTCGTCCCGCATGAGTCTTGCGCTGGATTTTCGCTATGGGTTGAGCTGCTGCTTTCAGAAGTCGATTGTTGAGGAATATTCTTTTTCCTAATTGTGGGCTAAAAAACTTGCCTTGACTTTCTCGATTATATCTTTCTATCACATTTTGCTGTAGATAGTTAGAGGCATGGATGGGTTTAGAAATTATGTCTCTACTTGTTATGCGGAGAAAAAGGAAGGGGAAGTGGCGCTGTGTTGTTGCTCGTTGTGCTTTTGTCCGTGAGAATTATGAGTACCCTTTTTGTTCTGTTGTTTGCTTGAATTGTGGGTATGTAGCAGGCAGCAGAGTGGGTTCTGGCTTTTTGAAAATGGGGTGTGTATTTAGCTTAGCTCTGCTGACCCTTTGGGTCAGAAATGTTTTGCCCGAAAGATGCATAGCATTAAGATTAGAGCTGTTCTTTGTGGAGGTGTGATGTACTTTCTCCGCTTCTGCTTATTGGGGTTTGGTTGAAAATGTTTGTCGAGATTACTAGGAGATAGGAGATTGATAGATTTGTTCTGTGCGCCTTCTGATTCTCATGCTGTAATTGGCTGTAGATGAGTATTCTGTTCGTGTATATTAAGTACTGCCAGCACGATTTGATTTTGCAGGTAAATGATTGACCTTGTCAACTTGGAGAAGCTGTGAGCTTAGGTGTTGATGCCTGTGCATCTGATGGCTTCAGTGGGCATCCCACCTAATAGTGTGAGGGAACCTAGCGGTCAGAGTGTTGGTGTTGATAGGTTACCTGAAGAGATGAATGAAATGAAAATCAGGGATGACAAAGTAAGTAATGGAACTAGTTGAGACTCTTGTTCCGTCTTCCCTGCTTCATTTTTCATGCTTATTCTGAGAAACAGAGCATGCTTCTTTTTTCCTTTTTGACATCTGTGCGTATGAATATTCAAAATATTCAGCTGCTCATCCTTACTTTTAATCAGGAAATGGAAACGACAGTAGTTGATGGTAATGGCACAGAGGCAGGTCACATCATCGTAACAACTATTGGTGGCAGAAATGGTCAGCCCAAGCAGGTAGCATTTGGAATATTAATTTATAACATCTTGGCCGTCCTCCTCCACTCTCCTCCATCTTCTTCCTTCTCTTTATGCGCGCTTGGTGTTTGTCAAATGGAATGGTTGATGAATTGCCCATAGAACATAGAAACTATTTTTTTTTTTTTTTGTATACTCTTTATCATCAAATATTCAAAAAACTTTTCAGTCTTTTTGCGAATGTTCATGGAACAGACTGTTAGAGGGGAACAATGCTCAAATTCTACAGAGTGACCCTATAACGTATTGTTTTTCTATTGTTCCTGCAAATACCATACTAAATGTGCTGTATAACAGTTTCTATCTGCATTTTGTCATATCAGCATCTGTCTTAAACTTTTTGTAAATCTTCATTCTTGAGGATGCGTGTTGTTGAGTTGCCGTGTAACACTGTTCCTTAGAATTGTGATATTACCATAGTTCCTACTTATATACTAACTAGTCTCTCTCTGAACTCAGACGATAAGTTACATGGCTGAGCGAGTGGTTGGACAAGGGTCATTTGGGGTTGTTTTTCAGGTTTGTCTTCTTATTTGACAGTGTCGTGATATTAATGTATCAGTTGTAGCAGTTCTGATTGCATCTTTTCCAAATATATCCAGGCAAAGTGCTTGGAAACTGGTGAAACTGTGGCTATAAAGAAGGTTCTTCAGGACAAGAGGTACAAGAATCGGGAGTTGCAAACGATGCGTCTTCTTGACCACCCAAATGTTGTTTCATTGAAGCATTGCTTTTTCTCGGAGACTGAAAAGGATGAACTGTATCTTAACTTGGTACTTGAGTATGTGCCTGAGACCGTTCATCGTGTCATTAAGCACTATAACAAGTTAAACCAAAGGATGCCCATAATATATGTGAAACTTTACACATATCAGGTATTAAACCTAATTTCTTCTCTGATTTCTTTTTTTAATATAAATCCCAGGAGAATGTTTGTTCCTTTTGCAAGTCTCTGAAGTGCAATGAGCTCCCCCCTTTCTTCTGCTACTGCTACATTCATTCCACTTTTGTAATTTCAATTCTGTATGCTTTTTATTAAAGCGCTGAGTACTGTGGCTATGTTAGCCCTTTTTTGTTGTGCAATTTCTATATTAACGCCGCTTGAAATTTCTGGTGGCAGATATTCAGGGCCTTGTCTTACATTCATCGTTGTATTGGAGTTTGTCACCGGGACATTAAACCTCAAAATCTCTTGGTAAGCTCATGGCTAGCGAAGAGAAGCTGTTTGCATTGTACGCTTTAATTTTCTTCTCTTTGTATACTTGTACTCCAGAGGTATATAATTTGAAGAAAGTCCGATTCAAAATTGTCATTTTGGGTGATATAAGTTGATTTCTAACTGTTCATTCATATATGTTCATAGGAATAGGTTTATGAACAGGCTTTGAGAACAAAAGCCATGCAAAATTGCATTTGGCTAGTTGTGTGTTCTTCTATATAGAATACTGTTTTGTTTCTTTCGAAAAATACTTGTATATAGTGCATATGAATGAAAAAACGAAATTATTACATAGATGGACTATATTCTAGTTGTTTCCCAAACCAATGGACCTAAAAACTGCATACAAAGTTCATTTTTCCTGCTTTTTTTTTTCAGGCGCTACCCAAATATCTTTTTTGCATTGTTTCCTTGCTGAACCGTTTTAATGATGAAATTTTCTTCTAATAAATGAAGAATAGCTTGCATTTCCATTCACATGAAGATTGCTTTTATATAATTTTCCAGGGCTTGACCTGGTTTGATATTACTTCCTCATGGGCCTGCTAGGTTAAGTGATAGAAGATTGTTCTCTTGCAGTATATTAACATCTGCTTCACTAAGAATATTAGAGTTCATAGTTTAAAACATAATAAGGCTCATCTTTCTACTTGCTGTGCAGGTAAATCCTCATACGCACCAAGTCAAATTATGTGATTTTGGAAGTGCAAAAGTATTGGTATGTCAATGTTCTCACTAAATTTGTTTAAAGATGTCTTTGACTTGGAGTCTTAAATTTATTGGGGTGACTGACAGGTAAAAGGGGAGCCAAATATATCCTACATCTGCTCAAGATATTATAGGGCACCTGAACTGATATTTGGTGCAACTGAATATACTACAGCTATTGACATCTGGTCTGCTGGCTGTGTGTTGGCGGAGCTGCTGCTTGGACAGGTATGCTACTTGACTTGTTGGATTTGTGATTCTTTCTTGCTTTTATGGCAAACTAGCATGAACCCTCAAGTTGTCTTGGAAGACATAATTTCTTATGTTGTTCTTGATTAGTTGAAAAATCACAGTAGTTTGGTTTTTACTATGGTTGGTCATTGAGTTTGTTATAAATAAGAACTCACATAAAATCTACCCCTAATATTCAATATTTGTGATTCAGGGAATGCATGAAACACCGGCCTATTATATAGTGACTTTCTAAAGAGAGAGAAAATGAGTCATCAGTCAGCCTTCCATTAATTATGTTACTACTTATGTCTATTCAAATAAAGTAAAGATTCAGTTCTCGTGATTAAAAAAATTTATTTTAGTAGATTCATTGCTCTTTTTTGTTTAGAAGAGTATCTAAAGGAATTCTAAAATTCAGTACATTATAATTTTAGTACATTATAACATTGTGATTCCCTCTTTTTATTTTGGTAAATGTCCAATCGTCAAATGCATAATGTTATTTTGGTTTAACATTTGAGCAAAATGTTACTATTTATGAAATTTTCTGTTTGAGCATAAATTTAATGTTAAACGAATGATAAATATAATCAAATGCAAAGTTTCAGTTATTTTTGTACTTTTTCACGAACTTTGCAAATTAATCAACAAATATGAATAAGAGGTGCATATTCTATTATATCAAATGAATAGCATGTTTAGAAATTATGTTGGAAAAAGGGGAACATTCCCATTTGGCTTTGCTTCTGCTGCCTTATGTAAGAAAACCAAGGAATTGCTGAACTAAAAGGGCTCTTCTGCAACTACTACAAACGCATGCATGGCATGCTCTGGAAGAGCCTTAGTATGGTACTAATTTTTAGTGTATTGTAATCCAAAATGCGTGAACTTTTGTTTCAGCCTCTCTTTCCTGGTGAGAGCGGGGTCGACCAGCTGGTGGAGATTATCAAAGTAAGTGTGATTTTTATTTAGCCTAGGGATTTAATTCTGTTAGTTCATTTCATGGTAGAAACTTTTCGTAATGAGCACATGTTAGTCCATTTTCTTATGCCACCTTCTGTGCACTTCCAATTAACTGGTTTTGTTTGCAGATTTTGGGCACTCCAACCAGGGAGGAAATTAAATGCATGAACCCAAATTACACAGAGTTTAAATTCCCTCAGATAAAAGCGCACCCATGGCACAAGGTACTGGGGCAGAATAGATGGAACTTATGCTCTTTGCACATGGATATGTGTTGGTTGGCAGGAGTAGTGGCTAGTTCCCTCTTGTTACTAATTATCCTTTTCTTTTTCCTATCAGATATTCCACAAGCGAATGCCCCCGGAAGCTGTTGATTTAGTTTCAAGATTGCTGCAATATTCTCCCAATCTGCGATGCTCAGCTGTGAGTGAAGTTTCTATTTGTTAACTTATGAATCTGCTCTTTAACTTAGTGCATTGGTCGATATTATTCTGTGCCTTCTACTTTTGCATTTGAACAATTTCCTCATATTACATCTCATAGATGATTTACCATCTGCCTGCCCCTTGGGTAATATTGTATAAGAAGTGGGATTTTGTATTCTTGGATTCATTTTTCTTCTTCTGGTCATGTGACTCACGAATGTCGGGGAAAAGAAACATGGATAAACAGAAGCTCAACTGTGAGCTGGCATTGATAGCCTCAAGTTGTGTCTTAACTTGACTGCGAGTTTGATTGCTTCAATTCGGTCTCTTCCCTTTAGTGTTTGTTCCCTCAAACTAGCTTCTGCTAGTTCAAGAGTTTTCTAATGTTCTTGTAAATCAATGTTACCACTCATTGTTGCGTCATTTATGAAAATATGATCCAATCAGAGCCAATTCCAGCAAACCATCCAACAGTTTCGTCGCTAAGGCACTGCCTTGAAATACCTATATCTGCAGCTGTTTCTGTATGTTTCTGACTATCAATTTTAATCGGACATTATCAAGAGATATATGGCCTTTGGTAGCTACAATTTTAAAGCAATTTCTACCTTCCATCTTGCTTCATGGTTTCTCTTGGCCATATTGTTCATCGGCAAACTTTTTAAAAACGCCCAAACAACTCTCCTGTAAGTTTTACCTGCTGTTATATTTAGGTGGTTCTGATAATTGCGGTATTTGATTTTCCCGCTTCCATTGATTGTAACTTAGGCTATATCTTGTCACATGTGGCTATGTAACTGCATGAATGGCCTTTTTATTAGTATTCATGTCATTTGCTTGATGGGTGAGTATGAAGTCGTGGCTTGGAGAGACAGTGCACCTATGGTTAAAATTTTTCCAGGCGTCCTTGTAACTTGCACGTAGAAACTCTGGACTGAGATTCGAACCAATGTTTATCCTACATCCATTTTGCAGCTTGATGCTTTGACACATCCCTTCTTCAACGAGCTACGCGATCCCAACGCTCGGCTGCCAAATGGACGGTTCCTGCCACCTCTTTTCAATTTTAAGGCTCACGGTACAAACTCAATCCCCGCATGCACTACGTCATGTTATGTATTTCCACGATAATTCTTTGAAAGTTAACTGACCTTGCATTAACGCTTGCTTCCTGTTGTTGATCAGAATTGAAGGGTGTCCCTGCGGAAGTCCAGTTGAAATTGGTCCCGGAACACACGAGGAAGCAGTGTACGTTTCTTGGGTTGTAGTGCTCGATGATGTTTTAAGAATGTAACGAAAAACCAGCTAGTGTTGTTTCTTATAATGTTAGTCACGATGGTTCCCTCGTCGCCACTTCCGATTTATTGTCTACTTCCCATGTATCATGTTCTGTGCATCACTTACTGTTGTCTATTTAACTGTCAGCTACGAGTCATGACCTATGTGGCTATTTGTAATCTTGAATGACAGTGCGTGAGATTACCTGTTGTGCTCCCGATATTCTACATTTCCCACTCACTGCTGAAAATGAATAATTTAAATAATAATCTCTAAAAATAATTATGTGTTACTTGAAATAACTATTTAACAGAAAATGTTTCTATTGTTGACAATGATATTTGTCTAAATATTTTTGTGGACGGAAATTATTTATTGGCCGTTAACTTTGTAAGTGGTACAAGCAATTAGTTTTTAAAAATTAATTTTTAAATCATTAATTGTTTTAGAAATAAATATAGATTTATAATTCATTTTTTGTGAAATAAATGCAGAGTGTATTTTGGATTTTGGATTGAATTTCAGTGTAGTGTATTTAACTGACTTTAACATGCAAACGGATCTTTGAACTCTTAATTTGTGTAGTTAGGCATTATTGATGTGGCAACTTTTAATATTGCAAAAAAAGTTTGAAAAGGAAGAAAATAAGTAGTCCTAAGATTGGGGTTTCCATAATCCAAATTGAAATTCATTCTAACGATGAAAAGGGCAAGATGGCAAGGGAGAGGAGCTGCTTATAAAAAGAGAGAGCAAGCAAGCCCCGCCGTCATGCCACACCGCCGTGCCAACCCTGCACGGGAGCATAACCATCATAGCCATCGCCCCATGAGCACAAGCACAACTGCCGCGATCACAGCAACGACATCGCAAGCCATCTCCACAAGCAGCATTCCGTGATGAGGCGATCTGGAAATTTCATTCAATGGTTCCCAACGTCTTTCGGACCTATTTTCATTGTAATTGAATTTTTACACTGTCCATTTTTTGCTCAGACAGCATTAAGATAGATTGGCGGACTAAACGTCGGTTCGAACTTTCAAAAGTACAAAATCGAACCGATTCGAAGACCTGTAATTCTAGGTAGGAGTCCACCTCTCTGTCTTTGAATTTGCGTAACTTTTCTATTTAAGCCCCTCGAACTTCAAATACGGCAAACTGAAGACCGATGCTGCCGGCCAAAGACGAGGAGAGACGTCGAAAGAACATTTGCCGTTGCAGACAAAAATAATTCAGGACATGACTAAATTTTGAGCAACGGATTAAAAAATTCAAGGGCTTGATCGAAAAATTTCCGAACAAGAAGGGTTTAAATTAGGATTAATATCCTGAAAAATCTCAAACTGATACATTTGTGATAAATTTATCTCAAACTATTTTTTTTACTATGAAAAACCCTAAACTGGTACACTTGTAATAAATTTACCCCAACTGACAATAAAAAACCATAAACTGGTATATTTATAAAGAATTTATCCCAAACTAATTTATTCGATTGCGAAAAAATTCCAAATTTGTAAATTTGTGGCAATTATACCCTCCCTTAAATCGAAGCCCGACTAGAAAAATCGCACGGATTCAGGGTCTAAAAGAGGAGAGGGAGTTTCACTTTTTTCCAACGGAAACAGGGGAGAGAGCAGGAATGCCGCTGGGGAAGTACTACTGCGACTACTGCGACAAGCAATTCCAGGACACCCCCGGCGCCCGCAAGCGCCATCTGCAGGGCCTCTCCCACCTCCGCGCCAAAGCTCTCTGGTTCGACTCCCTCCATGGTAAACTCCCCCCCGTCTCTCTGTACCTCCGCTGATCGATGGTCGTCGTTGACCCATCTCGCCACCCATCGCAGAACCGAACCAGGCCTACGCCGAGGGCTACGTCAGGGGAGTCTGCAACCGCTTCGTCAACACGGTAGGGCCTCCGGTACCTCCCTCGGTTAATTGGGTCGAACGGGTCTCGTTTCGCCCCCGCGGTTGCGTGTTGTCGGCGACGTGTTTGATGAATGGACTGTTCGTGGGCTCCGCTTATTGAGTCTCGGTTTTCCAACAGGGTTTCTGTCAGTACGGGGATTCGTGCAAGTACTTCCACCCCAAGAGCGTTTCGACTCCGGCTCCGTGGACCGCCGGCGGTGGGTTCTGGAAATTTTTTTTCACTTTGTGTCCTGTTTCTTTTATGCTGTTAAGGGAATTTTTTTTTTTTTTTTTTTTTTTTTTTTTGGTTTCGCCTTACTCAATTATTGGTAATGTGTTTGGGTTGGTGGCGCAGGTAATGCTCAGTCGACGGTGATCCCGGGCAGTCATCTAGTCGGGGGCACCTCTTCGCAAGGTAATCTTGATGAGACTTTTGTTCTGGCTTGAGTGTTTTGGATTGTCGTATTAAACGTTGCCGGTGAAAGAAAGAGAATGAATCTGAGATGTGTGTGTTTTCGAATTCAAGTGTACATACATAGATGTCAAAGCTTTGCTTGTGGAAATTGTTTGTATCATAGATGGAGCACGAAATGGAAGTCTGATTGGTCCGTGGCTTAGAAAAAATTTGCTAGAAATCATTAATAAAAGTGGTAAAGTCTATGCTTTTCAAAGCTTTCTACTGATGACTCCTTCATTTTACTGGGAAAGCATATCTGATAGGCTAGAATTGTTCCAAACAGGCATCTATTAGTATCATGCATGAATCTGGTAATCAACATTTTTCTATGTTTCGAAACCGTGCGCTCTTCCTTTGTGTTCTTTCAGTGCTTATTTCTATGGATTTCTGCATTGCCAGGTAATGTGGTGGTGGCAGATGGTACGGGCACAGCCACTGCCTGGGGGAATCTCCCTCCATCCCTAAAGCCTCCACCTGAGGGTGGATATCCATCTTTGCCTTTCATTGACTGGGGATAAGCATGTTGTTTCATCTGAAGCATCGGGGATAGATGTAGCAAGAAATCGATGCATCGTCTTTAATGTGAGTTAAAGGTTAGTCATTCTTGTTCAGTCATGAGCTGAAAGGCCTCTTTGTAGCATGTAGCAATGCTCGGTCATTGTCTCCTACTGTTCTTGGAGCATGTAGCTGCTTGTCATTTTTTGGTGCAGTGGAATGGTGAGTTCCTTATGTTGCTTTTCAGCATGTGGTTTGCTTACTGGTCAATGAACCATCTAAACCTCTGCTAAAAAGGCTGAGAACAATAATGAATAGTCCATGGAAGTAGGAGATGGTGAACTAAACATATGCACTTTTGCAAGTAGGACTTCTCATAAGTTATGGGTCGAAATCTTATCCCAACTCATGGAGACGTGACCAAGCTTATGCATGAAAATACAAATTTGAAAAAATGAGATATATCTATTGAGCCAACTGCAGCTTGTGCATGGATCAGTCTTCAAAATGTGGAAGTATAACCTGTTGAATTGGATAGTGAAAAATTGGTGCTTGTTGCAAATCTTTGGCATCTTTATTGACTCCTAATGTAAGTGAATGTAAGTGAAAAGTCTCATTAGGTTTTGAATGTTCATGAAACATGAGTTGCATGACTTTGGGTCTCATTTGCTTGATGTGAAGTTTATGGCGTAATGCAGCATACATTTGTATTGATGAGAATGTACGGTGACATCCTACATTTATATGGCTCTAATTAGCAGTCCCATCTCTCATTTGTAGGAGGTTAAGAAGTTCTTTTCAAACGAGATCATTTTATTAATAAGTTAACTCGTAAAAAGCCTAGCTTGAATATTGAGATCCCACAAGTCTGGATTTGCCATTGTCAAGTAAATTGTTGGCGGAGCTTACTCTTATTGAACACATTGCCTGGATCTGATGTCACTTATGGTATATATATTCTTTAATGCTTAGGGGCAGGGTTAGACAAGTATAACTTTTATATAAGACAAGTATAACTTTTATATAAGTTTTTGTCAACATATACTGCTGAATCACGTTAAATTGCTCAACTTATAACTTCTAAATAAGTTTTTGTCGACATGTACCGCTGAATCACATTATATTGCTCAACGTGAGTTGTGTGAGCCAAAAGAAATCATTCAAGGTCTGGATTTGCTGGGAAAATTGAGGATTCCTTTTTGTTGTTTAAGAATTGTGAGCAGTTTTTTCTCTTGTATTTAGATCGTTGCACTAAAGCACTAAGCGTTGCCTTATGACTCAAGTAAGTAAACATTCGCGCTCACAAGGATGGTAGAGAGAGAGACTTTAGACAAAGAAGCTTTGGAAATTTCATTGCTTGTGAGACCCCTTTATATATTAAGCTCTGGAAATTTTATTAAGCGTAAGTAAACATTCACGCTTACAATTGGGCGAAGTAGAATATGACTATAGTTGAGCATGTACTTATATATAAAAGGGTCTACTTAATCTAAAGGTGGAGATCGCATCTCATCATTTACCAAGAATCCGCATTTACTATAGGGATGTGCGTTTACAATATTGCCCATCCATAAGAGTATTCTAGAATACATAACCTAAGATTTTGAACTTTAAAGAAATAGGATTTTGAAACTTTATGGTCCGCCGGTTCTTTATAAATTAGTCATGGTCCTCCGTTCATAAAACCTTTGGGATGTGTTGTTTCCTAGGCCATGACGTTGTGCCGTGTGTTTCTCTTACAACTAGGATCGTTAGTGAAGTAGCCGTGTCGCATCTAAGTGGAAGGTTGCTTGTGAATGTCATGTACACCATATGGTTGAGGTGTAGGGGTGGATGGTGGTTTGTAGGTAATGTCGTTACTCTTCTTAGTAGTAAATGCTACGCCACAAGATGAACAATATCGACATTGTTTGTTGAGGTCGTCAATGATGGCAATGACAACACGACAGCAACAATCCAACCCTTTTCCTAATAAACAGGGCTGGCTGTACATGTCCCTTCACATCATCGTGCTTGAGTCTTGTGTGAGCTCTAGGCGATTCGTATATTTCTTTATCACCTCCTTCAGCATATCTTTAGGTCTTCTCTTGTCCCTCTGAACTCGAATCTCCGTTCCCTAATTGATTCGCCTCACCAAAGCATCCGAAGTCCAAACAAGCTTAAACGAGCTCGTCTTGTCATATCCTTAAACAGGATTCATCTTTATGTGCTCGCACATCATTTTGTGCTTCATTTTGCATGAAATTTGACTGGAAGGATGTTCATGGAATGATACTCAAAATCATCTGTTTCCATTCTGCACTTGACCCCTTTGAGGGTGGCCTTTCCTTTCCTGGGATAAGTCACGAACCCGACAAATTATTGGCCCAAGACAAGTATCAATGACCTGTCAACTATCATTTTCGAGAAGAAGCTTCAAACCTGATCTAAGCCCATTTGTTTAAAGGAAAATACTTTTCAAGAAATTTCTTTTTGATATTTGGATGACAAAAAGTCAATCGATGTATGAAAAACGTTTTACATTGATTGAAAGCAACAAGCATAGATAGGGGGGAAATGGACTTCCTATTTTGATAAGAAAAAGATCGCTTTCCTTAACACACCAAATAAATGAAAATTTCATAATAAAGGAAAATATTTTTCATGGAAATTATATTTAAGAAAAATGGTTAGTTTTCATTCGTTTGGTGGTTAGCAAAAGTAATTTTCTTTTAACCAGAATAGGAAGTCATCATCCATTAATCTAAGCTTCTTGTTGTTTCAATTTATGGAGAACGTTTTTAATAGATCGATTAACTTTTCATCATCCAAATATCGAAAAGTCGAAAATAATTTTTCAGAAATAGTTTTTCCTCTAAACAGATAGATCCTAAGTTTATCAATGTTTTCTCAAACCAAATCTAAACCAATCCAAAAGAGGTGGACCTCCTGCTACGGTTTGAATTGGCTTTCGCTTTGCCACTAAGCTTGATTGAGTTGGTGCTCGCAGCCTGTGAGGTGGCATCCGTATCTGCTTCTCCATTATGATGGATGTCTTTTACAGATCTTTGCAGTTGCACTTTCAATTTTGTAGTGATTTTAGAGATCTCTAGGATATATATTAATATTCTAGGAGTTACGTAACTTTACAAGAGGGCCCTGATGACCCACGTGAGTTTGAGTTGTTTTCACCAGCTTTCTTTGTTTGGCTGTCCAGCATGTCCTTTCCAGGTCATCCAAGAGGATTCGAGGTCGTGATTCAATAATTCTCCGCAATGGCACTGACGGTAAAGCTGAATTCGAAACGAGAGGGGGGCTTTTTGTGGGTCAATCGAGCTGAGTTGAGTCGATAAAAGTTAATGCCAAGGTCGAGTCCAACTCGACCCCATGCTCGATGGTCGAAACTCGATGGGGCTATGATGAAGTATTAAATCTCCTACTCTTGCTCTATCCGGATAGAAAATGGAGACGGTCGAAATCGTCTTGACCCGGTTGTTAATAATTAGGTTGCCATTGAGCTCGATCATGAGTTTTGCCTAAACAAACTCAAATGCTTCTCCTAGACATAACTTGATTTTTTATGTTTGCATTTATAATTATTAAATTCAGTCTAAGATGTAGCTAGAAGGTTGATTAAGCTCACATGACAATCGAGTTTAGCATCGATGAGTTCACACCCGAACTTGACTGAACAAGATACTCAAATAGATCAAGAGCTCCTGCTCGGGCTATATCGGTTGAAGATTAGGTGATTAGTTGGGCCTTAGTACTTGATTGAGATGCTGAGCTCGAGCTATACTTGCTATGTTATGCACAATCGCTCATTGTCACGTAATCCTAATGTCAATTAGCTTTCACAAGACCCAAAGAAGAAGAAGAAGAAGAAGATTGCCTGTACTCGTCCCTTATCAAAATCAAAATCCATTCCCCCTTGTCCATCATCTCACATCAACAAATGCTTTACACATTCTTCTCCACCCAAAAGTAAGAAAAGCACATATATATTTAAATAATCATATAGTCCTTATCATTTTCATATCAAGAAGACTTTATAGTAACCACAAAAAAATCAGCAAATTCATGATGAGGCTACGACGTGAAATTATTATTTAGGTTGACCCATAACTTGAGGTCCAATACAATATTAACATCATAGGTCGTGGCAAACAACTTGATAATGGTCTTTCTTTTGGAAAAAAAAAAAAGAAAAAGAAAAAGAAAGAGAGCCAATCCTGAAAATTATTTATTTATCATCAACTGCAATCCCATAATTTATCTTGATATGGTTGTCTGACAATGAAGGGTCCCAATGAAAACGCCGGCCATTAAGAGGAAAAATTCCAACTGTCGGGCATCTCTTGCACTTTTTTAGCTATTCTTCTTTTAAATTTAGTCCAATAAAAAAAAAAAAGAAGGCCCCATTCCCTAAAAAAAAAAAAGATCGACATTAAGTTAGGTCTCAAATCCAGTGCACATAAAAAATCACAAACTATAGGTCAGATCACGACTTTGGTCCGAATTTTATTTTGTCTCACAAAAAATCATCGAATTTCAATTGGTATACAATTTCGGCCACTAGTAAAATTTCCATCTAATGATGCCGTTAAATACTCGAGATGTCATTTCACGCGTGTATATATATATCTTCATAACAATTGGATCAGAATTGAAACTTAATCTCAAGTTAGTGCTTTTACATAAAATCTGGAAAAAAAAAGAAAATAATTTATTATGATTTGCAGAGAAATGGAGTAATCAAAACTTTTTGCGGCCAAATGGGCATTAAAATATATATTATTTAGGGCTAGAAAGAGGCTAAAAGGCATTCTCAGTCTAATGTCATCCTGCTATCGTCAGGGCAGTGACGATGCCTATTATAATAATTATTATTCCTCCCAACCACCATCGCCATCGGTATGGAGCCAAACACCTTACCAAATTTCCACCATCGCTTTTCTTTGCCAATCAATCGGTGTATAGAAAAAGACATGCCCACATGTACGGTCAAAATCTTTCTGTATTATATATATAAGAAGAGAAGTTCTTCTTAGATAAGTAATCCTTTTGGCTCGCCCAAATGCATGATTTATATTACTAGAAAAAGTTTTGAGCTAGTAAAATAAAATGTTGTGTGAGGATTTGATTTGATTTGATTTGATTTGATTTAAGAAAATGAACTTGATTGTTGTAAAATCGGAGGGACCATAGATTTTTGGATTCTTAGACCTATTATCATGATTTTTAATTCGAAACGTAATAAGTATTGATGGGTTTTCTTTTTTGTTTTTTCACACTTGTCTTGATTCTCACAAATTGCGATTTGCCTTATTTCTAACAAATGTGGTCCGAGTTAATTTTCCGTTGCATGTAGTAGTTTTTCATGGGATTTTTTGGTAGAGAGATTTAGGGTTAAATTGATCGTGTTTGGTTCATTAATAGTGTACATATGTTATGCACTATGTGGGCTGATCATTGGTCCTGAGATTTTAGAATTGTTCCAACCCAAATCAACCATGTATATATTATATTATATATTATATATACGATAAATTATATGATATATATTTTTTGTCCACTCTAAAGCTTAGTGCCTTCGCATTTGTTCTTTGTTGTGGTTCTGTTGTGTAAATTCAAAAGTAGATTTTAGCCCTGATTCGACCGAAAAAAACATAGAAACCCTATGCTTGCCTCGCTTTGTTTGCTCGCCTCAACTTCACTTTCCCCGCTCACTGCTTGTCTCTGGCCTTTGTTTACTTGCCTCACTAGCGTATAATTCTAAGTCATGCATATTTCTTTTCTTACTTGTTAATTCCTTCATATATCTAATGAACAAACTGTTTTTTTTTTTTTTTTACATATGTTTGTCTTGCCGAGGAGATTACCATCAATGAGTAGAGTTTACACATTTAAGTTGAATGAATATAATAAGAGCTGAGATGTTCCATCAATTGTGCTAATAGTATATTTAATTTAAACTTTTGTAAAGTATTGAATATGCATGTTGTTTGTTTTGTTTTTCGGGAGTTCAAAAGTTAAAGCAATCATTTAAAAATGAATAAGTTATGAAGTTGTATAATTCATTACATATTTTAAACTTCTTATGGTTTAATTGTATTTCACGTGTTTAATTTTATGGTTTGTCACTTTTAGCAAATGAAGATTTCTGTTGTTACTCTATCTTAGATTTATATTTGATATGTACTGGTGTTAATAGTTTGGTTGTTTAATGTCGTATTGTTGGTGGATATGTAGTTTCAAAAAATGAAACAAAAAGATAATAGGTTAGTTTTGAGTTGACCTTGCAACTAGACTCGATCATAAGGTCTGTCCTATTCTCA
Organism: Eucalyptus tenuipes; assembly: GCA_014182365.1. NCBI lineage: Eukaryota > Viridiplantae > Streptophyta > Magnoliopsida > Myrtales > Myrtaceae > Eucalyptus > Eucalyptus tenuipes. Next base: position 17,090,403 of record CM024538.1, read on the forward strand.
ATCCTTAGATTAAATAGGGTTGGTCCTCGATTCAAAAATTTGGAGACCAACGTTATGCTGATTGGTCATTGAGTTAGATACTAGATTGGCCAAACTCGGATCCTACTCACTCTTGAGTGACACACTAAAGACTAACTTATTTTTAGCAATAAAAATCTAAGAATTTCGGTTTGTGCTTTCCTCAGTGTAAAGGAAATTCGACTCAAGCGTACCTATTACTCGATAAATAAAATAAAGTTTTGCATATGTCATATCACACGCTGAGCAAGGCTTTTGTCACATAAAGTAATAGCAGAAAGCATACTAACTCAATTCGGATAGAAATCTTAGACCCAAAAAAAAAACAAATTGGACAGAAATATGAATGGGAAAAAGGTCGGCAGTAACTCTCCTCACCCTCTATATTATCTACTCCTCCTACATCCCTTCTCCTTCATTCTCTCTCTCTCTCTCTCTCCCTCCCCTCCAGTGCCCCCACTCTCTCCGAAAAGCCACCATCACCCATCTTCTAAAAACCCTCTCCCCTTCCTCTATCGCGAGCCAGAAAGGAGAATGGATGGAGACAGAAAGAAGCGGAAGATTGACCAAGAACCGGCAGCAGCAGAAGAAGAAGAGAGCGAAGAAGAGAAGATGGAGAAGTTCTTCGCTCTCATCCGAAGCACGCGGGAAGCGCGCGACCGTCTCCGAGGCAGCGGCCTACTGTCCCAGGAGGAATCCGAGAAATCGCGGGAGGACCGGAGGAAAGCCGAGGCAGATCTCCTCAGACCGAAAGAATCTGCGTGGCACCCCACATTTCGACCTGAGGACTTCAGCCAGGATCCCATTCTGTATAGACCTTCGACAGCTACCACCACCAGTGCTCCCGACGTTCCGGGCTCGAGCAGCCACGAAGCTCAAGCCGGTCCTTCGAAAAGTAAACAAGAGGACGAAGGAAAAGACGATGATGATAAGAAGAAAACAGAAAAAGACGGTGGCGACGACGACGACGACAGAGATGATTTAAATCTCAATCTTTCTTTGTAATGTACGGCCATGATGCACGTAGACAGAAGAACAAACTCGTTTGTACTCTATGTACTTGCAGCCTTGCAGGGTTTTTTAATTCCCGGTTAGGGTTTGATGGGGTTCCAAGGACTGATTACTGCACGGTAAAAACCTTAAGTGTTTGATGACGCAACTGCTGACGTCAAACGGGTGTGCGCTGTTTCTTTGTCTGCTTATTGGACCATATTGATTCTGCAATACAATGGTCTGAACCCTAGGAACAAAAATTAATATTTAAGGGAGAGAGAAGAAGGGGGCAAAAAAAAGACAGCAACGAAGCATGTGATTCTGATATTCATGTGGGCAGATTTTCTGCAATTAGTTTAAGATTTCATTTGCATTTTTTTTGCTAGGTACTATTATGCAATATTACATAAATTGATAGATATATAAGATAGAGATATTTATATAAAGGGAAGATAGCATATCTATAGTTGTTAGCACCATGTTTTCGGGGAGTTGGTTGCATGTATTGGGATTACGTAATGAATGAAGCAATGCTGAAGCAGCAGCAGCAGACAAAGACCGTTTCTCAATTCAGTGTTTCCAACTCCTATGCATATGGTATAAAGAAAACATATATTCAAGTTTAGCAAAATTTGGCAGAAATTTATATGTTTATTGTACATTTGGGAATCTTTATGCAATACGCTAGAAGGTTTGGGGAAATTATTTATACATACCAAATTGGGGTGTGTCCAATAATGTCCATGTTCGATGAATCTTTGGACATGATTCTCAATATTTTAGATGACTGTTCTATATAAGGTTGGACAAAATAATGTTAGAAAAATTAAGAGTTGAATGAAACTGAACCGCCAAGCAATGTAGGTCCGAGCCTAGAGAATGGATAATAAACCCTCTTGATATCAAGGGGAGATGAATAAGCTTGATTGGTGGGAGATGCATCAATCCTATTAAAATACAGAAGGATGGAGATGATATAGATTGAAATCCCATTCCCCGAAAAATAGGAAGATAGATGGATAGGACCCAACCGATATCATGTTACTCGATGTGTGAATCAAGTTAGTTAGAGATCTCGATCATGAATTCAATGTGGTCTATGTACATGTAATGCAAATTAGGAAAACAATAATCTTTTGATTCCTCACAAGTAAAAAGGTTTTATATTCGGGCCGTTTACTGAGATTTTAGCTAGTGTCTCATATATTCGAAGTGTTTCCCTAGACCGAAGTTTTACCACAATTGTTTGATTCCTGTTTTTGGTGTTAGGTGATGTAGCAGATTCCTAAATGGTGACTTTCAGATGGATGGAGCCCATCCTGGATTCTCTTATTTATAAAGTCCTTTTATAACAGGTGATCATGGGGCACTTTAAACTGTGCTTTACAAGGAAAAATTTCAATTTCTAAAATAGTAATTCCATACTTCACATGAACAATTGTGATATTTCTTTAATTAGCTAATGCTTATTATAAATGCCATTGTATTAATATCCCTTCTCTTCCTTTTTGTTTTTTTTTTTTTAATAATGGCATCGCATGTGCCTGAACTTTTATCTATTACACAATCTAACGCCAGGTATTTTTATTTTTCAATCAAGTACTTCAACTTCCAGATAAGGGTCAATGTGAGACTTTTCTTAAGTAGCAAACTAAAACGCTAAATTGAACACTAATGCCGATAAATGGACCTTTATTATCGATATTAACATTAAATATAATCTCTTAAAATGATGTCATGTCAACATAGACATATTAGGTTGTTAAAATCATCCAAATCAATACTCTCTCTCCTCGTCACCCAACACTTTGATATAAATAAAATAATCTTTGCTTGGTGAGCGAGCCACGTAAGCAGAAATGATTGGCCTTTTAACCTTTTCTAAGTCGGCGATTTGCGTCAGCTAAATCACATAGCATGGCCACAGGCCAGGTATTATGTCATTATCTTCTCGTTTCATGAGCAAGCAGCGTTTCGCGAAGATCAAACAGAAGCAGGAAGTCAAGTTTAGATTCTTGGGCATAGCTAGATTTGCGGAGCTTGCGCTGTGCTGCTTACAGACATTGACTCAGATTTACGTCTGCGTATAACCTTTCAACGTTGGCAATCAAAAAAGTAGGCCGAAAATCATGGATGGTTTTGTTCGTAGCGGTCCAAAAGTGATAGACAGTAGCACAGCCTCGTCGTTTTCTGCATTCACGAGTCTACTGATTCCCGTTTAAAGTTCTGCACCGCCTTTTCAACCAAGAGAGCATCCCAACGCCCAATCTGAAAAGTGATGCCAATCGCTTTAGCTAGTGATTGATGAATGTTCTATCTATCAGCACAAGTTGGCAAATTTGAAAGTTTGCTTTGATCTCAAGAATTATGTTCCTGCCTAATTGTTCCAATCACGATTGGTACATTGCCCCAACAAACCAACTAAATTGAACAGGTCCTTTCCGATGCCCAAAGGCTCATTTGGTAGACAGCGAGTGAGCTGTAAGCACCTTTCTCAATGGCCGCTTTTCAGAGTGTTATAACCAACAATAGGGAGAACCCGATCCTAAGTTGGTGACAGGATAGAATTGGGTCGGAATACACTCGAAGAGTATGATTCTTGGAAAATAGCACGACATAACGACTGCAGTACTCAACTAAGATAGACTTTTCCAAGACATGGTGGCGGTGGATTTATGTAGCTATGACAAATGCACGCTGGGAGAGAACTACTAGATTTATGGTGCCGGGAATGATCACATGGTGCTGGAGAAGGCTGTGAGTTTCTTCTTCAGCCATGAGGATGCTGATTCGATGAGCAGATGAAGGTTAAAGTCCATGCCTGGGATTTCCTTCATCACATGTGAAAAGATAAAAAATTTCTCATCACATATCTGCTAGGATGAAATAGATCCTTGTTCACATGAACCATGAAGCTTCAATGGAGACTGATATTCTCATTGCTTACTGCTCTTTTAATTACAATCGTTTTGCATACTGAACAAGAGCGTCATGTATCTTCTGCATCTGGATCTCTTCCTAATAGCTCATGCATTAATCAACACGATTGAGCTAGATATATGAATGCACATCAAAAGATTATCCACCCACATGGTCGAATGCCGTGAAAACCAAGGTGTCCACACTAGATTCTTGTGACTGTTGAAATACTGAACTGCATCTTAGAGTTTATTATGGAGACAGAAGCTGCTATTGAAACGCACACATACTTGTACCTGCATTGCCAATTTGCATTTAGTGCATGTAGAGCAGAAAGATAAACCAACCATCTTCCTCTAGATACTGCATTCCATCAACTGTTCCAACAACCAAAAGATATCCATAGTTATCATTGTCAGCAAGTCCTTGTTTGGGGACACTAGGCTAATGATAACCTCTTGTCCTACTTGACTAATGTTCCAGGTGATAATAATCTTCCAGGCAGTCTCAAGCAATCAAGTTTTGGGATCAACCTACTCTTCCATCTATTTTTCTTCCTTCTCCATGCCTAGTCTTCGATATATTCTACATGAGGAATTGGCTATTTAGTCTCTAACCAGATAATGTCCAGACTCATGTAAAAAGGAAACACTAATAGTTCTATCTCGTTCACTTGCCATGTTTAGCCTAATAGTCAAGGTTCTTAACATCCATTCAGAAGAACAAAGAGAGAAGGAAGTTCCTGCTTCAATGTCAAAATAAAAAGAAACCTTTCTGGCCATGGAAGGAGCTCACAGCCATCAAATGTTAAACCACACAGGGACTATATATTAACAATAGCATCTCAGAGCTTTCTAGTTGGAGCGCCCATGTCGCCTCTTGATTCAGATTTCCTTTTCCCGAGTTGGCTAGCACTTCCACTTGAAACGGATGGAACCACAGTCTCAGGATCAACTTTCTGAGCGATTAAATCCAACAAACATGGGGGAAAGGTGAAAGAAAAGTTAAACCAACGAGAAGTCGATATTGATAAAAGTTCCCCAAACAAGGGTTGGGGATAAAAGTAGTGCTTACTTGAGAACTTGAACCAGCACATCCAGCCATGGATGGATTTGTTGCTTTTCCCTGTCCAGGAGAGGGTGCCTGATTTGGCTGCATAGGGTTTTCCCGAGGTACATACCCCTGCATTTGATGTTTTAAAAACAAGATGGTGGAAAGACAATGAAAATGAGAGATAAAAAAGAAAAATATTTGCTAGCAACATGCTGCTACAATCCGTGCGTAAACTTGCCTGAGGTTTGTAGCGAATTGGCAGGGGGCAGTCCACACAAACATGTCCCATTGCTTTACAACGAGTGCATTGTTTATTTGGATTTTCATCTGGTTGTCCTCTCAATGCCCGTAAAATTCTCCTTATTTCTTCTTGCCTTGAATATATCATCCACGGACAAGTTGATACCTGAAAAGGCTGGAACTATGAGGAAACAAAGATAAGAAATGGGATTGACTGAAATTACAACCGATTTAGCAGGAAATGACAGACATTTGTATTCCAGGGCATCGTTGTTGTTGTTATCCTATACCTCTACTCAGGAAAATTTTGTTGCCTTTGGGTAGGTGGTGCTGATTATAGTTGTGCATCAATAAGATGGGCATGTTGATTCCACAAATTTCATTTGGGCATGACACCAGCCAGGATGCAAATATTCAAGTTTACAGTTCATGGAAGGTAACACACTGCATATCAAAGACACCTCCATTTACTTGTATATCCAGATGCATACACATAGTTGTGGTCATTCAAGAATTGAAACAGCTGTCTATGTGACTATGCAATGCTATCGCCGACTCATGTTGATCTGTAGTTGTTGTATCGATGAAGCAATTTACTATGATGGGGCATTACAAGATGTCAAATAAGAAGATCTCTATATCGCAAAAGATAAACTCAGTGATGAATGTGGAAATACGAACTTGACAGATGACATATAAACAACCTGGCTTTTTAAACAATAGAATCAGTTTACCAAGGGAAAAATCAGCAGGTTTGTTATCAAAAACCTGGAATGGATTGTCTGCTTTTGCAGCTGCAGGATTCAGTTTTGCTTCCTCTTTCTCATCTTCATCCATTTCCTCTTCCTCTTCATCTTCATCTTCATCTTCATCTTCATAGACATCTTCTTCATATTCATCATCTTCTTCTTCTTCTTCTTCTTCTTCTTCTCCTTCTTCTCCTTCTTCGTCTCCTCCTTTTTCCTCCTCATGGAAGAATTCTTCTCCTGTTTCTGGATTGGTGTAATCCTAATGAAATTCAACAAAAGAGATTTGTTACCGTGAATTGATTGACGTATGAATATGCATCCTGACATTTCCTTTGATTCTTGCTGTTGATACAACTCTTTCAAATGGAAGTATAAAAGAAGTAAATTATCTATTAATGTGGCCAAAGCATGCGTGAATGTTTGTAAGACACAAAGTCACAATTGCCTGAGAATTATTAGAGTAGGATAGTTTCCTTTAAAGAAGTTCATAATTGGGAAAGAAAACTTTCCCAATAGTTAGGCTTTCACGTGAATAATTGAGGATATAATGTCCTTTTAATATTCCATTATCGGTCCCATATCAAAAGTTAATCAAGAATATCAGTTGAAGGACCAAATCATTACATGATATTCCAATTAAGGAAAGAAAATTGTGACGGCAAATTAGATGAACAGAAGGCAACGTCGGAATGCATGTGCAAGCGCAATGCCAATGACACAAGAAGACAGTTTACGCTTGTTATATGTGTTTGCCAATGTTATACCCTGTTGTTTGCTCGGATAGATTAAGGATGCCGTTAACCAAGCCTCAATGAAGTACCATGTATTATCCCCACTTGGCACCCCAGAGTACACATTCTCCCTAAAAATTTTAATAGAACTAACCTACATCTCATGTCTATGTATATTCACATCGAACAACACTTATTATTTTTTCAAAGTCTTGTTTTGCAATGAATACAGTTTGTAATCACGGTGTGCTTGCCCTGTAATTTATATCTCCATTAATGGAGTACTGAGATTGTAATTGGAGATGTAGAGAAGATATTCTTTCCAGAGAAGAGTGTCTCAGCCAAATATTTGAACTTTTACCTTCTAGTCCAAAGGATTTGCTGCTTCTGTACGGTTATTAGATACCGATTCCCATCTTACTCCACCTGAGATGGCTAATGTAGGTGATTTGTCTGACTTATCTAGAGGTTCAGATGATAGTATCTCTTATTTTACAGGTCTCATGTCGAAAATGATCATCGCGTATCCAAAGCTACTTGTTCGTCCCGGGGCTTACTTCATTTCCTTCCAGGTTTTCTGTTTCTATCAGCCTCATTATAAGTTCAATAGTTTTTCCATATTAGCCTTTTCTTTTAGCTTTCAATATTTTCTTATCATTAACTCTATTCCCAATTCCAGATTCTCAGATAAACAATTAAATGTGTTCCTCCGAAATGCTTGTTCCTCTGTCGGTTTAGTGTCCAAATGTCAACAGGTCTATAGTGTCTACGCTATTATTTATATGCAATGCGATTTATATTTCCCAGTTAGATTTAGATTCTCATGCTGGCAACCTAAGTTTTCCAATTATTCAAAGCATCAGCAATCACATAAGCTAGATTCTTATTGAATAAAGGAGATTTCAGCAGCTAAAATTCTGAACTTGCTCTCCAACATTCTACTGGTGTAGAACTATAATTATAAAGCAGAATCAAGTTTATTGAAGTTATTTCTCCTATGGCCTCATTGCCAAACTTGACCATCCTGCTCTAACAGCTACAGAGAAAACTTGGGATATGGTTCATGCTTAGTTTAACTAGTTCGAAGGGTTTAAGGTATCAAGGAAGAAGTCAGAAACCGCTTAGTCTCATGCAGAAATCACGCATGATATTAGCAGCCACTTAGTGAGTTTGCTGCTTAAGAAGCTAGCAAATGTGACAACATGAAAAATTGCATGAGTACGTAGGAAGAGAATGCTGTGGTGCGTATCAGAACTTAAGAGGTATCCTGAATGCTCGTTAACTATGGAACACAGGAGCAGATATTCAATTCATATCCTCTTTGAGACAAACTGAGATGAAACATATACAACTATAACCCGTATAACCAAAGTACGTTTCCCTCCATCATTTAATGCCGCAACGATAATCGCTTCGACAAGACACTTTCTTTTTAGCTAAAAACTTTAACGGCATTAAACCGTAGATGGGATGAAAAAAGTTACGAATGTTGTTTCCACAAGGAAACAAGTATATCTGACCAGTAACATTCAATCAGACAAAAGGAGCCAGTAGATCGTAGATAGAACACGTGTATGTCACGGTTACTATATGTCGCAGTTACTATAATTCTGTCAAAAAAATTTTGGATGTGTGCGTGCGAAAGCATGGTTTTGGTATTAATTATAGTTTTTGGTTAGTGATGTTGTGTGCAAGTGTATGATATAGTTTGTAGAGGATGGACAAGGGATGAGATATTATAATTGAAGGATATAGGACATGAGATATGGGGGAAAATAGTTTCATTAGTTGAACAAAATAGTTTGATGAAGGTACAGTAGAGATCTATGACCTCTCATGGTGGAGGGTTCACCTCACACACAAGGTAGAGGATTTACCTCTCACACCCTCAAATGATGAACTACAAGGCTATTTATAGGCTCAAGTCACCGCCTTAGAGGATTCTAGACTTCTTTAGCTTGTTCTAGGATTTTCTTTGATGCTTGGCTTTTGCTTGCTTGCATTCCCATGTGAATCTTCTAGATTCAACTAGCAACCTCCATTCTCAACAATTCTAGACAATTCTTCAACGTGGATGTTGCTAGAAGGTTCTAGCCTTCATGATTAAGTTAATAGTTTCTATATAGTTTTAGAAAATGGATCACAATTTCCAACACTCCTCCTTGATCCATTTTCGGGATAATCTAGACTTGTGTTGTAAAGTCTTGGACATACCTTGAAATATTTCTTGTAATTTGTCGCATGCCTTTTATGTCGTCTTCATTCCACGATCCCTTGCATGATTTTTGTTGGAACACTTGCACTTGCCTTTGAATGTGCATGTCTTTTCTTCAACGATGTCCCATATGTCTTGGGCCATCAAAATGTTCTTAGTTGTAGTTGTTAGCTCGGGCTCGGGCTCTGGCTCTCGTAGGCTCTGGCTTTGGCTCCGGCTTTGGCTTTGTTGGCTCTTGCTCGGGCTCTGGCCTTTTAGTTTAGGATGGTGAGGACAAACACTCATAACCATCCAAGTATGCCTAGCTCTGATACCATGTTAAAAAAATTTTGGATGTGTGCGTGCGAAAGCATGGTTTTGGTATTAATTATAGTTTTTGGTTAGTGATGTTGTGTGCAAGTGTATGATATAGTTTGTAGAGGATGGACAAGGGATGGGATATTATAATTGAAGGATATAGGACATGAGATATGGGGGAAAATAGTTTCATTAGTTGAACAAAATAGTTTGATGAAGGTACAGTAGAGATCTATGACCTCTCATGGTGGAGGGTTCACCTCACACACAAGGTAGAGGATTTACCTCTCACACCCTCAAATGATGAACTACAAGGCTATTTATAGGCTCAAGTCACCGCCTTAGAGGATTCTAGACTTCTTTAGCTTGTTCTAGGATTTTCTTTGATGCTTGGCTTTTGCTTGCTTGCATTCCCATGTGAATCTTCTAGATTCAACTAGCAACCTCCATTCTCAACAATTCTAGACAATTCTTCAACGTGGATGTTGCTAGAAGGTTCTAGCCTTCATGATTAAGTTAATAGTTTCTAGATAGTTTTAGAAAATGGATCACAATTTCCAACAAATTCCTACTTTCTATTTCAATTATATGTCCGATTCACGAATCCATGCTTTATTTCATAAAAAGGAGAGTGCGCACTCCATACTTTAAAACTAGCAATCAAACACAAGCCATTTGGTCTGCTCCAGCAGAACAAAAACCTTGCCATCTAACATATGGCAATGTAGCATAAAAAGAAGCCAAAGACAGTGAGAAACCGCATGTACATGTGCAAGAAAAGGGAAATATCCTGATCTCAGAATTCTCAGATCTTAAAAAGTGCTAGGAGCCTTGCAGGAACAGAAAGCACCTCACTTGTTGAATGGTTTTGCTCTATGAAAATACTGGAAGGTTGAAACGCAAATGATCATGGAATAAGGTGAAATTCAAAGCTAAATGTAGTGCATAGGTACAGATATAAACACAAATAATCAAGGAGAGCACTGCTCAAGAAGCTTTAGCATGTTTGGCCTTACAAAAACAATTTTCTGTTAAGTCTGTCAGTACCAGTAATCTGGGATAATATAAATAATTAAAAGCAATCACCGACCAAAAAATGATAATAAAAAGGGAAAAAAAAATCAGATAAAAAGGCACACCTTGACCTCAGCATCATCATCCACTAAAGAAAGAGTTGATGATGATGATGATGATGATGAAGATGATGAATTCCCCTCAGCATCAGTCATTTCTCCCCCCTCTAGGAGCAAACCCAGAAACAACTCTGCTCTGCTCTTGCTGCGGTGCTTCTGCTTGTACTGAGAAGCAGAGCAGACCTTCTGTTCTAGTATATTGCATCAAAGAGAAGTGAAACGTTCGAACACGATAAGAACGAGGAAGAGGATTGAGAGTGCAACTGGGTTCTGTAAACACGTGGAGTGGAGCGCCCATTTTCGGGGCCTGCATGAAGAGAACCGGATTTTGAGGGTAAATGAAATTTGTTCGTTTCCTCTTTTGAGGCAAAGAGCAGGAATGCCTGCTAAGCTGTGAAGTAAACCCAGATCGGATGACGCCTCATCTAGGAGCCTAGCGTTCCCAGTTGCGATACTCGCATCGGCTCTTTCCTGCATCTGGGTTTTGCTCATTGAACGAGCGAGAGAGTTACTGGGTTTAGTTTGTTTTCTAGGTCCAGAAACGTAGAGAGAAAGGAAGACTCTGTATCTGTAATTCGACGAACACAATCCACCTGAAATCTGCAGTCGCAAGACTCTGTTTTTTCATCTCCTTTACTCAAATCTGCTTCCCTTCCAGCTTCATGTGTTCTTTATAATCACTTGGTCATAAACGAGAAACAACTCAAAAGCTTTAGCGATTCCAGTGGAAGACCCAACTCCGTTCTTGCTTCTCGCAACATCAGAATGACGTTATTTATTTCATTTTAAAGATTAGGGGTGCTCCGCATCGAATGAAAGTTCCAAAATTTTCAAACTCAGAAAGGTTTCAATCCAGGCAAAATCTTGTGAAGTCGAAGCTCTCCAATAGGCTTCTACCAAATGGTGGAAGAGCAATGAGAGGTTTTTTTTTTTTTTTTGAGGAACCGCTTTGGCCGACAGCCGCCGCCACGTAAACCCCCAGGTGGCGCTAGCGGGGAAACCACCACCCGACGCCACGCGTCAATCACCTAATGATCCGCCAGCCTCCTTGCGTTGCTTCGCAGCGCAAGAGCTTCGAACTCCTGACCTTCCCTCAAAGGACTGAAGCCAACCCAGCGGAGCCACCACGGCCGGTGGTGGAAGAGCAATGAGAGGTTGTTAAGCAAGAACTAAAAGAAAAGAAGCTGTGTTAATATGGTATGTGGGGGACAAAAATATTCCGACACCGTCCATCCATCGTAGCCGCGTGATCTCGTGCTCTTAGAATTTTGTTCTCGAGAGATTTCGAAAAAAGTTTAAGGAAAAAATCGTCCCTTTTCCTAATCATTTTTCAGGTTAAGGAATTCCGAAACCATCATGCTTGACAAGATTGACGTATTACGAGGTAACCAACGCTAGAGAAGGTATATCGAAATTGGGTTTCGAATGGGGGTGTATATGGTCCGGGTGAACGGTAGAACCGATAACCACCTGCTAAGGACCGATTCCAAAAAATTAGAACCGGGATCCACCCGAGAATCGGACCACCGGTTTGGTCCAGTCCCCAAGTGGATCCATGGAACCAGTCTCACCAATAATAATATCATTTTCCAAATCCCACCGTGAGTACTCTTCATATTAAGTAATATTTTTCTTTAAATCGAACCGACTTAATTAAGGATACCATTTTTCTTTATTTTATTGGAAAACACTACCAAAGAAGTGAAATAGGTTTTTTTTTTTTTTTTTTTCCTGTTTTTGAATCATTTCAGTTGAAATCTAAAATATTCTTTAAATTCAAGGTTCTGGATGATTGTCATATGTAGATCGCATTTCTTTTATACCTAATAGTGCTTAATCTCTTACAACATTTGTTTTACTGAATTCTTTCTGTAGAAATAATTCCACCGGTACTCCACATATTCTTGAACACAATGTCTTATGTGAGTCCTGGAAGTATCCTTTAAAGGAACAATTTGTTGAGTTGCTGAAATGTTGCTTACACTTTAATAAATTCTTATAAAAACATGAAAACCATGAGAGGAGATGGAGCCCTAAAATTTAGTTTTGCTAATTAGTAATTTGAAAATTTATTTTAATATTAAAAATTAAAAATTATATTATTATAATATAATTGGTCCGGTCCAAGTGGGTGGATCTACCCATAGAATCGGGAACCAGACCGGTACCCACCGGTTCCCATAAATTGGAACCGGAAACCAGACTGGTTTCTTCAAGAACCATCGGTTCCGGGCTGTTTCGGTCTAGTTTTGGACGGTCTGGACGGGTCCCGGTTCTTTTGCACACCCCTAGTTTCGAATAAACCAATGTGACCTATCAGTTGAGTAAGAGATAATGTCTTCATCTTCATTCGGATATTTCAGGAGAAAATCACTGTGAGAATGTTGTATATCCAGACTGTTAATAATTAAATTAGTAGCTAGCATGATGTTGGATAAGGAATGTCTTCCCCCGTCTGAAGAACAAGCTACACACAGCATCAGCAGCAGGAACAGGATCATCGCATGTTTATCATCGTACAAGATCAACGTCGGATGGCGAATGAACACTAACGAAGCTGTGAAGACAGCAATGGTAACACAGCGTTTGTCCCTCCAGCTCCCCAGTTCACCACTCGGAATCGCGAGAATTAACGGACTCCACACCACACCAAAGAAGAGAACGCGGTCACAGACATGCACTAAAGATCTGCATGCATCAGCACCCCCAATGGGACATCCTCTGATAAAATAAGAGGAGCTTGGTAGAGAAGGTGGAGAGAGGAAAGGGAAGGGAGGGAAGGTGGAGGATGAAGGCCATGGCCGGCACTCTTGGATTGTCGAGAGTGTCGGGTTGTCGAACACAGGAGAGGAGCCGACAGTTTGCGAATTGCTTCTGCTTGGTGTGGCAGTGCATTTGCGTCGACGCCACCAGGAACAAAGATGATTATGTGAATCTGAGGATTGATAATCGATATATTTCATAAATTGTAAGATTATACCTATGGCTTGACATAGATTGTAGGATTAATAATTATAAGATTATTATTATTTGATAATCAAGTGAAACCTGCAGTACGAGATACTTGGGCCTCCGAACAAAAAAAACCCTAAAGAATTGAAGGAGGATTAGTAATCCAATTAGAAGGGAGATTCTTCCTTCTATGGGCTTTTGTAATCCAATCCACCACTTGATTTGCTTTTCTTCCACGATGAGCTATTTGAAATTGCTTAAAACGGCCCATCAATCTCTTCTTGAATTCGGTGATAAGCAGAGCCACCTCCCACAAGCACGGAATGTAATGTTTAAGTGTGCTTGTTACTTTTAGACAGTCTAACTCCAAACATGGAAGGGGGAGGTGGGGGGTTCGAATCTCCACCTGGAGGGTTGGGGTAGGGACGAATTAGTTTCAGGAGTGGGTTTCAACTCCACGCCACGCCCGCAAAGGAGGCGGGCAAAAGTCGAGTAAGAGTTAGAATAGGAGTAGAGTAGGACCGACCAAAAAAAAAAAAAAAAAAAACTCCAAACTGAAAGAAAGTTTAGATCTTAGCTTCAAAATTATGAAAGGCTTCTAGACAGACAAGTGTTTCAATATGCTCAACTAAACTTGCTCAAACTTCCTTCACGAATCCATCCACCACTCTCCCAGCTTTGTCTCTGCGTATCCTGGAAATGCTTCCCGCCGTTTGTCCGTCCATTAGAGACCCGTCAACATTAATCTTCAGCTAACCCCTTCTCGCTGGGTTCCAGATCTCGGGTAAGAGTTCCTACTGCTGTGTTTGGACATAAAAGAGAAACAACTCAAAGCTTTAGCGATTCCAGTGGAAAACCCAACTCCATTATAGCTTCTTGCAACATCAGGATGACGGTGTCTACATCATTTCGAAGATTAGGGGTGCTCCACATTAAATGAAAGTCCCGATTTTCAAACTCAAAAAAGTTTCAAGGAATGAAAAGTGAGATAGATATAAAGATCACGCGAAACACCAGGCAAATTCTCGTGAAGTGGAAGCTCTCAAGTAGGCTTCTATCAAATGGTTAAAGAAGCTGTGTTAATATTGTATGTGGGGGAGAAAATATTCCGACACCGTCGGTCGTAGTCACATGCTCTTGTCCTATTAAAATTCCCAAAAAAGGTTTTTAAAAAATGTCCCTTTTTCTAATCATTTTTTCGGTGAAGGAATTCCGAAACCCTTGTACTCGACAAGATCGACGCATTACAAGGTATCGAACTCAGAGAAGGTATTTCGAAATTGGGTTTTGAATAAACGAATGTGACATATTGAGAGAATTACCAAAAAAATCATAAACCTATTGTAATTGTGCTAATTCAGTCATAAATATTTTTTTTTTTGCCAATTCAATCTTAAACCTTTTGCAATTATGTCAGTTTAGTCCATGTGGCTAAAGTTAGCTGGTCAACACTAATGTGGACATTAGCCGACAATGGTAGTCCGGCGAACATTGACATGGTATTTTTTAATTATTTTTTTGAAATTTTGAATTTTTTTTCCATCCATCTTTTTCTTCCTCTAGCCGATCAACGAGGTCAGCCTCGCCAAAAGGGCCTACCCAACCAAGGCGAGGGGCGACCTCACCGTGGGCGACGAGGCTTCTCGCCCAAGGACGGTGAGGCTCGGCCTCGCCGGATCTGACGACGGCAACCTCGCCAGCCACTAGCAAGGTTGATTGTCGCCTTGACTGGGCGAGGCTAAGCCTCGCCAAATCTAGCGGGGCCTCGCCTAGCCAAGGCGAGGGTTGACCTTGTGGGTGGCCGGCGGGGCAAACCTTGCCACTGGCCGGTGAGGCTAACCATGCCAGCTGGCCAGAGGAAGGAGAATGTGGGGAAAAATGAAAAAAATGAAAAACAATATTTAAAAATATTTAAAAATATTTAAAAATTAAAAAAATGAATAAATAAAATTAAAAAATCACCTTGTTAGCGCTCATTGGACGACCGTTGCCGACTAGCGTCCATGTCAGCGCCGGCTGGCCAATTTTGGCCAGATGGATTGAATTGGCACAATTGTAAAAGGTTTAGGACTAAATTGGCCTAAAAAAAGTTTAGGACTGAATTTGTATAATTATAATAGGTTTATGACTTTTTTGGTAATTCTCCCGTGACATATTGATCGAGTACAAGATAATGTCTCCTTCTTCGTTCAAATATTCCAGGAGAAATATCGCTAGAGAATGAAGGAAGTCCAGGTTAATCAATACGAAATTTGTGGGGGCGACACTGTCTCGATCAGGTGGAAATGGCGGGCTTTCAATGGAAATAGCTCATCGAACCTTGCACGGACTAGGAGCCACGTTCCTTCGACTAGAAAAGAGAACATAGAAGGAAACTTCCATACGTAAATTATTAGCTATAGCATGATGTTGGGTAAGAAATGTCTTCGCCCGTCTGAATAACGATCTGCACGCAACAGAAGCAGCAGCCTTGACTGTTTGGCGGCCAATCCTTGGGTAAAGAAAGATGAGAACGTGTTTGTGTTTATTGGCTTGTTTGGAATTTAGAGTTAATGTGTTCTAAGGTCGAACAATGTTCCAACCCTGACCCGACCCAAAACATATTTATTTGCTTGTTTTATATCTGTTACTCGAACAGTATCAAGACCCGCAACATGTATTATACTTGTTTCGTGTTCGGGTCAGGTCGGGTCGGGTTGGGTTTTTTTGACACCCCTAGCAGCAGGGACAGGATCATCGCATGTTATTGTCGTACATGACCAACGTCGGATGGCTTATGAACGGCGACGAAGCCGAGAGGAGGGCAGCCATCGGAAATCGGCGTTTGTCCCTCCTGCTCTCTAGTTCACCACCACCTGGAATCGCGATACTTAACCGACTCCACAACACACCAAAGACAAGCATGCGGTCACAGACATGCACTAGAGATCTGCATGCATCAGCACCCCGAGAAGAACATCCTCTGATAAAATGAGTAGCTAGGTAGGGAAGGCTGAAAGAGGAAGGGCAAGGGAGGAAAAGTGGAGGTCGGAGGAGGAGCGATGGTTGGCGCTCTGGGATTGTCGGGAACGTCGGGTTGTCGAGCGTGGGGAGGAACCGGCGGTATGATTATACTTATGGCTCGACATAGATTTTAGGATTGGTAATTATAAGATGATGAAGACTAAATATATGATTATGCTAGTGACTCGATATAGATTATTAAGTCAGAGATATATGTATTTCCTATTTTCCCTTATTTATTTATTTATCAACTTTAATTTGTCCGTTATTTACCGTTATGTATTTAAAGCAAGGTCTCGATCGAGGTTACAACCCTTTACGACAAAGAAAATTCTCACTTCTTTTTATACTACCATATTTACTCTCACATTTTATTTCTCTCATGATATATATATAAGATTCACACACACGCACAGATACAAATAATCTATACGGGCCGAAAATGAAGCCCCATTGAGCGGCCCATGTTCACTCACGCTCCTTAGCCCAATGGCTCAGATCACTTCCTTCGGCTACGCCTTCCGCACCATATACTTTCCAAGGAAACCCTAGCGAGCAAACGATGCAGGACTTGGCTAATTCACAAGCTAGCCGCCAGATCCCCCCCCGCCCTCTCTTTTTTTTTCACGAGAAATTCGCTGTATAAATCTCAAAGCAGGAGACCCCTCACTCTATAAAAGGGCGTGCTCCAAAACCCTAGTTCAGCCGTCCAGGCCTCTCGCCTCTATCGTAAACGAGAGTTCTTGGTGCGTAAATCAGTGCGCTTTTGCCTGGTTTGTGGTTCTTTATCAAGTCTCACTGATTCTTGGGCTTGATGCGGTGGAAACAGAAGATGGGTTGTCCTCCACCAAGATCTTTGGTGAGGTATTTGCCAAGAAGGAGATGGGAATCCTGTCTCTCTGTCTGTCTGTGTGTCTCTATTCTGCACGCATACAAGCTCAAGAATGGCGGGGTTGTGACGAACACACCAACGGATAGGTATGTATTTTCCTGAAATCAGTACTTCCAGTTCAGGCTAACTGTGCAGGATTTTCTTGCAAGTTCATCGTTAGAAGTCCATGGTGCACCTTCTGGTATCAGTAAGAAAACTTCTGCATTTCTTGTTGCAGGTTCTGATGTGTAGACATGGAATGCAGAGGCATCATCTTTAGCAGTTGGGTCATCTGATGCCAGGACCCGGATCAGGTAAGTCGAGTTTTCGCATATGATGGAATGAATTTGATATGCTTCCTCTCTATTGTGGTCTGCTTCCATGAAAAGAATACTATCTTTCAGTCTGCCTGTATCCATATAGTGCTTATGGACGGTCTTGTGCTAATTTGGTACTGCTGCATTAGCACGCAACATAAGCATAAGCTAGAGCGACCAGGGCCACCTTGTCTTTCAGTTTTCACCCCGTCATAAATGGGGGAAGGCTATCCACGCTGTGGCGGACAGCATCTGCATCATTTGTC
This sequence comes from Eucalyptus tenuipes, assembly GCA_014182365.1. Lineage (NCBI taxonomy): Eukaryota > Viridiplantae > Streptophyta > Magnoliopsida > Myrtales > Myrtaceae > Eucalyptus > Eucalyptus tenuipes. The sequence continues at coordinate 17,108,160 of CM024538.1, forward strand.
TTCATTTGGCTTTTGGAACTTTGAAGTGCTTATGGACGGTCTTGTGCTGATTATTGCTCCATCAGGACATAACTTAACACATAAGCTACAATTACATGCCACTCTTTCTCCACTAGCTTTCTCTTCTTGCTATTCTAGGGAAAGCTAACTATATGTGGCAGATATTCATGTACATGGATGAAAACGATTTTTTTAAAAAAATTCTTGGAGCCATTAGTCCATTTCTTTCCAGCTGTCCTATCCATTTATGCTCCCAAACTAGAGAATGCACATTTAAACATTAGTTTGAGAAGCACTCTAGTCGAATTATTGATAGCTAAAGGGCTGAAAATGAGTGCATCAGAATGTTTCATCACCAATATTTACGAATTTTATGTCTATTCAAGATCCTCATATGCATGTTATATTATTGGGATGAACTGATGTCCTTTTTTTGTGTTCACCAATTAGCAAAGACCTTTCCAAGGCCGTGAATGCTGCTGGAACTGCTGATAAGCTAGGTAATCACTCTTTTTAGAAGAAGCCAAATGCCCAGCAGCCCAGCAATGAATCTCCGTCTCTTAAATACCTTTTTGTGGACCCTTCTTTAAGGCATTCAGAGGGTATATTCAAGTCAAATGTGGTGGGCTCTAGCATGGAGTGAACTGGCTCACTAGCATCAGAGTCCGATTTCTCTCTTACCTATGTAGACTTAAAGGTGGGGCTTTGTGTCATGGGAGTGAAGTGTGAGAGATGCAAAAGGTCGATAGAGTTAATTTGTTGCAATAGTGTCAAGATAATGGCATGAGTGCATTTGTACTAGCAGTCTTGGGATGGGATGATTATGATTTTAAGGGACCTTTGCAGGTGGGATCGATTGCTTGTGCATAAACTGGTCGGGAGCTGATGCCGCTTTCCTGATGAGGCCATGGTAGGTCGAAACCAGTTGTTGTACTAAAATGATCTGTATATCTTGCTCGAGAGACTGGATGCCTGAACAAAGTTGGACGTGGTGCGGTCCATTATGAGGATGCTATTCGTGATATAATATTGGGAACAATCTATCGAGAGAAGGTTGGCCTAGTGTCTCGGCTCACTAGGCACAACACGGGCTCGGCCAGGATACTGGTGTGACAAGCAGGTTTCTCAAACTATATGGGCGGATGCTAAGAAGAGATCGGTCGCCATGTTCCCTACAAGAAGAGAATCCTTCATTGGTTTGCTGAGATCAAGAGTTGCTGAGATCAAGAGAGGCGTAGTATGCGAAAGAAGTGCTGCAAAGGGGGTGCAGTTGGCTTGGGATGCCACACTTGTCAGGGAGAGTACAAGTGACTAGATTCGTGAACAGCTTTGATTGGGGGAAGCAACTAATGGAGTGTAGTAGCATGTTCTGTTGGGTGAGCATTTGCCATTCATGTAAGTCCCGCGGGAGTGGCAGTGATGGTTGAAGAATGCCAGGAAGTGACAGAACAAGCGAAACAAAGTGCTTAGTAGGCGAAAGAAAGTGCTGCCAAAGTAGTGCGGTTGGCTTGGAATGCCACACTTGTCAGGGGGAGCGCAAGTGACTGAAGATTCGCGAACAGCTTTGATCAGGGGAGCAACCAATGGTGTGGAGTGGCTTGTTTTGTTGGGCGAGCGTTTGCCATTCATGTAAGTCCCGTGGGAGTGGCGGTGATGGTTGAAGAATGCAAGGAAGCAACAAGATAGCTTGCAACAAGGGTGTTGCTGGAATTGGGTAGGTGAGAATGCCCAAGTTCCAATTTCTCTTGTACCCATGGGGGTTGAAAAGGGAGCACTTTGTGGCATCGGGGTGAAGTGCGAGAAATGCAGAAGGGTTGATACAACTGGTTTATCGGAGTGGCATCAAAGTGTTTGTGCTAGGAATCCAAGGATGTGATGATTATCATTTTAGAGGATTTCTAAAGGCGGGGTTGGCCTCCCGCGCACAAACTGGTCGAGAGCTAATGCCGCTCTCCTGATGATGGCCACGGCAGGCCGAAACCAGTTACTGTGCTAAAGTGATTTGTATGTTTCGCTATTCTATTCTGCTGAACAAAAGCTAGCTTGTTCCAGCTCATGCTTAGCCTGAAACTTTTGGCCTAACGTGTATAAATGTCTGGTCCAGTATCTGTCTGTGTATGCTTGGCTCACGTTTCCGAACATAGTGCTTTTTGCAGGCTCGAAAAGTCTACAGATTTTGAGCGAGTTTCCCTCGAGCAGTCTGCTTCTAACTTGAACTCCCCGTTCTTCTGTCAGAATTCTTCTGTGCTTAGCCTCTTCTAAGAAGATGGAGGGGATTCATCTGGTCATGCCCTATTTCACTGAACCTTGAAAAATTTCTTTCTCTACATGATTTGTGCAGCAGTGGTTTGAACACCTTCTTTCTTGGGGAACGAATGAGTCTGTACATACCTTTGAATAGTCTAATGAAGGTGATGAAATTCCTCTCTATATTCATGCTGCAATTCGACCAGCAGTTTCCGCCGTAAAGAAGACTGCAGGCACCGTACAATTCCGGTAAATCGAGTGGCTGTAGTTACTAGGAAACTGCATTAGTGTAGTCATTAGGGAGAAGACAACGAATGGAGAAATTAATATCGACTAATACGATACATGCTTCAGCTGGTAATTACTTTAAATTTGATATGGAGAGGTTCTGCCTGGCTATAAATGTCAATGTATATTGAGTTATGAAGCCTTAATATGAAAAAGCTTGAAAATATGCAATATATCCTTTTTTTTTTAATTATTTAAGGGTACTATTGAAAAAAGATGAAACTCGAAATCAATGTGATAGAATATTCGATTTTTAATTGGGTGAAAAAAAGAAAAAGGAAGAAATAAACGATATTTGGAGTTATGAAGCCTTGACATAGAAAGCCCAAAAGTATGCAATATATGCGTTTTTTGGGTATTGTCAGGAGTTTTGGGGTGGAAAAAATGCAAAGAAAGAAAATAATACTTAATATGGGAACAATAGATAAAAGAAAATAATAAAAGGAGTTTTGGGGTGGAAAAAATGCAAAGAAAGAAAATAAGATACCTAAGCTGGAACAATAGATAAAAGAAAATCATAAAAGAAGCAAAATAGTGGCCCATGCAGGTCTCGAACCTGCGACCTTCGCGTTATTAGCACGACGCTCTAACCAGCTGAGCTAATAGGCCAGTTGGTACTAAGATTCACAAAACAATTATATACTAATGACTTCTTCCACTTTGAATTCGCATCAGAGCTCTCTCAGCAGCAGTTCAGCACCAGAACCCGCTTCGTTCTTCTATTGTTTTCTCCCCCAAGAATTTGAACTCGAGCTGTATTCTTAATTCTATGGTCGATACCGAGCATTTACGACCCGAAGCTTTGGATCCGGTTAATAGCAGTTTTCTCGATCCGAAACACATAAGCTAGGCAGAAATCATGGGGTGATTAGTACATTAGCACTTGTGAGAAAGAACAGACAGTGTATGTCACAAGTGAAGTCAATCAGTCCAGCTTCCATTCCCATATTTCCCCCTTCCATGTTTTTCTTGTTTCCCAGTATACCTCCATCCATGGCTTTGGTACTGATCCGCGAGAACAGTAGAGGGCAACTTTCAATTGATCGAGCTCGATTTTCTTCGGATGATGCCACAAACATGGCCTGGCCTGTACAAGGTCGTAAGCTGGAGGTTTTGGCTTGTGGATATTTCCTAGGCATCATGTTGAAAAAGTCCTTTAAAAGAGAAAAGAACTAGCAACTCTGTAGCGCATTGAGAAGATTATCAGGTGTCAAGCTAATTCTGCACTCTGCAATTTGTTATGGATTAATTAGAGAGAAAGATCAATGTTGTCGCAGTTTTTTTTTTTTTTTTTTCCATGAAAAAGATACATAGCAATGAAAAACTGTAAAGCATCTAACAGATAGTCACGAATCAGAGCATCGTTATGGCCTTTGAATTCTGACTTTGGCCACGATTTATTAGCCGAGTTATTCGATCATGCAGGCGGAAATACAGAGGCATTAATGAATAGGGTTAGTACAGAAAGATGATTTAATCATAACATAATCTACAAAATGTTACAACCGAAGATATGATTTGAGCCTACCAATGTAAACAGAAAAAGAATAGAAATTCACTTCAGACCTCTAGAGATCCAGGAAATGAAAGGCAGAAAAAATAAGCCTTTCATCTTAAGGAATAAGAATTCCAACTTCAAACTGTACTTAAGGCACTAAAATCCCTCTACAAACTTATTGGACATCCCCTGAACTCCTTAACAGCTATGCGGCAGACGGGGCAGGCACGTAAGGCACGACTCCGGCCTCGGACAGCGCCGCGAGGAACCTCTCCAAGTTCGTCCGCTTCACCGCTTCGTCTCTGGCGACGATATTTCTGTAGTCCAAGGACTCGTCGTCATAAATGTCCCACCACTTCTTCACCAGCATCTTGATATCTTCCCTGTCCATGTTTTGCTCCTCGCCCGTGTACCGCCATGGCTTCGACCCCGCAGCACAATAATGAACAACCTTGACCTTGTCGAGCTCGACATTCTCGGGATGACGCCACAGCATCGCGAGCACAAAGTTGTACACGTTGGGAATTGGTTTGTATATGTCCTTGAAGTACTCGTTCAAGAAGTCTTGCTCGGCAAATGGAGTTGGAGGTGTGATCTTGAGCTTCTCGAGCAAATCGCGGTACGTCTTGAGGTTCGGCTCATACACGAACATCCCGGCGTTGAAGTAAAGCGACGGCTTTGGACCGGCGTGGTCAGGCCATTGAATCTTGTCGGGGCACTGTTGACAATACCCAATTTCGAACTGCGGGGTGTGACTCCACGTCTTCTCACAGAAACAGTCCATGACCGCGTAGAAGAAGCCGTTGGGGAGGTCAAAGAGGTGGTCGATGTTGTCGAAGACTTGGATGTCTCCGTCCAAATAGATCATCTTGCTGTACTCCAAGAACTGCAATTGAACAAACCAGATCAGCAAATGTTGGTGAATTGATAAAAACTACAGAGCATATGCATTGAACCAATTAATAACGAATAGCAAACTGCGCATACCTCCCAAATCCTGAGCTTGGAGTAGTTGATCACATAGTACGCCATGGCGAACTGAGTCTGGTTCTCCGGCGGATAAACCGGCTCGATATCCCTCACGACACAGCCCTGATCCACCAGTATCTTCCGATGCTCCTCCGGCACGTCCGGCAAGACCGCCACCACGAGTGGGTACTTGCTCTTCGCCTTCCTCAGCCCCTTGGCCAGGCCGACCACGCCCTTCACATAATCGCCGTTCCCGGCCAAGAACGTGACGTAGGCTCGGCTGGGCTGATTCTCGGGTTTCACTAGCTTGGTGCCGGCGGCGATGTTAAGAGCCATTTCTTGGGTCGGTTCTGAAACTAGGAAGGAAGGAAAAAGTATCTGAGTATTGACAGGAGGTGAGATGGTTTTAGAGGATGTGAAGAGGTTTTGAGTGAAGACTGAGTTGAAGATTGCTTGTGTTTTGCCATGGAGGTGTTGCAGGGTTTATATAGAATTTGGGAAATTATTCTTAATTAGAGAAAAATGATAATGAATATCCAAAATTAAATTGTGGATTTGATTGTGACAGACAACTAACGTGGGGGATGGAGCTGCACGTGTCTGAGGGCGTTCATACCGACATTGACCAAATTGGTGTCTGTCCAATGAAACGACGTCGTTTTGGGGAGGGAGACCGTTAACGGTTGGGAAGAACATTGTGGATTTGGGCGGTGCACGAAACTTCGGTGTCATTGCAAATCTGTTTTTTATTTGTTGGGATTTTGGCCAAAGATAAAATAAATAATATTGATGTATTTTTTTTTGTCATAATTACGTGAACATGGGTGTGGGGTCATCCTAAAATTAACAACTGGAATATATGTAGTTGAGCACGATCACCTTCATTCTTCTACCGATACTTGCTTTCAAATAAAGGGCAGGTGGCAAAATATTCAATTGTTAAATCATGAATTAAAAATAGCTTTCGTATGAGTTAGGTGTATTTGTGTGTTGTATTCCTATGCCATGAATTAAAAGGTGGATTTTACAATTTATACAAGGATATATAGTACCCGAAATCTCATTAAAATCAAGCCCACAATCTTTGCGATGATGAATTATGTTACATGTAAGAATGGTTTGTGGACCATGTATAATTACACCAAAAAGGGATTTTATTATTGAAAGTAATTAATTTTGAATTTTTTGTCGAAGCATCTTAAAAGCTAAGTGGGCTGTAATTTGAACTTGTTAAGATCGAATTTCTTACTTCAAAAATTTTAGTGGATCTCAAAACTCAAAAGTCTCTACAAGTCAATGGATAAATAATTACAGACTAGAAAAAATGGATAAATAATTTTTAAAAAAAAAACATGTCTATATTTATGGAAAGTTTACTCGGTACGGCATAATTATTCACTGCACGCGGTCCGTGTAGGCCCAGTGCATCTGATCCCTTGGATCTCATGGACCCCACGTCGGACCTAGACAATCCGACGATCAATATTCCCTGACCCAACTATACTTGTCGACTGGTGGGGCCGCCACCGGGTCCCACAGTTTCCTTTTTCTCTTTTTTTTTGGGTAGGACCCATCAATATCTATTACGCGTCTTTTGGTAAAAGTCATCAGGGGAGTCCACGTGTCGACGCGAGGTTCAAAGGACGGTGCAAGGACACGTGGCAATAAAGAGCGCCTCGGAGGTCGCTTTATCCGGTTTTCCGGTTAAATTAGTTGATCCGAGGGAGGCACCCGTCTCTTGACTTATTCCGGACGTTATGCAGTAATTGCAGCTTTGAACCCATAGTAACCCATGAGCATTTTTTTAAGGATAGTAACCGATGAGCATTGGGAAAGGAGATGACTACCTTCAAAATAGATAATTTAGACAACACATGAATGATAAACAATGACATCTCATCCAAGATACGGGGAATACACTCATATACTCTATTTCATAGCACTTCATAGGAAATCCATTACATATTAGAGATAGGAACTAAGACCTCATCTCATATCTTTAGGAAAATTTAAAGAATATAAAGAACTTTTCCTTCAAATGATTCATTAGACCAGACTACAATTTACCCTTTTAGGACTTACGGCTTCAACCACTGTATAGATACAAGGAGGGTGCCAACTAATGGTTCTTGATCTATGAGTATGAAGACTTAAGCGTACAATTTATACCTTCCTGTTGACTTTGATGCCATAAAAGGGTTAGGATCGGAGAACTATATAAAAAAAATAATGAAATATAAAAGATTGTCAAATCTATGAGTGTGAGAGAAACTAAAGGTTAAACTTAATTAAAATATACACACACACATACATATATACATAGGGAAAGTTGGCCATAAATTTCTAAACCAATTATATAATGGCCAATTCAGTTTATAGTCTTTCCATTGTGCTAATTTAATTGATGATTTGCCAATTTAGATTTAAACTTTTGAATTTTGTCGATTTAGTCATAAATATTTAATGATTTGCCAATTTAATTATAATTTTTTTTTATAATTTACTAATTTAGTCTTTTCGATTAATTTTGACCAACAACCAACCATAGGCGAGGGTCTTGCTGGCATCGGTCGAGGATTGCCCACATCGTCCTCACTAACCTCGAACAAGGCTCAAACTCGCTTGAGGCTAGTGAGGGCTGCCCTCATCTAAGGCAAGCAACGCCCTCCTCGGTGGCCACTGGAGGGAAAAATGAAAAAAAAAAAAAAAAAAAAAAAAGAAAAAGAAAAGAAGACAAAATGAAAAAAAAAGAAGGAAAAAATTTAGAATACTAAAAAAAAAAATGCAAAAATTGTCCACGTCGGCGCACCTGTTGTACTATGTTGGCAAATCCTAAACCAAAATTGGATAAAATGACTAAATTGATGATTTTAAAAGTAAATTAGCAAATTGTTAATAGGTTTACGATTAAATTTGTACAATTTAAAGGTTTATGACTAATTTGAAGAATCGTCAAAAGGTTTATGACTAAATTGACATAATTGAAAGGTCTAGAATTGAATGGGCCACCTCACAATAGATTTATGAATTTTTCAATAATTTTCAACAAATTATATACATGCATGTTTCAAACCAAGATCTAAGATTAATTCATTGTGTAAGAAGCGAACGATAAGTTTTCACATTATAAGAGTAATGTTAGACTTATTAATACTAAATGATGATGTGGCTATTAACGGATATTGAATGAGCGAGATAAATGAAGAATTTGAAAGTCTCCGGCCATGCCCTCGCCTATGTTCATCGGCCGCCTTCCGCCGCTTGCCACCAACCCACCCAGCACTGCCTCCCGACCGCAACCTCACAGTCGAATTCCTCCGCCCGTCTGGTGTCCGATCACACTTGGGTCCTTAACATCTTTGCGGACAGGCTGAGGTCACAGCCTGAGTTTGCTTAGCGTGCGCCGTGAGTTTGCTTTATGTTTTGGATATAAGTGTGACGGCAAGCAAATCGAGCAGATTGAAGATGGTTGAGTCTTTTCATCTTTTCAAGAGGGAATCTCTTGAATTCTCCCTCAAATCTTCATCTCTTTAGAGAATATTAAACTGCATTTGTTAAAAAAAAAACGATTTTATGAACTTTTTTTCTTATAAATAATCGTTTAATTACTTGAAATAATTAATCAATGAAAAATGTTTCATTATTAGGAACCATTTATGTTTAAAAACTTTCCTCGCTATGAAAGTTTTTTCTTTTTGTTTGCTCATTTTTATAAGCGATACAAGTGATTATTTTTAATAAAGAGTTCTTCAAATCATTCATTTTTTGTGAAACAAACACACCTTTATTATGGTACATAATATTTTGGTTGGAAGAAGATAAGATTGGAGAATTTGGTCTATCACATTTGAATAGGATTTTGGACAAGCACGGAATGAAGACGCCAGTTCTTATTTTTATATTTTCATTCACTAACTAGTATTTTCTAGTTGACATGACAATGATCACATACGCTTGTGCACCAGTCTTACTGTACCTAGAGTGAATCTTATTTTACTTCATATTTAATTATTGACATGAAAAATAATTGTCCATGTCGCTTTATTTGTCAAGTTGTAAACGAGTCTTTATATATCTAGTAGCATTATGTTCAAAGATTTTGTTAGTGAAACCATCATATCTTTTCAGTGAAATACATCAGGAATCGCTAGATCGCATATCACACTTGATCTTGTACATGGGAGATGGTGTGTTCTATATAAATTAGATGAAGACTGAATTTTGCTAAAATTATATAACAAGAAGAAAGGATACTTAGTATTTCATTTAATGTATACCCACAAAAAAAAAATTTATCTTCTCCCTACAAAATAAGGAAATTAAAACCTTACCTTACGACTGTGCTTAAAAACTTACTTATGACTAATACAAGCATGTAAATATCGCCTACCTCTCTACATTTAGGCCGTGGGTGGGCGGGTCATAAGCGCCCTCTGGCCTCCGAGAGCGCCGCCAGAAACCGCTCCAATTTCTCTTGCTTCGCCGCTTCCTCCGCGCCTACCATGTTTTATAGTCCAAATACTCATCGTCGTAGATAGCTCACCACCTCTTCACCAACATCTTGATGTCGTCCCTCTCCATGTTCTCTTCCTTGCCCGTGTATCGCCATGGCTTTGACCCCGCGGCGCAATAGTGAACGATCTTGATTGTATCGAGCTCGATGTTCTTGGGGTGACGCCACGGCATCACGAGCACGAGGTTGTACATGTTGGGAATCGGCTTGTAAACGTCCTTGAAGTTTGTGTTCAAGAAGTCCTGCTCAGCAGATGGAGTCGGAGGTGTGATCTCGAGGGTTTCAAGCAAATCCTGGTAGGTCTCGAGGCTCAGCTCATACATGAACATGCCTACATTGAAGTAGAGAGGCGACTTCGGACCGGCGTGGTCGGGCCATTGGACCTTGTCGGGGCACCATTGGCAGTACCCGATCTTATACTAAGGGGTACGACTCCATGTCTTAAATCAGAAGCAGTCCATGAAGGCGTGGAAGAAGCCGTTCGAGAGGTTGAAGAGGTGGTCGATGTTGTCGACGACTTGGATGTCGCCATCCAAGTAGATCATCTTGTTGTACTCTACAAACGGCGCAATCAACCGAAAACGCGATCAACGATGCAATGCACATTAATTAATCCTCGTTCAAAACATTACCAATGGAGAAAAACTCTCAACATACTGAAGAAGTGATTTAACACCAAGTGCATACCTCCTAAATCTTGAGCTTAAAGTAGTTGATGACATAGGAGGCCATGGCGAACTGAGTTCGGTTTTTCAGCAGATAAATTGGCTCGATTCTCCCTCACGTATAGCCCTGACCAAGATCTTCCGGTGATCCTCCGGCATGTCCGGCAAGATTAGCCCCACAAGCAGGTACTTGCTCTTTGCCTTCTTCAACTCCTTGGCCAGCCCAATCACACCTTCACGTAATGCCGGTCTCGGCCAAGAATGTCACATAGACACAGCTAGGCTGGTCCACCGGCTCCGGCTTTGACTTCTCGGCACCATCAGTGGCCATGGTGATAGGAGCCATTTTGTTGCTAGGAAAGTGATGCGGCCCATATTGAAGATCAACTCATTCAACCAAGAAGATCGACGCGCATTCAAGATTGACGACACTCATTGAAATGTCCCTCATCAATAAGACCTCATCTTTGACTTTGTTATAAAGACTTGTCATTTCTCATGCATCGAAGCTTGCATCAAGTCTCTTTGGCAGAACTACAAGCATTGGAAATATTGTATATTCGATAACTTCTAGTTTCTATGTAATTTATAGTTTCTAGGCTTGAATTTAGTCTCTTGCTATTCTTTTATATATCTATAAAAAGTTGTCGAACCTTTGTAAGTTCTACACCAAATTTGATTAATGGAATTTGCTTAGTGCAATTCCTTGAACCTTGAAGAGTTCAAACCCCTTTCAAAACCTGTAAGAGTTTTCACTCTATCCTTGAAGAGTCGGGACTTTTAAAGCCTGCATCCTTGAAGAGTTGCAGCCATCAATCTTGAAGAATTGATGCGATTTCAGCTTCCTTGGAGGCCTAGAAGAGCAACCCTTTAAGTTATAATCCTTTTCTTCATTCGTCCTTTCTTGTTTTGTCTACTTCCATCATACTTCGACAAGCCTACAATGCTTATATGAGAAAACTCAAAGCACGAAACTTGTAAATCTTCAAGTCTCCATTCTTTTGGCTTTGAAATCATGTCATTTTGATATGAATCGACATAGTTATGCCCATTTTCCCGAGCTTGCGTAAAATAGAAATTTCTGCTCGATTTTGTGATTAAATTTCCGTACGTGTAAGTGACTCTCCCAATCCTATTGTTTGAGTAGCCGACCTTGGACTACATCATTGGGTATTAGAGCTTTGGAGGAGAGGAAAATGCCCCCAAAACAAGCAAGACGTCGAGGTGGCTGAACCATTCCATTGAACAAAGTACAAACACTTGCTTAGATTTTGCAGCAACATATGTAACAACAAATTGATGACTTGACTCGAGAAGTTCAATGTCTAAGGGCTAAAGCAAACAACCCTCCACCCCATTTCAGAACCGGAGAATTCAATGGCAATTCCTTTGCTTTAGAAAGTGTTCAATCATTTCTTTAAAGGAGGAATGCTTCATATCGTGCATAAGAAGTTTGTGAGCCGAATTGGGAGAAGGAAAAAAAGAGAGTCATTTCGGAATTTTCAGGTATCTATTCTACTAATGAAATTGTCGATTGGTTGACACTTGTGAATAAAGTTTTTGAGCATAGGAATGTCTTGGAAGATCGCTGAGTTGGCATCATTGCCATGCAATTCCGAGGCAAGGCCATAGCTTGGTGGAAATGTGAGAAGCAGACTCGCCAATCTATTGGCCAGGCTCCAATCACTTTATGGAGAAATATGGAGGAGAAGAATCAAAAGTATTTCCTTCCCAAAGGATACAAGATAGAGCTCTTCCAAAGGTACCAAAATCTGTGACAAGGTACGCGAACGGTAAATCAAAACACCAATGAATTCAATGAACTGGTGATTCGCAACAACATTCAAGATCCGGAAGGGGTGCTTGTGAACAATGCTTAAATGGTCTTCAAATTTATATCCACGATGCCTTAGAAGTTCTTGACATTTGGGGCTTGGGAGATGGACATCAGCGAGCATTCAAAGTGGAGCGTTCTCGCTCGAGGAGACAATAATCCTTTACAAAGTCAAACCGAGCAACTAGAAGTACCACCGGCATTGCCAAAGTTGTTGAAACTACGGCACAACCTACTAAAAAGCTTTCTACTTAGCCCAACATTTCAAAACAACCAATTACTTTCGATATACATTGTTATTCTTGTAGAGAGATGGGTCATCGTGCTAGTAATTGTCAAACAACAAGAATCGACTGGCATATAAAGTTTTCTTGGTGGAAAATGAATCCAATTAGGACGCGGAGGAGCCACCCAAAGAAGATTTGAAAGATGATGAAGTTGTTGCGGAAGAAAAACAAATAATACATGCTAATTCCAGCGAACTTCTCATGATGAGGAAAATTTTTCTCACTCCTAAAGATGACACCAGAGATAGGTGGTTGCATACCAATATCTTTCACTTGGCCTGCACTATTTTGGGGAAGTTATGTGAATTAATTATTGACTCAAGTTGTCGTGAAAATGTGATTTCTGAAGTGGTAGTGAGCAAACTAAAATTGAAATTGGAGGCGCACCCCACACCTTACAAAATGTCTTGGTTGAAGAGAGATAACGAGGTAACCATTTCCAAATGATGCCTTGTCAATTTTTCTATTGGTTCTATCTATTTTGACAATATATGGTGTGATGTTCTACCTATTGATGTTAGTGATATTATTCTTAGCCGACCGTAGCAATTTGATAGAAAGACTATCTATGATGGTTATCGTAATATGTATGCTTTTGATTATGGGGGAAAGAAAATTACTTTGGCGCCTAGTAAGGAACCTCTCAAGACCCCTTTGGTCGAGAATTCCTTATCCCCTACTTTGATCACAATGAAAGAAGTAAAGGGTGCCTTGAAGGAGGTGAGTATCATGTATATTTTGCTTAACAAAATTAGTGTGGATATAGTATCTTCCATACCTCATGAAAATCAGCCACTTTTGGAAGAATTTAAAGATGTTTTTCCATCGGACTTACCACCTAGTCTTCCTCCCATGAGAGACATTCAGTATCAAATTGATTTGATGCTCATTGCTTGACTACCTAATCTAACTCATTATTGAATGAGTTTGGCTGAACATGAAGAATTACAACGACAAGTTATGGAACTCTTGAACAAGGGTTTTATAAGGGAGAGCCTCAACCCGTGTGCCATTCGGGCTCTCTTGATGCCCAAGAAAAATGACACTTGGAGAATGTGTGTTGATAGTAGGACGATCAATAAGATCACTATCAAGTATCGGTTTCCTATTCCTTGTCTTGATGATCTCTTGGATCAACCTTTTGGTGCAGCTATCTTCTCAAAATTGGATTTGAAGAGCAGATATCATCAAATCAGAATCAAACCCGGAGATGAAGGGAAGTTTGCGTTCAAAACCAAAGATTTTGAAGCATGACATTTGGATTGTCTAATACACCATCCATGTTCATGAGGTTTATGACCCAGGTTTTGAAGCCATTTCTTGGGAAGTTTGTTGTGGTTTATTTTGACGATATTCTAATTTTTAGTAAGTCTACTAATGAGCACTTGCAACACCTTCAAGAAGTATTACAAGTGTTAATGCGATAACACTTGTATGCCGCCCCCAAACAAGTGCTATTTCATGGTGCCACAAATCCTATTTTTGGGATTTCATACCTCAAAAGAAGGGATCTCGAATGATGATGCTAAAATTAAGGTAATCAAAGAATTGCCAACTCCAACAAATGTGCATGAAGTTCAAAGTTTTCCTGGTCTAGCTTCTTTCTATCGATGGTTCAATGCCAATTTTAGCACCATTGCAGCCTCACTCAAGAGAAGGGAGTTTTTGAATGGACAAATGCAGCACAAAGAAGTTTTGAACTTCTCAAAGAAAAGTTGAGCATGGCCCCGTTCCTTGCCTTGCCCAACTTTGATCTTGTCGTCGAGATGCATTGTGATGCTTCAGGTTTTGGCACATGAGGAGTTCTAAGTCAAGGAGGTCGACTGATGGCCTTCTTTAGTGAAAAATTGAATGGTGCAAAACTTCGTTACAGCACTTATGATTTGGAATTTTATGCACTATTTCACACACTCGAGCATTGGAGGCAATATTTTGTTCATTGGGATTTTATTTTATACACTGACCATGAAGCTTTCAAGTATATTTCAAGCCAACAAAAGCTCAATTCTAGACGTGCAAAATCGGCTGAATATATTCAGGAATTCACGTTATTATCAAATATAATGCCCGGGTTTAAAATCACATTGCTGATGCTCTTAGTTGAAAGAAGAGTTTACTTCATACTATGCACTCTACTGTTCTTGGATTTGACTCTTTTTAGGAATTGTATCAAGAATATCCTTATTTTTCCAAGATCATTTCAGATGCGCAAAACATAAGGCTTGCTAATTTTTCTTTATGTGATGGCTTCTTTTTCAAAGGAAACTGACTATGTGCACCGGATTGCTCTCTTCGACAAAGGGTGATTAATGAAATTCACCATGATGGACATTTTGGGGGTGACAAGACTATGCATTTATTTCAACCAAGTATTTTTGGCCTCAATTGAAGCATGATGTATACCAACATGTGATGAGGTGTCATCGTTGCCAAGTTGGAAAAGGACAAGCTACTAATGTTAGTCTTTATTTGCCATTGCCAATTCCACAAGCTCCTTGGGAAGATATCTCTATAGACTTTATCCTTGGACTACACGTACACTAAGAGGTATGTATTCAATCTTTGTGGTTGTTGATAGATTTTTAAAAATGGCACGCTTCATTCCTTGTTGTAAACTATGGATGCCTCACGGATTGTTGAATTATTCTACAAAGAAATTTATAAATTGCATGGCCTTCTACTTCCAATCGGGTACCAAATTTTTAGTCACTTTTGGTGACAATTATGAAAGAATGTTGGCACTAAGCTACAATATAATACTGTTTTTCATCCCCAAACGGATGGACAAACCGAAATTGTCAATCGGTCTTTGGGAAATCGGGAAAAGTACCAAAAAAGTCCTAAACCTATTGCATTGGTACTAATTCAGTCATAAACTTTTCAATTGGACCAATTCAGTCTAAACCTTTTACTATTAGTACCAATTCAGTTCATCCGGCTAATTTTGGCCGGCCGACGCAGACATGGATGTTGGTCGGTGGCCGGACGGTGACGTGGAAATTTTTATGATTTTTAATTATTTTTCGAATTTTTAATTATTTTTAATTAATTTTTTTCTATTTTCTTTTCTTTTTCCTTTTTTTTTTTTTGCCTTCTTCCTAGCGGTGGCTGGCGAGGCGGCTTCGCCGGATCCGGGCGAGGCCGCCTCGGCCGCGCCCCGGGCGAGGCCGAGCGGCCCTCGCCGGCCGCCCGCGAGGTCGCGGCCCTCGCTCGGCCTCGCCCGGGCCGCGGCCGAGGCGGCTTAAGCCGGATCCGGGTGAGGCCGGCGGGGGCCACTCGGCCTCACCCGGGCCGCGGCCGAGGCTGGCCTCACCCGGATCCGGCGAAGCCGCCTCGCCGGCGGCCTAGGAGAGGCCGGGCAAGGGCCGCGAAGCCCTCACCGGCGGCGGCGAGGGCTTCACGGCCCTCGCCCAATGAGGCTCGCCTCACCGGCCACCGCTAGGAAGAAGGCAAAAAAAAAAAAAAAGGAAAAAGAAAAGAAAATAGAAAAATTAATAACAAATTAATAAAAAATAATAAAAATTCGAAAAAATAATTAAAAAATTATAAAAATTTCCACGTCACCGTCCGGCCACCAGCCGACATCCACGTTAGCATCGGCCGATCAAAATTAGCCGGATGGACTGAATTGGTACCAATAGTAAAAGGTTTAGGACTGAATTAGTCCAATTGAAAAGTTTAGGACTGAATTGGTACCAATGCAATATGTTTAGGACTTTTTGGTACTTTTCCTTGAGAAATCTATTAAAGACTTTGATCAATGATAACCCCTGTTATTGGGAAACTCAGTTGTCTCTTGGAGAATTTGCATATAAGTGTTTGATGAACTGTACCACTAGATATCATCCATTTGTGATTGTGTATGGATGGCAATCGAAGACCAATCTCAATCTCGCACCGTTCCTTTTGCTGCAAAGACAATCAATAAGGTGGAAGATATGATAGCTCAAATGAGGGTAGTTCATGAAGAAGTGCATCCAAGGTTGGAAAGCAAGACCGAGGCTTATAAAAATGATGTCGATAAGTATCGACGTGAAATTATTTTTGAGCCTGAAGATTTTGTTTGGGCTTATTTGCCACCAAAGTGTCATCCCATTGGAAGATATAACAAGCTTAGTGATTGAAAGCTTTGTCCACTTGAAGTTCTTGTGTGCATCATCCTAATGTGTATCGACTAAAGCTTCCTTCACATACGAAGATACATGACGTGTTCAATGTTCGGCATTTAACATTATCTGGGTGATTCGTCCAATGATGATGATACAAATTTGGAGATGAATTCTTTTGAGAAAGGGGGAATGATGCAGCTCGTATTCAAGACCAACTCGTTCAACCGAAAAGATCAGTGCACTTTCAAGATCAACAACACTTTTATTGAAAAGTCCCTCATCAATAAGGCCTCATCTTTGACTTTGTCATAAAGACTTATCATTTCCCATGCATTGAAGTTTCCATTAAGATTCTTTTGGAGAACCACAATCATTGGAAATATTGTACATTTAATAACTTCTAGTTTCTATGTGATTTATAGTTTCTAGGCTTGACTTTAGTCTCTTGATCTTCTTTTGTATTTCTATAAAAGATCATCAAACCTCTGTAAATTCCAGATTGAATTTGGTTAATGAAATTTGCTTAGTGCAATTCACTTGAACCTTAAAGAGTTCAAACCCCTTTGAAAACCTAGAAGACTTTTCACTCCGTCCTTAAAGAGTTGGGGCTTTTAAAGCCTGTGTCCTTGAAGAGTTGCAATTATCAATCTCAAAGATTGATGCCATTTCAACTTCCTTGGAGGCCTAGAAAAGCAACCATCGAGTTTCTATCCTTTACTTCATTTTGTCCATTTCCATCATAATTCGACAAGCCTACAGTGTTTATCCTAGAAAACTTAAAACATAAAAGTTGTAGATCTTCGAGTCTCCATTCTTTTGGATTTGGAATCAAGTCATTATGATTTGATACGACAAAGTTATGCCCATTTTCCCAAGCTTGTGTAGAATAAAAATTTCTACTTGATTTGTGATTAAATTTCCATACGTGTAAGTCACTCTCTCGGTCCTATTATTTAAGTAGCTGACCTTGGCCTACATTAGAAATTGTGTTTGTTGTGTTTGCTCTTTGCTTTGGAATTGCTTGGTTAAGATTTGAGTTGATGGAGCCGGAGGAAATCAATTTTTTTTTTTTTAATAAGGTGATTAAATGTTGTAGATAATGCGGTGACTAATTTCGTAATTTCAATGGTCGCGACACGTTTTGAAACAGCTGCTTGAATCTAGGAGCTCCAGTTTCATGCCAACGGGCCGAAAAAATTGGGTCCGACCCAAGAGATGAAAGGCTTTTGTGCTATGTATGAAATGACATCGTTTTGGGGCTCCCCGAATAGATCAGGGCCACGTGGGTCACGGCGAGTCAATCGGATGGTGGATAAGGAGGATGTCGATTCGGCGGACAGTGAGGATTTAAGGTCGTTGAATCTTACAAGACGAACGAAACAAGCCGTGCTTTTTGCAGTTTTACTACTAGCCCCACCAACCGACTTCATAATTACAAGATGCCCCAAGGGCATGAGCATAATATTGGGGAAAATTTAAGGGTGATTTTATTGGAATTAAGGGTGTGTTTGTTCCGTGGAATATATTTTCAAGGAAAATATTCTCCTCATTTTTCTTGCCGTTTGGTTATTTCTGGAAAATGAGTCGATGAAAAATGTTTTCCTAATCAATAGAAAAGGTTTTCCTACCAAAGCTTAAATTTAGGAAAATGATTTCCCTTTAAAAGAACCGGAAAACATTTTCCGAATCTACCAATGCTTGGATTTGGTGCTTGGTTTACAAACCATTGTTCTTATAATATTATATTTTTTATAAAATTCAATTTTAATTTTTTTTAAATCAAATTTTTTATTTTTCTCTTAATTTTCCTTTTTATCTTGTTCTTTTCTTCATTTTTTTTTTTTTCTTCTTCTCCATCCATTACTGGCCATGGGGACGGCTGGTGAGCTCGGCCTCACTAGATTAGGCAAACTCATGGCCTTCGGCGGCGAGCTTGAGCTTGCACGAGGCTAGTGAGCCTCATGCCTCACCAGATTGGGCGAGCTCACAACCTCGGCAATGAGCCTCAAGCCTCACCCGATCCCAGTGGCTCGTGACCTTCGGCGATGGCTCAAGCTCGTCCCGCGTAAGCCAATCGAGGACAAATTGCTAGATGAAGTAGAAGGGATGGCACGAGGAAGCAAAGGAGTGAAGGAAAAGAAGAAGGAAAAGAGAAAAAGAAAAAGGAAAAGGAAATAAATAATAATAAATAATAAATAGAAAATTTAAAAATTTAAAAATTTAAAAATCGAAGTTTTTAAAGTAAAAAAATTTTAAAAATTAGAAATTTTGACTTTTTTTTTTTGCCGAGATAAAGTGTGAAATCATTTTCTAATGGAATCCAAACAATGAAAAATATTTTCAATTATACATCACCAAATAAAGGAAAACAAACTTTACCGAAAGAAAAAAACAAAGGAAAACAAATTATATTCATGGAAAATGCTTTTGGGAAAAATATTTTGTTTTATCATTGAGTTTTCTATGACACAAATGCACCATAAATGTCTTAATCTATGGGGTATGGTCATAGACTCATAGTAGAAGGCGGCTTATGGGGATAAACTGCTATTGCTCTTTGACAATCGTTATGGTTCAAGGATAATTTATTAATCAGAAAACCACCGAAAAAATAAAAATGATGATGTAATAAATAAAAATTTCTGAGATTTCAATATAGATGAATTTCACTTACCGTGGACTTTTAGTAATCTCAAGATAACAATAAAACAAATACTTACATCATTTTAAAAACAAGGAAAAAATCCACTAAAAACTCAAAACTTTGCCCAAAGTGATAAATTTACCCCAATTTTTTTTTTTTTTTTTGATACAAAAACCTCAAATTTTGCCAACCGTGACACATTTAACCCAAACTCTATGGCTAAGGGCATTTTCATCTTATTATTTTTCTTTATTTCTTCTTCTTTGTTCCCTTCGAGGAAGCCGGACTAAGGCGAGGGGCCGAATCTAGAGTGGGATGCCCTTTCCCAATGCTAGCAAGGGTCGCCCGCGCCTGCGTTGGGTGAGGGTTGCCCTCCCCAGGATCCGACAAGGGCCACCCTCACTCCACGTCGGCAAGGGCAGCCCTTACCTGAGTCCGGCTTCCCTCGCCGGCCATGGCAGAGGGAAGGGAGAAGAATAAAAAAGAAAGAAAAGAACAAAGAAAAAGAAAAAGAAATTAAAAAATAAAAGACAAAAATGCCCTATAGTTTGGGGTAAATATGTCACGCAAATACAAATTTGGGTTTTTTATATCACGAAAAAAGTTTGGAGTAAATGTTTCACAATTGGGAAAGTTTATGATTTTTTGTGTCACAAAAAAAGTTTGGAATAAATTTGTTATTCTGAGCAAGGTTTGCGATTTTTCGTGGCTTTTTCTCTAAAAACAAATTCCAAACTTAAATCACTAGTTCTCTAAAATAAAGTTGCTATTTCAATTGTTATAGTGAAAATTTGAGGATGCTTTTTCAGAATTTTCTTTAATTTCATGACAAAACTCTCTAAAAGATGTAAGCCTTACAGGAGGCCTTGATACTAAGTCCCTAGATTCCACCAAAAAGTTTCGTATTGCCACACGGAAATCTTTTACCTAATATGTGCATCGCATGACATATTGATGTAATGTCATTCTTAGAATCACTATTTTCTTTTGATTATTTTATGTGTTATTGTAAAATTATAAATCACAATTTGATAGAGGCACCTAAGTACATGGGTGACCCTACCCACTAGTATTGGTATCTAATCAGTGCATCTTTTGCGTGGCTCATAACAGCGGTCCAAGCGTCAACTCTTGATTTAAAGGGCGGTGCAAAGGGCACGTGGCGAAAAGGGGTTGCATCCTTGGAGTCTCTTTTTCCACTTTTTCCAGTTTTGTTAGTTGATCCGAGGTAGAGGGCCCATCTCTTTACCTAGTCAATGAAATTTAAACTCCATTGGCAGCTAACAACCAATAGATTAGTGACTAAATGTCTTCTTTAATAACTTGTTGACCCGAGAAATGAGAGTTTTGAAATTTTTAAAGATTATGATCTTTGAATATCATCAAAGAAAATAATATTCGAATTGCTTTCGATTGAAATCTAGAACTGATTTAATGTCATATGACATGAATATTGAGCTATTATCCTAAAAAGCCTATGACAAATAGATAATTTTATTTTCCTCTCTTGAATAAGGGTATCCTCTTCCATTAAGATCTAGAAAATCCTAGACACAGAAAATTGATTATGAAAATTGATTTCAAACTAAGGGACATATAATAAATTATACTTAAACGATGGGTCATATATCAAAATATGAATTAAACAATACATGTTACTTTATAAACCAAATTTACAAATCGGTCTTTGCATTTCTAGCTAACATTATTTTAAACATTTAGAGTAATTTTCACTTTTTCAATATTGCCACAAAACATGAAAGAAAGGGAGGATTGAACAATGCACCGTATCATTTTAAATGTGGAGTACCGTCACACTCGAGTAGGCAAAATGGAACACACAACGAGTTTCTCTAATTTGATCATGGCAGTCCGAAGCTTGCTCATCCATTTTGAACTTTCAAGCATACTCTATAGGTCTCTAGTAGAATTATTTTACTAAATCAATCATCGCGTAACGACAATGGCGTGACTTGGACTAATATTCAACGAAACTATGGCACCATGTGGACTGATATTCGGTGTATTTCTTGATCAAGCAACTAAAGCCCCTAATTAGCCTATAATCCTAAAATCCCCTAGTTAATCCCTCCCATTCGAGCCCTATTTCCCCTAAGAAACCCCGATTCTGGTCTTGTCAACAGATTTTGGAGCCAAGACGATGACGAATCTGAGATTCTACAACAGGATCCGCAAAGAGTCATAGTGTTAGGTTTTCAAAGAATCGATTAAAGGTATAACTTTGATTGGGGTCCCCTCAAGAGTTTGTTGTGTTGGTATTCCAGCAAGTAATGTGTTGGTGATCTTTCAGTGAAAAAAAAAATTCTGCATTACCTTTTTATATGAAGGTAGAAATAAGTAGCAAATCAGCGTTGATCTAAATTCTTAACCGTGAAAATGTTGTACATCGCTCAATACTTGATGAGCTATCACATGAAATGTTGAGAGTTAATGTCATTTTTGAAATCGCTTCTTTAGTTTAATTCTTTTATGTATGACTATAAATCCCAATTAAAAAGAAGCACTTAATCAGATTGGTGATACTCCACGTATGCGGTAAACGAGATTTTATATTAAAATGTCATCCAGCAGTCGGGTCGGGGCCCTGCCACCGGTATCCATTTGCGTGTCTTTCGTTAGGATCGGACCACCAGTCCAAGTCTCAACTCCTGACTTAAAGGACGGTGCAAAGGACATGTGGCGAAACGGGGCTTGTCCAAAGATATTTACACACTAATGAAATGGCAGCTAAAACCAATACATTAGTGACTAAATTGTCGTCTTCGAGAACTTGTTGACCCAAGAAACCAGCCTTTTGAAGTTTTTAATGATGATGATATTTGAATATAACAAAAGAAGATAATATTTGTATAACTTTCAACCGAAAATCCGTAATTGATTCAATGTTATATAAAGTGACTATTGGGCTATTATTCTTTCAAAGAAGGGCATCCCCTTCATCAAGGTTGAGTAATCGTAGACACAGATTTGATTTTAGAAATTGATTTTGAAATGACATGACATACCATATATGATATATGAACCAATGAGTAATAAATCAAAACATGAATTAAATAAGTACATTTTACTTTTTAAATCATGTCTAAAAATGAGTCTTTTTAGCTAAATTGGGGGTGATGGTACAGTGGTGATGGTTGAAGAGCACAAGGAAGCAACAAAAAAGCTTGGAACAAGGGTGTTGCTTGAATTGGGTAGGTGAGAATGCTCAAGTTCTGATTTCTCTCGTACCCATTGGGGTTGAAAAGTGGGGGCTTTGTGGCATCAGGGTGAAGTGCGAGAAATATAGAAGGGTTGATACAATTGGTTTATCAGAGTGGCATTAGAGTGTTTATACAAGGAATTCATGGATATAATGATTAGCATTTCAGAGTATTTAAAGATAGGATGGCCTCTCTAATGCATAAACTGGTTGAGAGTTAATATCGTTCTCCTGATGATGGTCACTGCTGACCGAAATCAGTTATTGTACTAAAGTGATTTGTATGTTTTGCAGGAACAAAAGCTGGCGTGTTCCAGCTCACCAGGCGTTGCACGTGCTGAAGTGATTTGTACTTTTTACCACTCTACTCTTCGGAACAAAAGCTAGCTTGTTCCAGCGCACTAGGCGCCGTACGCTTGGCCTGAAACTTTTGGCCTAACGGGTGTACATGTATTGTCCAGCACCTGTTTATATATGCTTGGCTCACGTTTCCGAATACGGTGGTTTTTGCGGGCTCGAAAAGTTTACAGATTTTGAGCGAGTTTTCCTTGTGCAGTCTACTTCTAGCTTGAACTCCCCCTTCTTTTCTGTCGGAATTCTTCTGTGCTTAGCCTCTTCTTAGAAGATGGAAGGGATTCATCTGCCCATACCCATTTCACTGGAGCTAGAAAAATTTCTTTTCTCTACGTGATTTGTGCAGCAGTTGTTCATACTACTTTCTTTGGGGAAAAGTCCTGTTCATACCTTTGAATTTCTAATTAAGGTGATGAAATTCTTCTCCATTGTCATGCTGCAATCTGACCAGCGGTTTCCGTTGTAAAGAATACTGCAGGCACCGTACAATTCCGGCAAATTGAGTCACCATACTTCGTAGGAAACGGCACTAGTGTAGATGTTTGAGAGAAGAAAACAAACAATTCCAGTAAATCAAGTCGCCGTACTTCGTAGGAAACGGCATTAGTGTAGTTGTTAGAGAGAAGAAAACGAATGAACAACTTAATTATTATATGTGCTTTAGCTGGTAATTACTTTTTATTTGATACGGGGAGGCTTTCCCCGGCTATATATGTCAATATATATTGAGTTATGAAGCCTCGATATGAAAAAGTTTGAAAATATGCAATATATCCTTCTTCTTTTTTATAATTATCAGAAGATTTGGGGTGAAAAGAAAAAAAGAAAGAAAGAAAGAGAGAAAGCTATTTGTCTCAACAAGAAATGTCAGTGTATTGAGTTATGAAGTCTTTATATAAAAAAGCTTGAAAATATGCAGTATACGCCTGTTTTGAATAATTCTCGAAAGTCTTGGGGTGAAAAAACGAAACTTAATCTGGGAAAAATGGATAAAAGAAAGTGATAAAAAAATTAGAAAGATGGCCCATGCATCGCGTTTTTAGCACGACGCTGTATGAGCTAATAGGCCCTTGGCGATGTCGTTTCACCAAAATAATATATAATAACAACTTCTTCCGAGTTGAATTCCCACACAGAGCCCTTTCGGCAGTTCAGCACCGGCACCCGCTTTGTTCTTCTTTCGTTTTCTCCCCCCAAGAATTTGAACTTGAGCTGTATCCATTAGTCTATAGTTGACGCTGATCATTTCAGACCCAAAGCATATGATCCAATTAGTAGCAGTTTTCTCGATCCGAAACATGTAAGCTGAGCAGAAATCATGGGGTGATTAGCACAATAGTACTCGTGGGGAAGAACAGACGGTGTACGGCACAAGTGAAGTTAATCAGTCCAGCTTCTGTTCTCATATCTCCCCCTTCCATGTTTTCCTTTTTTCCCGGTATACCTCCATCCATGGCTTTGATATTGACCCACGAGAGCGGTAGAGGACAACTTTCAATCGATCGAGCTCGATTTTCTTCAGAAGACACCACAAACATGGCCTGGCCTATACAAGGTTGTAAGTTGGAGGTTTTGGCTTGTGGATGTTTCTTGGTCATCATGTTGGAGATGTCCATTAAAAGAGAAAAGAA
This sequence comes from Eucalyptus tenuipes, assembly GCA_014182365.1. Taxonomy (NCBI): domain Eukaryota; kingdom Viridiplantae; phylum Streptophyta; class Magnoliopsida; order Myrtales; family Myrtaceae; genus Eucalyptus; species Eucalyptus tenuipes. Next base: position 17,132,419 of record CM024538.1, read on the forward strand.
CTACCAACCCTAGATGGTATTGAGAAGATTTATCAGGTGTCAAGCTTACTCAGCACTCTGCAATTTGTTATGGATTAATTAGGGAGAAAGTGTAATGTCGCCACAGTTTTCTTCCATGACAAAGATACAGAGTAATGCAAGACAGTAGAGTATCTAACAGATGGTTGTGAATCAGATCATCGGCCTTTGAAATTGAACTTTGGCCGCAATTTATTAGCCGAGTTATTCGATCATGCAGGTGGGAATACAGAGGCATTAATGAATAGGGTGAGTACAGAAAGATGATTTGATCATAACATAATCTACACAATGTTACAACTGAAGATATGATTTGAGCCTACCAATGTAAACAGAAAAAGAATAGAAAGTCACTTCAGACCTCTAGAGATCCAGGAAATGAAAGGCAGAAAAAATAAGCCTTTCATCTTAAGGAATAAGAATTCCAACTTCAAACTGTACTTAAGGCACTAAAATCCCTCTACAAACTTATTGGACATCCCCTGAACTCCTTGACAGCTATGCGGCAGACGGGGCAGGCACGTAAGGCAAGACTCCGGCCTCGGATAGCGCCGCGAGGAACCTCTCCAAGTTCGCCCACTTCACCGCTTCATCTCTGGCGACGATATTTCTGTAGTCCAAGGACTCGTCGTCATAAATGTCCCACCACTTCTTCACCAGCATCTTGATATCTTCCCTGTCCATGTTTTGCTCCTCGCCCGTGTACCGCCATGGCTTCGACCCCGCGGCACAATAGTGAACAACCTTGACCTTGTCGAGCTCGACATTCTCAGGATGACGCCACAGCATAGCGAGCACAAAGTTGTACACATTGGGAATTGGCTTGTATATGTCCTTGAAGTACTCGTTCAAGAAGTCTTGCTCGGCGAATGGAGTTGGAGGTGTGATCTTGAGCTTCTCGAGCAAATCGCGGTACGTCTTGAGGTTCGGCTCATACACGAACATCCCGGCGTTGAAGTAAAGCGACGGCTTTGGACCGGCGTGGTCAGGCCATTGGATCTTGTCGGGGCACTGTTGGCAATACCCAATTTGGAACTGAGGGGTGTGACTCCACGTCTTTTCACAGAAACAGTCCATGACCGCGTAGAAGAAGCCGTTGGGGAGGTCAAAGAGGTGGTCGATGTTGTCGAAGACTTGGATGTCTCCGTCCAAATAGATCATCTTGCTGTACTCCAAGAACTGCAATTGAACAAACCAGATCAGTAAATGTTGGCGAATTGATAAAAACTACAGAGCATATGCATTGAACCAATTAACATCGAATAGCAAACTGTGCATACCTCCCAAATCCTGAGCTTGGAGTAGTTGATCACATAGTACGCCATGGCGAACTGAGTCTGGTTCTCCGGCGGATAAACCGGCTCGATCTCCCTCACGACACAGCCCTGATCCACCAGTATCTTCCGATGCTCCTCCGGCACGTCCGGCAAGACCGCCACCACGAGCGGGTACTTGCTCTTCGCCTTCCTCAGCCCCTTGGCCAGGCCGACCACGCCCTTCACGTAATCACCGTTCCCGGCCAAGAACGTGACGTAGGCACGGCTGGGCTGGTTCTTGGGTTTCACCAGCTTGGTGGCGGCGGCGACGTTAAGAGCCATTTCTTGGGTCGGTTCTTAAACTAGGAAGGAAGGAAAAAGTTATGAGTATTGACAGGAAGTGAGATGGTTTTAGAGAATGTGAAGAGGTTTTGAGTGAAGACTGAGTTGAAGATTGCTTGTGTTTTGCCATGGAGGTGTTGCAGGGTATATATAGAATTTGGGAAATTATTCTTAATTAGAGAAAAATGATAATGAATATCCAAAATTAAATTGTGGATTTGATTGTGACAGACAACTAACATGGGGGATGGAGCTGCACGTGTCTGAGGACGTTCATACCGACATTGACCAAATTGGTGTCTGTCCAATGAGAGATCAACGCATTCTGCATTTTCGGAGGAAAGGGAGGAGCCAACTTTTCCTATGAAACGACGCCGTTTTGGGGAGGGAGACCGTCAACGGTTGGGAAGAAAATTGTGGATTTGGGCGGTGCAACGAAACTTCGGTGTCATTGCACATCTACTTTTTATTTGTTGGGATTTTGGCCAAAGATAAAATAACTAAAATAAATAATATTGATGTATTGAAAGAGTAAATCTTTGTCATAATTACGTGAACATGGGTGTGGGGTCATCCTAAAATTAACTACTGGAATATATGTAGTTGAAGCGCGATCACCTTCATTCTTCTACCGATACTTGCTTTCGGGTAAAGGGCGGTGGCAAAATATTCAATTGTTAAATCATAAATTAAAAATAGCTTTCGTCTGAGTTAGGTGTATTTGTGTGTCGTATTCCTATGCCATGAATTAAAAAGGTGGATTTTACAATTTATATAAGGATATAGGGTACCCGAAATCTCATTAAAATCAAGCGCCACAATCTTTACGACGATGAATTATGTTACATTTAAGAATGGTTTGTGGACCATGTATAATTAAATCAAAAAGGGATTTTATTATTGAAAGTAATTAATTTTGAATTTTTTGTTGAAGCATCTTAAAAGCTAAGTGGGCTGTAATTTGAACTTGTTAAGATCGAATTTCTTACTTCAAAAATTTTAGTGGATCTCAAAACTCAAAATTCTCTACAAGTCAATGGATAAATAATTACAGACTAGAAAAAATGGATAAATAATTTTAAAAAAAAAACATGTCTATATTTATGGAAAATTTACTCGGTACGGCATAATTATTAACTGCACGCGGTCCGTGTAGGCCCAGTGCATCTGATCCCTTGGATCTCATGGACCCCACGTCGGACCTAGACAATCTGACGATCAATATTCCATGACCCAACTGTACTGCACGTATTGTTTCTTGTCGACAGGTAGGGCCGCCACCGGGTCCCACAGTTCCTTTTTCTGCTTTTTTTGGGTAGGACCCATCGATATCTGTTACGCGTCTTTTGGTAAAAGTCATGAGCGGCGTCCACGTGTCGACGCGCGGTTCAAAGGACGGTGCAAGGACACGTGGCAATAAAGAGCGCCTCGGAGGTCGCTTTATCCGGTTTTCCGGTTAAATTAGTTGATCCGAGGGAGGCGTCCCTCTCGACTTATTCCGGACGTTATGCAGTAATTGCAGCTTGAACCCATGATAACCGATGAGCATTGGGAAAGGAGATGACTGCCTTCAAAATAGATAATTTAGACAATACATGAATAATAAACAATGACATCTCATCCAAGATACGGGGAATACACTCATATACTTTATTTTATAATACTTCATAGGAAATCTATTACATATTAGAGGTAGGAACTAAGATCTCATCTCATATTTTTAGGAAAATTTAAAGAATATAAAGAACTTTTCCTTTAAATGGTTCATTAGAGTCTTAGACCAGACTACAATTTACCCTTGTAGGACTTACGGCTTCAACCAGGCTTATGATAAGGGTGCCAACTAATGGTTCATGATCTATGAGTATGAAGACTTAAGCATACTATTTATACCTTCCTATTGACTTTGATGCCATAAAGGGTTAGGATCGGAGAAGTATATATATATATATATAAAAGGAAGTATAAAAGATTGTCAAATCTATGAGTGTGAGAGAAACTAAAGATTAAACTTAATATATATATATATATATATATTTAATGATTTGCCAATTTAATTATAAACTTTTTATAATTTACTAATTTAGTCTTTTTGATCAATTTTGACCAACAACTGACCATAGGCGAGGGCCTTGTTGGCATTCGGCGATGATTGCCCACATCGTCCTCACCAGCCTCGAACAAGGCTCAAACTCGCTTGAGGCTAGTGAGGGCTGCCCTCATCTAAGGCAAGCAACTCCCTCCTCGGTGGCCACTGGAGGGAAAAATGAAAAAAAGAAAAAAAATGAAAAAATGAAAAAAAGAAGGAAAAAAATCTAGAATACTAAAAAAAATGCAAAAATTGTCCACGTCGGCTTGTTGTACTATGTTGGCAAATCCTAAACCAAAATTAGATAAAATGACTAAATTGACAATTTTAAAAGTAAATTAGCAAATTGTTAATAGGTTTACGATTAAATTTGTACAATTTAAAGGTTTATGACTAATTTGGCGAAAATCGTCAAAATGTTTATGACTAAATCGATATAATTGAAAGTCTAGAATTGAATGGGCCACCTCACAATAGATTTATGACTTTTTCAATAATTTTCAGCAAATTATATACATGCATGTTTCAAATCAAGATCTAAGATAAATTCATTGCGTAAGAAGCGAACGATAAGTTTTCACATTCTAAGAGTAATGTTAGACTTATTAATGGTTTACTAGTTTTGGTTTACTAAGTGATGATGTAGCTATTAACGGATATTGAATGAGCGAGATAAATGAAGAATTTGAAAGTCTCTGGCCGTGCCCTCACCTATGTTCATCGGCCGCCTTCCGCCGCTTGCCACCAACCCACCCAGCACTGCCTCCCGACCGCAACCTCACAGTCGAATTCCTCCGCCCGTCTGGTGTCCGATCACACTTGGGTCCTTAGCATCTTTGCGGACAGGCTGAGGTCACAGCCTGAGTTTGCTTAGCGTGCGCCGTGAGTTTGCTTTATGTTTTGGAAATAAGTGTGACGGCAAGCAAATCGAGCAGATTGAAGATGGTTGAGTCTTTTCATCTTTTCAAAGAGGGAATCTCTTGAATTCTCCCTCAAATCTTCATCTCTTTAGAGAATATTAAACTGCATTTGTTCCAAAAAAGAAAACGATTTTATGAACATTTTTCTTATAAATAATCGTTTAATTACTTGAAATAATTAATCAATAAAAAATATTTCATTATTAGGAACCATTTATGTTTAAGTTCTTTCCTCGCTATGAAAGTTTTTTCTTTTTGCTTGCTCATTTTTATAAGCGATACAAGTGATTATTTTTAAGAAAGTGTTCTTCAAATCATTCATTTTTTGTGAAACAAACACATCTTTATTATGGTACATAATATTTTGGTTGGAAGAAGATAAGATTGGAGAATTTGGTCTATCGCACTTGAGTAAAATGAACATTTGAATAGGATTTTGGACAAGCACGGAACGAAGACGCCAGTTCTTGTTTTTATATTTTCATTCACTGACTAGTATTTTCTAGTTGACATGACAATAATCACATATGCTTGTGCACCAGTCTTACTGTACCTAGAGTGAATCTTATTTTACTTCATATCTAATCATCGACATAAAAAATGATTGTCCATGTCGCTTTATTTGTCAAGTTGTAAACGAGTCTTTATATATCTAGGAGCATTATGTTCAAAGATTTTGTTAGTGAAAACATCATATATTTTCAGTGAAATACATCATGAATTGCTAGATCGCATATCACACTTGATCTTGTACATGGGAGATGGTGTGTTCTATATAAATTAGATGAAGACTGAATTTTGCTAAAATTATATAACAACAAGAAAGGATACTTAGTATTTCATTTAATGTATACCCACAAAAAAGAAAAAACTTTATCTTCTCCCTACAAAATACGGAAATTAAGTCCTTACCTTACGACTGTGCTTAAAAACTCACTTATGACTAATACAAGCATATAAATATCGCCTAACTCTCTACATTTAGGCCGTGGGTGGGCGGGTCATAAGCGCCCTCTGGCCTCCGATAGCGCCGCCAGGAACCGCTCCAATTTCTCTTGCTTCGCCGCTTCCTCCGCGCCTACCATGTTTTATAGTCCAAATACAAATCGTTGTAGATAGCTCACCACCTCTTCACCAACATCTTGATGTCGTCCCTCTCCATGTTCTCTTCCTTGACCGTGTATCGCCATGGCTTTGACCCCGCGGCGCAATAGTGAACGATCTTGATTGTGTCGAGCTCGATGTTCTTGGGGTGACGCCACGGCATCACGAGCACGAGGTTGTACATGTTGGGAATCGGCTTGTAAACGTCCTTGAAGTACATGTTCAAGAAGTCCTGCTCAGCAAATGGAGTCGGAGGTGTGATCTCGAGGGTTTCAAGCAAATCCTGGTAGGTCTCGAGGCTCAGCTCATACATGAACATGCCTACATTGAAGTAGAGAGGCGGCTTCGGACCGGCGTGGTCGGGCCATTGGACCTTGTCAGGGCACCATTGGCAGTACCCGATCTTATACTAAGGGTACGACTCCATGTCTTAAATTAGAAGCAGTCCATGAAGGCGTGGAAGGAGCCGTTCGAGAGGTCGAAGAGGTGGTCGATGTTGTCCAAGACTTGGATGTCGCCATCCAAGTAGATCATCTTGTTGTACTCTACAAACGGCGCAATCAACCGAAAACGCAATCAACAATGCAATATACATTAATCCTCGTTCAAAACGTTACCAATGGAGAAAAACTCTCAACATACTGAAGAAGTGATTTAACACCAAGTGCATACCTCCCAAATCTTGAGCTTAGAGTAGTTGATGACATAGTAGGCCATGGTGAACTGAGTTTGGTTTTTCAGCAGATAAATTGGCTAGATTCTTCCTCACGTATAGCCCTGACCAAGATCTTCCGGTGATCCTCCGGCATGTCCGGCAAGATTAGCCCCACAAGCGGGTACTTGCTCTTCGCCTTCCTCAACTCCTTGGCCAGCCCAACCACACCCTTCACGTAACACCGGTCTCAGCCAAGAATGTCACATAGACACAGCTAGGCTGGTCCACTGGCTCCGGCTTTGACTTCTCGGCACCATCAGTGGCTGTGGTGATAGGAGCCATTTTGTTGCTAGGAAAGTGATGCCGCCCGTATTGAAGATCAACTCATTCAACCAAGAAGATCGGCGCGCATTCAAAATTGACGACACTCTCATCAAAATGTCCCTTATCAATAAGACCTCATCTTTGACTTTGTTATAAAGACTTGTCATTTCTCATGCATCGAAGCTTGCATCAAGTCTCTTTGGCAGAACTACAAGCATTGGAAATATTGTATATTCAGTAACTTCTAATTTCTATGTAATTTATAGTTTCTAGGCTTGAATTTAGTCTCTTGCTATTCTTTTATATATCTATAAAAGGTTGTCGAACCAATGTAAATTCTAGACCAAATTTGATTAATGAAAATTTGCTTAGTGCAATTCCTTGAACCTTGAAGAGTTCAAACCCCTTTGAAAACCTATAAGAGTTTTCACTCCGTCCTTGAAGAGTCGGGACTTTTAAAGCCTGCATCCTTGAAGAGTTGCAGCCATCAATCTCGAAGAATTGATGCCATTTCAACTTCCTTGGAGGCCTAGAAGAGCAACCATTGAAGTTTTAATCCTTTTCTTCATTTCATCCATTCTCGTTTTTTCTATTTCCATCATACTTCGACAAGCCTACAGTGCTTATATGAGAAAACTCAAAGCACGAAAGTTGTAAATCTTCAAGTCTCCGTTCTTTCAGCCTTGAAATCATGTCATTTTGATATGAATCGACATAGTTATGCCCATTTTCCTGAGCTTGTGTAAAATAGAAATTTCTGCTCGATTTTGTGGTTAAATTTCCGTACATGCAAGTGACACTCCCGGTCCTATTGTTTGAGTAGCCAACCTTGGACTACATCATTGGGTATCTGAGCTTTGGAGGAGAGGACAATGCCCCCAAGACAAGCAAGACATCGAGGTGGCTGAACCATTCCATCGAATGAAGTACAAACACTTGCTTAGATTTTGCAGCAACATATGTAACAACAAATTGATGACTTGACTTGAGAAGTTCAACGTCTGAGGGCTAAAGCAAACAACCCTCCACCCCATTCCAGAACCGGAGAATTCAATGGCAATTCCTTCGCTTTAGAAAGTGTTCAATCATTTCTTTAAAGGAGGAATGCTTCATATTGTGCATAAGAAGTTCGTGAGCCGAATTGGGAAAAGGAAAAAAAGAGAGACATTTCGGAATTTTCAGGTATCGATTCTACTAATGAAATTGTCGATTGGTTGACACGACAAGGTACGCGAACGGTAAATCAAAACACCAATGAATTCAATGAAGTTGTGATTCGCAACAACATTCAAGATCTGGAAGAGGTGCTTGTGAACAATATTTAAATGGTCTTCAACCTTATATCCAAGATGCCTTGGAAGTTCTTGACATTTGGGACTTGGGAGATGGACATCGGCGAGCACTCAAAGTGGAGCGTTCTTGCTCGAGGAGACAATAATCCTTTACAAAGCCAAACCGAGCAACTAGAAGTACCACTGGCATTGCCAAAGTTGTTGAAACTACGGCACAACCTACTAGTAAGCTTTCTACTTAGCCCAACATTTCAAAACAACCAATTACTTTCGATATACATTGTTATTCTTGTGGAGAGATGGGCCATTGTGCTAGTAATTGTCAAAACAACAAGAATCGACCTGCAGATAAAGTTTTCTTGGTGGAAAATGAATCCAATTAGGACGAAGAGGAGCCACCCAAAGAAGACTTGAAAGATGACGAAGTTGCTGCGGAAGAAGAACAAATAATACATGCTAATTCCGGCAAACTTCTCATGATGAGGAAATTTTTTCTCACTCCAAAAGATGACACCAGAGATAGGTGGTTGCATACCAATATCTTTCACTTGGCCTGCACTATTTCGGGGAAGTTATGTGAATTAATTATTGACTCAAGTTGTTGTGGAAATGTGATTTTTGAAGTGGTAGTGAGCAAACTAAAATTGAAGTTGAAGGCGCACGCCACACCTTACAAAATGTCTTGGTTGAAGAGAGATATCGAGGTAACTATTTCCAAATGATGCCTTGTCAATCTTTCTATTGGTTCTATCTATTTTGACAAGATATGGTGTGATGTTCTACCTATTGATGTTAGTGATATTATTCTTAGCTGACCATAGCAATTTGATAGAAAGACTATCTATGATGGTTATCGTAATACAAATTCTTTTGATTATGGGGGAAAGAAAATTACTTTGGCGCCTAGTAAGGAACCTCTCAAGGCCCCTTTGGTCGAGAATTCCTTATCCCCTACTTTGATCACAATGAAAGAAGTAAAGGGTGCCTTGAAGGAGGTGAGTATCATGTATATTTTGCTTAACAAAATTAGTATGGATATAGTATCTTCCATACCTCATGAAATCAGCCACTTTTGGAAGAATTTAAAGATGTTTTTCCATCAAACTTACCACCTGGTCTTCCTCCCATGAGAGACATTCAGCATCAAATTGATTTGATGCTCATTGCTTGACTACCTAATCTAGCTCATTATCGAATGAGTTCGGTTGAACATAAAGAATTACAACGACAAGTTATGGAACACTTGAATAAGGGTTTTATAAGGGAGAGCCTCAGACCGTGTGCCGTTCGGGCTCTCTTGATGCCCAATTAAAATGACACTTGGAGAATGTGTGTTGATAGTAGGACAATCAATAAGATCACTATCAAGTATCGGTTTCCTATTCCTTGTCTTGATGATCTCTTGGATCAACTTTCTAGTGCAGCTATCTTCTCAAAATTGGATTTGAAGAGCAAATATCATCAAATCAGAATCAAACCCGGAGATGAAGGGAAGTCTGCATTCAAAACCAAAGATTTTGAAGCATGCCATTTGGATTGTCTAATACACCATCCATGTTCATGAGGTTTATGACCCAGGTTTTGAAGCCATTTCTTGGGAAGTTTGTTGTGGTTTATTTTGACGATATTCTAATTTTTAGTAAGTCTACTAATGAGCACTTGCAGTACCTTCAAGAAGTATTACGAGTGTTAATGCGATAACACTTATATGCCGCCCCCAAACAAGTGCTACTTCATGGTGCCATAAATCCTATTTTTGGGATTTCATACCTCAAAAGAAGGGATCTCGATTGATGATGCTAAAATTAAGGTAATCAAAGAATTGCCAACTCCAACAAATGTGCATGAAGTTCAACATTTTCCTGGTCTAGCTTCTTTCTATTGATGGTTCATTGCCAATTTTAGCACCATTGCAGCCTCACTCACCTCTTGCATAAAGAAGGGAGTTTTTGAATGGACAAATGCAGCACAAAGAAGTTTTGAACTTCTCAAAGAAAAGTTGAGCATGGCCCCGTTCCTTGCCTTGCCCAACTTTGATCTTGTCATTGAGATGCATTGTGATGCTTCAAGTATTGGCATATGAGGAGTTCTAAGTCAAGGAGGTCGACCGATGGCCTTCTTTAGTGAAAAATTGAATGGTGCAAAACTTCGCTACAACACTTATGATTTGGAATTTTATGCACTATTTCACACACTTGAGCATTGGAGGCAATATTTTGTTCCTTGGGATTTTATTTTATACACTGACCATGAAGCTTTCAAGTATATTTCAGGGCAACAAAAGCTCAATTCTAGACAAGCAAAATCGGCTGAATATATTTAGGAATTCACGTTATTATCAAATATAATGCCCGAGTTTAAAATCGCATTGCTGATGCTCTTAGTTGAAAGAAGAGTTTACTTCATAATATGCACTCTACTGTTCTTGGATTTGACTATTTTTAGGAATTGTATCAAGAATATTCTTATTTTTCCAAGATCATTTTAGATGCGTAAAACATAAGGCTTGCTAATTTTTCTTTATGTGATGGCTTCTTTTTCAAAGGAAACCGACTATGTGCACCGGATTGCTCTCTTCGACAAAGGGTGATTAATGAAATTCACCATGATGGACATTTTGGGGGTGACAAGACTATGCATTTATTTCAACCAAGTATTTTTGGCCTCAATTGAAGCATGATGTATACTAACATGTGATGAGGTGTCAGCGTTGCCAAGTTGGAAAAGGACAAGCTACTAATGTTAGTCTTTATTTGCCATTGCCAATTCCACAAGCTCCTTGGAAGATATCTCTATAGACTTTATCCTTGGACTACACGTACACTAAGAGGTATGTATTCAATCTTTGTGGTTGTTGATAGTTTTTTAAAAATGGCACGCTTCATTCCTTGTTGTAAACTATGGATGCCTCACGAATTGTTGAATTATTCTACAAAGAAATTTATAAATTGCATGGCCTTCCTAAGACTATTACTTCCAATCGGGGTACCAAATTTTTTAGTCACTTTTGGTGACAAATATGAAAGAATGTTGGCACTAAGCTACAATATAATACTGTTTTTCATCCCCAAACAGATGGACAAACCGAAATTGTCAATTGGTCTTTGGGAAATCTATTAAAGACTTTGATCAATGATAACCCCCGTTATTGGGAAACTCAGTTGTCTCTTGGAGAATTTGCATATAAGTGTTTGATGAACTATACCACTGGATCGTCCATTTGTGATTGTGTATGGATGGCAATCGAAGACCGATCTCGATCTCGCATCATTCCTTTCGTTGCAAAGACGATCGATAGGGTGGAAGATATGATAGCTCAAATGAGGATAGTTCAGGAAGAAGTGCGTCAAAGGTCGGAAAGCAAAACCGAGGCTTATAAAAATGATGTCGATAAATATCGACGTGAAATTATTTTTGAGCCTGAAGATTTTGTTTGGGCTTATTTGCCACCAAAGCGTCATCCCATTGGAAGATATAACAAGCTTAGTGATTGAAAGCTTTGTCCACTTGAAGTTCTTGAGTGCATCATCCTAATGTGTATCGACTAAAGCTTCCTTCACATACGAAGATACATGATGCGTTCAATGTTTGGCATTTAACATCTTATGTGGGTGATTTGTCCAATGATGATGATACAAATTCGGAGATGAATTCTTTTGGAAAAGGGGGAATGATGCAGCTCATATTCAAGACCAACTCGTTCAACCGAAAAGATCGGTGCACATTCAAGATCAACAACACTTTTATCGAAAAGTCCATCATCAATAAGGCCTCATCTTTGACTTTGTCATAAAGACTTATCATTTCCCATGCATCAAAGTTTGCATTAAGATTCTTTTGGAGAACCACAAGCATTGGAAATATTGTACATTTAATAACTTCTAGTTTCTATGTGATTTATAGTTTCTAGGCTTGACTTTAGCCTCTTGATCTTCTTTTGTATTTCTATAAAAGGTCATCAAACCTCTGCAAATTCCAGATTGAATTTGGTTAATGAAATTTGCTTAGTGCAATTCACTTGAACCTTGAAGAGTTCAAACCCCTTTGAAAACCTAGAAGACTTTTCACTCCGTCCTTAAAGAGTTGGGGCTTTTAAAGCCTGTGTCCTTGAAGAGTTGCAATCATCAATCTCTGAAAGATTGATGTCATTTCAACTTCCTTGGAGGCCTAGAAAAGCAACCATTGAGTTTCTATCCTTTTCTTCATTTTGTCCATTCTCATTTCGTCCATTTCCATCATAATTCGACAAGCCTACAGTGTTTATCCTAGAAAACTCAAAACATGAAAGTTGTAGATCTTCGAGTCTCCATTCTTTTGGCTTTAGAATCAGGTCATTATGATTTGATACGACAAAGTTATGCCCATTTTCCCAAGCTTGTGTAGAATAAAAATTTCTACTTGATTTGTGATGAAATTTCCATACATGTAAGTCACTCTCTCGGTCATATTATTTAAGTAGCTGACCTTGGCCTACATTAGAAATTGTGTTTGTTGTGTTTGCTCTTTGCTTTGGAATTGCTTGGTTAAGATTTGAGTTGATGGAGCTGGAGGAAATCAATTTTTTTTTAAAAAAATAAGGTGATTAAATGTTGTAGATAATGCGGTGACTAATTTCGTAATTTCGATGGTCGCGACACGTTTTGAAACAGCTGCTTGAATCTAGGAGCTCCAGTTTCATGCCAACGGGCCAAAAAAATTGGGTCCGACCCAAGAGATGAAAGGCTTTTGTGCTATGTATGAAATGACATCGTTTTGGGGCTCCCCGAATAGATCAGGGCCACGTGGGTCACGGCGAGTCAATCGGATGGTGGATAAGGAGGATGTCGATTCGGCGGACGGTGAGGATTTAAGGTCGTTGAATCTTACAAGACGAACGAAACAAGCCGTGCTTTTTTGCAGTTTTACTACTAGCCCCACCAACCGACTTCATAATTACAAGATGCCCCAAGGGCATGAGCATAATATTGGGGAAAATTTAAGGGTGATTTTATTGGAATTAAGGGTGTGTTTGTTCCGTGGAATATACTTTTAAGGAAAATATTCTCCTCATTTTTTGGCATTTGTTTCGCTCTGGAAAATGAGTCGATGAAAAATGTTTTCTAATCAATAGAAAAGGTTTTCCTACCAAAGCTTAAATTTAGGAAAATGATTTCCCTTTAAAAGAACCGGAAAACATTTTCCGAATCTACCAATGCTTGGATTTGGTGCTTGGTTTACAAACCATTGTTCTTATAATATTATATTTTTTATAAAATTCGAATTTTAATTTTTTTAAATCAAATTTTTTATTTTTCTTTGATTTTTCCTTTTTTATCTTGTTCTTTTCTTCATTTTTTTTTTTCTTCTCCATCCATTACGGCCACGGGGACGGGGTGAGCTCGGCCTCGCTAGAATAGGCAAGCTCATGGCCTTCAGCGACGAGGCTTGAGCTTGCCTAAGACTAGTGAGCCTCATGCCTCATCGATCGAGCAAGCTCACAACCTCTGGCAACGAGCCTCAAGCCTCACCCGGATCGGCGAAGCTCGTGACCTTCGGCGATGGCTCAAGCTCATCCGCGTAAGCCAATCGAGGACAAATTGCTAGATGAAGTAGAAGGGATGGCACGAGGAAGCAAAGGAGTGAAGGAGAAGAAGAAGGAAAAGAGAAAAGAAAAAGGAAAAGGGAAATAAATAATAATAAATAATAAATAGAAAATTTAAAAATTTAAAAAATCGAAGTTTTTAAAGTAAAAAAAATTTAAAAATTAGAAAATTTGACTTTTTTTTTTTTTTTTTGCAGAGATAAAGTGTGAAATCATTTTCTAATGGAATCCAAACAACGAAAAATATTTTCAATTATACATCACCAAATAAAGGAAAAACAAACTTTACCGAAAAAAAAAAAAAAAACAAAGGAAAACAAATTATATCCATGGAAAATGCTTTTGGGAAAACTACTTTGTTTTATCATTGAGTTTTCTACGACACAAATGCACCATAAATGTCTTAATCTATGGGGTATGTTCATAGACTCATAGTAGAAGGCGGCTTATGGGGATAAACTGCTATTGCTCTTTGACAATCGTTATGGTTCAAGGATAATTTATTAATCAGAAAACTACCGAAAAAATAAAAATGATGATGTAATAAATAAAAATTTCTGAGATTTCAATATAGATGAATTTCACTTACCGTGGACTTTTAGTAATCTCAAGATAACAATAAAACATATACTTACATCATTTTAAAAACAAGTAAAAAAGCCACTAAAAACTCAAAACTTTGCCCAAAGCGATAAATTTACCCTAATTTTTTTTTTGTGATACAAAAAGCCTCAAATTTTGCCAACCGTGACACATTTAACCCAAACTCTATAACTAAGGGCATTTTCATCTTATTATTTTTCTTTATTTCTTCTTCTTTGTTCCCTTCGAGGAAGCCGAACTAAGGCGAGGGGCCGAATCTAGAGTGGGATGCCCTTTCCCAATGCCAGCAAGGGTCGCCCGTGCCTGCGTTGGGTGAGGGTTGCCCTCCCCAAATTCGACAAGGGCCACCCTCACTCCATGTCGGCAAGGGCAGCCCTTACACCCGGCTTCCCTCCGCCGGCCATGGCGAGAGGAAGGGAGAAGAATAAAAAGAAAGAAAAGAACAAAGAAAAAGAAAAAGAAATTAAAAAATAAAAGACAAAAATGCCCTATAGTTTGGGGTAAATATGTCACGCAAATACAAGTTTAGGTTTTTTATATCACGAAAAAAATTTGGAGTAAATGTTTCACAATTGAGAAAGTTTAGGATTTTTTGTGTGACAAAAAAAGTTTGGGATAAATTTGTCATTCTGAGCAAAGTTTGCGATTTTTTGTGGCTTTTTCTCTAAAAAAAAAATTCCAAACTTAAATCACTAGTTCGCTAAAATAAAGTTGCTATTTCAATTGTTATAGTGAAAATTTGAGGATGATTTTTGAGATTTTTCTTAAATTTCATGACAAAACTCTCTAAAAGATGTAAGCCTTACAGGAGGCCTTGATACTAAGTCCCCAGATTCCACCAAAAAAGTTTTGTATTGCCACGGGAAATCTTTTACCTAATATGTGCATCGCATGACATATTGATGTAATGTCATTCTTAGAATCACTATTTTCTTTTGATTATTTTATGTGTTATTGTAAAATTATAAATCACAATTTGATAGAGGCACCTAAGTACATGGGTGACCCTACCCACTAGTATTGGTATCTAATCAGTGCATCTTTTGCGTGGCTCATAACAGCGGTCCAAGCGTCAACTCTTGATTTAAAGGGCGGTGCAAAGGGCACGTGGCGAAAAGGGGTTGCATCCTTGGAGGGCCTTTTTCCACTTTTTCCAGTTATGTTAGTTGATCCGAGGTAGAGGGCCCATCTCTTTACCTAGTCAATGAAATTTAAACTCCATTGGCAGCTAACGACCAATAGATTAGTGACTAAATGTCTTCTTTAATAACTTGTTGACCCGAGAAATGAGAGTTTTGAAATTTTTAAAGATTATGATCTTTGAATATAATCAAAGAAAATAATATTCGAATTGCTTTCGATTGAAATCTAGAATTGATTTAATGTCATATGACATGAATATTGAACTATTATCCTAAAAAGCCTATGACAAATAAATAATTTTATTTTCCCCTCTTGAATAAGGGTATCCTCTTCCATTAAGATCTAGAAAATCCTAGACATAAAAAATTGATTATGAAAATTGATTTCAAAATAAGGGACAGATCATAAATTATACTTAAGCGATGGGTCATATATCAAAATATGAATTAAACAATACATGTTACTTTATAAACCAAATTTACAAATCGGTCTTTGCATTTCTAGCTAACATTATATTAAAAATTTAGAGTAATTTTCACTTTTTCAATATTGCCACAAAACATGAAAGAAAGGGAGGATTGAATAATGCACGGTATCATTTTAAATGTGGAGTACCGTCACACTCGAGGAGGCAAAATGGAACACACAACGAGTTTCTCTAATTTGATCATGGCAGTCCGAAGTTGCTCATCGATTTTGAACTTTCAAGCATGCTCTATAGGTCTCTAGTAAAATTGTTCTACTAAATCAATCATCGCGTAACAACAATGGCGTGACTTGGACTAATATTCAACGAAACTATAGCACCATGTGGACTGATATTCGGTGTATTTCTTGATCAAGCAACTAAAGCCCCTAATTAGCCTATAATCCTAAAATCCCCTAATTAATCCCTCCCATTCGAGCCCTATTTCCCCTAAGAAACCCCGATTCTGGTCTTGTCAGCAAATTTTGGAGCCAAGACGACGACGAATCTGAAATTCTACAACAGGATCCGCAAAGAGTCATAGTGTTAGGTTTTCAAAGAATCGATTAAAGGTATAACTTTGATTGGGGTCCCCTCAAGAGTTTGTTGTCTTTTTATAATCTACTTGTGTTGTTTGTGTTGGTATTTCAGCATGTAATGTGTCGGTGATCTTTCAATGAAAAAAAATTCTGCATTACCTTTTTATATGAAGGTAGAAATAAGTAGCAAATCAGCATTGATGTAAATTCTTAATCGTGAAAATTTTGTACATCGCTCGATACTTGATGAGCTATCACATGAAATGTTGAGAGTTAATGTCATTTTTGAAATCGCTTCTTTAGTTTAATTCTTTTATGTATGACTATAAATCCCAATTAAAAAGAAGCACTTAATCAGATTGGTGATACTCCACGTATGCGGTAAATAAGATGTTATATTAAAATGTCATCCAACAGTCGGATCGGGGCCTTGGCACCGGTATCCATTTGCGTGTCTTTCGTTAGGATCGGACCACCAGTCCAAGTCTCAACTCCTGACTTAAAGGACAAAGGACACGTGGCGAAATGGGGCTTGTCCAAAGATATTTACACCCTAATGAAATGGCAGCTAAAACCAATACATTAGTGACTAAATTGTCGTCTTTGAGAACTTGTTGACCCAAGAAACTAGCCTTTTGAAGTTTTTAATGATGATGATATTTGAATATAACAAAAGAAGATAATATATGTACAACTTTCAACCAAAAATCCGTAATTGTTATATAAAGTGACTATTGGGCTATTATTCTTTCAAAGAAGGGCATCCCCTTCATCAAGATTGAGTAATCGTAGACACAGATTTGATTTTAGAAATTGATTTTGAAATGACATGACGTACCATATATGATATATGAATCAATGAGTAATATATCAAAACATGAATTAAATAAGTACATTTTACTTTTTTAAATCATGTCTAGAAATGAGTCTTTTAGCTAAATTGGTGGTGATGATACAGCGGTGATGGTTGAAGAGCGCAAGGAAGCAACAGAAAAGCTTGCAAGAATTGGATAGGTGAGAATGCTCAAGTTTTGATTTCTCTCGTACCCATTGGGGTTGAAAAGTGGGGGCTTTGTGGCATCAGGGTGAAGTGCGAAAATGTAGAAGGGTTGATACAACTTGTTTATCAGAGTGGCATCAGAGTGTTTGTGCAAGAAATTCATAGATATGATGATTATCATTTCAGAGGATTTAAAGACAGGATTGATTTCTCATGCACAAATTGATTGAGAGTTAATGCCATTCCCCATGAAGATGATGGCCATAGGTGACCGAAATTAGTTACTGTGCTAAAGTGATTTGTATGTTTTGCTACTCTATTCTTGGGAACAAAAGCTAGCTTGTTCCAGCTCACCAGGCGTTGCACGTGCTAAAGTGATTTGTACTTTTTACTACTCTATTCTTGGGAACAAAAACTAGCTTGTTCCAGCGCACTAGGCGCCGTACGCTTGGCCTGAAACTTTTGGGGGTATAAATGTCTTGTCCAGCATCAGTCTATGGGCCCGTTTGGTTCGATTTAGGCAAATGCCATTGGGAAAATACAAACACCTTTGAGCTAAAGGGGTTTGTGAAAATACAAATAACGTTTGGTAAATTGTAATTTTAAAGTGCACTGTGAAACGACTTTGGGCAAAATATTGTTTGGTAAAAATTGCATTTGGAATGGACTTTTGTTAAATTGAAAAAACAAAATACAAATTACAATTTTTTTTGTTGAAGTTTGGCTGGCCGCCGGACAGCCCAATCACCCCCAGATCACCGTCGCTTGAGGTTGCCCACCTCGGGCGCGCGACCCCAGGCGTCGGTCACGCGCCTCGGGCGACGGTTGCGACCTCGGGCGGCCGACGCCTAGGGTCACTGACCCGGTGACGCGCGACCTCGGGCGGTTGTTGCACGGGTCGGGCACCCGGCGACGACCGCCCGAGGTCGCACGACCCGGGCGGCCATCGCTTGAGGTAGCCCGACCCGGCGACCTTTGCACGGGTTGCGCGATCCGAGCGGGCCGACACACAGGTCACGCGATCCGGGCGTCGCCTAAGGTCCAGCGACGGTCGCCGAGGGTCGAGCAACCCTCAGCGGCGATCGCCGGTGGTCGTCGGCCTCCGATTAGCATGTGTCAGTTGGAGAAGATGAACAGTACCCGAGCTACTTGCATTCCCAAAATACAACTTCCCAAAGCACCTCAATCCTTGCATTCAACTAAAGTCCCTTAGAGCCATTTGGAGATGCAATTGCATCTCGCTAAAATCGCCAAAAAATCGAAACAAACGCATTTGCATTTGGCCAAGGGACTTTAGAATCCCAAAGCCCATTCTGAAAGTTGAACCAAACATGGCCTATATGATTGGCTCA
The DNA here is from genome assembly GCA_014182365.1 of Eucalyptus tenuipes. NCBI lineage: Eukaryota > Viridiplantae > Streptophyta > Magnoliopsida > Myrtales > Myrtaceae > Eucalyptus > Eucalyptus tenuipes. The sequence goes on from CM024538.1 coordinate 17,151,103, forward strand.
CGTTTCCGAATACGGTGGTTTTTGTGGGCTCGAAAAGTTTACAGATTTTGAGCGAGTTTCCCTTGTGCAGTCTGCTTCTAGCTTGAACTCCCCCTTCTTTTCTGTCGGAATTCTTCTGTGCTTAGCCTCTTCTAAGAACATGGAGGGGATTCATCTGCCCATACCCATTTCACTGGAGCTAGAAAAATTTCTTTTCTCTACGTGATTTGTGCAGCAGTTGTTTGTACTACTTTGTTTGGGGAAAAGTCCTGTTCATACCATTGAATTGTCTAATTAAGGTGATGAAATTCTTCTCCATTGTCATGCTGCAATCTGACCAGCGGTTTCCGTTGTAAAGAATACTGCAGGCACCGTACAATTCCGGCAAATTGAGTCGTCATACTTCGTTTGAGGAAACAAACACTAGTGTAGACGTTTGAGAGAAAGAAAACAAACAATTCTTTAGCTGGTAAATCAATATCTATTGAGTTATGAAGCCATAAAACTTGAAAATAGGAAATATCGGCATTAATGTGTAGTTGTTAGAGAGAAGAAAACGAATGAACAACTTAATTATGATATGTGCTTTAGCTGGTAATTACTTTTTTTTTATACGGGGAGGCTTTCCCTGGCTATATATGTCAATATATATTGAGTTATGAAGCCTCGATATGAAAAAGCTTGAAAATATGCAATATATCCTTCTTCTTTTTTATAATTATCAGAAGATTTGGGGTGAAAAGAAAAAAAGAAAGAGAGAGAGAGAAAGCGATTTGTCTCAACAAGAAATGTCAGTGTATTGAGTTATGAAGTCTTTATATAAAAAAGCTTGAAAATATGCAGTATACGCCTGTTTTGAATAATTCTCGAAGTCTTGGGGTGAAAAAACGAAACTTAATCTGGGAAAAATGGATAAAAGAAAGTGATAAAAAAATTAGAAAGATGGCCCATGCATCGCGTTTCTAGCACGACGCTGTATGAGCTAATAGGCCCTTGGCGATGTCGTTTCACCAAAATAATATATAATAACAACTTCTTCCGAGTTGAATTCCCACACACAGCCCTTTCGGCAGTTCAGCACCGGCACCCGCTTTGTTCTTCTTTCGTTTTCTCCCCCCAAGAATTTGAACTTGAGCTGTATCCATAAGTCTATAGTTGACGCTGATCATTTCAGACTCAAAGCATATGATCGAATTAGTAGCAGTTTTCTCGATCCGAAACATGTAAGCTGAGCAGAAATCATGGGGTGATTAGCACAATAGTACTCGTGAGGAAGAACAGACGGTGTACGGCACAAGTGAAGTTAATCAGTCCAGCTTCTTTTCCCATATCTCCCCCTTCCATGTTTTCCTTTTTTCCCGGTATACCTCCATCCATGGCTTTGATATTGACCCACGAGAGCGGTACCGGACAACTTTCAATCGATCGAGCTCGATTTATTTCAGAAGACACAACAAGCATGGCCTGGCCTATACAAGGTTGTAAGTTGGAGGTTTTGGCTTGTGGATGTTTCTTGGTCATCATGTTGGAGAAGTCCATTAAAGAGAAAAGAACAGCAACCCTAGAGGGTATTGAGAAGATTATCAGGTGTCAAGCTTACTCAGCACTCTGCAATTTGTTATGGATTAATTAGGGAGAAAGTGTAATGTCGCCACAGTTTTCTTCCATGAGAAAGATACATAGTACTGCAAGACAGTAGAGCATCTAACAGATGGTCGTGAATCAGATCATCATTACGGCCTTTGAAATCGAACTTTGGTCGCAATTTATTAGCTGAGTTATTCGATCATGCAGGTGGGAATACAGAGGCATTAATGAATAGGGTGAGTACAGAAAGATGATTTGATCATAACAATCTACACAATGTTACAACTGAAGATATGATTTGAGCCTACCAATGTAAACAGAAAAAAAAAATAGAAATTCACTTCAGACCTCTAGAGATCCAGGAAATGAAAGGCAGAAAAAATAAGCCTTTCATGTTAAGGAATAAGAATTCCAACTTCAAACTGTACTTAAGGCACTAAAATCCCTCTACAAACTTATTGGACATCCCCTGAACTCCTTAACAGCTATGCGGCAGACGGGGCAGGCACGTAAGGCACGACTCCAGCCTCGGACAGCGCCGCGAGGAACCTCTCCAAGTTCGCCCGCTTCACCGCTTCATCCCTGGCAACGATATTTCTGTAGTCCAAGGACTCGTCGTCATAAATGTCCCACCACTTCTTCACCAGCATCTTGATATCTTCCCTGTCCATGTTTTGCTCCTCGCCCGTGTACCGCCATGGCTTCGACCCCGCAGCACAATAATGAACAACCTTGACCTTGTTGAGCTCGACATTCTCAGGATGACGCCACAGCATAGCGAGCACAAAGTTGTACACATTGGGTATTGGCTTGTATATGTCCTTGAAGTACTCGTTCAAGAAGTCTTGCTCCGCAAATGGAGTTGGAGGAGTGATCTTGAGCTTCTCGAGCAAATCGCGGTACGTCTTGAGGTTCGGCTCATACACGAACATCCCGGCGTTGAAGTAAAGCGATGGCTTTGGACCGGCGTGGTCAGGCCATTGAATCTTGTCGGGGCACTGTTGGCAATACCCAATTTGGAATTGCGGGGTGTGACTCCACGTCTTTTCACAGAAACAATCCATGACCGCATAGAAGAAGCCACTGGGGAGGTCAAAGAGGTGGTCGATGTTGTCGAAGACTTGGACGTCTCCGTCCAAATATATCATCTTGCTGTACTCCAAGAACTGCAATTGAACAAACCAGATCAGTAAATGTTGGCGAATTGATAAAAACTACAGAGCATATGCATTGAACCAATTAAAAATGAATAGCAAACTGCGCATACCTCCCAAATCCTGAGCTTGGAGTAGTTGATCACATAGTACGCCATGGCGAACTGAGTCTGGTTCTCCGGCGGATAAACCGGCTCGATATCCCTCACGACACAGCCCTGATCCACCAGTATCTTCCGATGCTCCTCCGGCACATCCGGCAAGACCGCCACCACAAGTGGGTACTTGCTCTTCGCCTTCCTCAGCCCCTTGGCCAGCCCGACCACGCCCTTCACGTAATCACTGTTCCCGGCCAAGAACGTGACGTAGGCTCGGCTGGGCTGGTTGTCGGGTTTCACTAGCTTGGTGGCGGCGGCGACGTTAAGAGCCATTTCTTGGGTCGGTTCTTCAACTAGGAAGGAAGGAAAAAGTTATGAGTATTGACAGGAAGTGAGATGGTTTTAGAGAATGTGAAGAGGTTTTGAGTGAAGACTGAGTTGAAGATTGCTTGTGTTTTGCCATGGAGGTGTTGCAGGGTTTATATAGAATTTGGGAAATTATTCTTAATTAGAGAAAAATGATAATGAATATCCAAAATTAAATTGTGGATTTGATTGTGACAGACAACTAACATGGGGGATGAAGCTGCATGTGTCTGAGGACTTTCATGCCGACATTGACCAAATTGGTGTCTGTCCAATGAGAGATCAACGCATTCTGCTTTTTTGGAGGAAAGAGAGGAGCCGACTTTTGGTGAGAAACGGCGTCGTATTGGGGAGGGAGACCGTCAACGGTTGGGAAGAAAATTGTGGATTTGTTCTGGTGCACGAAACTTCGGTGTCATTGCACATCTATTATTTATTTATTGGGATTTTGGCCAAAGATAAAAGAAAAATATTGATGTATTGAAAGAGTAAATCTTTGTCATAATTACGTGAACATGGGTGTGGGGTCATCATGTAGTTAACTACCGGAATATATGTAGTTGAGCACGATGATTGATAGCCCTCTATTGATACTTGCTTATAATCGAAGGAACATGGATTGCAAAGAATCCGACTCCTAAGTCATGAATTAAAAATAGCCGTGCTATGAGTTAGGTGTGTTTGTCTCTCATGCTCTTATCCCAAGAATTAAAAGATGGATTTTATGATATATATGTAATATCTAAAATCTCATGAAAATCAAGTGTCACAATTTTTACGAGTTAATGATTTATATTACATGCAATAATGGTTCATAGACCATATATAATTACATCAAAAAGAGATTTTATTATTGAAAATAAATAATTTTCCATTTTTTGTTGAAGCATCTTGAGAGCTAATGGGCTGTAATTTGGACTCGTTAAGATCGAATTTGTTACTTCCAAAATTTTAGGGGACCTCAAAAGTCGCTATGAGTCAATGGACAAAAAAAAAGGATAAATAATTATAGATCAAAAAAAATTGGATAAATAATTAAAAAAAATGTCTAGATTTGCGGAAAATTTACTCGGTACGGCATAATTATTAACTAGACGCGGTCCGTGTAGGCCCAGTGCAGGTGATCCGTTGGATCTCAAGGACCCCACGTCGGACCTAGACAATCCAACGATCGATCTGCCTTGACATAGTTTCTTGTCGGCAGGTGGGGCCGCCCCCGGGTCCCACCAGTATTTTTTCCCGGTCGGACCCACCGTTATCTATTACACGTCTTTTGGTTAGAGTCATAAGGGGAGTCCACGTGTCAATGCGTGGTTCAAAGGACGGTGCAAGGACACATGGCAATAAAGGGCACCTCGGAGGCCGCTTTTTTCCGGTTTTCCGGTTAAGTTAGTTGATCCGAGGGACGGGTCCCTCTCTTGACTTATCGGAAAGATTCGGGGACTTGTTGACTTAAGTGACGAAATGGAAATTTCGTTCTAAGAATAGTAACCGGTGAGTATTGCAAAAGGGGAGGAGATTTAAGTTATGTTCGTTTCGTTAAAAATGTATGGTATAAAAGTTATTTTTCGGAAAATAATAATATTTTTAGTGTTTGATTGAATTTTAAAAATGAACTAGAAAATATTTTTCGCCATTCGATAAGAAAAATCTTTTCCTGCACGCACTAATTTTCAATATTTTTATTTTATTTTTTAAGATCTATTTTTTAATTTTTAATATTTTTCCTTTTTTTTTTTTTTTCTTTCTTTCTTTCCTTCTCTTCTTCTTCAACCTCGGCCACAAATTCCTAAACTTATGATATAGTGATCAATTCAATAATAAACTTTTTAATTATGCCAATATGGTTTCACAACTTTTGAAGATTTGTTAATCTACATCTAAACTTTTTGATTTTGTCAATTTAGTTCTAAACATTTTAATGATTTACTAATTCAATCCTAAATCTTTTGATGATTTATTAATTTAGTCTTTTCGATCAATTGGGAAATGGTTGGCAATAATATGGATAATTCTTTCAATTTTTTAAAATCTTATTTTAATTTTTTAATGTTTTCTTTTTCTTCTTTTTCTTGCTTCCTCTACTTGTTGCTAAGCCTCAGCTATGGTTGACAACCAACCACAAGCGAGGGCTGACCTTGCTAGCATTGGGCTTACTGGCATTGGGCGAGGAATGCCCTCGTCGGCCTCACTAGCCTCGGGCAAGGCTCAAACTCACTTGAGGCCAGCGAGAGTTGCCCTTGCTTAAAGGCCAGCAACACCCTACCGGTGGCCAATGGAGGGAAAAATGAAAAAATGAATGTCGAGTGATTGGACCTCCACATCGGCGGTTTCCAACCAAAATTGGATGGAATAACTAAATTGACTATTTTAAAACTAAATTGGCAAATGGTCAATAAGTTTAATATTAAATCTGTACAATTTAAAGGTTTATGATTAATTTGGAAAATTGTTAAAAGGTTTAGGATAAATTGGATAATTGAAATGCTTAGAACTTAATGAGCCTCCTCACAATAGGTTTATGAATTTTTGAATATTTTTCAGCAAATTATATACATGCATGTTTCAAACAAAGATCTAAGATTGACTCACTGTGTGAGAAGCGAACGATAAGTTTTCACCATTCTAAGCCCTAGTTATGAACAAAGAACCCATTAAAAAGTTGTTAAAAAAGTAATGTGATAGATTGTGATGACGTCTAATAGCCCATCTATCTAAGAGTAATGTTAGACTTATTAAAGGTTTACTAGCCTTGGTTTACTAAGTGATGATGTGGCTATTAACGGATATTGAGTGAGCAAGATAAATGAAGGATTTGAAGGTCTCCGATCATGCCCTCGCCTATGTTCATTGGCCGGCCGCGTTCTGCCACTTGCCACCAACCCAACCGGCGCTGCCTCCCGACCGCAACCTCACAGTCGAATTCCTCTGCCGTCTGGTGTCCGATCACGCTTGGGTCCTTAACATCCTTACGGACAGTTTGAGGTCTCAGCCTAATAGTGATAATCGCTTCCTCAACCATTTTCATAGCGTTCGGCGTATGTTTGCCTTATGTTTTGGAAATAAGTGCGACGGCAAGCAAATCGAGCAGATTGAAGATGGTTGAGTCTTTTCATCTTTTCAAAGAGGAAATCTCTTGAACTCTCCCTCAAATCTTCATCTTGTTCAAGAAAATCTTAGGGTGTATTTGTTCCGCAAAAAATAAACGATTTTGAGAATATTTTTCTTATAAATAATTGTTTGATTACTTAAAATAATTAATCAATAAAAAATATTTCATTATCGTCAACCATTTATGTTTAAATATTTTCATGGTGATGAAATTTTTTTTCGTTTGCTCATTTTTATAAATGATGCAAGTGATTATTTTTAAGAAAATATTTTTCAAATCATTCAATTTTTACGAAACGAATGTATCCTGATAATACACACTTTTTTGGTTGGAAGAAGATAAGATTAGAGAATTGGTCTATCTCACTGAAGAAAATGAACATTTGAAGAGGATTTCGTATAAGCACCATAAGACGTCAGTTATTGTTTAATAATTTTCATTGACCTACTAGTATTTTTTTAATTAACATGGCAATAATCACATAACCTACCACCACCTCATTTGGTACCCCAGTCTTACTATATCTAGTTTTACTGCATACCTAATTATCGATATTAAAAAAAAATCATTCATGTCGCTCTATTTGTCAAATTTGTAAACGAATCTTTATATATCTAGTAGCATTAAGCTAAAGATTTTGTTTGTGAAAACATCATATCTTTTTCAATGAAATGCATTAGGACTTGCTAGATTGCATATCACACTTGATCTTGTGCATGGAAAATGTTTTCTTAGGGTGCGTTTGTTTGTGTTTCTGTTCAAAAATTGTTCCAGGGAATAGAAATAGAAAAAACTATTTCGTTCAAAACAATTTTTGACCGAAAAAACGCGTTTGGTAAACTTGTTCCGGAATAAAAAAGAACAGAAACACATTTGGTAAATTTGTGTTTTTTTTTTGTTTCTTTTAATTTTTTTTAATATTTTATTTTATTTTTCCTTTTTTTCTTTTTTTTTTTCTTTTGGCCGGTCGCCGGTCTCGACCATGGCCGGCAACCCGCCGACAAGGGCCGGCGGCCTCGCCCGATCACGGGAGGCTCGTCGGCCCCCAGCGAGCTCGGGCTCGCCCGGATCCGGTGAGGCCGAGCTCGCCCGGCCACGGAGAGGCTCGGCCTCGCCGGATTTGGGCGAGCCCGAGCTCGCCTAGCCAAGGCGAGGCCAAGCGTTGCCGGCGTGGGCGAGGCCGAGCCTTGCCAGGGGCCGGCAACGCTCGCCTCGCCGGGGCTCGGCGAAGCTCCGGCGAGGTCGCCGACCTTCGACGGCATCGCCGGTCATGGCTGAGGCCAGCGACCGGCCAAAGAAAAAAGAAGAAGAAAAGAAAAAGAAGAGAAGAGAGGAGAGAGAAAATTTATTTCTGCAAAACATTCTAGAAACAAGAAACAAGTTTTTCTTATTTCTTGTTTCTGTTCTTTTTTTGTTCCCGGGAACAAAAAAATAGATTTGGAACAAAAACGCAAACAAACACGTTTCTGTTCTTTTTTTTTTTTTTTTTCGGGAACAAAAAACTAGGATTTCTGTTCATAAACAAAAAAGAAATACAAACAAACACACCCTTAATGAATCAGATGAAGAAAGAATTTTGCTAAAAATTAGATAACAATAAGAAATAATACTTAGTATTTCATTTAATGTATAACCACATAACTCACGAAAAAGAAAAAAAGGACTTCATCTTCATCCTACAAAATAAGGAAATTTAAACCTTCCCTTACAATTGTGCTTAAAAACTTAGTTATGACTTATACTCCTATACAAGCATATAAACATCGCCTAACTCTCTACATCTCATGCCGCAGGCGGGCCGGTTATGCGGCGCACTCCGGCCTGTGATAGCGCCGCCAGGAACTGCTCCAAATTCTCTTGCTTTGCCGCTTCCTCCGCAGCCACCACGTTTTTATAGTCCAATGACTCGTCGTCGTAGATATCCCACCACCTCTTCACCAACATCTTGATGTCGTCCCTATCCATGTTCTCTTCCTCGCCCGTGTACCGCCACGGCTTTGACCCCGCGGCACAATAGTGAACGACCTTGACCGTGTCGAGCTCGACATTCTCGGGGTGACGCCACAGCATCGCGAGCACGAAGTTGTACACGTTGGGAATCGGCTTGTATACGTCCTTGAAGTACATGTTCAAGAAGTCCTGATCGGCAAATGGAGTCGGAGGTGTGATCTCGAGGGTTTCGAGCAAATCACGGTAGGTCCTGAGGCTTGGCTCGTAAACGAACATGCCAGCATTGAAGTAGAGAGGCGGCTTCGGACCGGCGTGGTCGGGCCATTGGACCTTGTTGGGGCACTGTTGGCAGTAGCCTATTTTGTACTGAGGGGTGTGGCTCCATGTCTTCTCGCAGAAGCAGTCCATGACAGCATGGATGAAGCCATTCGGGAGGTCGAAGAGGTGGTCGATGTTGTCGAAGACCTGGATGTCGCCATCCAAGTAGATCATCTTGTTGTACTCTACAAACTGCGCAATCAAATGAAAACCCGATCAAATTTGCAATACATATCAATCCTCGTTCAAAACATTTTACCAAGGGAGAAAAACTCTCAACATACTCAAGAAGTGATCGAAAACCAAGTGCATACCTCCCAAATCCTGAGCTTCGAGTAGTTGATGACATAGTAGGCCAAGGCAAACTGAGTCTGGTTCTCCGGCGGATAAACCGGCTCGATCTCCCTCACGATACACCCTTGATCCACCAGGATGCTCCGGTGATCCTCCGGAACGTCCGGCAAGACCGCCACCACGAGCGGGTACTTGCTCTTTGCCTTCCTCAGCCCCTTGGCCAGCCCAACCACACCCTTCACGTAATCGCCGGTCCCGGCCAAGAATGTCACGTAGGCACGGCTAGGCTGGTGCTCTGGCTCTGGCTTCGGCTTCGTGGCACCGTGAACGGCAGCTGCGATAGGGGCCATTTTGTTTCTAGGAAAGTGCGTTTGTTGTGTTTGTTCTTTGCTCAGGAATTGCTTGGTTAAGATTTTGCATAAGGAGACGAAGGGTTTTTATAGAGTCGGTGGAAATCAATTTTTTTTTATTTTATATTAAGGTGATTAAATGTTGGAGATAATGTAGTGGTTAGATTCGTTGTTTCGATGGTCGGGACACGTTATGAAACAGCTGCTTGAATCTAGGAGTTCCAAATGCCGACGGTCCAAAAAGATAGGGTCCGACCCATGAGATGAAAGGCTTTCGTGCAATGAAGCGACGTCCTTTCTCGAGCTCCCAGAATAGATCACCGCGAGTCAATCGGACGGTGGAGATGGAGGATCTCGATTCGGTGGACGGTGAGGATTTAAGGTTTTGAATCAACTGTACGAACGAAACAAGCCCTGCTCTTTTGCAGTTTTACTACTAGCCCCACCGACCGACATCATAATTACAAGACGCCCAAAGGGTATATGCGTAAATATGGGGCAATTTAAGGGCGATTCTATTGCAATTAAACGTCTTAATCTGTGGGGTATGGTCATAGTAGGGGGTGGCTTCCGGTGATAAACTGCTATTTTGACCACCGTTATGGTTCAAGGATAATTTATTAATCAGAAAACCACCGACAAAAAAGAAGATAATGCTGCAATAAATAAAATTTTGAGTTTTCAATATAGAGGAATTTCATTCACCATGGACTTTTAGTGATGATAACAATAAAAACAAATCCTTACACTCTTTTAAGAACAAATTCTAAACTTAAATGACTGGTTCTAAAAAAAAGTTGCTATTTTAATTGATATAGGGTGCCACTTAATGCCAACCTATAAAATTGAGGACCCAAATTGTAGGTTTTACAAAACACATAGTGCAAATTGGTATTAAGGAACTTGTCAACGGACACTTCTTGAGCCCTTATCAAATGACCGATTGAGGAAAAAATATTGTTTCGATACATGGGACACCATAATGAAGTGCGCAATTAATGTGTTAAAGATTGAAGCTTTGCTCGTACAATATACTTTACCGGCATCTCGAGTGTGCTCACTAACAAGACTCTATTGTTAAAGTGAACGTTCAGGGAACTTTTTGACATTTTTCTTGAATGTGATGACAAGATTTGCTGGACAATGTAAGCCTTAGCGAAGGCTTGTGACACTATTTCTAGAGATTCCACCAAAAAAATTTGTATTGCCACAGGAAATCTTTTATCTAATACAAGTATCACATGACATGTTGATGTAATGTCATTCTTGGAGTTGCTATTTTCTTTTAATTATTTTATGTTGGATTGTAAAATTATAAATCATAACTTGAAAGAGGCACCTAATATTAGTACGTGCGGCACATGAGATTTTTCTCCAACGGTCGTGGCCCCACCACCAAGGAATATAACTTGTGCTTCTTCCCTGACACTGGTCCACGTGTCAACTCCTGATTCAAAGGGCGGTGCAGAGGACACGTGGCGAAGAGGGGTTGCGTCCTTGGAGTCTGTCTTTTTCACTATCTGCAATCTTAGTTGATCCGAGGGAGAGGTGGCCATCTCTTACTTTAGGCAAAGAAATTTTACTCGCTAATGGCAGCTAAAAACCAATAGATTAGTGACTAAATTGTCTTCCTCGAGAACCCCTAAACATTTTAAAAGAAAGATGACCTTTGAATATCATAAAAGAAAAAAAAATATTTGTTTTGCTTTTGGACCAAAATTCAAAATGGATTTAATGTTGTATGAAGTCAATATTGAACTATCATCCTCAAGGGCCTATAACAAAGGGATATCTCTATTTAACTCTTTTAAAGAAGAGTATCGCCCTCCATTATGATCTAGCAATCCTAGACATAAAAATTTGATTATGAAAATTGATTTTGAAATAAGAGGATAAACCATAAATGATACTAATAAGTGGGTAGTATGTGGAAAGATGAATTAAATTATTCATGTTACTTTAAAAATCAAATTTACAAATCTTTCTTTGAGTTTCTAGCTAACATTATTTAAAGATTTACAGTAATTTTCGCATTTTGATACCTTCATATAACTTGAAAGAAAGGGATGAATGAACATCGCATGGTAAAGCAGCTTATACTTTTAGTCAAAGATAAGTTTATCATTATAGAGGTGGAGTATTATCATAGTTAAGTAGGCGAAAGGGAATACACAATGAGTTTCTATAATTTGATCATCGTAGTCTAAAACTCTCTTCCAATTTGAACTTTTAAAGCATGCTTTGTAGGTTTCTACTAGAACAATTATTAAATCAATCATCACATGATGGTGTTGGCGACGTGTGGATTGATAATCAACGGAATGATATTGTGACATGGATTGATATTTGACATATATATTGATCGAGCAACTAAAGCCCCAAATTAGCCCATAATCCTCACATCCTTGAATCAATCCCTCCCATTCGAGCGCTATTTCCCCTAAGAAACCCCAATTCGGGTCTTGGTGGCAAAATTTGAAGGCAAGATGAAGATGAACTCAAGATTCTACAACAAAGATGGCAAAGAGTGGTTGTGTTAGGTTTACAGAGAATCGATCAAAGCATAATTTTGATTGTGGTCCCCTCAAAAGTGTGTTGTCTTTTTATAATCTATTTTGTATTATTTGTGTTGGTTTCTTCACATGCCATGTGTCAGTGGTCTCTCAATGAAATAAAAATTTATATTGCCATTTTGTATAAAGTTCGAGATAAATGACAAATCAGCATCGATCTGCATTTTTAACTGTGAAAATTTTGTCCATAACTCAATACTTGATGTGCTACCACATGACATGTTGAGTTAATGTCATTTTCAGAATCGCTTCTTTATTTTATTCTTTTATGTATGACTATAAATCACAAATAAAAAAGAGGTAATTAATCAAATTGGCGATGCTCCAAGCATGCGGCATGTGAGATGTTGTATTGGAATTTTCTCCAACAGTCGGGTCGGGCCCCACCACCGGTATCCATTTTGCGCGTCTTCCGCTTGGATCGTCAAACCAGTCCAAGTTTCAAAACTGATTCAAAGGACGGTGCAAAGGACACGTGGAGAAATGGGGCGCGTCCAAAGATATTTACAGACTAATGGCAGCTAAAACCAATAGATAAGTGACTAATTGTCTTCTTCGAGAACTTGTTGACCCAAGGAACCAGCCTTTTCAAGTTTTTAAAGATGATGATCTTTGAACATAAAACAAGAAGATAATATCTTTATAACTTTCAACCGAAAATCCATGGGGCTATTATTCTTTTGAAGAAAGGCATCCCCTTCATTTAGATGCAGTAATCCTAGACACATATCTGATTTTAGAAATTGATTTTGAAATGACATGAAATAGCATATATGATATTTGAACCGATAAGTAATGTATCGAAACATGAATTAAATAAGTACGTTTTACTTTATAAACCAAGTCTACAAATGAGTCTTTTAGCTAACCTTTTTTTTTTAAAGATATAAAGTAATTTTCACTTTTTGACATCTTTAAAATACACAAAAATAGAGCTATTTGCCGTACAAAAGCCTCATTAGTACGAGCTCGAGGGAGCCCCACAATCTGAACCCAGAAAGTATAATGCATAAGTTCGTAACAATGTTCGGGAATATTTGGGTCTCTTTCCTGTAAAACAAGTAAATTGCTGGCAAACGACCAAGGTCCTGTTTCAAGCACTCTTCTTTTATCATCCACAAAGCTAAAAATGAACGAGAAAAATCCAAGTTCTATTTGTTCACATTTTACGGACTCTAGTTTCCATGCCCTCCTCATCGTACTAATAAAAGCTTGAAAGTTGATGTTGGGTTTAGAATAATGTTTGCCATAGAGAAGAAGTTCACTTTCCTGTTTTTCCTCTTCAGAAATCTCTGCTTCCAACTTTGTGATGTCTTCTTCAGATCATGGATCGCCCATTTTCCTGCACAATGCCGCCATCCTCAGTTGGTTCTTAAGAGTTCCCAGCCATATGAATTCTGCTATCTTCTGTTTTTTTTTTTTTTTTTTTTTTTTTTTTTTTTTTTTTTTTTGATGTGGTGGATGTGGGGTGGCAGATCAAAACTTCTTTGATTCTGGAGTGAAGGGAGCTCTAAATAGAGCTTGGAAAGCTCAGCTTAGAGTTTCCGATTTAGATGGTTTTTGCCTGTGGTTTTTGGGATGGTTTAGAAATGTATTTTAATGGGGTTTTGGGCTTGAGACTGGTTCAGATATCTTTGGGTAGTAGCAAGGGAGAAGAACAATGGAGTGTGGGTGTTTTCGGCTGCCGCTAGGTTAGTGGCAATGGACGGATTCCCCAATCCATGCGTGGAGGGGGCATTGCAGCCATGGAAAGGTGAAGCGGGTTAGGGTTTCTGGGGTTTGGAAGGGTATGAAGCAGCAATGGTAGGGGGCGGAATGGAGGCTTCCTGCTTTGCGTGCTTGATGGGGCTCAGCCAAATCCCTCGACTGGGGATGGAGAGATAGAAGCGGCCATTGGAGGGGATGCAGATTTTGGGTAGCTAGGGTTAGGGGAAGGGAAAGCTATCACCTGAGGGATAGAGGGGAGCTCACACAAGGTGAGAGAGAGAGAGAGACAGCCAGGTGTCAAAAGCTTAACATTTACCTGGTTAGTTTGCCAATAAAGTTAGGGCTATCAAGAATCCCCAAGAAATCTACTTGTTAAGCGACTTTGGATTACTTTTAGTGGGAGATCACTTGTTGGAACATTCAGTTTGGTCTTGTTAAATCACATTGTAATTGAATATTAGTGAGAATATTTATCATTTAATATTTGATAGCTCCACGTTTCGGGCATTAAATAGATCGGACTAATATATGTACTCATCTTCTTTTTCCAAAAGGGGTTAACTTAATCAAAGGCTGATTTTAGAGGGGCCAAAAAAGAAATGTTCACCTCACAACTAAACAATTGAGTGCACATAATATCGAATACCCCACTAGCAAAGATATAAAATGCCTTAATTATTTTTGGGGCCATATATCAAATGCATCGATGGGATTCCCAGATATATCTCTAATTTGATAGTATGTTCCTCTGAAGGCAACGTACAGGTTTATCTGAAACATTCCAAGCGCCTGAAATTTGCACGTCAGAGGAAAATTGGATGAGTACGAGTATATCCTCTCGTGTAATATGAAAAGTTAGGTTTCAACCCCAAAATGAAAATGAAAAAGGTAAGAGCCAAGGGACAGGAGACTAGAGAAAAATCATATGATATCTATGATTCTTATCGAAAACCGATAATTCATCTCTTTTCTTACAATAACTGTCAAACCAAGAAAATATTTCATGTCAAAGCCCCAAGCAAAGTGAGTTAAATTTGGTACATTAAATTAGTTAGTTATGAAACGTGCTTACTGAATAACCTCAATCCATATCCTGATAATCTCCAACATCAAGGATGACGGAAGGCTTTTCTCAGTTGTCGCAACCATTCTGCAAAATGTTTTTTTTTCCTACCGTACAACTTAATTTGCAACAGACTGACCGATAAAATCACCAGATAATTTTCCCAACTCCGAATTCTCAAGATTGTGTAAGTCTCTTATTTACTTCTCGTTATTTATTTTTTAAATTTCCTCATATGAAATAAGATGTTCTTCTTTCTTGTCGTATATCTCACTTCTTCGAGTTGAAACCTGTTGTACAGTGATCTGAGGTACCTTTGCTCGTATGAAACAAATGATTCTTCGAACTTTTGCTTCCTCTCCTCAGTACACTTAATCATTATGAGGTTAGTTATGATAACCAACTTGAGATAGTTTTAACCAACTCGGGTATTAAACACCTGCTCTCTCTTTTTTAGCGCGTTCCATTTTCCATAAATCGGTGTCTCACGGACACTTGTGCTGTCGAGACCTCCTATGCAAATATACATATAGTTTCTTTTATAGATGATGATTTGAACGAGTCACACAAACATTCTAATACATATTTCTTGACGTTAAGGACATCTCCCAAACTCTTGGGAGATTTCGTGACATTTCTTTTCATCCGGATATTGAATAGTTATAGTTAAACAATTTGATTTTGCATGATATATATATAAGTCAATTGTTAAACTTCATTATATTGTAAATAACATTGACTATGGATTTGCAACTTCAAAATGACAAAAGATTCATCAAAACTAATTGGCTTATTTCGTTTCTCTTGAACTTCTTTGTTTGGTGAACCCATTTTTATTCCTTATACCAACACTATTTGCTAGACCATCGGAAAGATTCATTTCATCACATCAATTGAAAAATGAAAAATTTGAATTTTTTTCCCTCTGTCCCTAAAGGCAAAAAGAAAATCATCAAAAGCGAAATTATTATTTATTTCCCCTTGCGTGGTTGCGCTTTCGTGAACAGTTGCAGAAAATAGTCGTCTAAAATTGACCGTAAAAAGGAAGCTTCCCTCTAACTGAAGCGTTATTCAACAAATCTTGGGTCGATTCCATGCTTCTTCACTGTAGAACAAGCTTTGTTAAAAGGAAAACATAACTCATTATTCAACAAAATTTGAATTTTTTCCCTCTGTCCCTAAAGGCAAAAAGAAAAGCGTCAAAAAGCGAAATTATTATTTATTGCCCTTTGCGTGGTTGCGCTTTTGTGAACAGTTGCGGAAAAAAGTCGTCCAAAATTGACCGTAAAAGAAAGCTCCCCTTTAACTGAAGCGTTATTCAATAAATCTTGGGTCAATTCCATGCTTCTTCACCGTAGAACAAGCTTTGCAAAAGGAAAACATAACTCATTGTCTTGCTACTTGTCAATCGGAGTAGTTGTTACTTCATCCCCCGGCAGGATGCTCTATGTTACGGAAAAACGCCAATTAAAGATGCATTAATCTAAAAACAAGTAATAAATGATGAAAATAACGAAATTACACGAGACGCAAGATTTACATGGAAAATCCAAAACAGAAAAAACCACGAGAAGAGAGAGGGGTTTCACAATCTTCAATAAAAAGCACTATAGTACAATCCAAAAAGTTCTAAAACCACTCGATGAATCATAAGATCTAAATATCCAACAACGAAATAGGGTAAAATAAAATAGGAATATAGGTGCGAGGGTTGAGATGTGTTATTAAACAAATTCCTTTTACAATTTTCCTTAAAAATTCCTAAAATAAACGTATATGATCTAAAATACCATTATCTCTTAATTTGAAAGTCAAACCTCAACAAATCTCCACCTTGACTTCAAATCTCCAAAAGAGAATCATGGTAAACACCACAAGATCTCTCTCCCTCACCACCAAAAGTGACCACACAAGGCCACCCCCAAAAATGGCAGAATCGATGATGCATACCCCTAAGCCTACATGTGAGCATACTCAATGTAGGAAACAAAAGATGAAATGCCACTAACTCCACCTAAGCAACTCATAACAAAAACCAGAATGCAGGATCTTTCTAAGAGCATAAGAACCAGCCAAATAAGATGCTAATTACTCAAAATTTCTCTCCTTCCGACGGTTCATTCGGCTACCCCAATTCAATCTGTAATTGTAGTATCAAAAAGAACAGTTCCGATCAAGAATCGAATACAGTGAATCGGAACCCTAACGCGTGGGGACATAAACTTCATCTTAATTAACGACATACGTTCATATGGTGCAACATACATAAGAACTGTTGCATAAGCAAATCCAAATGCACCTTTGGAAGCCACCTTAGCGATCAAACCATCTATGCACGTTTCATATCAATTATATTGATGATCTTATATCGCATAGGCAAATGATTCCATATGGAGGCCATTTACCTAAAAAATATGAATATATGGCGTCGTTATGCAGATTATCGAAGCTTTGTGCGTTGGACCAATGCATAACCCGCTAGTAGCATGCTCATGGGTTGCATCAGCTGGTCTGTCTCTTTCCCGCCAGATACTGGAATCAAGGACTCGGCGTCTTTTGTGGGTTTTTTAAAAATATTTTATTAACTAATTTATATGAAATTACATCGGTCCAACGCGTTACAATGGTCCAACGCACAAAGCACGCAAAGATGCAAAATGATAGAGAGCAGGAGTAAGCGATTAGGTAGTCAATTTGGAATTTAAAATCTTTCATGTCGGAACCGGTTTTTCAGTATTTTGAATCTAAATCCTATCCATGAACTTGAAACCTACTCTGTCAATCGGTTCGCACATTATTATATTTTAATAAATGCAAGATAACAGAGAAGAGAACCATTACCTGTATAAGTGTTTGAAGTATCTGACAAGGCCAAAGTGCGCAACTTTTGCTTCTTTGAAAATGACTGGTGTTTGTTCTGGTTACTGTCATTCTTCTCCAGAGGATAGAAACACGCCACAGGATTTAGATCGAGAATATGCATTAAAAGATCGAGTGATACTTAAATGATTCATAAATAAGTTCCTAGTTCAGTTTATGGTTCGATTATTGGTTCAGTTTGGTTTATACTCGGAAACAGAAAACCGAATCGCATAGTATAGATTCAAAAAATTATGGGACTGGAAATTGGACAGAATTATACCAGAATTTAAAACCAAAAGAGTCCTCATCGATTCGATTTTTTTAATGTACCTTAAAATCACGTTCACTCCTTTTAGAGTGCGCCCATTGAGGAAAGGGGAATCCACAAATTCACCTCTGACATCAATGGAAAGCCCCGCATCCATTTGATAGTAGTCATGGCTTTTGGGGAAATTAAAGGTGAAGTCCTTTTAAGGACATTTGACTTTGCATACTTTTAGGACGGTACAAAGGATATCCCACGAAAGAGCATAGTTTCATTTTACTGGAAAATTACCAACAAAATCTTAAAGTGCCAGTTCAATCGTAAATATTTTTTTATACCAATTCAGTAAAATTCAGAATTTTTTTATAAATAAAATAAACCTATTTTATGCATACATAAGATGAAAATTCCATAAGTTTCTTTTTTTAAAATTGTTTACATCCATGCTGACCATGCAACGTACAATGGTCGACCTTGACTAGGCCACCACATTAGCGATTTTCGACTAATATTAATTGGAAGAACTAAATTAGCAATTCATTAAAAGGTTTATGACAAGTTTAGCAAATCATTAAAAGGACGCAATTAAAATGTTTAGAACGAATTGGTAAATTATCAAAAGATTTAAGACTGAATTAGCAAAATTGAAAGATTTAAAACTAAATTGTTCGTTGTACAATAAATTTAGGACTTTTTGAACAATTTAATTTTCTCATGAAAACTAGGAAAGAATTGTTGTAAAGGGGACCGTGATGTTTAGTAAAAAAATTATCTTTGACAACCTGCGTTGAGAGAAAATCATCAAACAAATTCTAAACCTATTTTATGTATACATAAATCACAACGGACAACTTTTTCCACAATTAACACAAACTTGTCCACGTGAAAATTAGATATTGAGTGTTGTAATGCATTTTGGTTCACAAATATGAATGGCTTGGACATCGCGTGAACAAAATCCAACTCTCCACGTGTTTGGGCCAAGAAAGTACGAAAAATCGCAAAAACCAAAAAACTGAAAACAAAAACCCGCGTGACAAATCATAAGCAGATCATACATCTTTCAACAGCATAGAAATTCATCTAAAAAGAAAAAAAGAAAGAAGGAACTTCAGTATTCCGAAATGTCCTCACGAATAGCATGAATCGATGAGTTGCTGGATTCAATGTACAAGACGTAATGATCCATGCTAAGAAGTTCGAGTTGTTTCGCCTGGAAAAAGACAAATACGAAAGAGATGGTGTTTTTTTTTTTTTTGGGTCGTTCACAAGTATTTCTAGACTTTAGAGCTCGGCAATATGGGGAAAGCCCATAAACCTATAAAACCGAGTGCTTCCTTAGCTACTTACAGGTGGTCCCCTAGCACTTTGTAACAAATTCTTTTGAAAAGCTATACATAGGTCTAGTCTTATGAAAATTCACAAGTAAATATTTATACAACATGAATTCATGTATTTCATCTTAGATACAAGTCAAAGTGCATGCGCTTCACAACTTAAATAAAAAACAAAAGATGAAACATTGGGGTGGATTTGCCTTGGTTCTTTTAAAGCAATAACTATTTTTTTCTTTATTTTCACGTCATTTGTTTAATTTTCGAAAGGTCATTAAAAAAGTGAGTTTTTTTTTTTGGTTAGAGTAAAAAAAAATGTGAGTTCACGTGTCCATATTTGTATATAGGAAGGATAGAAGGGCAATAACTTGTGCAAATCCAAGATTTAAAAAAAGCAAAAACTAAAATGTTGAAAGGATTCAAGCATTTTGTCTTGATGATTTGATGTGGGTAGTTTCAAATGGAGACTCTAACGAACTCCTTTTTGAAATGATATGACTTCAGGTGGTGAGTTCATGAAAGCTATTTGTCTCTTTTAACGATCAATTTGCATCAAATAAAATTATCGGTGCTAGAGTTATCACTTAGCCATCACATAGGATTGGGAAGAATGGAGTTTATTCATTATCCGGAAGAGGGAAATAGTAGCCATTGGGGCAAGTTCCCAACAATTAGAAGGGATGATTTTATCCTTAGCTCAAAACGGCTTAATTAGATGACATGAAAGAATCTGCTCGAGGATGACCTAGAATTGTCGCGCACTCATTCGTCAACGGAGAGGGTTGCCCCGCGGCTTCTCCAAAAGAGCAATCATGCGGGGTCATTTTTAATTATTTAATCTTTTAAACCCAAATATGGTTATAAAACTACAAAATTACAAAAAAGGTAGATTTTTAATTTCTTACATTCTCTTTATAGATAGATATAACAAGAGAACCTGAGCGCATTGACTAGAATTTTGAACAAAAATCTCCAAGGATCATTACTTTCTTAATATTTATGAAGATGACATATATAGACGCATTTGGGAAAGGCTTTCACAATAGGCTTTCAGGCCAAAATGTGTTTGTTTGGGAAGAATTTTAAAAATCCCAATCAGCAAAAGTCAGCATTGAGAAGAGCCCAAGGCACATTTTAGGCTGACGTGTCTTGGCCGTTCAATTTTCTCAGCAGGAAAGGCTAGGGTTTGTAATTTCTTTTTCTTCTGAAACATCCTCAACAATTTTTTGGTTTTCCTGATCAGCCAGCATGGTCACGCGTGACTGCAAGAGGCCGACAACATGACCCATGCAATCATCACCTGGGGTCACACAACCTATAGGACTCTCATCAGAGTTAAACGACCTCCGTGTGGGGTTGTGTGACTCTAAGTGGCCCTTGCTTGGGTTGCGCGACCCTCGTTGAAAACTACCTAAGATTGTGTGACCTGAAACGACAATTGTTAGCGCCAAATTGCTTTTTAATAGACTTTAAAGTTACAGTTTTGTATTTCAAAAAACTCTTATAATTTAAAATCCTTTGCATTCTTCAAAAAAATTTCCCTAAAAGTCTAATCAATCTCAGCCCTAGTCTTCTAACTGATATAAAAGTCAAAAGATCTATTAACTTATTCTGTTTTTCCTTTTTGCTATGTCAAGGCAGCAGCATATTGTGCTCGTCAACATTAATTTTTTTTTTTTTTTTTGTCTTTGGTCCTAGCAGGAGAACATCAATTTAGTTAAGGCTAATAAATCGGTGGCCATATTAGGAATATTACGGAATTCTCAATGTCCTCATATACACCTTTCTAGATTATGTAATTAAAGTCTCCTTAGTATTTAATAATTAAAGTGAATAAATTTTACACGGAAACAATGAACTGGGAAAACTATAAATATTATTTTCTAAAAGATAAATCCCGCTTTTGATTTGATTGGATATGAGTTTAACATGATGTCGCTTAAATGTTGGAGTAGACCTATTCCATTGTATAAATAATAAGTATCTTAATCGTCTTGGAACTTAGCCCAAAAAATAAAAATGAGACTGGAGATTATCACTTCACCTGATGTGGGTCTCACTTTTTGGCATCTTAAGCGTTCCCAGGGTGTATTTTTTTTTTTTTTTTTTTTTCTTCGTTTGAGAGTAACACTTTCCTTGTCTTCATCACTCTCTTCTCTCCCTCTGGTGCAGCTCCCACTTCCACGCCCTTTACTAAAACGTGTAAGAAGATGAAGAAAAAGATAGAGAGATTGAAGAACTCGAGAATGGAGAGAAGAGTTTTGTATATTCTATTGTCTTCAATGAATTGAATTGATGTACAGCTTCAGTAATTATAATACAAGAGTATGAATAAACAAGGAAATTAATGATCCTACAAATCAATCTATTCTAGATCTAATCTTAATTGATCTGTACAAATCGGATCGAATCAATCAAATATTCTGTCAAGCTGCATGTCTTCCAACACTCCTCCTCAAGCTGGTGGCTTGTTTATGTCTAAGACACCTAACTTGTTCAGAAGATATGTGTGCTGTCTTTGACATAGAGGTTTGGTGAAGATGTCTGCAGGCTGTTCTATAGTCCCAATTCCTCTTGCTTCAATGACTCCTTCTAAGATCTTGTCTCGTGTAAAGTGGCAATCTACCTCTATATGCTTGGTTCTTTCATGCACTATAGGGTTTGCTGCAAGTTTTAGAGCTGCATCATTGTCGCAGAATAGCTTTGTTGCCCCTTGTACCTGTATTCCAAGATCCTTAAGAAGACCCCGAATCCATACTATCTGACAAGTAGTTTTGGCCATAGCTCGATACTCTGCTTCAGCTGAAGATAGAGAAATAGTGGGCTATTTTTTGGTCTTCCAGGAGAGTAAAGAATCTCCTAACTTGATGCAATATCCAGTGACAGATCTTCGACTCATGGGACAAGTCGCATAGTCTGCATCACAATATGATGTCATCTCCATGTTGCATCTTCTGGACAAGAGTATTCCAAGACCTGGACACTTCTTCAGATATTTCACGACTTTAAATGCAGCATTCAGATGTGACTGCTTCGGACTGTGCATGAACTGACTAAGAGTCTACACTGCATAAGAGATGGCAGGCTTGGTCATGGTCAGATATATGAGCTTTCCGACAAGCCTTTGATAGCTTGAAGGATCTTCCAAAATGAAGTCATCTTCTTGAGAAGTTCCTTTATCATAATTTGCGGTGGTCAATTTAGTGTTCTGTTCAATGGGAATAACAGCTGGCTTGCAACCTGACAAGCCTGTTTCTGAAATAATCTCCAATATGAATTTTTGCTGACTGAGCGAAATCCCTTGTTCAGAACGGGCAATTTCAATGCCAAGAAAGTACTTAGGTGCTCCTAAGTCTTTAATGTGAAAAATTGCATGCAGATACTTCTTAAAATCTCCTATGGCAGCTTCATCATTTCCCGTAATGAGAATATCATCAACATATATCATCAAATAGATAGATGACAAACCTTCAGTCCGTGTGAATAAAGCATAATCATGTCGGGATTGTTGGAAGCCTGCTGTTGTAAGAGCACTAGTAAACTTGGCGTACCATTGCCTGGAAGCTTGTTTCAACCCATAAAGGGATTTTCGGAGACGGCACACTTTCTTCTCCCCCCGTCTTCGTAATCCTTGAGGAACATCCATATATATCTCTTCATCTAAATCTCCATGGAGGAAGGCGTTATGAACGTCCATCTAGTGTAAGGACCAGTCACGAACAGCTGCAACTGTCAAGAATGAACGTACTGTGACGTCTTTGGTGACAGGTGAGAATGTTTCATGATAGTCGAACCCTTCCCGCTGTGTGAAGCCTTTGGCAACCAAGCGTGCCTTGAATCTTTCAACAGAGCCATCAGCTCGATATTTTATCTTGTACACCCATTTACAGCCTATGGGTTTACAATTTTGCGGCAATGTGACAAGATCCCAGGTCTTATTATCAATCAATGCCTGTAATTCTGCTCCCATGGCCTACTGCCATCTTGGATCAACAGATGCCTCATTATAACTGGTAGGTTCCTTATCCTCCGATAATCTACTAATACAACACCTATGTTCTGATGATAAATTATGGAAAGAAACATAGGATGAAACTGGATATTTGATACCTGGTGAGTCGAGAGCAGCACATACATAATCTTTGGTCCAGGTAGGAGGTCGTGTAGCTCGACCAGATTGTCGTGGAGGATCTACCCTCGGAGGTGAAGATGTGGTTTCCCCGACTGATGTAGGGAAGGTTTCTTCAATTTCTTCATTAGCAGAAGAATCTGCAAGTGAGTTCCCTGAGACATTTGCTGGAACCTGATCCTCATCAGAAATAGGTCCTGCTGATGAAGGATTCATTTGTACATAATGATCATGAGGAGATACTGCTAATGGTATATAATCAAGATCCTGATATGTTGTATCATCTGTCACATGTTGACGGGGAATGCTCACTGTACCGGATTCTTCATGTGAGAGTGTTTTTTCATTGAAACGAAAGACATTTTCATGAAATAAAACATCTCTACTTACAAAGAATTCTTTTGTAGAAAGCTCCAGGACTCTATATCCTTTCTGTAGATTAGGGTACCCCATGAATACGCAGCGACGTGCACGAGGATCCAGTTTGTCTCGAGGACCCATTATAGCTGCATAACAGAGACACTCGAAGACTTTGAGGTGTGTCCGCTCCGGTGCCTTGCCAAATAATACTTCAAAAGGTGTCTTCCCATTTAATACCTGAGTAGGCATTCGGTTGATAAGATAAGTCGCTGTAATAATACATTCTCTCCAATACTCATCTGGAATTGTTGCTTGAAATTTTAGAGCTCTAGCAACTTCTAGAAGATGCCTGTGTTTGCGCTCAACTACCCCATTTTGTTGTGGGGTGTATATACAAGAGCTTTCATATTGAATCCCATGAGATGAAAACAATGAAATGCAATCATGGCTGAAGAACTCCCTTCCGTTTTCAGTTCGGATCCTTTTAATAGACTTTCCGAATTGATTTTTCGAAAGAGCAATAAATGTCTTCAAATGAGAATAAGCTTGGCCTTTAGACTGCATTAAAAAAATCCATGTTGCATGAGAACAATCATCTACTATGGTGAGAAAATAACGAGAACCATCATGATTTGCTGTATGGTAAGGCTCCCAGATATCCACATGAATCAACGACAAAATTTCATTTGCACGAGTATTCCCTAAAGGAAATGGATTACGTGATTGTTTGGCGAGGGGGCATATGGAGCATTGTGCATAGGGAAAGAAAGTACTATGGCCCATCCTTAAGTGCATAATGAAATTCTTTTCATTGGTAGTCAAATTACACAATGATGTCTTATTGAAAGGTGTACTAGAAAAACTGAAATTACTTGGGAAATTTGTCCAGAAATAAAGGCCTTCAGAAAGACTACCCAAGCCCATCAGTCTGCCAGTCGAAAGGGCATGAAAGAAGCATGTGTCAGCGTCGAATAATACCTGGCATGAATTCTCCTTGCATACTCTTGAGACAGAAATAAGATTAAATTGGAATTCCGAGACATAAAGAACATTCTCAAGTGTAATTTGAGGACTAAGCTTTACTGTTCCGGTCACATTCACATGTGTGGTATTTCCGTTGGGTAATTGCACGGTAATAGGAAAAATTAATCCCCCATTTAGACTTGTAAAAAATCCCTTATCACAAACAATGTGATCATTTGCATCTGAATCAATAATCCATGCCTTTCTTGAAATCGAATTAATGAGGCAATGTGAGATACCTGAGAAACTTCCTCCTTTGTTGGAGGTTTCCAATTTCTGTAGAGCATGCATCAATTGTTGATATTGACCATAAGAGATAGGTTGGTCAGCACTTTGGCCAGTAGGTCCAATCACTTGATAGGCAGCTGATATTTTTTTCTCCTTTTCTCTCGGGCCTTCCCATGTAATTTCCAACAGCTGTCAATCATATGGTTAGAATGTTTGCAATAATCGCAAAACATTTTACCCTTTGCCTTAAAATTCGGTCAGAAATTCTTTGATGATGTGGCAAATATCTGGCCGTCCACTCCTTTAGTCGCGGAATCATATCCACTGTCGGATCCATCTGCGCCTTCAAGGCCAAGGAGATCGTCCGATCCACATCCACGATCTGGCCCGTCCGATCCGCGCCCACGATCTGGCTCATCCGATCCGCGCATTAAATTTCGGTTGTGATGCCGTCTCTTTTAATGGAGCGGGCAACGTCGCCTCCTCCAAACCCAGTTCCGCCTCTTCTTTCTCTCTCTCAATTTAGGGTTTTTGCGAATCCGTCTCTCCGTTCATCGTGGGCTGCGAGGGCGATGCTGTCGCCGTTCCTTGCGTGCTCCGGCGACGCGAGACGTTGGCTCTCCTCGCATAGCTAACTGGTAGATTTGACCGATCGGAGGGACAGGGTGTTGGATGTATGCCCTAAAGCTACTGTGTAATAGTTACATATTAGGGATTTCAGTTGTACTTTCATTATTATTATTTAATTAATGGCAATGACGTATTCATTCATTTGTCCAATTGTTTTATATTTATGAATGATTCCATAAGATCGGTTGCAACTAGACCTATTCTTGAGGCGTCAAGAATATATGTGACGGGTTCATAGTTAGACCGAATCTTTAAATCTTTCCCGATCGATGGATTATTGAGTGGATATTGATAATCCTGTTGAGACCGGTGTGTTCTTAACTTTACCATTAAGTATTGGATACTTAAGGGAATGATGAGTCACAAGTCATTGGGTATTGTGATGCTCGAGTTAAGAACACGAGTGTTTGTATTAGACAATATCACCGAACGTGACGATATGGAACAATTAGCAACATGGAAGCTTTTTGCATGGTCAATGTCTAATTGTTCAGGCTTTGGTCTTGTGTAAATAATCCTTAGACCTGAGGCACAAGCAGTTAACTTGTGTGTCGAACAACTATGGTTCACGGGTACACATAATGCCGGGTCGTTGATCCGTCTTTATACTTGATGGTCATAGTTCGTTCATATACGAAGTTACACGTGTGCGCAATATGGAATCTGTCTCCTTGTTATATGCAAGCTATGATAATGATGTCCTATGCGATCTAATTGTGACACCGCATTGAAATCCTCGGCCGGGGTTGTAACCGAGAATAAATTGTTTATGTCTCGAATAAAATGCATGTCAATTAGATTTGTGCATATGATCGAATTAATGACTTGACAAATATTCCATGGTTTTTGTTTGATCGGGACATAGTAAGACGGAGGGATTGAATTACACCGTAGCCAAAGCTGACAGTTCATTATGTTCTTAAAGCATTCACACTATCCGGGTAGCCATGACATATTGCTAAATGTCAATCATGGCTTGTAGGACCCAAAGATTAATCGGGACAATTAATTCTTTTGGAAGTACTAATGTGTTAGTACGAGTCTTACTACCAGCTTAGTGATGAACCTAGGGATGTCACACACCATAAACAATTAGGATAACGTGGAACAAGAGAGAAATGATGTTGCAAATTTGTTTGCAATTATTGCAATCGAATTGAGTCGATTTGAAATTAAATTAAATGAGATTTAATTTAATTTGTATTATAGTCACGAGCCTACGTGCATATGATGCACACGCATGCCCAAAGTGAATACATATTAATGTATTCCAAATGTACATTTAAAGAATATGTTCTTTTTATTTTAAAAGGGATTGATTAATTAATTATTTATTCGTTTAATTAATTAATTAATTAATTAATGCTTTTTAATAACTAATAAAAATAATAATAAAATTGAGCTTCATGCATGTGCACGAATTCGTGCACATGCACGAAGCAATGATGGTCAGCGGTTGCTCATGCACGAGGTCGTGCATGAGCAACCGCTCATGCATGATCGTCGCTACGGACGATCAGCAACGGTTGCTGATCGTCCATCGATCAGCAACCGTTGCTGGTCGGTTTTATTTTTAAAATTGCTGTTGAAAAACAGAGATAAGTGCGCGTGTGTTTTGTTTTTAGAAACACAAAAGGGGCTGCAGAAATAGAGAGAGAGAAAGGAGTGTTCTTGTGTTTTTCGAGACGCAAGAAAAAAGAGGTTTCTCTCATCCGGGCCGTGACTATTATATATCAAGAATTCGACGGATTGTTTCCACGTGATTGCTAGCACGATCGAAGTGGTGAATATCCGAAAGTTCTCTCTTCCGTTCGACGTTCGTTGTTGGTGTGTCTCGAACTAGAGGTCCGACATTTGTGGGGCTCGAACCGTAGAACATCTGAACCAATTTGTGTAAAGCGCGCTTCGAGAGGTAATTCATGTAACTCTCTTTACATTCAGATTTTTGATTAAAACGCAGAACAACGCCTTCGGAGAATCATGAAAAATATATCTTCTTGTTTCCGCTGCGTTCTTTTTTTTTTTGTTAATTTTAACTATACATGATTCATGAAACCCCAACACAGGGTCCATGGCCAGGATCTATGAGCGAAATGTAAAGTAAGTCTTGTTCAAAATCAGTAAGAAATGCGTAGCCTTTTCCCTTTCTTTGATGAAACGATACTGTTTTAATGTGGATTCTGGTCCCTCGAGCTTTTCCTCGACGGCTTTCAGTTCGTTCCACAAAGACGATAGCTTGTTGAAACAAGCCGTGACCGTCATGTTCCCCTATTTTAGATTGCTCAATTCCTGCATGAGCGAAAAAATTTTGGCACGGTCGAGTTTGCCGTACATTTCTTTGATATTCTCCCACATCCTTTGAGCGTCTTCTGTGGGTGGAAGTCCGGCCGCGACTTTTGGAGAGATGCAATTGCCGATCCAGGTTCGGACAAGCTGATTGCATTTCCTCCAGTGTCATGCCAGGCACTCGTCTGAAGGAACAGCGATGGTTCCGTCGAGGAATCCATCTTTGTCCTTGGTCACCAGCGCATGCCGGAATTCTTGCGACCACCTGGAGTAGTTTTCGTGCCCGGTAAGTTGCTGGCTGATTAACTTCAATTTAGGTCCGTCGGCGGTGGAAACGAACAGGGGGTCACCGGATTCTGGCCGTCCGGTGAAAATCGATCCTGGAAACGGCAAAAATCCGGGCGAGAAACCCGAGTAGGGATTCGTTCCCATACCCGGATTCGAACCGGCTCCATAACCCGCATTGAAATTGGTCGGGTATGGGTTTCCTCCATTACCTGAACCGTTGGATCCATCTGTTTGCCCCGTATTTGCTCCACCCGACCCGTTGGTGACGCTTGCCCCGCTTATGGTTGGTGGGCTGCCGTCAGGTTGGCCAAAGGCCTATGGCCCTTGAATTCCTGGCGATGATGTATTCGGGCTAGGCCCAAACAACCATGGGTTGGGCTACATCCGAAAACAAGCCACGGGTAAGGATGGCCTACTATTGGTTGGCTCGGAATGGGCTGAACCGAGTAGGGTTGCCCCAGAATTGACTGAGCCAGAGGATTATGACTTTCTTGAGTTCGAATAGGTTGTTCGTGAGATTTGGCGACGTCGACAGTGGAAAAAATGTCCCGGCTTTCTGTGATTTGCGCGGGATCTTCATGCTGTGGACGTTCACCAGAGGCTGAAGGTAAGTTGTTTGGCATAATGAAAAAAAGGAAAACTGAGATGTCAAATTTTATGTAGAATTGACAGTCTCGGTGAAGAGCAAGGTGAAGAAGGGATGCTGATGAAAGATCTCGACAGAAAGCGATGAGGTGAAGAAGGCGGAAGCAAATCAGAATCCTCTACCGCTTTGATACCACGTAAGAAGATGAAGAAAAAGACAGAGAGATTGAAGAACTCGAGAATGGAGAGAAGAGTTTTGTATATTCTATTGTCTTCAATGAATTGAATTGATGTACAGCTTCAGTAATTATAATACAAGAGTATGAATAAACAAGGAAATTAATGATCCTACAAATCAATCTATTCTAGATCTAATCTTAATTGATCTGTACAAATCGGATCAGAATCAATCAAATATTCTGTCAAGCTGCATATCTTCCAACAAAACGTGGCATCCTCCGGTGGAGTTGAGAAGGATGCAGAGCGCGAGAGTTGGAGAGAGTCAGGGTTGTGAGGCAGCCTCCAAAGGGCGATTTCCTGCCAAGGTAGTTATTGTCACACCTGAGATTTGTCTCTGAGACCACAGCCACGTTACAAGTGCAGGAATCATATATATGGGTGAAAAGAAGTCTATTATACAATATAGATTTGCAAGTAAGAGAATTGCAACCAATGTGATGTCTTAAAAAACTAAGACAAAGGATAAGCTCCTCACTTTTGATGGTTTAACCCATCTATCTGGGATTTAAGGTTAAAAGCGTCTCTTGAGCAGTTCCATGTAAAGTCCGAATGGTGCTGGTCTGAATTGCTTAGATGGAATGACCTGCATAGAAGACAATAAAGTAGGCCCTTTGAAAATTTATAGAAAAAAGCATGGATACAAAATTGCATAAGTTTCCTAGCAATTTATATTTAGAGAAAATGCCAACATAATTAATTCTATAAAAGCACATAACTCGGTCGAATGATGTTTTCTTGGTTTAATTGGTGGCTGTGCGACATATAGAAGCCCTTCTCTATTTAAAATTAACCCAATATAATATTGAGGAGGGATGCAACCATACTTTACACCGCCCCCAATAGACATTACTGGCTAATATTTGAAAATGCATTTGGTGTGCCCACTTGTTTTCTACTTTCTCAAGAACTAGAAACAAAATGGTAAAAGTTTCAATTAACCTACTGAAATGAGGAAAAAAAACTGAAATTTCATGGGAAAAAACCATTCATCCTTTACTGAGTCCAAACCATAATTAGACCAATATTATGGGGAGATATCAAAATGTGCATCTTGAAATCGTTGTGCCAAACAGATTGCAGAAAAGAAGGAGGTCAAAGGAAAACCATTCAGGGAAATGTTCATTGAAAAGAAGACTCAAAATCCACTCAAAAAATCAAATGCGTGCTCTATCTCAAAGGGTCAAAGAAATCAGTAAGTTCAATAGCTAGAAGTTAATGGGATGATAAACTTTTTTTAGACTTGGTGAAAGCAAAACTCTATCGGACAAGACCCGCTTTTCTTCTTTCTACTCTTCCTCACAAAATTTTGAAGATTTCAACTAAAAGAATTCCCATCAGGAGAGAAACTCAGCAATGCCAAAACGCCTCCTTAAAGCTCCTTAAAAGCATCGACTTTAATAAGATTCACTAGTAAATAAGGAATGAATGAATACCCACTTTTTCCAACATAAGAAAAGAGATGAATGATGAAAAAGAAGAAAAAAAAAATATCTTCGGACTTCATTGACTCGAACCCATCACAAGGAAAACAACCACACTACTCAACATTAACCAACATTTCAAATTTAATCAATTTATCCAGCACTTACCATGAAAAACAATGCAGAGACCATCTGAAACATCAAAGAAAAGAAAGTTGAAGGAGAGAGAGAGAGACAGAAGGATGAAGATGAAGAAAAGTGGGACCGCAACAGAAGGACACTAGAGAATGCAGAGATGCTAAAAGATGGGACATACAATGAGTAAAATGGTCACAATATTTTGTTGAGAGAGTTTTAGCCAAATTAAAAGTGAAAAAAGCGAAACACTTTTGTTTTGTTCAAAAAGAACAAGTCGTGTTTGGAACGGTTAAATCCCAAAGGCGTGATCGAATCCCATCAGGGAACGTCACAAAAAAAGAAAGGAAAGAGTGAACCATTAAAGTCAAAATTTATCCTCCGTTTTGCAAAATTTTCCTTTTGCTTTGAGATAATTTCATGTGCAACTATTTTTCATTATTTTTTTCATTTTCCAAATTTCTTTGGCATCCTTGTTGGGGAGGGAGTGGATGTGAATGGAGTCTAGTTGGACCTTACCCGTGATTCTCCTTCCAAGTTTTCTTTTTAGGATTATTTATGAACATTTTTAATAATTTAATCTTTTAAACCCAAATATGGTTATAAATCTACAAAATTACAAGAAGAGCAGGATTTTAATTTTATTTATTCATGAAATGCCTTTGCCCATATTAGGTTGAACCTTACTGAATATAGTGAGGATGACCCCCGCTAGCCTTTGCCAGAGGCTACGGCTGGGTGACCAGTGAAGAGAGATAGGGAAAAAAAAAAAAGAGAACATACTAAAAAATTTAGTTTTTGGAACTGATTTCATAAAGCCTAAGAACTCTAATTTTTCTTTCAATATATATCTCTAATTTCGCTCAGACACTTCACAAATTCTTTGTCTTGATCATGACACACCCTCGTCCTCGCTCGTCCGCAATTTACCATTACTAGTTTGAGCCTCACACCCCTCGCTCATTCTTGACTCATTCGGGTCTCGCAATCCTTGCTCCCTCATGACTCGGCCTCATTCATATTTTATTTTGAACCGTTTTATTACTAATATCATTTAGCTATAAAAAATGAAGCAAAAAAACAAAAGAAAAGAAAAATAGGTTTTTGTGTGGACCCCAAAATCATATTAGAATAATGGGGTAAATTTTAGAATCGATTTTAGGGCAAGTATGATAGATTGTATATCTCAAAAATTGAGAACCGATTTCAATAAAATACATTTTAGATTTCAGGTTTGAAATATATCCAATCTTGGTGACATCTTCATGTTCCAACGAACAGGAATAAGTCACTATTTTTTTTTTTTAAGTTGGACGTAAAGATGGGTCAAGAATGTGGAAAAGCGTTAAGTCAATCTTGAATCTGAGGGTTCGACCAAAAAGAACGTTGAATTTGAGGGGAAGGGTACAAAAGGCCAAGAATAAATTAATCACAAAGCGTCAACAGCTTCTAGGGTGGGGCCCAACAGACACATCTATATGTGCGCCTTGCCGCCGCAAGGACGGCGAAAGATTCTCATGAATAGTGTAAAGCATCTCCGACATTATGAATAAAAATTAATGCCATTGAAAAATTTAAATTAATACATTTAAGTAGGTTTGATAACTATTTTATTCCAATAAATAATTTCTGTTCAGAAATAAATTTTTATAATTTTATTTCCTAGATGAGTTTTTGAAAATGTTTAATAACTGTACAAAATTTATCTTCCCTAAATAAAATGTATTTAGTATAGCTCTCATTTTTTTGTGACTTATAATTTATTTTAATTTTTAAAATAATTTTATTATATTCTTTTTTTTTCTTTTTTTCTTCTTCCTCTTCTTGCTAGTCATAGGCCTCTGCCATGGCTAGCGAATGAAGACCTCACCGACTTTGGGGGAGCCTCATTGGCGAGGCTCCCTCGAGGCCGACAAGATTGCTGACCCTCGTCTAGCAAATCGTCAATTATGGCCGAGCCCAATGATTGACAAGAGGAGGAAGAAGAAGAATACAAGGAAAAGAAAAAAAAAAAGACATTGATTCAAGAATTGTTCCCAAGAACAAAAAATCAATTTGTTTTTATTTCTTGATTATTTTCCAAATATATTCATGAGCATAAAAATAATTACCAAATGGATTTTTTTTTTTATTCTTGAGAACAAAAGAATATAATCTGACATTGGTTACCAAATATGCCCTTATAATAAATTTACTCAAAATCCACAAAACCCCCCAAATTGATAAGTTTGTGAAAAATTTACCCTAAATTAATTTATATTAAATTGAATTAATATCATAAAAATTCATAAATTGATACATTTGTGATAAATGGAGTGTGAAAACCAAATTGATACATCCACCAACTGTTACATGTCATCTAAGTTAGTAATTTAACGGTAAAATTTAACAAAAATTAATAGAGGATAAATTTATTACAAATGTACTACTTTGGGATTTTTTTTTAATGTTCATCCTTCGAGTTAAGATGCTAATTACTCAAAACTGCAAAATGAACCCCTATTTCAGCCTTCTAGTAGATTCAACAGCTTGGACCATCCCCCGAACCCAGATCTTCCTTCTCTAGTGTCCGATTGACTCGTGGTAACCCGCGTGGGCTTCAATCTATTCGGGGAGCTAAACAATGGCCACCATTTCATTGGTCTGACCCAATCTTCCAGTCCATCAGCATGAAATTACAAAGTTAATCACTGCATTTTCTCTGACATTTAATATCTTAATTGAAAAAGAATTGATTTTCACACTCCATGGCCCTGTTTGGTAATGTTTATGTTTTTCCCCTAGAATAGAGAAAAAAATAGAAATTTATTTGATAACATCAACTAATTTTTTATTTTCCGGAATAAATAAGTGGTCAAGAAATAAATTTGTGACAAAAACAAAAGGTAGAAAAAACTTACTTTTTTAATCTCGAGAACAATTTTAAAAACATATCATTTTTCTTTTTTTTTTTCTTCTTCTTCCACCTCTAGCCGATCGCCAAGCTTTGGCGATAGCTGGCGACCGGCCAAAGATGAGGTCCAATTACCTCATCGGCATTCGGGAGCCTCGCCATGGCTAGGCAAGGCTTGGCCTTGCCAAATTTAGGTGAGACTATCTAGCCTAGCCACGATGGGGTCAAGCCTCGTCGGGGGCTGGTGATCGACCAGTGACAAGAGTTGGCGATTTAAAGAAATTCCACGTCACAAAAAAAAAAAAAATTAAAGTCTACCAAATGCATTCATGTTATTTTTCTATTTAGGGAAATAAATTTTAGGCCATTATCAAACATGTTTGAATATTCTGAAACTAGTATAAAAAATGAAAATGAAAAAAATTATTTTTAAATAGAATTTATTTTTAAAAATAGGAATGTTATCAAAGCATTCATAAGCCACTCACGTCCTCATGTTATAACCCCCATCACCTCCATCCAAACCAAGCAGCCGCAAGCAAAGAACTCGCACGAAGCACGCTTTTCCAGCAGAAAGAACCAGACCAATCGCGCTCAGGCTGTGCACGTCACGCCCGGGGATAGGAGCGTTAGTCCTTCACATTTTATTAGGGATTAAACCAGTGGTTGGAAGCGTAATCATGTCTTCGATCTTTCCAAGAAAAGAGAAAAGCGGGACCGAGGCGAGCTGACTCACCGCCCGACTCGCTCTTCACGTCTCTTCTCATCACTCGCTCCTGTCTCAGTCGCTCCCAGGTCTCTGTCCATCTCCACTGTCTCCCTCCCTCTCTCTGCACTGCTTCTCGTCTCCTCGGTTCCCTCTCCATTGATGAAAGCAATCATTTTACTATCTTCTGGTTCAGTGTTGTTCTTTTGCTCCCTCTCCCTCACTCTTTCTCTTACAGAAAACCGCTTCAAGTTCTTCAAAACCCATCCTCAAGCGCAGACATGGTCTTCAGGACTCTGGAGATAAATATGATATCGTTCATGGGCCGCGAGGCCGTCAGTTTCTACCTCGTCGGTTCTCTCTCCGGCGACAAGAGCGACAAGAAGCAGCGCACGCCTGTCCACAAGGACAGCAGCATGAACCGCACCTTCGTCTTCCCCGTCGATGGGGCCACGGCTCGCGCCGGCTGCCTCAAGTTCAAGATCATGGCCAAGCGCACCTTCTCCTTCGACAAGGACGTCGGCGAGGTCGATGTGCCGGTCAGGGATCTGCTCGAGGAGGGCGGCGCCGGCGATGGGAAGCCGAAGGTGCTGAAGTACAGCGTGAGGTCGCCGTCCGGGAAGTCGAAGGGCGTTCTTGGATTTTCTTATAAGTTCCGCGAGGCAGCGCCCCTTACCGGGGCATGTCCCCTCTTCCGAACCCCCGTCAAAGTGCCCACAAATGGTTATCCGTCGCTAAGGAAAAGATACGCTGTTCCGCCGCCGGCAAGCCGGGCGGCGCTCAAGAAAACTGGAGGCAAGATCTTCATGCTGATGGGCAAATTCCTCGAAAAGCTGCTGACCGGGGACTGCATATCAAATGCAATTAATGATGCCGGGTTCGATGATGGTTGCAAAAAGTAAACAGAGTTTTCTTGTTTGTGGTCTTCCTTCCTCTGCCTCTCTCGTTACATTGATGTTTTGAGCTTTTACCTTGAGGTTGTTTAATTGTTCGGTTGGCGGGGTCCGCCGAGGAAATTGTAAGAGGCAAAAATTGCACTATTCACCTAGAGGAACGCTAGTGTTTAGAAGAGAAGGGAAATTGAAGTGTTTTTTTTTACAGCCGCTTCCATGGCGAAGATTTGACGGCCAAAGAATATAACAGAATATCTTCTTGTGAAACAGCTAAAGAAGTCTCTGGATAGGTTGAACATCACCTATGAAGGAACTGATCGAGTGAAAGAAACCAGAATCAATATTCCGCTCACAATACGAAGCCTTCAAGATGAAACCAGAGAATCTATCACCGACATGTTTAGTCGTTTACGTAAATCGTGAATGGTCTTGAGTATCAAGGTCAACCAATCTCTGGACCTATGAAGTTCAACAAACTGCTGCGTGGACTTTCCAAAGATTGGAATCACGTAAAGACCTCAATAAGGGAGACACAAAGAATCATGCCACTTTCTGTTGACGAATTGGTTGGCACTCTTCAGTCTTATGAAGTGGAGCAAAAACAACGAAGATGAAGATCCCAAAGGTAAAAAATCTATTGCTTTAAAATCTAACGATGACTCGAAGATTCTCAAGATGATATGGACGATGAAGAGCTTGCTCTCATGATAAGAAAGTTCAGAAAACTGAACAAAAAGGGAAGAAGATTCAATTGGAAGAAACAAAGTTCTCAAAAGTTTCAAAACAAATCAGCAGTAAGATGATGAATCCAATAAAGATGTGATTTGTTTTGAATGCAAGAAAAAAAAGCACATCGAATCTAACCGTCCCTTACTAAAGAAAAAGAAAGGAAAAGCTGAGAAATACGTAAAGGCTCTCAAAGCGAAACTTGGAGTGATACCGAATGCGAAGAGAGTGATGATGACTATGCCAATATTTGTCTAATGGCACAATCGGACTCGACTGAGACACTCGACTCAAACTCGACTGCATGCTGAAATTAAGGTAAGTAATTTTAAGATTCCTACTAAAGTTTCTAAATATATTGATGAACTGTGTCTTAGTCTCAAAACCTCTCTCAAGAGGATTTCCGAACTGAAAAAGGAAAATTCTGCATTGAAGTAACAGGAGACTGTTTGGAAAGAAAATGTCGAAAATCTAGATAAAAGTGTCATTACCTTGAAAGAAAATGCAGACTCTCTTTCTAAAGAAAATGAAGTTTTGAAAAATGATATTTCAAGCATCTCAAAAAGGTTTTCTGTAGGATCTGAGAAATTGGAAAAGATTCTTTTAGCACAAAGACCTTACTTTAACAAATTAGACTTAGGAATGATGCTGAAACCATTCCTCTAATTGATTTTCCAAAAGTGAAGGAAAGAATCAAACAAAGACATACAAAAGACTTTTATAAAACTCACTTTCAAAAGCCTTTGTAAAACCCGTAGGCCGCAATGCTCTTAAATGTTCTAAGAGTAATAGTTCGAACATTTTGAGAAAGAATGTCCTATGGTTTGGAAACCTCGTTAAGAAGGTTTGGGCAAAGACCGTATATTGTACTAATACCATTGGACCCAAGAAAATATGGGTACTAAAAAGGCTTGAGTTTTCCTTTTAAATGCAGTCACTATCAAGAAAAAGGTCAAATGGTACTTGGATAGTGGATGCTCAAGACATATGACGGGAGACTCAAGTTGTTTCATAAAGCTTATGCAAGTTAATGGTGGAAAAGTTTCATTTGGAGGAAATAGTAAAGGCAGAATTGTCGGACGCGAACAATGAAAGATTGGAAGTCTCACAATCAGCAACGTTTCTTTAGTAGAAGGACTTAACTACAACTTGTTAAGTATCGCCCAACCGTGCGATACATGGTTTCAAAATTAACTTTCAAGAAGGAATATGTTCAGAACCAGCAGAGATTCCTCATCGCGACTTTCACAGACGAAGACATGGGAATATCTATCTTCCGGACATCAAACCAGAAAAATCCCAATGTCTAATCTCAATACAAGAGGAAGCTAATCTATGGCATAGGAAACTTGGCCACATCAACATGAGGCAAATAGCCAAGATCTCGCAAAGAAGCTTGTTCGTGGACTACCAAATCGACATATGAAAGATCCGATCTATGCACCCCATGCGTGCACTGGGAAAACAGGTCAGAAGTTCTTTCAAACCAATAAATCAAGTTTCCACTAATCGTGTGCTGCAACTCTTGCATATGGATCTCTTTGGACCAACCAGAACCCAAAGTATTGGTGGTAAGAAATATTACCTAGTAATAGTAGATGATTACTCACGATTTACTTGGGTATATTTCTTGGCAAGTAAGTCTGAAACTTTTTCTTATTTTATAAAGTTTGCAAAGAAAGTATGTAATGAGAAGGGGTATGTTATTTCTTGTATACGAACAGATCATGGAGGTGAGTTTGAAAATCAAGATTTTGCCTGATTTGAAGACCCAAGGAAGCCGACTGTATTCCAGATTGAAAAAGGCACTATATGGATTAAAGCAAGCACCTTGAGCTTGGTATGACAGATTAAGTAAGTTTTTAATCCAAAATGGTTTTGTTAAAGGTAAGGTAGACACCACCTTGTTTATTAAAAGAGAAAATAAAAACTTTTTACTTGTACAAATCTATGTTGATGATATTATCTTTGGATCACCTAACGAAAATCTTCTAAGTCTATGCATGATGAATTTGAGATGAGCATGATGGGTGAACTTTCCTTCTTCCTTGGACTACAAGTAAAACAATTGAAGGAAGGGACTTTCATTCACCAAGAAAAATATGCTAAAGATCTTGTTAAAAAGTTCGTTTTGGAGAATTGCAAAAGATCGATATACCAATGTCTAGTTCTTCTAAGCCGGACAAAGATGAAGGAGGAAAGAAGATTGACCGAAGCTATACAGGAGTATCATTGGTTCACTTCTTTATCTTATTCTAGACCTGACATTTTGTTTAGTGTATGTATTTGTGCCGATTCCATTCCAAAAGAATCTCATCTAAGTGCTGCAAAACGCATCATCAAATACGCAACAACCTCAAAGTTTGGTCTCTCATAAAGAGATCTTACTCTCCTTGGTTACTGAGTTGATGCAGATTCACTGTGTTTGTGGAACATTGGTTTTCTAGGAAACAAAGATAGCTCTTTCAACGGCGAGCTTGTGGCTCTTGGAAGTTGTTGTTCTCAAATCTTATGGATAAAACAACAGCTAAGAGACTTTGGAATCGAAGACTCATGTTGTGACAATACCAAATATTAATCTCACCAAGAATTTCTTCATTCAAGAGCAAAGCATTATTATACATCATTTTATTAGAGACCATGTTCAAAACGGAGAAGTATTGATTCATTTCATCAACTCAAAGAATCACCATGGCGACATCTTTACTAAGCCACTTTGGAGAAAAGCCAATTTGAGTCTATTCGCTCCAGACTTAATATCTTAAAGTCTCGAAGAAGTTCGGGGGACTAAAGTCTAAGAAGGCTCGGACTCAAGAGATCAAGATCTACTACCGTAAGTTATTTCTACTTTGGAAATTTATCTTTTGGACAAAATCTCGAAAAGGTACGTTCATCTATTAATCAGAATTGATTGATGTTATCTTTCTAAATTTTCGGAATTATAGCAATCATTCCTTTTCGAAAAGAAGTTATCTTTTTGACGCTTATACATTTTTCAAAAGGCAGTTATTTTTGAAAAGGTATTTCCTAATTTCCTTTTGCGACGATTCGTATAACCTGTTTTGTTTGCTATATATACCGATCGTCTTCTTCACAAACCCTAGAAGCACAGAACTTCACTTTTTCACCTTTTCTCTCTAGTTAAATCTTAAAGTCTTCACCTTTCTCGCGAATCGAGTTTGGAATCTCCTAAAGACTGTGATAATGGCCTCTCAAAGAAAATCCTCAAGAATCGCAAGCAGGGGACCACCGCCTTTGCGTGAGGGTCCTACGCATTTTGACCTCACCGAGGAAGAAGATTCTCCGAGACAACAGCAGAGCCCACAACATTCTCAACCGCGCCGCTCTTCTCAGGCTAGATCACAACATCAAGCGCAGGAAGAAACCGTCGAGGATGCCGCACTGTAATGTCTCAAAAAGCCCGCTTACCTACAAACCGTACACCGCTTTAAAAGAAGGAGGCTCCGCTTTGAGTTTCATTGATGAGTTTTTGGTAGAAAAGGGGTATAGGAATGAAACCCATTTTTTGCACACAATGGAACGCTTGGGTATTGCTCCTGCGGGCTCAGCAGATAAAGCTTTTGCGAATATTCCAAGTGATCCACGTGTAAGTGGACCTAATCAACCCGAAGGAAATGATGATGAGAAAATATTCACAAATTTTAAGTCTATAATGGGTATTGCTGCAAATGTTAGAAGCAACAGAACAGATTTGTTTCTGTTTCGAGGAACACAAACGACATTATGCTAAGTTGCTGAAGGAGAAAGAGAAAGCACTCACCTAGAGGAACGCGCGAGAAGAGAAGGGAAATAGGGCAGCCGCTTCCGGCGAAGATTTGACGGCCAAATGTTGTCGGAATCTGCTCAAATTTTAGTATATCATTTGTGAGCAATCGAGACCTATGAGTTGATCAGATTCAGTGTTTGTGTTGGAAGATATGCTTGAGATGTGTGACGTTCAGATTTAGATTGATTTATTATATCAATCAAAGATTAGGTTTGATTCTTGGGATATTTTCTTTCCCTATGTTTGTCTACATCATGTTTTATAATTATAGAGCTCTATACACTTTCACAATCAATGAAAAGAAATACAGAAAATCTTCACCTAAAATATGTTCTTGCTCTTCCTTTGTCTTCCTAGTTTCCTTTCATGGTATTAGAGCAATTGTGCTTTAGCTTCCGCCGCCTCATCATTGATTGCCTGACGTCTTCCTTGTTCTTGCAATAGAGGGCACACTAACCTGCAAAACAACGTTAGCACTCCGGCTAAGAATCAGTTCCTTGAAACCACAAAAGCGAGCAAGAAAAGAGAAGCTTTTTTTTACCATTGCTATGACTCAGAATCAGCCATCGACTTCTGAAGAACGTATCTCATAAGAGATAACGCCAAAAGCTTCGGATGTTCAAGATACTACCTTGAACCCACCTACTGGAGTCGTTGGAAGCCGAGAGCAGCCCATTTAGGCCCAACATATGCAATGCCACCATCACAAGCCTAGCCGAATCTGGGGCAACCCTTTATGGTCCAACCATTCCAGTGGCTGCCTGTTCAGATGCGGCCGAATCCTTGATATTATGGGTCAAGCCCAAACACCTCGTGGTAAGGAAATCAAAGCCACGAAAATAGTGCTCGGTCTAGTGGTGACCCGCCAGTCATGAATGGGGCAAACCCAACCACTAGGATGGGATCCTTCCATGCGGGGCAATCAATCGGGTCGAGTAATCCGGGTATGGGAGGAAATCCCCACCTGTTTCCGCCGCATGGGTTCTTCCCGTATTTGATCTCACCCATGACTAGTCGCTCGGAGCCCGGGGACCATTTGTTTGTCTCCAAAGCGATGGACCAGAAATTTGACTAATCACCCATCAGTTAACTGAATCAGAAAACTACTCGACTTGGGCATGAGAGCTTTGGCAAGCTCTTGTTACGAAGGATAAAGACGGTTTTATCGATGGAACCATTCCGATCCCGACGGACTAAAGGATGATATGGCATTGGAAAAAATGTAATCAACTAGTGAGAACGTGGATCAGAAATTGCATTTCCCCTAAAGATGCAGCCGGCTTACCTCCTAGGACGCAAAAATCATGTGGGATAATATTAAGGAGATGTACGGGAAGTTAGATCAAGCGAAAATCTTCTTGCTCAACCAGGCACTCTCAGATCTGAAGCAAGGAAACGTGTCTATTGCAACATGCTTCAACAAACTGTTAGCTCTTTGGAATGAACTGGAGGTAGTAGAGGAGAAGCTTAACGGACCCAAGACAACTCTACAGCAATACAAATTGATGAAGGAAAGAGAGAAGGCAACAAGATTCCTTCTTATTTTGAATGAATCTTACTTGACATTTCGTTCGCAAAACTTGGCGATGGATCCGGTACCACAGCTCAAAAGGATATACCAGTTGGCCATTCGGGAAGAAAGGCAACGGCTTGCTTCGTCGGAGTACGCGAAAAGGGCTGATGGGATTGCACTCGTAGCTCGCTGTGTCCCGCCCTGATCCTTGATCGTGTGTCCATTCCTCACCTGGTCGATATAATAGTGACGTCCTAGGACACATCGCCGACCCTTTTTAATTTTAATACGCATGCGGAAGCATATACTAAATCCCCAGACAATCAAACAATGGGATAGAAAAGTAGGGTCATATTTTTCATATTGAAATTCACAACTACACTTTTATATTCAGCACAACTCATAGTATATTTTACAATACTATTCACAGAAGTCTGATCTATCAACATCAGTCCACAACTTCAGGTTTGCAACATGATGGGATCTCAGTCCTCATCCGGGTCATACTCCGGATCATCCTCGGGATCCTCCTCGGACTCCTTCTCCAGTTCCTCATCAGGTCCTTCTCTTCGGGTTCTTCCTCCTCAGGTTTCTTATCAGGTTCCTGGAATGTTGTCCCACAACCGGGATGAAATTACGTCTTAACAAGTTCTACCCCCTAAGACCCGATTAGTAAACTAATACACTACGGGCTGCCTAATCACGCACAGGTCAGAGGACTTACCTTGGCCTCAGATTCCACATGCAGATCAGTACAATTCAAATAGGCACCCAAACAATTCAATTTAGATTAAACTATCGATAAATCGATCTAGTCGATTACATGTCAATCGGACCATCCCCCGATCATTCAATCAATACCATGCATTTACCACGATGGAATATCTAGTTGTCGAGCGCACGTGCATTCTCCAGGATGACATACCAAGTCTCCGAGCCACGAACCTTCCTTAAGACGACGCACCTACTCATCAAACCCGAGTACAATTTCCAAGGTGATATCTAGTCACCTAGCCACGTGCATTCTCTAGGATGACATACCGAGTCTCCGAGCCACGTGCATTCTCTAAGGCAACCTCTTCGCCAAGGTGACATAATTAAACATTGGGCCCACGTGCATTCTCTAAGGCGACCTCTTCGCCAAAGTGATGCATCAAATCACCAAGCCACGTGCCCTTTTCACAATGCCTTACTCAAACATTGGACCCACGTGCATTCTCTAAGGCAATAGTTCGCCAAAGTGACGCATCAGATCACCGAGCCACGTGCCCTTTTAGATGCCATACTGAATCGTTGGCCCCACATGCATTCTCTAAGGTACTAGTTCACCAAAGTGACGCATCAGATCACCGAGCCACGTGTCCTTTTTAGATGCCAATACTTAATCACCGAGCCAACGTACCCTTCTCCAGGTGATTTACTTTCTACAATGATTCCACTATGAAACAACTCCTTTTTCTATAGATCACCAATCCACTATCGATACCCAATTATTTTTCAATCAAATAATCAAAACAACTCAAAGGATTATATCTTTAAAATTCACAATTTAGTCAATTCCATACAAACTAAAGCTCAATTAAATAAACGGACTGCACCACGACAATCGGTATAAAATTCCGGTCACCGGCCATCCCGGTTGAATTTCCGGAAAAATAAATAAATAAATAAATAATTTCGAAAATTAATTATTAATTAGCATTAAATCCAATTTAGGCCCGTAATGCCTAATTGAAAGCCGAGACGAGCCCGGAAAATTATCAAGACTCGTTCAATAAATAACCGAACCTTTCTACTTGCTAATGACTAAGTCTAACCACCTAACAAGCATTAGTAAGTCACTAATTTAATTAATCTAAACTAATCTAATCACATAATTGCACTTAATTAAATCTAATCAATCCCTAAACATAATTAGCAAACTAAGCGATGATTAGTGAGTAAAACTCACTTGATTAAAAGTGGAGACTGGATCACCGCGACAGCGGGCACTCGGACCGGGCCTACAAGCCTCACAAGCCCATAGCAAAAGCTGGGCTTGGGCCTAACCTGGGCCGACTTGCTTCACGGGCCCAAGATGGGCTGAAGATTTGCTAAACTTGCTGGCCTTCTCTGAAATGGGCTGGGCCACAAATGGATTGAACATACTTTGAATGGGCTGCCTACGCGGGCTTCAATTGGGCCGAAGTGGATTTGACTTCCAGGTGGGCTGTTGGACTCTTGGGCTTGCTGTAGCTGGGCTGATCGATGCTTGAAGATTTCACTGGCTTCAAATGGTGGCAGGAAGCTGGGCTTCGCTGGGCTGGATGGACGAGGGAAGCAGCAGCTCGCGGGCGTCGAGTTGGGGAAGAGAACTTCAGTCAGCACCTAGGATTTCGCTCAGTGAAGCTTGTTGAAGTTTGACCAAGCAAATAAAAGATGGTGGAGCAGGGCGAGCTAGCAGCAAGGAAAGAGAAGCAGCTTCGCTGGCGTTGGAATGGAGTGGAAGACGCGTGCAGATGGGGCAGTTTCGGTGGGGGTATCTGTGATGATGGAAGACACATGGTTGGAGCAGCTGCAGGTGTGTGAACGACGCTGCTATTTCGGTGGATCTCACGGCTTCACAGCAATGGAAACTGACTGAAGAAGCTGGGGCTTGGACGCGTGGAGATGACTGTCTTCGGTCAACACCTGTGGCTCCAACGGTTGAATGTTGACTGGCCTGGGTTTTGCTGGCGCCAAACCAGTAGGGGGCTTGGACGGTGACGTGAGGCTGCTCTGATGGTTCTTCCGCTAGCTCTGCACTTGCTGGGGTTTGTTTAGATAGGAATGGAGGGAGAGGGTGGAGGTGTCGACTGATTCAGGAGGGAGAAAGAGAACCGGTTGGGCTTGGAGCGAACAAAATCTTCAAGCTTTTGGAGCC
This sequence comes from Eucalyptus tenuipes, assembly GCA_014182365.1. Taxonomy (NCBI): domain Eukaryota; kingdom Viridiplantae; phylum Streptophyta; class Magnoliopsida; order Myrtales; family Myrtaceae; genus Eucalyptus; species Eucalyptus tenuipes. The sequence goes on from CM024538.1 coordinate 17,194,860, forward strand.
AACAAAACCTTCAAGCCAACAAAACCTTCATCTCTTTGTCTCCCCTACATGGCCCACCAAGTTAGCTGGCCTCCACTGCCCCTTTTCCAACCTCAAAATTTCTTCTAGAATCCATTTGAGTTGGTCCACAAGTCTTGCCCATGGGGGCATACGAAATTACATAAGTTTTCCCTCAATTGGTCACCTATCAGTCCTTAATTACGCTCAATTCGGCTTCAACAAAAATCAATTGGCATCTCAATGCTCTAATTGATATTTTTCCTCACCCTTACATCCACTATGCTTTCTAATATTGAAATCAAAAACCGTCATCCGCATTTTCTGAACAAAAACAATCATGCGACGACTTTTTCCCAAAAAGTGTCGGTTGTCAGAAAAATCTTCTGAGACTGAGTCAACACTCCTAGAATTTATTGTGACATGACAGAAACTTCAATTTCTGAAATCGGACTTGAATTCACAGTTAATTTCAAAATAGTGCGTTTTTAGCGTGACCTACGCTACCAGGTAACTTTTAGAAATTTTTAAGTGCAAATGGCCTGTAGTCGATTTTCTTCGAGCCACTATGAACCCACTCGACTCATTGGCGACTCTCGGCTGTTGTAAAAATCTCGAGTATCTAATTACGGACACAGGGTACCAAACAATAAGAAAATCAATTTAGTGCCAATCGACGAGAATTTTCCAATTTAGTGGTATCACCCACGATTAGCCACACATCTCTGTCAATCTAGTGTATCTCTGATTTCAAATCGATTTTTAACTGTGCCGTAATGGCCTCCAAAGATGGACACGGTCGAAAAGCCGATTTCTGATCGAATTCTCAAGTCTATTGCCTTAAAATTCCTTAATAATTTCCCCAAATAGTCTAGTTATCTCAAGAATGATCAGTTCTGGGAGTAACTTTATAGGCGCGTTAATGAAATGCCCGATTTATTTAGTAGAAGACAGGGTTGAAAAATCTGGATGTCACACGCTGTGAACGGAGAGAAGCTGCGGACAATAACCTAAGCGAAGGAAAAGTTGTGGCGTTAGGGTTTGCTGAAACAAGACCCTTTAAAAGGCACGAGATCGATAGCTCAGATCACACCCAGCGATCGGACGGCTCGCGGTTGGCTGATCCTTTTGTAGAAGTAAACGGTGGATATGGCAGCGGAATTAAGGCATCCAACTACCCAATTTTTGCCACGTCATCCAAGAATTTTGGGCAGCACTCAAAAGGAAGAGGTAAATTATTTTGTGAATATTGCAAACGTTCGCATCACACTATTGATAATTATTGGAAATTACATGGTAAACCCAGAGAGAAAGAAGGAAAAAGAAATTTTAGTTGCTTACCAGGTCACCGGACCAACCAGTCCAAATACCAATCAACCCACCACGTATGGACAATATTAGCAACTTATGCAAACATTACAGAAGTTGGACACTTCCAACAAAGGGGGAAATTTCTTAGGTATTTCTCATTGCCGATTAATTCGATTTCGAAAAAAGCATGGATAGTTGATTTAGGAGCCAGTGACCACATTGTCTACGATAAAGGTTTCTTTTCTGTTATCCATGAAAAATTACATTTACCTATATTTGTGCGACTGCCAAATGGAAATGTTACTCATATCACAATGACAGGCACAGTAAATCTCAGTCCCTAAATCACTCTGCAAAATGTCCTTTATGTCCTTGAATTCCAATTCAACCTCATTTCCGTCTCTAAAGTTTGCAAAAAAAAAATTCATGTCAAGTCCTCTTTGATTCTGATACTTGTTTCTTTCAAGCCCTTTCAACTAGCAAACTGATGGGCTTTGGTAGTCTCTCTAAAGAACTATTTTTTTGGACTAGCATTCTAAGCACTTTAGATTTGTCTTGCATTTCCTTGAATAAACAATCATTGTGTAACGTGACTACCAACGATAAAAATTTTCTTATGCATTCTAGAATGGGCCACAGTGCTTTATTTCCTTATCCTTAGTGTCATATTTGTTCACTTGCAAAATAGTCACGTGTTCCCATTCCACTTAGTAAGACTCGTGCCAATGATGTTTTTTCATTAATTCATGCTGATGTTTGGGGACCTTATCATACACCACATCGTGATGGGTCTCGGTTCTTCTTGATGATTGTGGACAATTACTCTCGTGCCACATGGGTTTTCCTAATGCAGTCCAAACATCAAGCTTTCTCTCATTTAAAATTATTCATTTCCTTATCAAAGAACCAATTTGGGAAATCTATTCAGTGTATTTGCACTGATAATGGGAAAGAATTTTTCAACAATGATTGTGCTTCATTTTTTTCATCTCATGGCATTCTACATGAGAGTTCTTGGACCTACACCCCACAGCAAAATGGGGTAGTGGAACGCAAGCATTGCCATCTTTTGGAAGTTGCACGTGCACAAAAAATTCAAGCCTCCATTCTAGAAACATTTTGGGGAGATTGTGTGGTCACGGCCACTTACCTAATCAATCGCCGTGCTCACTTGAGTCCTTGATGGACGAACTTCTTTCGAGATGCTTTTCGGAAAGAAACCAGAGCTAAGTCACCTGAAGATTTGTGGCTGTTTATGCTACATCACTAATGGGCCCTTGGGACAAAATGGGTCCCCACGCCCGGAGTTGTATATTTATGGGATATCTAAATTTAAAGAAAGGATACAATGTCTTTGAGTCTTCCACAGGTGAATTCTTTGTAAGTAGGGATTTTCTTTCCATGAGGATATTTCTCTATTTCGTGAAAATCTGCTCTCAAATAAAGATTCAGGCGATCAAAAGGATTCTCGTCATTTTTTTTTTTTTATCTAAGGAAGCACTATCTCCAGATCCAGAGTATGTTTTGACTATACCTTCAGCATCTTGGCCAATTCCAAATGAGGATATTATTCCAGTTCCAACATTAGAAGAAGCAACAACTGATATGCCCATTGAAGAAGCTTCGAGTTCTTCACCAAGATCTTCCAATGATGAACCATCATCCTCTCCACCAGTGTAGGATCCTCCACGGTGTTCCAACCACCTCACACGTCCACCAATGTGGACTAAAGACTATGTCTGTGTAGCATTCAACTCACTAGGTATTCATTACCCAATTTCATCCTATGTTTCTTTTGATCAACTTTCTCCAGAACATAGGTGTTGCATCAGTCGTATATCAGAAGAATGAGAGCCCTCTACCTATGATGAGGCATCCACTGATCCACGATGGTAAAAAGCTATGGAAGCAGAATTACAGGCCTTAGCAGAAAATCAGACATGGGACCTTGTGACACTACCTTCTCACCGAAAGCCAATTGGATGCAAGTGAGTATACAAAATCAAATATCAAGCATATGGCTTTGTTGAACGTTACAAAGCACAATTGGTGGCCAAAGTTTTCACAGAGCAAGAAGGTTTCGACTATCATGAGACCTTTTCTCCAGTGGACAAGGATGCCACAGTCCGTTCTTTCTTATCTATTGCAACTCTTCATGATTGGGAGTTACACCAAATGGATGCTCACAATGCTTTTCTTCATGATGATTTGGATTAGGAAATTTATATGGAGCTTCCTCAGGGATTACGGAGACATGAGGAGAATAGGGTATGTCGTCTCCAGAAATCCCTTTATGGCCTCAAACAGGCCTCTAGGCAATAGTATGCCAAGTTTGCCAATGTTTTCATAGCTGTAGGTTTCTAGCAGTCCAGACACGATTATGCCTTGTTCACATGGACAAAAGGTATGTCATCCATCTACTTGATATATGTAGATGATATACTTATTATGGGAAATGACATGATTGCCATAAATAACTTTAAGGGGATTTGCATTCCACTTTTCATATAAAAGATCCGGGATCACCTAAGTACTTTTTTGGTATTGAGATTGTCGGATCCAATCAAGGGATTTTTTCTTAGCCAACGAAAGTTTGTACTGGAGATTATATCAGAAGCAAATCTATTAGGATGCAAACCAGCTGTTATTCCAATTGAGCAAAACACCAAGATAACTATGATAGATTACGATGCGGGAATATCTCAAGATGATGATCCTATACTTCGAGATCCATCGAGTTATCATAAGCTCGTTGGAAAACTTATATATTTGACCATGACCAGACCTGATATATGTTACGCAGTTCAAACTATCAATCAGTTCATGCACAGTCCAAAGCGGTCCCATATGAATGCTGCTCTAAAGGTCGTAAAGTAATTGAAGAAATGCCCAGGACTTGGGATACTTCTTTCCAGTAAATGCAACATGGAAATGATGGCTGCAGATTATGCAACTTGTCCCATGAGTCGAAGGTCTATCACAGGTCTCTGCATTAAACTAGGGGAATCTCTACTTTTGTGGAAGACAAAGAAGCAACCAACCGTCTTACTATCTTCAGCCGAAGTAGAATATCGAGTCATCGCAAAGACCATTTGCGAGTTAGTATGGACACGAGGTTTGCTTCAAGATCTTGGGGTGTGAGTAAAAGGACTAACCAAGTTATTATGTGACAATGATGCAACTATCAAACTTGCATCAAACCCTATAGTGCATGAAAGAATGAAGCATATAAACGTGGATTGTCATTTTACTTGAGACAAGATTCAAGAAGGAATAATTGAAATAAAGGGGATTGGAACCACGGAACAACAAGCGGATGTTTTCACCAAACCCCTATGATAGAGATAACATGCATATCTATTAAGTAAGTTAGGTGTCTTAGACATCTACAAGCCACTACCTCCAAGGGGAGTGTTGGAAGATATGCTCGAAATGTGCGATATCCATTCAGATTTAGATTGATTTATTATATCAATCAAAGATTAGATTTGATTCTTGGGATATTTTCTTTCCCTATGTTTGTATACATCATGTTCTATAATTACAGAGCTTCGTACACTTTCACAATCAATGAAAAGAAATACAGAAAATCTTCCCCTAAAATCTATTCTTCTTGCTCTTCCTTTGTATTCCTTGTTTCCTTTTAGTTTGAAAACCTTCTGCAAATTGTCTCTCATTTTTCTCCAATCGCAATTAGGGTTAGTCCCTCCATTTGTGTTAATCCACTTTGGTAGTAATGAAATATTGTTGTATTATTAATGTTGTGACTATAGAAAAACCTTCTTATATCCACTAATCTCAGTAATTAGATAAATTTTTTGAGCAGCCATTGAGTTTTCCACCAAAAAAAAAATCCTAATGTTGTTTTTGCCTATTGTCTTTAATATTTCAATATTATCTTTACTTATTTTGATAATGTATTGTTAGAATATATTGTTGATTGTCGTTGGGATTAAATCGATTTTGGTTGGTTTAGTTTCGAGGAAGAAATTAATCGTTAATTAGGTTAGTTCTTGATAAATTGTTGCCCAATTCTTCCCAGTATTTTTTGACCGGAAATGAAATGGATCCTTTCAAGACTAAAAAATAGTGATCTGACCTTCATTTTACCTCTTTTCTTAACTATGTTTATTTCATAAGTATAGAAATGAATCGGATCATAAAGGTCATATTAAAAAAAATAATGCAGCTCATGAAAAATATATAAGAGGAATGGGATTTGGGCCAGCAATTTAGAATTAATTGCAGTTGAGTTTATATTGAGTTAAGGATGTGAATGTAGCCGATCTTTCTTAGTTTATAATTGGGATTAGCACACCACAAGTCCTAAAATTTTGTCTGAAAGTGTAATTGAGTTCTAAAATTTGTTAAATTTGTGTAATAAAGTCATTCTATTTTGTCGATTTGGTAAATGGAAAATGTTGATGTGATATTTTTACTTATTTTATCTCTCCTATTTGTAATTTTTTTCTAATTATTTTCTTCCCCAAATCATATTTAAATTAGATTTAAAAACTAAACAAGGCTAAAATTTAATTTTAAAAAAATACTTTGACTCTATAAATGCCTAATAGCAATTATATTTTTCACTTGATCTACTTCTCTGTGTGTTCACATTACATAGCCCTGACTCAAGACAAGTTTTGGCCAAAGAACTAAATCTACAACAAATTCATGCAAAAATCTTAGGCATTACCTTTTCATTTTCTTCATTCATAAAAAAGGAGGTTAAATGGGCAAAAAAGAAAAAAATAATCTTAGGGATCAGGATAGCGCATAATTGACGATTTTCATGGCAGAATTGGTCGATAAGGATATCGATTAGAAGGGAAGCAATAGATTACTAAATTAGACTCTAAGTGAAGAGTGAATACCTGGAATGTGGATATTTAAAATTGCTAGTGGACTCAACTATGAGAGTCCTTTATCTTGTTAAATCCGCAAATTTTGGTGGACTTTCTTTGTAGTGAATTGACATTAGTAGTACGACCGCACGAGAAAATTCATCAAGCTCTCGTCATGTGTTTCTCGAAGAAATTGCATCGTATCTACTCCCAATTCAACAAGAGCAGGTTCAGCTTCTGAATCCTCTCGTTCACATCACATCTCAGAGAGTCCTACGCCTTCTAGGGGAAAAGAGTCCTATGCCTTCTAGGGGAAAATAGCTGATGCGAATTTTGACACTAACGCTGGCCCCCAGTTAATAAAAAATATTTATATTATTTATAATAATTTATATTTAAATAATTTCGTTGTTCGTTAAAGTATTTATCGTTGATTTATTTTTATTAATAATATAAATAATCTTTTTTAAAGAATATTTTTTAAATTATTAATTTTTCACAAAATAAATTTAACTTAACATTTGATTTTATAATTATCCCATCCTCCAAACAACATGGTTCATACGATATTATATGAGGATGAATACAATATCTAATACCATATAAATATATAGTAGCACAATGCACGAGGCATCCGCTAGTCGCGTGAAAGCGACTACAAGACATCTCCCATATGACCCAAAGACTTTGGCAAATTCCAAGAAGGTGTGTGCAAAACTTGCCAAGCACGATCATAGATGGCCTTCGACTTTTTTCTGTCCATGAGGATCCCACTATAACGCTTTCTACTTTTGATAGACCATGAACTAAATTAGAATCATTCTCAACAAGTCCTTGAGAAGTGCTCTCATTTTTTTTATTGGGTCTGGGAAGAGACCAAAGGTATGAAGCAATCAATCTGGCAGAACAAAGAGGAATATCAATGATTGTGCTTGGTGAGTTTTAATTGGCTGAATCTCTAAACTTTACAATTAATAGAACAACTATACACACAAAAAAAAAAGATCATAAAAGTGGTTCTCATGATTTCTTTTTCATTGACATGCTGACTTTATTTGATTCTGAAGTCAAGGAAAAGAATAAGGAAAGGAGAAGTTCACATGGTTGCAAAGACATGGTGGTTGGTCCGTGTGCTGTTCTTTCTTCCATGTTTTGTTAAGACAAAAGGCTAAGAGAAAGTGACAAACTGGTAGTGAAAAATATCGTTAGTTTATATTAGATGTGCATGCTCAGGCAATGTGAGAGATATGCCCGAATTTACTTCGACGCTATAGATTCCTATTAACTAAATATAAGGCTATCAGATTTGGAAGATTTAAAATCTTATTTTTAGTAGTTGGAGATTTAGAATATTATATTTAGAAGAAAGTTTTCTATTTTATATATTTCTTTTCTTGTTAGGAAATCTTCTAGAATATACTTTTAGGTATATAAATACCCACCTACGTTTAATGGAAATACACAACAATTTCTATCTCGACATGGTATCAAGAGCCATCTAAGGGTGGTTGTTATGGCCTTGAAGAATCTTGCCGCCGCCCCCACCATAACTCCCATTACAAACCCCTCTTTTACACTTCCTCCATTTGGATTTGCTCATCACTTCCTTTCTTTATGTCTCACACCATCCAATTACTTGCTATGGAAAGCACGGGTTATCCTGTTTCTCAAGGGAAAAAACCTCTATAGCCATATCAATGGGACCGCAACTTACCCCTCTTATGCAACCCAAGCAGCTCTCTGGCTATAGCAGAATGCTTCCATCATGAGTCTTCTAATTGCATCCCTCTCAGAATTAGTTTTACCTTTGATTATTAGTAAACCAACTAGTAAAGCCATATGGGATGCTCTCAATGCCTCCTTTGGCTCAACTTCCACTACACTTATGCTCTCTCTTCATCTCAATTTTTGACATTTGCAACAAAAACAAGATGAGTCAGTTATTGATTTCCTCCGGCATGCTACATCCATTGCCGACGAGATGGTGCTACAAGCAAGACTCCTGAATCGGAGGATTTCAATGACCACATCATCTGTGGTTTCTGATTTTATCTCCAAGACATTGTTCCCTCATTACTTGGTCGTGGTGAACCAATCTCGTTTACGAATTTGCGAGTTCTTCTCCTTAGTCACGAGAGTATTAAGGCTTTCCAAAAGTAGCGGATCTTCGAGCCTTCCTCTCAAGCTAGCTCTACTGCAACCAACTCTTCTCAACGAAATGCCTCCACCCCTCCTAGTTCCTCTTTCTCTAGCCATGGTCAGCCTAGAGGTCGTGAGGGGTGCGATGGTCACTTTGCCAGTGGTCATGGTACCCATGGTCTTCAACAAGGTTAGTTATGAAGTTTCATATGTCAACATACAAATCTTACTGCTGCCACATGCTACTATCGCCCTCTAGGTGTGCCTTATCACCCACCAACGACACATACCCCTTCTTCTACTTCATTTTATCAACCCTCTTTCCAATGCTAATCTAAGCCATGCCTTCCCCTCTCTTTTACCTACACCTACCAACAACCTACCTTGGTACCCTGACACGGGTGCTTCCCACCATGTCATACCTCATGTACAATCCCTCTCTTCCTATGGAGCTTAAAATGGATCGGATCAATTACACATTGAAAATGATAAGGGTTTCAAAATCACTAATATTGGTACTTCTTATATTCCCTCATCTATTTCAAATCTTTCTTTACATTTAAATGATGTTCTTCATGTCTCTGATATTTCTAAGCATTTACTTTTGGTTCAAAAATTTGCATCTAAAAATAATGTCTTCTTTGAATCCTATCCTACCCAAATTATTGTTAAGGATCTAGTGACCAAATTAGTTCTTCTTTCCAACCTGAGTAATGGTGGTCTTTACACCATACCGCAACAACCTTCAATGCTTATTGCCAGTACTGGACAACTGACTTCCATGGATGGCTAGCATCAACGTCTTGGCCATCCTCATTGTTAGTTAACACGGCTGAGTAAGTTATGTACAACCTGTCAATTGGGCAAGGCTAGTTGTCAGTCTTTACAATTGTCTCCAACTCGTAGTTTATTTCCATTGGATATGTTTGGGGTCCTTCTCATTTTGTTTCAATCAACGGTCATCGTTATTTCATTATTTTTGTTAATGATTGCATCAAATTTATTTGGTTTGATCCTCTTAAAGCAAAGTCGGATGTTTACTCTATTTTTCTTACTTTCCAATCTCTTGTCGAACATCATTTTCACGAAACATAAAAGCCGATCAAACGAATTGGGTGAGGAATTTCATGCCCTCCCCTCCTATTTCTCAAAACTTGGTATCGCTCACTGCATTTCCACCTCTCATGCCCATGAACAGCATGGGACGGTTGAGCATCGTCATAGACATATAGTTGAAACTGGTTTAAAATTATCAACTCATGGTTTTGTACCTCACTAACGCATTCGAAACAACGGTCTACCTCATCAACCATATTATTCCTTTTTACAAATCTTTGGGTGTTGTTGTTTCCCATATCTACATCTTTATAATGCTCATAATATGGATTTCTGCTCCGTTCCTTGTCTTTTCTCGGGGTATAGTCCCTCTCACATAAAGTACCACTGCCTTGAACTTGTCACCAATCATTTATACATTGCTCAACATGTTCATTTCGGTGAAACATGTTTTCCCTTGGCAACTCCTTCCATTCTCGATCCATCACCTCATTCATCACTTCCTAAGTCTATCTCGATACTGTGGGTTTTGGCTCCTATTGGCGTTTCATCCCTTACCAATACAATGACATCACAAATTCCTCCACCGGCTCCCCCAATGTCATCTAATACCGATTCATCCATCTCCCCCGCCCTAAGAACCAGGCCCTCTATGACCTTTATCATTCCCACTACTCATCATCCTCTCCATCACCGCCACCGCCGCCCCAACTAGGCCAACACACACTCACACCATGCAACTTCGTTCTTGTCCTCCTCAGATTAATACAGTTACCACCCCATCACCGATCCAACCTCATTCACCCAAACCAACAAAATCCCTGAGTGGCGTGCAACTATGACTGATTAATTTAACGCCTTGTTAAAAAATTGCACATGGTCTTTGGTTCCTCACAATTCCTCCATGAACCTTGTTGAGTGTGTTAGAGAAAACTCCTTTATTATTTTGAAGTTGACAAAACCTTTCCAAAATCTATGTCTGAAAATCTGAAGATTTTATCGTCAAAGTCTGAAGACTGATAGATCACCAGATTCTATCTCAAAGTCTATCCTCACTTGCAGCTCCAGACTGAAGTATGAAGATTTATTCTAACGCAGGATTATTATCCAGATGCAAGATTATCTTCAAAGATTCATTTCGTATGATTATTGGAAGATCTTATAGCTGGAATTCACACATATTTGATTGATTATTCTGATTGGATATTACTTCAATATGAAGATCCTTGAAAGGCAAGCTAAACTTGGAAGGTTCTACTTGTGGAAACTCAAGATCCTGATTTGTATGGGTGAGCAGAATTGATGGGCTTTCAACACAAATTATCTAACGACTCGAGATCACCTTTGATTGATTCTGTCCAACGGGTAGATTGGAAAAATTCATTTGGAAAATGCCAACGATCGAGAAGGCATGAAGGAGTATTTAAGGATTGATTCTTCGGTTGTTCGATACGGTGTTTGAGAGAGAATTCCAAAGTCTGAAGCTTATCTAGTCTCTTGCTTTTTTATCGAGCAAAACATTGTATACAAAAGAGAGGAACTCTTAGTGTGACTGTGTGACAGTTTGATTAGACTCTTTATTGTGATAGTCAAGATCACGAGCTGTAACAACTCTTTTGATACTTAGTAAAATCCAACCAATAAGCTGTTAGCGAGGAGAGTGGACGTAGGCTTGGTCTAAGCCGAACCACTATAAACTCTGTATTCACTTTCTCTTATCCCTGAACTCCTTATTTCTATTTAATGGTTGTCTATTTACTTAAAGTTGAATTAGTGTTTATGTTTAAAATCTTGTAAAATCAAACACTTTCATTAAATCCTGTGAAATTTTTATTTATACCTATTCACCCCCCTCTAGGTGTATTCACTAGCCTCTTTCAATTGGTATCAAAGCTTGTGTGCTTATTTATTGAAGTGTTTTACTTCTTAAACTAAAGATCTATGGCTAGTATTTTGGCTCCAAGACTGGTTGAAGGTCAAAACAACACCAGACCTCCCTACTTTGATGGGAATGAATATAACGTATGGAAGAACAAGATGAAAGCATTCCTAAGATTGAAAAATCCCCTGAAATGGGATGTGGTAGAAAAAGGAGTTATTCCTACAAATACATCAACTTTAGAAAGAGGAAAGGAAGTTGCAGATGCTAGCGAGATGACACAAGCAGATATACTCAAGAGACAAGCTATTGATGCTAAAACTATCTATTCTTTATATTGTGTCTTATCTCTTACTGAGTAAAACAAAATTTCATCTTGTGAAACCGTGAAAGAAGTCTAGGACAAGTTGCATGTTACCTATGAAGGAACTGATCGAGTTAAAGAAACAAAGATCAACATTCTTCTTGGACAATATGAAGCTTTCAAAACGAAACCAGGAGAATCCATCACTGATATGTTTAGTCGTTTTACAGAAATTGTAAATAGTCTTGCATATCATGGACAACCAATCTCAGGGCAAATGAAAGTCAACAAGTTGCCGCGAGGATTCTCCAAAGACTGGAATCACATTAAGACTTCCATTAGAGAAACACAAAGGATTGCGCCTCCATCTGTAGACGAATTAGTGGGCACACTTCAATCTTATGAAGTGGAGCAAATCAATGAGGAAGAAGATCCTAAAGGTAAGAAAAAGTCTAATGATGATTCTAATGTTACAGATTCAGAAGATGACCTGGATGATGAAGAACTAGCACTCATGATAAGGAAGTTCAGAAAGTTAAACAGAAAAGGAAGAAAGTACAACTGGAGGAAGCAAAGTACTCAAAGATCTCATAATAAATCAATAGAAGACAATGAGTTTAACAAAGATGTGACTTGCTTCGAATGCAAGAAGAAAGGACACATCAGACCCAACTATCCTCTATTGAAGAAAAAGAATGGAAATTTAGAGAAATTCAAAAAGGCTCTCAAAGTAGACTTGGAGCGACACCGAATGTGAAGAGAGTGATGAAGAATATGCTAATATTTGTTTAATGGCAAAATCAGAATCAGATTCAGACTCTGAAACAGACTCAAACTCAAATTCAGACAAGGAAATTGAGGTTAGTAATCTTAAAATTCCCGTTAAAGTTTCAAAATATACTAATGAACTCTGTCTTAGTCTCAAGATATCTCTTAAAAGAATTTCCAAACTAAAGAAGGAAAATTCCATACTGAGGCAACAGGAAAATTCTTGAAAAGAAAAATTTGAAAATCTAAACAAAAATTTTGTTGTCTTAAAAGAAAGTGCAGATTCTCTTTCAAAGGAAAACATTTTTTTAAAGAATATATTTCAAATATATCAAAGAAGTTTTCAAATGGATTTGAAAAGCTAGATAAAATTCTTTCTATTCAAAGAACTTATTTTAACAAATCAGGTTTGGGAATGACACCGAAACTATTCATTTAATTGATTTTCCAAAAGTTAAAGAAAGAATCAAACAAAGACCTACTAAAACATTTTACAAAAATCATTTTCAAAAAGTTTTTGTAAAACTTGTTGACCGAAGTGCTATTAAATGTTCAAAGTGTAACAGCTCAGAATATTTCGAGAAGGATTGTCCTAAAGTTGAAGACCAATTAAGAGAGATTGGACAAAGATTGTCTTTGGAACTAACTCCCCTAGACCCAAGAAAATATGGATACCAAAGAAAACTTGAAATTTTCTTATAACTACATGTCACTATCAAGAAAAAGATCAAATGGTACTTGGATAGTGGTTGTTTGAGGCATATGACAGGAGATTCAAACTACTTTATAAAGTTTACTCAAATAAATTGTGGAAAAGTCTCTTTTGGTGGAAGCAGCAAGGGAAAAATTATTGGATGTGGAACTGTCAAGATCGGAAGTCTCACAATCAACATGTTTCCTTGGTGGAAGGCTTGAACTATAATCTACTCAGCATAAGTCAACTGTGTGACACTGGATTCAAAATTAACTTTCAAGAAGGCATTTACTCAGGAACTAGTAAAGATTTATCTCAATCTTTCACTGGACGAAGACATGGAAATGTCTATCTACTGGACTTTAAAGCAGAAAGTTCTCAGTGTTTAATTTCTATTTAAGATGAAGAAAATCTTTGGCATAGAAAGCTTGGTCATGTCAATATGAAGCAAATAACCAAAATTTCATCTAAGAAGCTTGTTCGTGGACTGCCCAACTTGAGCTATCAAAAGTCAGAATTATGCACACCATGTGTTTTGGGAAAACATGTAAGAAGCTCTTTTAAACCTATAAATCAAGTTTCTACTAATCGTGTTCTGTAGCTTCTGCATATGGATCTTTTTGGACCAACCAGAACACAAAGTATTGGTGGAAAGAAATACTGTTTAGTAATCATGGATGATTAATCTCGCTTTACATGGGTATTCTTCTTGGCAAGTAAGTCTGAAGCATTTTCTCAATTTTCAAAGTTTGCTAACAAAATTCAAAATGAAAAAGGATATGCTATAATAAGCATACGAACCGATCATGGAGGTGAGTTTGAGAATCAAGACTTTGCAAATTTCTATGATGAATATGGTTTACAGCATGTTTTCTCTTCGCCATATACTCCATAGCAAAATGGAGTTGTGGAAAGAAAGAATAGATCGTTGCAAGAAATGACAAGAAATCTTTTAATTGAAAGTAATATTTCTTCTCGTTTTTGGGCTAAAGCAGTTTTTACAGCTTGTTATATCATTAACTAAGTGTTTTTAAGGCCTATTTTAGAAAAAATTCCTTATGAGGTGTTTAAAGGAAAGAAACCAAATGTTTCATATTTTCATGTGTTTGGTTGCAAATATTTTATTTTGAAAAATACAAATGATCGAATTGGTAAGTTTGAAGAAAAGTTAGATGAAGGTATTTTTCTTGGGTACTCAACATCAAGCAAAGCATACAGAGTATTCAACAACAAGACTCAGTCTGTTGAAGAGTCTATGAATGTCAAGTTTCAAGACTACACAGAATCAAGTGATAGAGACTCAACTCGAAGAAACTGAACCTACTTGAGAGATTATAAAATCTACTTCCCCCATAGAAGTTCAAACTCCTAGAATTCAACAACAGGAAGAACCAAAAGATTCAACTGAAGTAGAGGATGAGTAGACCCAAAAATCTACCAATAATTGGAAGTATAAGTCTAGTCATCCCAAAGAACTCATTATTGGCAACATTGATGAAGGAATTCATACCAGATCCAAAAGACGAGAAGAGTCTAGTGCTTTGGTACTTATTTCTGAAATTGAGCCCAAAAGTATAGAAGAAGCCTTAACTGATGAAAGCTGGATTGAAGTCATGCAAGAAGAACTCGGACAGTTCAACATCAATGCTGTTTGAGAATTAATTCATAAACCAAAAGGTAAATCTATTATTAGAGCTAAATGGGTGTTCAGGAACAAAGTGGACGAGAAATGAAAAATAATAAGAAACAAAGCAAGACTCGTGGCCAAAGGATACACACAAGAAGAAGGAATAGACTATGACAAGACCTATGCACCAGTAGCGAGGTTAGAAGCAATTAGATTACTTCTTGCTTTTGCTTGCTTTAAAAGTTTCAGGTTATTTCAAATGGATATAAAGAGCACATTCCTAAATGGATTTATTCGAGAAGAAGTTTATGTGGAACAACCACCTGGTTTTGAAGACCCAAGAAAGCCAAATTCAGTCTACAGATTAAAAAAAGCTCTATATAGACTGAAGCAAACACCTCGAGCTTGGTATGAAAGGTTAAGTAATTTTCTAATTCAAAATGGATTTGTTAAAGGTAAAGTAGATACTACATTATTCATTAAAAATAAAGATAAAGATTTTCTATTTGTTCAAATTTATGTTGATGACATTATTTTTTGTTCACCTAATGAAAGTTTATGCAAGAAATTCTCTAGATGCATGCAGGATGAATTCGAAATGAGCATGATGGGTGAGCTAAGTTCCTTTTTGGGATTACGAGTAAAACAGTCAACAGAAGGAATCTTCATTCATCAAGAGAAGTATGCGAAAGATCTCATCAAGAAGTTTGGATTGGAAAACTGCAAAAAGACAGAGACACCTATGTCAAGTTCTTTAAAGTTGGATAAAGACGAAAAAGGGAAGACTGTGGATCAAAAACTATACAGAAGCATAATTGGATCACTTCTTTACCTTACTATATCTAGACTTGACATTTTGTTTAGTATTTGTATCTGTGCTAGATTTCAATCAAATCCCAAAGAATCTCATTTTAGTGCAGCAAAACGAATTATCAAATATGTTGCAACTATTCCAAAACTAGGTCTATGGTATCCCAAAGAAGTAGACTTTACTCTCTTTGGATATTCAGATGTAGATCTTGCAGGATGCAAAGTGAATAGAAAAAGTACTTCAGGTTCTTGTCAATTGCTTGGCAATAAGATGGTATCTTGGTTTTCAAGAAAACAGAGTACAGTAGCTCTTTCAACAGCTGAAGCAAAATATGTAGCACTTGGGAGTTGCTGTTCTCAAATCCTTTGGATGAGGCAACAGCTAAGAGACTTTGGAATTAAAGAATCATGCACTGAAATCAAATGCGACAATACAAGCGCCATCAATCTCACAAAGAATCCAATTCTTCACTCAAGAGCGAAGCATATGAAATACGTCATCATTTTATTAGAGATCATGTTCAGAATGGAGAAGTCTTGATTCAATTCATCGACTCAAAGAATCAACCGGTGGACATATTTACAAAGCCACTGGATAAAAGCTTATTTGAGTCTATTCGTGCAAGATTGAACATTCTATCATTTACCGGGTAAAGTCTGAAGGAGTTTAGACTTAGAATTTCCAGATGATGAGACTGTAAGTAAAATCTTTCTATTTAATATGAAGTTACTTTTGGATAAAATTTTGAAAAGATACATTATCCGTTAATTGCTCTTGTCTATTTTATTTTTAGAAGTTATATTATTTAACGATTGCACGTTTTCAAAAAGGAAGTTATTATTTTTGAAAAATGTAGTTATTTTTTAAGGCAATTTATTATTCCCAAAAAGGCAGTTTTTACCTTTCTTTTTATTGCGACGCTTGGTATACCTGCCTTATATATTGTTGAAACTCGTCTTCTTCATTCACGCTCACTTTTTGAAACCCTAGAATACAGTGATCTTACTTGAGTTTCATCCCAAAAGTTTTAACCTTTTCGAAAGAGCAAGTTTGAGATATTCCCCAAGACTTTGACAATGTCTTCCGAAAGAAAGTTTTCGAGAATTGCAAGTCGGGGACCACAGCGTATGCGTGAGGGACCTACACACTTCGATCTTACTAAGGAAGAAGATTCTCCTAAGCAAGAGCAACTGTCAAGACAACATTCTCAACCGCGCCAACCAGCATCACAAAATCCTCCTCCTCAGTAAGAACAAGAAAAAGTTACTGAAGATATTGAACTTGTAAGGACTCGAAAACCCCAATTTATTTATAGATTGTGTTCGAACTTGAAGAGGGGTGGTTCTGCTATGAACTTGATCGATGAGTTCCTAAAGGCACACGGTTACAGAAATGAAACTTACTTCTTGAATACTATGGAAAGAATAGGAGTGGTGCCACATGGTTTGGCAAAATGGTCATTCGAAAATTTTCCTAGTGATCCAAGTGTTGGACAACTAGAGGAGAAAGATGACGATAAAAAGTTGTTTGTTCATTTTCAGCCCAGAATGGGCGTTGCTGCAAAGGTTGGTGGTGAAGGGACGAACTTATTTCGTTCTAAGGACAACAAAAGGTGCTATTTGAATTTGCTGAAAAGAGTGGTTATGAACCCTAGGAGTGTGAATTTCGACTTCCTTGATTCTTTACAGATTAATTTGAGAGAAAAGCTTGGTTTGCTTCAACTTAAACGATTTTGCATCGAGACGATTGACTTGTATCCCGAACTTACTACCTATTTTTATTCAAATCTTTTGTTTATAGATGCAAATAAATTTAGTTTTTCTGTAAGGGATAAAGAATTTGTAGTTGATGTAGACACCCTAGGTGATGTAATTGGTGTGGAAAGAGGGAGATTTCAACCAATTGGTGCATTTTATGCCCATGCTACATTGTCCATAGTGACTGACAGGATGGTCGAAGGAAAAATTTCTTATTCAAGGATGAATGCCCCCAACATCCTCCTTCACAAGGTGGTCATTAACTGCATCAGGCCAAAGTCTACTTCAAAGACTGATTTTTCTCTTTCTGAAGCAAAATTAATGTACGCAATCAACACTGGTTGCAAGTTCTCTCTACCTCACACAATTCTCATGCACATGTATAGAACTGTTGTGAAAGACAAGGGACAACTTCCTTACTCTGCGCTTATCTCTCAACTATTCAAGTATTTCAAGATCAAACTCCCTGCTACTTTTTGTGTTAGAACCATTCCTCCAATGGTTATTGGATTCAAAATGGTTTCTAAAATGAGGCTGAAGGAATTGAGCAAAGAGCTATAGTGCTTTAAGGAAAAGTCACCAGTGAAGGCAAAGCAAGACTCTGCTGCAAAGAAGAAGAAGGGAAAAGAGCCTATGACAGAACTGTGAACGCTAGTATGAGCACCTAGAGGGGGTGAATAGGTGTGAAAACAATTTTTGCAAAGTAGAATATAAATTTTGCTTTTATCTCGAGTCTGTTTTAGCAATAGACTTTGAAAAGAAACTTGAACTCTAATAATCAATAGAGTTACGATCAAAGTAAAAGAGTTTAGGGAAGAGAATAAGAACACAAGGTTTATAGTGGTTCGGCTTAATCCAAGCCTACGTCCACTCTCCCGCACTGACAGCCCACCGGCTGGATTCTACCATGAATCAAAAGAGTCGTTACGGTATCACTTCCTTGATTCCACAATGTAGAAACTCTACTACACTTCCTCAAGGCTTCACAAAAGTATAAACTCTCTTTTGAGTATAAGTTTACGCTCAACAATTGAATCGACAAGGAACAAGAAGCTTCAGACTTTGGAATTTATCTATCTTGCACACACTCAAATAACCAGAGCATCTTCCTTATATACTCCTCCATGCCTTCATAACCGTTGGCACCTTCCAAAAGAGTTTTTCCAATCTACCCGTTGGATATATTCAATTAGGGAGATCTCAAGTTACTTAAGGAATGTGAAGATAGCCCACCAATCCTGCTTGCCCATACAATCAGGATCTAGGTTTTCATAAGTAAAACCTTCCAAGTATACTTCGCCAATCAACGGATCCGAATTATTCGAATTAAATTCAAAACGAATAAATGATCTTGAGATGCTATCTCCAACCGTGAGATCTTCTTCAATTGCTCGAATCAAATCCTTAAAGAAATACTCGAATCTGGATAAATCTTCTTTGTAGGTCTAGAAACTGTCAATGAAGACAGACTTTACATCTTGAGTCTGACGGTCTGGCAATCTTCAGAGTTTGTCGAAAGAGTCTACAAGTCTTCAGACTTTGTCGAGTGAGTCTGCAAGTCTTCAGACTAGACTGATGAAAATGTTTTGTCGACATCAAAACAAATAAGGAAGTTTTCTCCAACAAGAACCTTTGAAGAAAAGAAGATCTCTCATCTTGGTTGATGAAAAAGAAGATGATGATGATCTCACTATTTTAGCTCTTGCCTTGTGGAATCTACAGAGTTATGTAAGCCCCACCGAGAAAGAACAGAGAGAAGAGAAGGAGAAAGAGAAGGAGAAAGATAAGAAGAAAGAAAAGAGGAAGAAGAAGAGGGAAGAGAAAGGGAGAAACAAGAAGGGAGAAGAAACGAAGAAAGAAGGAGTCGCGATGACTCTTTTGAACCAATACAGGCTGCATCCGATGATTCGGAGAAGACAAGGAGTGAGAAGATTGGAGAACAACATCACTACAGTGCCGAAGCAGAGCCTGAAGAAGAACATATCTCTCCACTTAAAGGTATGAAGACAGGGGGAGATGTTGTAAGTCAAGGTACTTCTTCACCCATATTTACTAGTCATGTTAGTAGATCTCCATAAGACCCAGAAGAGGTCTATGCCGCTCATTTCCCTAAAGCAGATTTTGAGGCATACTCTCCTAGTCATGATAGAACAACTGATGTTCCCCCTCACTTTCAAACTCCTACATCTACTTCGGCTGGTTCTAGCTCTACTATAGATCACTCTGCAAATTTCCAGCGAGTGATGGAACTTCTTTTAGAATTAAAGGGACAGCAATATGCTTTTGAGTTTGAAATGAAGCACATGATGACTGTCTTAAAAGTATCTACCGACTCTCTTCAAGAACAAATTCAAGCCCTTAAGTAAGAACATGCAAAGGGTATGGATATTCAACAGCTCAAGGAGTCTTTGCAGAAGCTTGAAGACACTGTCAAGTCCATGGGGGATTTCCAGCTCATTCGTATTCCGAAGCAACTCTAATTCAAACCAACTTTTTTAATCGTTTTTTGTCTCCACTTTTTGCTGTTGACAAAAAGGGGGAGAAGCTGAATGTAGATTTGTTTGTTATTTGAATTCTCTTGACTTGGACTTTATTTTCTGTGGACTTTTTTATTATGGTTTGGTTTGAGATTGGTTTTGGATCATTTATTTTGGATATTGTTAGTTTTTTTTTTTTTTTTATGCTTGCAAGTGTAGTGGTTTAGTTTGCGATATTACTTATAATTGGTTTGACTAACTTGTGTTCTGTGGGTGCAGAATCAAGGTTTTCAAAGTGCTAACTATATTTATAAGATATTTGATATTGCATAAGTACTGTTTTGCGAGTCAAAAAGGTTTCAAAATCTGCAGGAAAGTTTTGTCACCATAAAAAATGGGGAAATTGTTAGAAAAAACTCTTTTATTGTTTTGAAGTTGACAAAACCTTTCCAAAGTCTATGTCTGAAGATCTGAAGACTTTATTGTCAAAGTCTGAAGACCGACAGATCACCAGATTTTATCTCAAAGTCTATCCTCACTGGCAGCTCCAGACTGAAGTATGAAGATTTATTCTAACGCAGGATTATTATCCAGATGCAAGATTATCTTCAAAGATTCGTTTCGTATGATTATTGGAAGATCTTATTGCTGGAATTCACACATACTTGATTGATTATTCTGATTGGATATTACTCCGATATGAAGATCCTTAAAAGGCAAGCTAAACTTGGAAGATTCTACTTATGGAAACTCAAGATCCTGATTTGTATGGGCGAGTAGGATTGACAGGCTTTTAACACAAATTATCTAACGACTCGAGATCACCTTGATTGATTCTGTCCAACGGATAGATTTGAAGAATTCCTTTGGAAAGTGCCAACGGTCGAGAAGGCATGAATGAGTATTTAAGGATTGATTCTTCGGTTGTTCGATACGGTGTTTGAGAGAGAATTCCAAAGTCTGAAACTTATCTAGTCTCTTGCTTTTTCATCGAGCAAAATATTGTATACAAAAGAGAGGAACTCTTAGTGTGACTGTGTGAGAGTTTGATTAGACTCTTCACTGTGATAGTCAAGATCACGAGCTGTAACAACTCTTTTGATACTTAGTAAAATCCAACCAATAGGCTGTCGGCGAGGAGAGTGAACGTAGGCTTGGTCTAAGCCAAACCACTATAAACTCTGTGTTCACTTTCTCTTATCCCTGAACTCCTTATTTCTATTTACTGGTTGTCTATCTACTTAAAATTGAATTAGTGTTTATGTTTAACATCTTCCAAAATCAAACACTTTCATTAAGTCCTGTGAAATTTTTATTTACACCTATTCACCCCCCTCTAGGTGTATTCACTAGCCTCTTTCAAAGTGTAAGTGGGTTTATAGAATTAAGCGCAAAGTGGACGATAGTCTTTAGTACTATAAAATTCGCTTGGTCGCTAGGGGTTTTCATCAACAACAAGGCTTGAATTATACGGAAACCTTCAACCTAGTTGTGAAAATTATCACTGTTCACTCCATATTATCTCTTGTTGTCTCTCAAAGGTGGCAAGTGCGACAATTAGATATACATAATGCTTTCCTACATGGGGTTCTTTATGAAGAAGTGTACATTGAGCAACCCCCTAGGTTTGAGAACCCAACTCGTCATGACTATGTTTGCAAGTTGCATCGTTCTCTATATGATCTTAAGCAAGCTCCAAGAGCTTGTTCAACAACTTTTACAGTTTTTGCTTCATTTGGGATTTTTGGCGTCACAAATATCTCTCATTGTTTATTTGTCAAAGAGGCACTAATGTCATTTATTTTTTTTATTTACGTTGATGACATTTTAGTTACAGGTAATGTATCTTCTACTATCAGTGCAATCTTACAAAAATTATATGCAGAGTTCTCAATTAAGGATCTTGGCTCGGTCCATTCCTTCCTTGGGATAGAGGCCATCTCTCACTCCAATAGGCTACTTCTCTCTCAAGGATGTTATATTGATGATCTTCTTCGCCGAGCTAGGATGTTTGAGTGCAAGCCTGTCCAAACTTCTATGGCAGCGACTACAAAACTATCTAAGAAAGGGGGTGCTCTAATGTCTAATCCTACTTTGTATCAATCTACAGTTGGTGCCCTACGATATATGACATTAACATGACCGGATCTTTCATTTGCTATTAGTAAAGTTTGTCAATTCATGCATGCATCGATTGAAGACCATTGGCAAATGGTGAAGCGCATCTTATGCTATCTCAAACATACAAGGTCATTTGGTTTGCTTCTTTCTTTATCCAATGATGCTCGTTTGCAAGCCTTTTCCAATGCAGATTGGGCTAGTAGCTCTAATGACAGGAAGTCAACTAGAGGGTATGCTATTTTTCTTGGTCCTAACTTGATCTCTTGGAGTTCCAGGAAACAACGAATTGTAGCGTGCTCCTCCACAAAGTCTGAGTATAATTTATGTTGCAGCTGAATTCATTTGGCTCGAGTCACTCTTTCAAGAGGTTGGATTCCCTTTTCATGGTCCTCCCATCCTTTGATGCGATAATATTGGTGCTGCTTATCTGTCTACAAATCCTGTTTTTCATGCTCATAATAAACATATTGAAATTGGCTTCCACTTTGTTTGTAATCGTGTCGCCCAATGACAGCTCAGTGTGTAGTTTATCTCCATAGTTGACCAACTCACTGATGCTCTCACCAAAGCTCTTCCTAAAGCACGTTTTGCATTTTTACAAGACAAGTTGAAGATTTGCTGTCCCGACTCTTCCACTTGAAGAGGTGTATCAACTAAATATAAGGCTATCGGATTTGGTCTTATCTTTAGAAGTTGGAGATTTAGAATCTTATCTTTAGAAGAAAGTTTTCTATTTTATTTATTTGTTTTCTTGCTAACACAAAAATTTCTGTCTCACTTGATCTACTTCTCCCTGTGTTCTCATTACATAGCCCCGGCTCAAGACAAGTTTAGCTAAAGAACTAAATCTACAACAAATTCAGGCAAAAATCTTAGGCATCACCTTTTTATACTCTTCATATAGTAAGAATGGGGTCAAATGGGCGAAAAAGAAAAGAGAAATCCGTGGTAAAACCAATCGACACTGTGGCAGACTCCGAAAATTTCAGACATCACCAACTTCCGGGCTTGGAGATGTTCCGGTGACCCAATTCCAGATTCCGCTTGCCGTTAGCGCAGCTTGTTCAGTAGAAGCCTTTTGTCGCTGGAGAAATTCAAGCTCCTTTTGCAACGTCTCCATCATTTGTGGCTTCTACCTTAGTTCTGCCACTTCAACGGGCTCTACATAAGTGAAAAACGGAGTAGCCTTATATATTTCGGCTGCTAGTCAAAAGCCTATTTCACATGCAGCAGTCCCCGACTGTGATCAGCTCAACTTCCTGTGTCAGTGTCATTATGGAGTTTAGCTACAAGGTGATAAGAAGATCTCCCCGAAGGCCAAAACCAAATTCTATTCGACGCCCTGTCCTGCAATGACTGTTCTGCATTCACGGTCGATACATACTTGTAGTGGAGCAAAGTAATTAACACAAGTTGGGGATTTCTTGGGAACCATTGCAATGAACAAGGCAAGGTGCAACTGCATTTAGAGATTATAAAAAATGTACAGTAGAGGAATCAAATCAGTTCTCAGAACTTTGCTATCACTTCTAGAGCCAAGAAGAACTAATCCGAGTGTAGAACAAGGGAAGTGGAGTTTCTAAGAACGACTTTTCTATTTCTTTTGTTTTTTTTCTTCCTTTCCATGTTTTCATGAGAAAATGACTTAGCACATTGTGTCTTCCCAGTTGAAACTAGACGAAAAATGAAGTTATTTGAAGGATGATTTCTGACCATGGGTAGCAAATGGATTAAATGGACAGGAAGGAAATATTTTGAACCCAGAGTGAGGTAGGCAAAAGTTACCCATTGGACCAAAACATCCCCCTTTTTTTTTTTCAGAAAATTACCCCAAACACCCAGAAAATTGTAATAAACAATGCCCTTTGGCAATAATGTGTGACAGCGACTCTTTTCTAAAACTATGTTTGTGTTTAGCAGCACAATGCACAAGGCATCAACTAGTCGCGTGAAAGCGAATAGTAAACGTCTCCAAGATGACCCAAAGACTTTGGCTAATTCCAAGAAGGTGTATGCAAAACTTGCCGAGCACGATCATAGAGAGCCCTCTACTTTTTCTGTCCACGACTATCCCACCGGAGCGCATTTTACATTTAGTAGTTTATGGACTAGATTAGAATTGTTCTCAATAAATTCATAAGAAGTGATCTCATTTTTCTCACCGGATCTAGGTAGAGCCCAAAGGTCTTGAGCGATTGATCCAGCAAAACAAAGAGGGAACTCACCAAATCTCTACGCTTTATGATTAAATCACCAACTAGACAAAATAAAGAAAAGAAGATGATCGAAGTGGTTTTCATAATTTCATTTTCATTAACATGCTGACTTTATTTGATTTTGAAGTCAAGGAAAAGAATAAGGAAAGGAGCAGTTCACATGGTTGCAGAGAGATGGTGGTTGGTTTGTGTGCTGTTCTTTTTTCGAAGTGTTTAATTCAGACAAAAAGGCCAAGAGAAAGTAACAAATTGGCAGTGAAACCAAATTGTATACGAATTCAGATGTACGCTTAAGCAATGTGAGATATTCCCGAAAATACTTTGACACTGTAGATGCCTGAGCAATTGTATTTCTCAAGTGATCTACTCAGTTGCTGATGAGGCAATGACAATCTATACTTCTCTCTGTGATTACATTACATAGCCCTGAGCCAAGACAAGGTTTAGCCAAAGAACCAAATCTACAACAAATTCATGCAAAAATCTTAGGCATCACCTTGTTATTCTCTCCAATGGGCGATAAAGAAAAGAAAACCCGTGATAAAACCCATCGATATCGTGCTGTACTCCAAAAATTTCAGACATCATCAACTTCTGGGCTTGGAGATGTTCCAGTGATCCAATTCCAGATTCTGCTGGAGGTTCTGCCTCTGTTTTGCCGTGAGCGCGGCTTGTTCAGAAGCAGCCTTTTGTCGCTGCAGGAGTTCGAAAGCCTATTTCCCAAGCAGCAGTCCATAACTGTGATCGGCTCAACTTCCTGTGTCAGTGTCAATATGGAGTTTAGCCTACGAGGTAATAATAAGATCTCCCAAATTAAAGGCCGAAACCAAATTCTATTCGATGCCCCGTCCTGCAATGACTGTTCTGCATTCGTGGTCAATATATACTTGTGAATAGTTGGGATCCACAAGGCGTTTTCTGTGCTCTTTCAATCTATTGGTGTTGCCATTTTTGTCTCTATACGGTGATGGTAATGGTGATGGTGCGGGGGACGCCAAACCTAGGCACACACCACCTTTGGTAAAGCCGTAGTTACTGGAGAGGGATCGCAGTATGTGTTTATCACTAATAATGATGCGAGATTTGGTAATTGGCCGTTGGTTGTACTTTGACGTGATGACAGATCCATCTTTATGAAATGAGTAAGTCTACAGTCTCCGTAGACTGTACCAAGTTAATTCACTTTTTAGATTTATTTGCTTTGCGAGATTTGTATTTTTATCTTGAACTTACATATCTCTCCTTTTTATGTGAAATGAAAATTTTCCTTCCAAGAAAACCCTGACTGCTCTGCGGCAAGTCACTGATTGAAGCACCCGCATGTGCTGTTAAGTATGTTAAGCATTATAGCCCTTCTATTTTCAAGGCAGAGGGGATTCTTAAACATTAAACCTGAGGACTTTTGTAAATGTTCAAGTTGGTAAACAGAGCCTGCAATATTCTGCCGTGCTCGAGACTTTGAGTCCATTTAAGTGAAGAGTTTCCTCGTCATGCTCATACAAGACATTCCACTAATAATAGCTTTCTGAAACCTGATGAAACTTTGTGAGTTGAAGCTGTACATATCCTTTGATGGTTGCGTGTATATCAGCGGTAATGCTTCACTCATATGACTCAACGACGGAACCCAATACATGTTCACAAAATGGATCACGCGGGGGTAAGAGGAAGGCAGCAAGCGTTGGACGTAAGTAATAACCGATCAAAGGAACTGGATAAGGCATGCAATGTAGAACAATTCTCCTATGAGGAATGGGATCAACCAGGGCTTTTGCATGGGTGGGGAAGAAGCTCAACCAATGTAAATGATGTGAAAGGTGCATATATGGTTTGATCGTTGAGGTGGCTTCCGAATCATCAGCGAATTGGAAACCATCTTAATGCAACTTTTGGTCATTTGAATCTGCTTATGCAACAGTTCTTAAGTATCTCGCGTGATGAGGACGTATGTCGTTAATTAGGAAGAAGTTTATGTCCCCACGCGTTAGGGCTCCAATTCACCTAATTCGAGTATTAATAGGATGTGTACTTTTTGGATACTACAGTTACAGATTGAATAGGAGTAGTCGAATGAAATGCAAGGAGAGAAGTTTCGAGTGATTAGCATCTTATTTGGTCTGGTTCTTATGCTCACAGAAAGATCCTGCTTTCTGGTTTTTGTTATTGGAAATGCACAAACCCTCTTCTCAACTTTTGTGTTTTATCCATCGCGTCCTTCAGTTTTAGAAACATTGCATCTTAGACAGGATTCAATCACTGAAAATACCAAATAACCCACAAATCGCAACATCCTCTCACTTGCCAACTCTATTCTTCCAGACCGCCGCCCTTGACCTTCGACCGCAGTCCTTGTCCTCAGTGGCGCGTGGATGGCCCTCCGAGCCTGCTCCTTGCTACCGCACACTCTCCACTGATCTGCTCTCACTCGTGACCCCTCACCACCCTCTCCCCCGTCTAAGGCCACTCTCTGTGGCCACGTGCGAGCATCAACGGCCTCGGCAAGGTTACCAAGGTCATGGATGACCAGAGACCGAGGTCGCTAAAGCAATGATGCTTGGTCTAGATGACTTTTGGAATTTTTCATTTTAATGCTGTATAGTTTTACCTCTCGATGTCCGCCCCCCGACCTACATTCCTCTTTGGGTGGTAAACGTGAATAGAAAGATCGGCTACATTCACATCCCTAACTCGATTTAAACTTGACTATGATTAATTCTAAATCGCCTGCCCCAAATCCCATTCTCGCCTTATATAATTTTCATGAACCGCATTAGTTTAGTGATATGAACTTTACGATCCGATTCAATGTCGTACATATGAAACAAACAATGGAAACAAAGGAGCCAAAATGAAAGTTGGATGGCTGGTCCCTGAAACTGATCCATGACATTTACACATAAAGAAAAAGCATCTCGTAGCTCAAGACAACAATATGACGGAAAAGGCAGAGGAAGCAAGACGAAAAACAGGAAAACTCGTATCAAAGCCATCATCGAACCCAGCATCGTATCAGGCATTGTTAACTGACTCCAACACAGCTGATATTGCGTTTCCGAGGAGCCGACCTGCCAACCCCAGCATGAAGTTTCTGGTGCCGCTCGTCTGGTGTGCCGACGGTGGGGCTGCGTACGCATATCTTGCCAGGGGATACCCGTGTCCTTGTGGTAAATTTCCAGCCAGTGGAAATCCCAGCGACAATGGCAGGCACACAGCAGCTGAGTTTGAGGCAGGCGGCGCTGCTGCAGCTGGATAGCCCATGACTGGCTGCTCCATTTCTTTGGTTGGTTCTTAAACTAGGAAGGAAATAGAGTATTGAGTATTGATAAGAGGAGAAAAGGTTATTCAGAATGCGAAGAAATGGACATGGTTTATATAAGAATTTGGGATCAAGTTGCGCATGTGTGTCGGGGCCCCCTCGAAGAAAATACAACCCTTGTTGTGTATGTGCACCATTGACTAGCTCATCTTAGCAACAAAGAAGACGCAACTCAGGCTTTATTGACCCGTAATCGGGGGTGTGTTGTCAATCATTAGTGTAAGTTAAGATTTTACTCCACCGCTATCTAGAGCCCAAGAGCTCCGTTAAGAACCGCCTTGGTAACCATGATGGACTGATAGGATTGCATTCATTATTTTAATGTAACTCAGCCCGCACATCCCAGTCCTTAATTGAGGAGAATATATTTTTCTTCCTTATATTACTAGGAATACCTCATATTTTACATCCTAAAGTTCATATTAAACCTTTTAAAGACATGCTTAGGTCCTAGATTTAATCTTATAGGAAGCTCCTCGATCACTATATTTCTCAAACCATGGGAGCTGTCTTTACCCCTATTATTTTTATCTCCTCAGAGTATTGGGACCCACCCTCGGTTAATTTACCCCACCATAGGGTAAACCCGGCCATTGAACTAGGAAGCATTTTTAGGACTTACTTAGGTCCTAGTCTAATTGGGAGGTCCCTAGCCATTCTATTTTTTCAAGGCATGGGAGCGCCTCTATCCCATATTGTTTTATTGTCCCTAGAGTATTAGGACCCCGGTTCTCAACTGATTTACCCCACCATAGGTTCCTTCATTGAACTGAGGAGTTTTTTAAGAACTTACTTAGATTCAAATCTTATGGAGAGGTCCTAGCCACTATATTTACTTGAGAACTACCTCTACCGCCAACTATATTTATTTCTTTGAAGTCCTCAACTAATTTACCCCATCATAGGGTAAATTGCTCTACTGAACTGAAAAGTCTTTTAAGGACATGCTTAGGTCCGACTAGTTCATTTTAACAACAACAAAAAACTTGAGCTTTATTTACTTTTTTAACTAATGATGAATGAACTTTCCCAATGGTCATGGGGAATGATGTATGACCCAACTGTGGGGCATTCATAGTTTTGCCCTAAAGAAGGGTTACACGCCGCCTCTATGATCAACAGCGACCGGCACCTTCCCAAACTCTGTGGGGCATTCACACTTTGGCCCTAAAGAAGGGTTACACATCGCCTCTATGATCAACAGCGGACGGTACCAAATCCTTTTGACTCTCTCTCTCTCTCTTTCCGTATTGTAATATTCATGGGAAATGAAGAATGAGGAGAATATATATATATATATATATATATATATATATGTGTACGCTAATGTTTGGAAAAGTCAACATTTATAAATAGTTATATATATATATATATATATATATATATAATGTGCCAAGAATGTCCATGTTGAAAAGGATTTGGTGTCATTCGCTGTTGATCATAGAGACACGAAGAACAGCCCCCTCTATCGTGTTTTTGCTCTGGAATTTTTGTGTCCCGTGAGGATTGCATCTGTCGCTGGAGCTTGTTCAATGTAATTATAGGATGGATTGCTGATGTTTTCTTTTTTTCTTTTCCATTCAATTTGAGATGTACTTTTTGGTTTTCTTATACTACATTTGTCAGTCAGGACAAATTCAGAATAAAATAAAATTTATAACATTCTCTATGTTTGGTGCTTGCTTAAAACAGGATAAAGTCGAATAAGAGAAGGATATAGCTTGGATAAAATTATTTCATGAAGGAAGTGAGATAAATGTGGATAGAATTCTAATATCCACATTTTTTCTCGAATAACAAGTTTCTTAAATTAATAAAATTAAAAATATTTCAACATAAATAATATTTGAGTTCTAGTATAATAATTCAAAATAGCAAAATAATAATATATTTTCTTTAATTTAATATTATTTTATTTATATATTCGAATTTAATTTTATGTTATAACATAAATTTAGTATATAAATATTATATATATATATATATATATATTACTTATTTTAGGTATTTTAGCATTTTAGGTATATTTGTACAGTTTCCTATTTAATAAAATTTTATTAGGGAATGATGGAAGTGGAAAAAAGAAATAAAAAGGAAAATATTTATTAAAAAAAAAAAGAGAGAGGAAAAATAAGGCAAATAAAAATAAAGTAAGTAAAAATGTCACAAAAGATTTTTACCATAACCATTTGTGAACTTTTTTCGTTCGCTTACACTTATATACTATTTATACCAAATAATGTACATAATATAATGTGAATATATCTGATTTTATTACTACAGTCCACCAAATGGTGAACAAGATATAACAATATCCCCTAGATTTCATATCCTATTATATATCTAGTCATATCCTAATTAAAAATCTAGACAACCAAATGTAGGGTAGAAACTTAGACTCTATTGAAAAGGGGAAAAAAACATATTCTGCTTGGGCTCAGCAAGTTGCCATTAGCTGTGTCAGCCAATTCGTGTAGATAATCGTGTGATGGGTCTTGACAATGCATGAAAATGCAAAAGACCTAAATACGGGGTTCCGAGTGTGAACAACTTAAAGGTATCTA
Source organism: Eucalyptus tenuipes (assembly GCA_014182365.1). Classification (NCBI taxonomy): domain Eukaryota; kingdom Viridiplantae; phylum Streptophyta; class Magnoliopsida; order Myrtales; family Myrtaceae; genus Eucalyptus; species Eucalyptus tenuipes. The sequence goes on from CM024538.1 coordinate 17,224,741, forward strand.
AGATGAAAAGGGCCTCAAGAAGGCAAAACCATATGGCAAAAATCAAAGGAAACAGAGATAATGGTTGAAATCCTTTGTTGTCATAACTGTCGAAATAAAAACTCCAAATTAACAATATCCCTATAGCCCTCCATTTTTTTTTACCATGAATTTACAAATTATTGGGTCATGTTCTCGAGTCATATGAGCAGAGCATTACCGCTAATATACACGCAACCGCAAAATGACACGTACAGCTTCACCTCATAAAGTTTCATCAGGTTTCAGAAAGTTATATTGTCTTTTAAAATACAAATCGTATTATAAAGAATGTCTTGTATGGATAGCATAACGAGGAAACTCTTCACTTAAATGGACTCAAAAGTCTGGAAATGAACATTGCAGGCTTTGTTTACCAACTTGAACATCTACAAGAGTCGTCAATTAGTGTTTTTTTTTTTTTGTCAAACCTCATGTGGTTGAAGGTGTGTTTGTTTTGAGTGAAAGTGAAATTTGAAAATTAGTTTTTCTTTTCACCCATAAGCCGAAAATGATGGTCCACAAAAATATTCATTCATAAATTTAGTAAAGTAAATTCCTAAATCTAACAACGTGAAAACACTTTCCAAAATTGCTTTTCTCGATTTTTTTTAATTATTTTCTTCTTCTTTTTCTATCTTTTTCTTTTTCCTTCTCCCTTCGCCAGTGCCAGGCCTCGGCAACAGCTGACTATCGGCCGCAGGCGCTAGCCAACAAGGCTTGACCTTATATAATTTTCACAAACTATGTTATTTTAGTGATATGAACTTTATGATCCAATTCATTGCCATACCTTTGAATTAGATAAGGCAGAGAAAAGAGCCAAAATGAAAGTCAGATCCCTATTTTAGTCCCTGAAACAGATCCATTTCATTTTCATTTAAAGAATATTGGGGAGAATCAGGCAACAATTCCTCAAAAACTAACCCAATCTAGGTTCAAAATTTTCCCCAAAACTAAACTGATCAAAAGTGACTTAACCCAAGCAACAATCAGCAGTATATTCTAGTAATACAACCTCAAAATAAGAAAATATAATGCTGAAATGTTAAAGCGATAAGGCAGCAACAGCATCGGAATTTTTATGTGAAAAACCCAATGACCGTTCAAAAAACCTATCTAATCACCAAAAATAGTAGGATATATAAAAGTTTATCTCTAGTCACACATTAGAAGGCCAACATCAATAATATAACAATATTTTATCACCAAGATGGATTGATACAAATGGAACATAAAACCCTAATCAAGATTGGAGAAAATGAGAGACAATTTGAAGAAGGTTTTCAATGAAAGAAATCGATCAGTTCCCGATCTCACGATCAACATATTTAAATTTAAGATAATCCCAACAACGTTTGACTGTAGAATCTTCGCCGGAAGCCGTTGCCCTCTTTTTATCTTCTCGCGCGTTCCTCTCGGTGAACGCTCTCCCTCCTCTCTCTTCTTCTCCAGGAACAGCCCCTTCTTTTTCACTTCTTTTTTAAATTTATGTTAGCTGGGCCCCACAGAGAAGAGGACCCAACCAACAAAGAAAAATGACGTCTCATAGCTGACGACATCAGTATAACGTAAAAGGCAGAGCAAGGAAGACGGAGATCGAGAAAACTCGTTTACAGATCAAAACCGTCATCGAACCCGGCATCGTATCAAGTACCATTAAATAACGCACCCAATATCACTTGTCCGATGATCTGGCCCCCCAACCCTATCAAAAAGCTGTTGCCGCCGCTCGGCTTGTGTTCTGGCCGCTGGGCTGTGTTCCAGTATCCTGGCGGCGGATAACCAGCAGGTGGATATCCCGCCGGCGGTGGGGCTGCGTTCCAGTATCCTGCCAGGGGATGCCCGTATCCCATCAGCTGTGAATATCCTGCCGGTGGTGGATAACCAGCAGGCGGATAAACCGGCGGCGGCAGGCGTGCGGCAGCTGAGTTTGAGGCATGCGGCGCCGCTGCGGGTGGATAACCGCCGACTGGATGGTCCATTCTTCGGTTGGCTGTTAAACTGGAGTGTGCAGTGAGAGGGGGAGCGCGTGATTGTCAAAACTGTGCGCTGCGTGTTTGACTGTGGAATGAGGGAGGGATCGAGAATGGAGTTTATGTAGTATGTGTATGGAGTCTCGAGTGGGGTGGGAGGACTCCGAATCATATACTTGGTCGCGACTCGCGGGTCTTTGAGGGGGTTTTGCGAGTGCCTTGAATTCTGCATGTTTCGACTAAGTCAAAGCACACCCCCAAGCAATTGACTGACTAAGTGCATACCCTTTCGATTCGAAAGGGTGCTAAAAGATCGAAACACGCAGGATTCAAACCAAGTTGCAGCATGCCGTGTTCTTCTTCTCGGTTTCCGTGTCGGGCACCAAAAGTCTTGGTCGTTTCCTGATCGTTTTCTTCGGCTCTTTACTACGGTCGCCTGGGAAAAGATCAATCAGGAAACGAATTTTCGACCGCATAGGAAATCATCACGAAATAAAAGTCTCCAAAAAGGAATTTACAAATCACAAGATTTAATCAGCTCCAACACATATTCTTGTTCAATGTGATTTCACGAAGCAAAACTTCATCACACATCATTGACATCTAAATTTTAGCTCACTCTTTAGGGATCATTGCATGGAAAATTAGGGCTTAATACATAACCCCTAAGCAAAATGTAATATATTAAATTGCACAACATATAATTTCTTAGAAATATTCCTCATGTAATTTAGTAATTACATTCGCATCGGACCCGCAGTGACAAATGGACTTGATTTGCAGACCCACACTTGAGATGATACTCTGCCAGGTGTTGTGTTGGGTTTAGCCCATAAAGTTAATAGGCATAGAGTTTAATTAGAATAAATCATAAATGGGTCAAAGACTGTCAGTATCAAGCCCACAAAGGGGCAATTTTCAGCCATGGGCCAAAATCGGTCCAAATTGAGGTTAATTTTGCCCGTCGAAGATTAATTAGAGAAAGGCCTTGAAATTAGAGTCTAATTGAGTTAAAAGGCCGGAGCCTGTGAAATTAAACTATGTTAACACTATCTATTCAAAGTTATGCCTCATAATTAGAGGTCCGCAATCACAAATTCAAAGTATATTGAGCGAAACACGAGCGAAAGAGGGAAAGAGGAAGAGATCTCGATCGCGAGACCTCCCCCGGTAGATGCGAGACCAGCCCGATGGTCATGATGTCGAGGCCTCCCCTGCCGGCCCCCAACGTTGCTGGTCACTCTCGCGGCAACGATCAACATCGCTAATTCTGCTGCCCCCTGCCGGTCAACTCTGCCGGCTCGCAAGCCGTGCGACGAGGCGCCCAACGAGTCGCTGCACCCTGCGGATCCCGTAGAGGTCCTTGCCTCGACAAGCCATTGCTCCTTGCACCGCCCCGCACCGATGCTGCAACCCCACCGCTGCAAAGAACTATTGTTGTTGCCTTCTCGAGCTAGTCCCGACCGAGACATTGCCTTGCTCTGCGACAACGAAGTTGTTGGTTACTGCCTAGAGCCTAGAGGCCCCTGTTGTTGCTGCTTCGCCTTGCTGCTCGTCGTCCGTGACAAGCAGCTCCACCATGGTTGAGACGCAATCTGTGAACGACACGAAGCCAAGCATCACAACTCATGACGCCGACGTTGCCGCCACAACCTTCACTGGCCGACCAGCGGATTCCACTGTTGCTGCGCTTGCACTACCAAGAAGTCATGGCCAGTCGCTGTCACATCTTACCACCACCTTCTTGTTTTGTAGATTAATCCGCGGATGACCTTCGTCAAGCACCGAGCCATGGTCGGGCACCACCAAGCGATTAACCTTTGGCAAATCCACCACGAGCACCACCGGTCACCGTCGTTAACCACTGCCACTAATCACCCACAGTGATTCTTGTGATCCACAGTCCGCCTGAATTTGGAAATGTCATCCGCGCGATATTGTGAACTTGGTAAGAATCTTGATCAATGTACTTTTCATAAATATTGTTACCTAATTGGTAAAATTGCAGTCTTGTAAGAATAATTAGTCAATATAACCAAAAAAAAAAAAAATTTGAACCCCCATCACAACGGTAGTCCAATTTCATACTTGAAATATGATTCACGATCGTGTGGAAAATCAGTCAATCCTATTCTTGTGCCGTCAGATATGATTGTCGATTAATTTCCAAATTTCAATGGATATGGATGGAAGTTTGGGTAGTGGATGCTATCTTTTATGTGATTCTATTTTATTTATATTCTAATCTATAAAAAATACAAAAAGATGTAGATAAAATATGAGTAGAGTAGATTTCAATAGACAACATCGCATATTAGATTTGACTGCATGTTAGATAGTTAAGTACTGCATATTGAGGTGGATTCTAGAAGATTAGGATAATTTTGATTTCAATTTAGCGTAAATTATTTGTTTAACTTAGATATTATCCTAATCTTGGTGGTTTACTTAGGGTAATTTTTAATTTCGAATTTAATGAAAAATACTGAAAACATTATCTTGGAATAAATTACACTCTTTTTAAATGATATATTACATGTTAAAATAAGCATATTTTTTTATTCCAAAATTTAAATGAAAAATATAAAAATATATATCATTGCATGTCATATAGAATTTGTTTCATAAAATGCATGTCATTTAGTAATTGCATGCTTAGTTCATTTAATTAAATTGCACGTCATGTAGAGTTAATTTGATTAAATTGCATGTCACACAGAGTAATTTAAGTTACCAATTTACTCTATTAATTATTGGTTTTACAGTGGATCAACAACATATCAATGGAAGGCTAATTTTAAGCAATTTCCATGAATATTTGATAAATTCTTAAGGTGATTGTTTGCTTGTCAAGACTGGAAGATGAATTTTGGGACATGAACTGCAAAGTTGAAGAATCAAGATTTCAAGTCCCTATGTCTTTATTGTTTAAATAATTACTATGTGTTTCTAGTTCCTAAGTCTTTAATTGCTTTCTAGTTCTTGTGTACTTAAATGTTTAGGGAATTCCCATGTCTCTTTAATGTTTGTCTCTTTCATATATCTTAGTCCCTCTATAAATTAAGTGGAGTTCTTAGTTGTAAGATAGAGTTTCATAAATGAAAATACATGAGATTTTCCTCTATGTAAATGAATATCTCTGGAGAGTGGATAACTCATATTCTATTTTCTTTATCCTTAGAGAGTGATTATTCCTTGGTGGTGAGTCAAGAAGCGCTTTATCCTCCGCTAGTGGTTTCCTTTTAAGCCTTATTGGTGAGTTTCTCTTATCTCAAAGTCTTGTATCATTGGCTAGTGGTTTGTCCTTTAAGTTTTGGTGATGGACTTCGTCAATTCCAATCTTCATCATTGGTTGGTGGTGCATCCTTTAGGTCTCGATAGTGGTCATATTCTATCTTGTATTCGCATTTTACTCATCAACAAACAATCCCACACACCCTCCATACTGATTACACCAAAAAATCCCCATTTCCTGGAACCACTTACCCATGCACGCATCAAGTTGGTATGAGAGATTCAGGTTAAACTCATTTTAAATTATTCCTTCTATTACCTATCTTTCATTTCATCTCATTCTTATTTTAAAAAATTTGAAAGATCTGGTTCCAAGAGGCTTGACCTTGGAACAAGTACATAACAAAGGTGAGACTTTGCTATACAAAACATCTAGCAACAAATGGAGTGAGTCCTCAATCTTTTAAAGAATCTAACGAGACAAGGACAACCAACAAGATGTCCAAATGATCGACATCCATGTGACAATTCAAATTCTCGTCAAAACTCTAATGACAAATCTATTTCCTCTAGAGGCAATTCAACTACTTACGAACACCAAGCCTAAAGAAGAAGAGGGAGGCATAAAGAGAATAATTGTGAAATCAAAGTGAAGGTTCCTGAATTTGAGGGTAGTCTCAATCCCAATAGTTTTATCGATTGGCTACACGCAGTCAAACAAGTTTTTGACTCAAATCCTAGCCAAAATAGAAGAGAAGTAAGGTTGTTGTCCTGAAATTGATTAACTATGCTTGTCTTTAGTGGGAGAATTTAAAGTATCAATGACTCAAAGATGGAAAAGGCAAAATCAGGTCTTAGGAGAAACTCAATATATTTATGAAGAAGAGGTTCTTGCCCAACAACTATAAGTAAGACTTATTCCTCAATATGAATTATCTAAAACAACAAGAGATGAGCATTGAAGAATACACTAGATAGTTTGAACAACTAAAAATGAGGTATGAAGTCCCATAATTTCCGAAGCAAACCATTGCTTGATTCCTCAATTGAATGAATCCAAAAATTGCTAATTTGGTTGAACTTCAACCTTATTGATCCTTCAAAGATGTATGCAAATTGGTGATGAAGGTTGAAAATCAACTAAAGAGCAGCAAGAGTTTTTCTTATAGAACCTCAACAAAGGGAATGCCTTACTTTAAGGGTGCTTCCTCAAGGAAGGCTGATAATATGTTGAAAAAAGATAAAGGTAATCAAAAGTTTGCAAAGCCTATTAAAGAACTCCACAAGAAACTTAATGGTGAAGGAAGGAAATGTTTTAAGTGTCATGGCTATGGGCATATGCAAGCTAGTTATCCTAATCAAAGAGTTAAAATTCTTCAAGAAATCGAGAAAATCGATTTGGAAGTTCAAGAATCCGAGAATAATCCTAACTAAAACGGTTCCGAATTTGAAAAGGAAGTGAAGATTTTGGGGAAAGCTGATGATAGTGAGTTGTCGGTTATCCAAAGAGCATTACATGCCATAATTTCTCTAGATGTGAATGAGCAAAAACATAACATCTTGACATCCATTTTACCATTAATAAGAGCTGCACCAATGTCACATTGATAGCCTTGATCGACAAACTAAACTTTGAACGTCTAAACATCTTCAACCGTACAAGCTCAAATGATTTAGTGAAGGAAACAATCTCAAGGTAACTAAATGAGCTCTCAAATCATTTATGATTGGGAAGAATTATCAAGATCAAGTTCTGTATGATGTAATTCCCATGGATGCATTGTGATGTCCTAGGCCGTCACTCTAGACCATCAACTATAATCTTTATTTCTATTACGCAAGCGGAAGAGTATACACTTTTTATATAAAGAGATTTCACTTAAAAACAAATTTCATAATAACATGCTTCCATTTCATTTCATCATAAGTAGAGATTACAAGAGGAAAACGACATATTGACAATTACAACATGGCAATACATCCATCAAGATAACTCAAACAAAACACCTGGGAGAGGCCAAAAAGGTACCTAACTTCTCCACTTGGTAGTTTTCCTCACCCCTACATCCCTCCATACCACGCGCGCCTCCTACTCCAAGCTCAGAACATCACCAAATCTGATGGGGCCAAACAACCTCCCATTCACGTTGAGAAACACTTTCACAAATCGCATAGGAAAAGGATTAGAGCGTCCATCATCTATCCAGATAATACAAATATGACGAGTCAAAATAATGCTAGAATCTCGATCCTCAAAGTTTATATGCACGCCATCTACCCGCATAGGCATGCCATAAGTTGCCAAATGTGTCACATCTGTAGCTAATGATCTAAGAGGGAAAATAAGGGGTGAGCAACAATGCCCAATAAAGGAAAAAGCATGGCATTAAAAAACGAGGTCCTAGCTTTGCTCATTAGTGAAAATAGCACAAACATAGTGAATCATCATAATCATGGATTACATCAAATTGAGTAGCATACGATACCAATACTATCATGCAAACTAGACAAGTTAAAGTGAGTATAATGCATGAAGACTATAGCGCAATGTGCATATGAACTCCGTTCATGCATCACACAGCACACATATTCCCATTCATGCATCTCATGACACATGGCAACACCATCACACGTACTCACATGCCTTGTTGATTAATTTTAATGTGCGAATATTTCATATCCACCCTCGAAACAGATTGAACCAAGGATGCTGGCCAGATCCATTCAAGTCACTTCCGGGTCGTTGGCCGAACTTCCAAGGGACGTTGGCCGTGGGTATCTCCCTCAAAGGCATCCCGGTGTCCAAAGGTCGCTAGCCTTGTGACTTCAACCAAGGCATCCCAAATCATACCGCCTTGGGCATCCCCACTCCCCTGGGGCATCATCGGGACGCTACCTGATGGAATATCTCTTATTTTTTATTCATTCACACATTCCACCATATCACAATCTTCCATTAGGGCACAGTTTTAACACCACCAGTACACACATGTATCACCACACATCATGCTCAGTGTGCTAAGATCTCAATGCATCAACATGCACAAAACATAATTGCCCTTCACACGGCCTTACAAATACATCACACATGATTCCACACACATGATAAGCACCACACACGCACAACCATCAAGCATAGGTTCTCAGCATGCCAAAATCATCCAAAATCACGAAATATGTATTTTCCAGCAAGTAAGACACCAAGAATAGCAACAAGACCACAACTGGCCCTCACCGGTTGAAACCGAGTCCACATGCACAGTTCTAGGATTAAATCCGAAAACATAACCAAACGAGTTCTGAAAATTCTCAAATTTAAATATGTTGTAAAGAACACTTCAAAAAAACATTTTTCATGCATAGACTTTGACCCAGTTCTTTCTAGAATAGGAGCAGTAAATCACTCAAACAGTTACCAAAACTGTTCTCATGTCCAGAAATCACATTTTTCAAAACCAGCTTAGTTCGAATACAAAAGTAGCCATTTGCTCTGAAATTTGACTATGTTAAACTTCAAGATGTGCTGAACATCTTTTGTGAAGAAACTATTTTGAAAATCGAACCTCAAGAGTTGATAAAAATTCTTTGAACACCAAAAGGTCACGGATTCCAGCATAAAACGAGATTCGGACTTGCATGCAACAAAGCTAAAAACTTGTTCCTTTAAATCCAGAAAATCTTGAGTAAAATATGTCATAAAATAAAGATGTTTAAAACATTTTTCAAGAAGGAAGCAATCTCGAATTCGTAGCACATTCCAACCCAAAAAAATAGCAAACATCGGGTGTGTAGTAAACAGATTTGGAGAAAAATCCAAATTCAGCTCCTTTGAGCACGTCTCTTGCGAGCTTAGTAACCAAGAACTTTCAAGAAATTCACATGCAAGACTCCCCACACATCACAGCATATATGCAAGCTAAAGTCATCCAAAGATCTAGCTCCTATAACCCAAAAATCCACTAGATCGAGCTAAACGACCCTCAAGCATCGAGAGGATATTGAAGTTTAATACCTAGCTTATTCCCTTACCTAGTTTATGACTCAAAAACTGCTTTCTCGAGCTCTCTTGCAAGCTGGCTGCTTCTCTGGTCACTGGCCCTTCGAAGAACAGTAGGGAAACAAGAAGAAAATGAGAGAGGGAGGCGTCAGGTGAGTGAAGGGAAGGAGGAAGAAGAAGAACAAATGAAAAGGGAAAATAAAAAAAGTCGAGGGGGGAAATGATGGATTTTCTTGGGAATTTTTCCCTTGCTACAACCATGCAAAGGAGGAGATTGGCTAGGGAAATTTTAGGGCCATCATGAGATTTGGGGCTGAAGTTTCGACTGGGGGAAGGGGGAGAACCGAAACTTGCATGGGGAAGCCAAAACCTATTGCAAGAAAATCCTAAATTTTGCCATTTTCCCCTTGGCTTACATGCCCTTAACAAAGCTTAATCTAAACAAAATAAAGCTAATCCTTCTCCTAGCCCAAATAATTCGGCACCTCCAATACTAGGCATTAATCAAACAACTTTATTCCAAGATCCTCCACTAATAACATGACCAAAAACTTAGTGGAATTGCACACATCTTCAAGTCACAATTTCTAATATCCAAGGATCTTACGTCCACCATTAATTTTATACACCACAACATCACTAATTGAGTTACAATAAAACACCATCAAACATTCGAAATCACTCGAATTTGGGCAAGATAAACATTGGCCAAAATCTCAACATTCATCCTTCTTAACCGGGCCTTTTGCACATGTCCAACCTATGGGCCTTTTTCACGGTCCACTATCCTCTCTCTCTTTCTCTCTCTCTCTCTCTCTCTCTAGTCCAAACTCAGCCCAAAATTAGGCCCACTAGGCCATCACACGCCTAGCCCACACACAACGCCCATCGGACGATCCACCTATCCCAATTCCTCCCCCTTCGACAAACACAAGCTTAAACGGAATTCTAAGGCTGAAATTTCAGGATGTCACATGCATGTTACTTGTTATTGGGGAGACCTTGGTAATATGATAGAAATAGTGTGCATGATGGACATAAAAACACATACTCTTTTCTCAATAAACAAAAATGCATGACTTTTGTACCCTTGAATCCATCCATGATACATGAAAATCAACCTAGGGAGGTAAACATTAGTAAGAAAAGCCTTTTCTTGAGTGAAATACGAGTTGAGCGAGCCATCATCAATAGAAAAATGTATCTCCTTTGCTTATGGTAGAGAAAAAGAGTGACATAGAGTGACCCATTCATCCAAGAATGCATTCCTTGTTAAAAGAATTTGCATATGTGTTTTTAGAAGAATTGCCACCTGGACCTCCCATAAGAGGTATTGAGCGTCACATTAATTTGCTTGAGTGCCCTTCTACCAAACAAAATAACTTATAGATGCAACCTAGAAGAAACGAATGAGTTGCAAAGACAAGCCAATAAACTTATCAAGAAAGGGTATATTCGAGAAAACATGAGTCCTTATTTTGTTCCAACTCTACTCATGCCTAGGAAGGATGGTTCATTCGAGATGTGTGTCAATACACGAGCTATCAACAACATCACCACTAAGTATAGGTGTCTTGTAACTAGACTTGATGATATGCTTGATGAATTGTATGGTTCTACTGTATTTCCAAGATAGACTTGAGGAATGGCTATCACCAGATCAAGATATGAGAAGGAGACAAAGTGGAAAATAGCCTTTAAAACTAAAGGGGGCCTTTATGAGTGACTGATTATGTCATTCAAACTAATCTAATGCTCTGAATACCTTCATGAGACTCATGAACGAGGTCATCTGATCCTTATAATGAGATCGTGTGGGGTCATAAATGGAAAAGACAATCTTAAGACTCCAAGAGTGAACAAATTCATTTGTTCAGATGGATCCACATGAGCTACATAACCAGAAAGTAAGACTACTCATTTGGACTAGAATGATCTTTTGTCCAAAGAACATAATCAAAGTAATCACACACACACACACACACACACACACACACACACACACACACACACACAAAATCAAAGCTGAGGAGACCTTGTGAAATTTGAAAGTAAAGAAGATCCTTTGGTAACAAAGCTGGAAAACATCGATTTAAAACAAGGAAATTCTTCAAAGCAACGAAGTAAACCTAGAAATATTTAGTTCAAAGAATGGATCATCAACAAACAAAAATGGGTAAAAAGCACTTCTTACAAAGTTAGCCAAAACAATATTGTTATGCTCCAAAGTAGAGAAAATTACCAAAAATGTTTTAAATCTATTGTAATTGTGTCAATTCTATCCTAAACTTTTTTTTTTGTCAGTTCAGTCCTAAACATTTTATATTTGTGCTAGTTAGTCAATTCAACCAATTTCGGCCAGCCAACATTGATGTGGCACAGTCAGCGCTAACGTGGCATTTTCGGAATAATATTTTGATAATATTTTGAATTTTTATAATTTTTTTTTTTTTTTCTTTTCCTTTCTTTTCTTGAATTTTCCCCCTTCCCCTTACGCTACCCTTAGAGCCAACGAGGGTGGCCAACTGACTCTCGTCGACCAAGGCATGGGCGCGCGACCCCTCTCCCAAATCTGGCAAGGGCCACAACACTCTTGCCAAATCTAGCCAAGCAAGGGTGCCAGTAGAACAGGCGAAGGCGTCGCAGCTGTCACATGTGGCCGACGAGGGTTGACCAACAACCCTTGCCGACTCTAAGGGGAGGGGAATGGGAAAGGGGAAAAAATTAAAGAAAAAAATAAAATTTATAAATATATTATTTTAAAAATGCCACGTTAGCACCGGTAGTGCCACATCAATGTCGCTTGGCCAAAATTGGCTGAATAAATTGAACTAACATAAATGCAATAGGTTTAGAACTGAATTAGCTAAAAAGAAAAGTTTATGGTTGAATCGACATAATTACAATAGGTTTAGGGCTTTTTTGGTAACTCTCCCCTCTAAAGTATAACACTTCAAATAACAAACAACGAGACTTGATACTAATCATTGAGGCTAACAATACAACTTAGAGGAGGTTGAATAAGTTCGTACGAACTATAAAAAACTTTTGTGGAATAGAATAAATTAAATTTCAAACATCAGTGGAAACGAATTGTAGAAATCAAGTGCGCGTACTACTGTCTAACATATAGTGATGACAACAAACAAGTAATGATAATAATGAAAAAATAGAAGATATTAAAAGCAAATATATAGTGGTTTGGCTTTATATTTAATGCTACATCCATTCTCAATACTAATAGCTACAATAAGGTTGGAATCCACTAGTAATCTTCAAGACAAATCACTATCAACGACTACCGCATTTTCAATAGATCGCACTATACTGCTATCACTCTTGTACACTTCTCATCACTGATTACAAATATTAGCATGATACACTTAATTGTTATTAGATCATGTATGCGGCGATACATGAGATATTAGAGTAGAATATCCTCCAATGGTCCGAGCCCCACCATCACTATCGATTTGCGTGTCTTTATTGCACATCTTCACTCGAAGACTCAAGTCTTGACCTCAGTTGAAAGTCAGGATATTCAAGGATTTCTCCCTGACGAAACAGCCGCTCCTCCAGCGATACCTGATCAAGAAAATAGGCAACAGTTTGCCAATCTTGATCACGAATCGTGGGTTCGGACAGATTGACTCGTGAAGTCTTGGGTCATCAGTACCCTCTTTGATCCTCCAACAATACTTGATCAAGAAAATGGGCAACAAATAGCCGATGTTGATTACGAATCATGGGTTGGGGCAGTTCGACTCGTGAAATCCCAGGTCATCGGTACCCTCTTTGAATAGGTTTTCAGACTTGCATTGCAGTATGGCTTAAATCAGCCTCGCAGGTATGGAAGGCTCTAACAGGAAATCATACTCAAAACCTCTATCGCTAGTGAATTCGACCAACTTGCACAATCGCAACATATTGGAAAAGGAACTAAACCCTAAGGTGTCTATCTTAGAGAATTCAAGGCCATCTGTGATCAATCAAATGCTTTTGGTCAAACTGTTTCGGATGCAAATAAAGTTTTCAGGTTGCCAGAAGGCCTAGGCGACAACTACCGAGTCTTTCAAGACCGCCATGCTTCGACCACCCCTTCGATCATATGCAGAAGTTATCCACAGCTTCAAAGCCATACCTAACGCAACAAAAGAATCATGACTGCTCCGTCAGACACGTCAATGGCGTTCGTTTCTGAGTATAATGCCGGTGGAAATCAAGGAGGCGGCAGTAGAGGTCGTGGCGGCTCATTTGACTTCAATTCAAGAGGTCGTGGTTTCTCAGAATCGGGGAAATCGCACATCTTCCCGGCCTGCTTGGTCAGACTCGCCAACAAGTAAACTTACGAACTCCATACATTATCATGGCTCGAAGAGCGTAATGGCGTACAATGGCGAATCACTTCCAATTGCTCATATTGGTACTGGTCTTATTGGAAATGCATCCAACGCTTCTGCGCTAGAAACGTTCTCGTGGTTCCCCAAATAAAGAAGAGTCTTCTCTCTATGTTTTCAATTCATGAAGGACACCATTGAATTCTCTCGCATATTTTTTGAACCGCCGTCCACCAACTCGAGATCTCCCTTCTTGACTGTCCAATCAACCCTCGACAACACGCGCGGACTCCGATCTATCCGGGGGAGCTCAGAAACGGCATCGTTTCCTTAGCACGACAGCCTTCATCTCATTAGTCGGACCCAATCTTTTCAGCTTGTCGGCTTGAAATGGAACTCCTAGATTCGACCAGTCGTTATTGCTCTCATTAGAGACTGACGTTCCTCTTTGACCGCCAATATAGTTGAAGGATAATGTATTAGTAAGAAAACCACCAACGAAATAAAAGTGATGCTATGACAAGATGGACTCATAGTAATCTCGAGATAAACATAAAGCAAATTCTTCTCCAAGAAATTTGTTAACGAGTGCTTTATGAGCACATATTAAATGACTATTTATGGGAAAATTATCATTTTCAGTGCATCGGCTGATACACTGAAATGCACCGTCAACTAGTTGAAAATTAAAGCTTTCCTATGTTTCAAGAGTACTCATTAATAAGACTTTGTCAAAAAAATTATCATTTTCTTTAATATTATGACATGATTCATTGGATGATGATATAAGAATTGCACGAGGCCCATCATGCTAACTCCAGACATTCATCCACTTCAATAGATTGGATCTCGTAAAAAAGTTTTCTATCACTCGAGACAGCCTTTTACATAGATCATGCATCACATGACATGCAAATAAAATGTCATTCTTAAAAAAGTTAGTTTCACAAAAAACCCCAAACTAATATATTTGTAATAAATTTATCATTCATTAAATTTTAGCATCGAATTGCTAAGTTAGATAATACGTGGCGATTGACAGGATGTACATATGGGAACTTTACACTCCGTTTGTCATAGATGTACCGGTTTGTGATTTTTATGGTATTAATCCAATTTGACAAAAACTAATGGAAGGTAAAATAATTACAAATGTACTAATTTAAGGACAAAAAAATTAATATAGGGTAAATTTGTCATAAGTGTATCAATTTATGATTTTTTATAGTTAACATATTAATTTTGGATAAATTTATCATAAATGTATTAATTTGGAGCTTTCATGATATTGGGTGCGTTTGGGAATGCTTTTGGGGAAAGCCTTTGGGAAAATGCAAAGGCCTTTGAGTTGAAGAGGTTTTCCAAAATGCAAACAGTGTTTGGTAAAATTATTATTTTTTAATATTTTAACTAAATTTAATTTTAAATTTATTATTTTTTCATATTTTAACTGAATTTAATTTTAAATTTAATTTAATTAATTTTTATATTATTTCTTTATCACGTCAGCCCAAAACGACGCCGTTTTTGCATTATTTGGCAACGTCAACGTGCAAAACGGCGTCGTTTTGCACTCGCTTCGCCAAAGAAAAATGCCACATATGCAATTTGCCGACCGACACTCAAGTGATCCATTTCTTCTCCGATTTTGACACTTTAAGTGTACGCCTTCGTAAGTTATGGCACTTAAATATCTCTTTCTGCTAGGTTATGACACTCTAGGTATCCGCGTCTTTAGATTTTTCTCCAAAAGTCAGGGCCCCACCCTAGTATCGATTGCGTGTCCATTGCTGGGGTCACAACATCGGTCCAAGTGTCAACTCCTGATTCAAAGGACGGTGCAAAGGACAAGTGGCAGAGCGGGTTGCATCCTTGGAGTCTTTTTTTGCACTTTTTCGAGCTACGTTAGTTGACCAAAACAAGTAAAAGTTACTTAGTTTTCCGACCAAAAAAAAGAAGTTATGTCAGTTGATCCGAGGGACGGCGCATCTTTTACTTATCCAAAGAAGCAGCTAAAAACCGAAAAGTTAGTGACTGATTGTCTTCTTTGATAACTTGTTGCGAGAAATGAGAGTTTTGAAATTTTTAAAGATGATGACCTTTGAATTCAATTATAATTCAAAATTGATTTAGTGCCCAGATATGAATATGTAATTATTATCCTAAACAGCTTATGACAAACAAATAATTCTACTTTACTCTTTTGAAGAAGAGTATTCCCTTCCATTAAGATCTAGTAATCCTAGACATAAAAATTTGATTATGAAAATTGATTTCGATATGATGAGAGAGATCATAAATGAAATTTAAAATGAATGAGTCACATATCGAAATATGAATTAAAGAGTACATGTTACTTTATAAATCAAAGTTACTAATCAGTCATTGAGCTAACATAATTTTAAACATCTAGAGTAATTTTCACAATTTGATATCTCCACATAACATGAAAGAAAGGGAGGATTTAAAGCGGATTATACTTTAGTCAAAAATAAGTTGGTCATTCTAGAAGTGGAGTATTGTCATATTCAAGTACGTGAAAGGAAACACACAATGAGTACCTATAATTTGATCCTTGATGTCTAAAACTTGTTCATTCATTTTGAATTTTTCAAGCATGCTACATAGGTCTCTAGTAGAATAGTTTTACTAAATCAATTATCAATGACAACGGCATCCAATAACGTGACATGGACTGATATTCAACGAAACAATGGCGCAACGTGAATTGATATACAACGTGTTTCTTGATCGAGCAATTAAAGAACCAAATTGGCCCATAATCCTCAAATCCCAAATCCCAAATCCATGCCTCCCATTCGAGCCCTATTTCACCTGAGAAACCCTAATTTCGGTCTTGGCGGTAAAATTTGGAACCAAGACTGAGACGAACTCGAGATTCTATAGGAGAATTAGGTTTATAGAGAATTAGTTCAAAGGTATAATTTTGGTTATGGTTCCTTGAAGAGTGTGTTGTCTTTTAATAATCTATTTGTATTGTTTGTGTTGATTTCTTCCCATGTGACACATCGGTGGTCCCTCAATGAAAAGAAAAATTCCATATTACCCTTTTGTAAAAAGATCAATATATATGACAAATCAACATTGAACTATATTTTTAACAATGAAAAACTCAATACTTGACGTGCTATCACATGACATGTTGAGTTAGTGTTATTTTCAGAATCGCTTTTTTTATTTGGTTTTTTTAGGTATGACTATAAATCCCAATTAAAAAGAGGCACTTAATTAGATCGGTGATACTACACGTATGCGGCAAATGAGACGTTATATTAGGATTTTCTTCAACTGTCGGGTCGGGCCCAACCACCGGTATCCATTTGCGCGTCTTACGCAAGGCTCATAACACCAGTCCAAGTGTCAACTTCTGGTTTAAAGGACTGTGCAAGGGACACGTGGCGAAAGGGTCGCGTCCTTGGAGCCTCTTTTCCCTACTTTTCCAGTTATGTTAGTTGCTCCGGGAGAGGGGTCCATCTTTTACTTATCCAAAGAAATTTACTAAAGGCAGCTAAACGAGACTTTTGAAGTTTTTGAAGATGATGTTCCTTGAATATTAGAGAAGAAGATAATATTTTTTATAACTTTCAACTAAAAATCCAGAATTGATTTAATGTTTCTATAAATTGATTATTGGGCTACTGCTCTAAAGAGCTCATGGCAAACATATACCTCTATTTTATTTTTAAAAAAATTGATTCCAATATAACACGACAGACCATAAATGATATTTGAACAAACAAGTAATATATCAAGACATGAATGATATATATACACTTCACTTTGTAAACCGACTTTACAAATGAGTCTTTTTAGCTAATATTTTCTTAAAGATTTAGAGTAATTTTCACTTTTTGATGTCTCCAAATTACGTAGAAATAGAGAAATTTTAAACATATTGTGATAAAACGAATCATACTTTTAGTCAAAGATAAGTTTGTCATTTTAGAGAAGACATAGTATTGTTGCATTTTAATAGACAGAATTTCTACAATTTGATAATCGCAAGGGTGCATATGGACATCATATCTTACCACCAACTCCCTCCCTCCCTTGTTATTTTATTTAGTCTCTTTCCGAATTCTTTCTTTCTACTTATAATTACTTTCTATCAACCGTTTGGCAATGGAGTTTACTTTTATCCTAGACCTTTACCAAAATCAAATTATTATAAATTTGATGCTATTTGTTTTTGTAGTTCTCCATTTTATTTATATAATAATCTGAGAAAAGGTATCTAAGAAAAATTCCGCAACTATAGATATACAACAAAAATAACATATATTAATTTGATATTTTGCTTGACATATATTTGTACACATTAATCAACCAAAAAAACAAAAAATAAATAATTAAGAGAAATCTTTCTCTTCAACCCCTAAATCTTGGAAATGAAAGGGAAAATAAAACCCTCCCCTTTCAAGGAAAAGCAAGAGCTACCAATTCCAATTGTAGCTGACTCTATAGTTACTCTGCACTTTGAAAAGACAAACCCCTAATTACACACAACTAGGCTGCAGTTGGGGCGGTTATGAAGCGGAAAGCTCCGGCCTCGGCCAACGCCGCAAGGAAGCGATCCCATTTCGTTTGCTTCGCCGCTGCATCTCTGGCGACAATATTCTTGTAGTCCAGGGACTCGTCATCATAAATATCCCACCACTTCTTCACCAGCATCTTGATATCGTCTCGATCCATGTGCTGTTCCTCGCCTGTGTACCGCCACGGCTTCGACCCAGCGGCACAATAATGAACAACCTTCACCTTGTCCAGCTCAACGTTCTCAGGATGACGCCACAACATCGCAAGCACAAGGTTGTACACGTTGGGAATTGGTTTGTAGATATCCTTGAAGTACATGTTCAAGAAGTCTTGTTCAGCAAACGGAGTTGGTGGTGTGACCTTGAGGGTTTCGAGCAAATCGTGGTAAGTGTCTAGGTTTGGTTCGTACACGAACATGCCGGCGTTGAAGTAGAGAGATGGCTTCGGGCCGACATGGTCGGGCCATTGGACCTTGTCCGGGCACTGTTGGCAATACCCGATTTCATATTGAGGGGTGTGACTCCATGTCTTCTCGCAAAAGCAGTCCATGACAGCGTGGAAGAAGCCGTTTGGGAGGTCGAAGAGGTGGTCGATGTTGTCGAAAACTTGGATGTCTCCATCCAAATAGATCATCTTACTATACTCCACGAACTGCAATTCAAGAAACCAGCTCAATAACTTCTCAATCCTAACTTTCGAAGAAGGAGACAAAGATCTATGTTACAAAGAAATATTTAATAAAAAAGCATACCTCCCAAATTCGGAGCTTGGAGTAGTTGATCACATAATAGGCCATCGCAAACTGGGTCTGATTCTCCGGTGGATAGACGGGCTCGATCTCCCTCACGATGCAACCCTGGTCCACTAGGATCTTCCGGTGATCCGCCGGCACGTCTGGCAACATCGCCACCACAAGTGGGTACTTGCTCTTCGCCTTCCTCAGCCCCTTGGCCAGCCCAACAACACCCTTCACGTAATCGCCGTTTCCGGCCAAAAACGTCACATAAGCACAGCTAGGCTGGTTCTCAGGCTTCAATTTCACAACGCCATTAGCGGCAGCATCGGCAGCGGCCATGATAGGAGCCATTTCTTTGGTAGGAAAGGTTTGAGGTTTTTGTGAGTGGGACTGGAGAATTGAGTGTTTAAGAAGGTTTTGCAATTGCTTGGCTGAGTTTGAGTTGATGGACCTGGCATGAGGAGAGTGCGCGGTTTATATAGAGATGGAGAATTAATTTTTTAATCAAGGTGACTGTAAATCTTGGAGATAATGCGGTGATTGATTGTCTACTTCCTATGATCGGGACGTGTGATGGAAGCTGCTTGAATCGAGGAGTTTCATTCCGACTAACCAAAGATTTTGTCTGTCGAATGGGGGTAGAGTTGGGCCATCTCTCCTCGAACGAAGTCAGTTTTGGAGCTTCCCCGATGGATCGAATTCCACGTGGCTCAGCGCGAGTCGATCGGACGGTCGTCAAGCAAGATCCGGGTTTGGCGGACGGTGCTTGAACATGCGGGAGAGAGAGTTGAATCTTTAGGGAGACCAAGAAGTCAAGCTTTTTGCAGATTTTATACCATAACCCTAGCAACCGACTTCATAATCACATGGACCGCAGGAAGGTATTATTGAAATTTGAGTATATTACAAGGGCGAATATTCCAAGGCCCATAGGGTGCCGTGGTAGGGGGCGGTTTCCGAGGATAACAAGCTTTTGCCCAAAAGTGGGAGTCAACGATCTCATGTGAAAGTGCTTTAACTCTCTTGACTAACGGATAACAATAGTAGTAGGATAAGCTTGGCCAAATACCCAAAAAGAATAAGGTTGTACCCACAAAGGAAAAAGGGCAAAAAATAATCAGACATTGACTCGTCAATCCTATTGAGTTTTGGTGGTAAGAATCAAAATTCGAAGAGAAATCATATGGCTAAAAGGCAATCCCTTTGATGGTTAGGAGAGCCGACTGTATGGAATAGCATATTTGTCACATATTTTGTCTTCGTTTTCCTTGATTCTTATCATAAGCTCCCTTACATCAATATTTTTTTATCTAGGGGCAAGGAAGCGAAAACCTAAATACTCTACAGACCTAATGAACCGATTAAGTTCGAACATTTAAATTATGCAATTTGAATCAAAGTAATGATTTGGAAGAACGAATCCTAATTTTTGAGCTGAAAATGATGCGACAACTTGATTGGTTATGCCAACATTGAGCAACTTAGAAAAAAAAAATTAACGATAGCATCTTACCAATAAATTTTATGAAAGTTCATGCTTTATGCTAAATGGATGATAATAACTTTATAATATTAAAGGAGGATCAAAATTGTGATTCTGAGGTGAGCTATATTTCTATGTAAGAAATCTCAATTCTTTAAATATATCTAGCAAATTTATCAAATCAAATCATCTATTTTTGGTAAGTAAATTAAATCATTTACACATTTGCTAATAGGTGTTGAGTTAATTTTTTAAATGCGGCTCTCTTCAATTTGATTGTATATTATACGAATAAAATACTCGAGTATATACACTCGCTGTAGTCGACCCATTTTTCACTTGTTCCCGCTCCACCTGGCGGAAGGAAGCTTCCTCTCGATTTCGCACAAGTTTCAGTAAAACCCGCCGTTTCAACTACCACCGCACCGTCCAAGCCCAGAAAATTCCACGCTTTATTTATTTATTTGTTTGTTTATTTTCTCTTTTTCCTTTGTATGCATGAACCGTAAGAAACCTGTCGGAAGCTGCATGAGGGTAACGTTGCTTGAGCCGACACTGGCAAGCCCCCACACGTCTGTCAGACTTTCTGGGATTGCCGTGAGTCCCACTTTTCGGATAAGATTAAGAAATGGAACCAGCAAGAAACGCGATTAACAACCATCCTACTCCTAAAAAAAATTAGGATCGAAAATAATTCTTTTTTATTATGTTTTCAACAATAATTTTTAAATATATTAAAATATTTAATAACTGTCCAAAAATTTTATTTTCATAATAGAATTGAGTTTAGCACCATCTCAAAATTTCTAATCTCAACAATATTCTTTTAATTTTTTAATAATTTTATTACTTTCTTTCTTCTTTTCTTTTTCTTTATCTTCAAGCTTTGGCCGGTTATCGACCTTCGGATGACTAGCAATCGGCCACGCAAGGGCTGGCAACCTTACGGAGCGTCGTCGGCCCTCAACGAGGCTCATCGATGGCTAGACGAGCCTCCAATGAGCTCGCCAAACCTCGCTCTGGCCTGGTGAGCCTTCGGCAATCGGCGGTGGCACCTTTGGCCAACGGCAGCAGTGGTGGAAGAAGAAGAAAAAGAAAGAAAAACAATAAAAAAAGAAGAAGAGAAAATAGTTACTTGATTATGGAATTGTTCCCGAGAACAAAAAAATAACTTCTTTTTACTCCTTAATTATGTTCTAAATATATTCTCGGGAACAAATTTGTTCCCTAGAACAAAAAATTTACTATTTTAAATCTACTCTCAAGAGTAAAAGAATGTAATTTATTACTATTTGATAAATTACCGAACACGCCCTAAGTTTACCGGGTTAGTAATATGGAAATTTTTTACCCAATCTCTGAAAACTCATATCCAGTCAAGTATAAGTGCAAAGTGAGCGAATGTGAATGTGAGAAAGAATAAAGAAGGAATCATAAAGGTGTATTGAGTCTAAATTATAAACCCATGTATAACTCATTTAACACTCTTATTATATTTAAATTCTTTTATAACTCATTTATTAAATATAATTGACTCACTTATGACACATTTAACACTCAATATTTCGACAAGTCCAACTACGCCCTTCATCTCATTAGTCGGGGCCAACCTTTTCAATTTGGCGGCATGAGATGGAGCTCCTACACTCAACAAGTCTGTACTGCTCTCATTAGAGACTAACGTTACTCTTTGACCACTAATATAGTTGAAGGTTAATGTAATAATCGGAAAACCACCCACAAAATAAAAGTAATGCTATGACAAAGGAAAATTCTTAATTTTTTTACCAGAGGAATTTCACTCACCATGGACTAGTAGTAATCTCGAGATAAACATAAAGCAAATTTTTGTCCAATAAATTTGTAAACGTGCTTGATGAGCATGTATTAAATGACTATATATAGAAAAATTATCATTTTTAATGTTTCGACTGTTATATTGAAATGCATAGTTAGTTTATTAAAAATCAATGCTTTCTTTGTATACATACTTAGCAAATTTTCGATGGTACTTATAAATAAGATAATTTTAAAATTCAAAGCTCAACAGTGTTTTCTTAGAATCGCCTTTTATCTTAAGTCTTTTTTTTACTGTAAATCACAATTAAAAAGAGGCACTTAATTTAAAAAAATTATATTGATTACCTTATAGTATTAGTATATCATTGCATTACGTTTGCGGCGGCATATGAGGTGCTATATTAGATTTTTCTCCAAAGGTCGGGGGCTCCACCACCACTATCGATTTGCGTGCCCTTTGGTTGGGTCACTACACCGCCCCACGTGTCGACTCTTGATCCTAACGGCAGTGCAAAGGACACGTGTCGAATGGGAGTTACATCCTCAGAGGCCCCTTTTTCCACTTTTTCAAGTTATGTTAGTTGTCTGACCCAAAAAAAATGGTTGGGGTTAGCTGTTCCGACGAAAAAAGAAGTTATGTTAGTTGATCCGAGGGAGGGCACATCTTTTACTTATCCAGAGAAATTTGCACACTAATGGCAACTACTAATAAATTAATGACTAATTTTTTTCTTTGAGAACTTGTAAACCTGAGAAATGAGAGTTTTAAAAGTTTTAAAGATGATGACCTTTGAATATCAGAAAAGAAAATAATATATGTATTACTTTCGATCAGAATCTAGAATTAGTTTAATGCTGTAAAATTAATATATAGTTATCATCCTAGAGAGCCTATGATTCGATTTTACTCTTTTGAAGAAGAGTTTCCCCTTCCATTAAGATCTGGTAATCTTAGACATAAAATTTTGATTATGAGATTTCATTTTTAATGAGGAGAGATCACAAATGATATTTAAATGAATGGGTCACATATTGAAATATGAATTAAAGAGTACATGTTACTTTACAAATCAGTCTTCAAGGTAACATGAAAGAAAGGGAGAATTGAACATCTCATGTTAAAGCGGATTATAATTTTAGTACAAGATAAGTTTGTCATTATAGAAGTGGGATATTGTCATATTCGAGTAGGCGAAAAGGAACACACAATGAGTTTCTATAATTTGGTCATTATAGTCTTAAACTTGTTCATCCGTTTTGAATTTTTCAAGCATGCTTTGTAGGTCTTTGATAAAATAATTTTACTAAATGAATAATCACGTAATGGCAATAGCGTGACATGGAATGATATCCAACAAAATGATGGTGCAACATGGACTGATATTCAGCGTACTTTTTGATCGAGCAACTGAAGCCTTAATCCCCAAATTAGTCCCTCCCATTTGAGTCATATTTCCCCTTAGAAACCCCAACTCTAGTCTTTGCAACAAAATTTAAAGCCAAGACAAAGGTGAGCTCGAGATTCTACAAACAAAGAGTGATTATGTTAAGTTTACAGAGAATCAATTAAAGATATAACTTCAATTGTCATCTCTTCAAGAGTGTGTTGTCTTTTCATAATCTATTTGTACTGATTGTGTTGGTTTCTTTGCATATAATGCATCAATGGTCTCTCGATGGAACAAAAAAAAATCCATATCATCCATTTGTACAAAAGTCGAGACAAATGATAAATCAACATTGATATACACTTTTGATTAGGAAAATTTTGTCCATCGCTCAATACTTGACATGCTATCACAGGACATGTTGAGTTAATGTCATTTTTAGAATCGTTTTTTTATTTAATATTTTATGTATGACTATAAATCCCAATTACAAAGAGCCACTTAATCCGATTGGTAATGCTACAAGTATGCAGAATTTGAGATACTATATTTGAATTTTTTTTCCAACCGTCGGGTCGAGGCTCCACCACCGATATCCATTTGCGCGTCTTTCACTTGGATAATAACGCAAGTCCAATCCAAGTGTCAACTCACGATTTAAAAGACAGTGCAAAGGACACATGGCGAAAAGGGTCGCGTACTTGGAGTCTCTTTTTTCCCACTACTCCAGTTATGTTAGTTAATTCGAGGGCGGGTCCATGTTACTTTACTTGGAAAAAGAAATTTTACCCACTAATGGCAGCTAAAACCAATAGATTAGTGACTAATCGTCTTGTTCGAGAACTTGTTGACCCAAGAAACCAGGCTTTTGAAGTTTTTTTAAAGACGATCATCTTTGAATATATCAAAGGAGGATACTATTTTTACAACTCAACAAAAAATTCAGAATTGATTTATTGTCATATAAAGTAACTGTTAGGATATCGTTCAAAAGAGTCAAAGATGAACAAATAAATCTATTTTATTTTGTAAAATAAATTATTTTGAAATAATAGGACAGAGTGTAAATGATAGATGACCACACTAGCGATATATCGAGACATGAATTAAATAAATACACATTACTTTATAAACTAAGTTTATTAACGAGTCTTCTAGCTAATATTTTTTCAAAGATATATAGTAATTTTCACTTTTTGATATCTTCAAATTACATGAAAATAGAGGGACGTTTAAACATCTCGTGAATTAGACTTTTTATTAAAGATAAGTGTGTCATTTTAGAGGAGACAGAGTTTTATTACATATTCAAATAGATGAAAACCGAGCACATGACAAGTTTCTATAATTTGATCATCGCAAAGAGTGCAAGTACACCTCATATCCTTTCACCGATCCGCCCCCCCCAAAAAAAAAAAAAAAAAAACTTTTCTTTAGTGAATTTTTTATAATAAACTCTTTGGCGATGGAGTTTACCCTTTATCGTAGACATTTTCACGGCGCCTTTCCTTCCTCTACCAAAATCAGATTATAAAAAATTTGATGCTATTTGCTTGGGTGGTTCTCCATTATATTCATATAATAGTCTAGGGAAAGATATCCGTCGAGATTAAAGAAAAAATTCTACAACTATAGATATACAACAAAAAATAACATATATTAACTTGAAATTTCGTTTGACATATATTTTGCACATCGCTAAACAAAAGAAAACAAAAAGATAATTGAGATAAATATTTATCTTGAATCCCTAAATCATGGAAATGAAAGGGAAAATAAAACCCTTCCCTTTCAAAAGAAAAAAAAAATATATTCCAATTGTAGCTGACTCTATCATTGCTTTACACACTTACAAAAGAAGGCCCTAATTACACACAACTAGGCAGCGGACGGGGCGGTAATGAAGCGGAAAGCTCCGGCCTCTGCCAACGCCGCAAGGAAGCGATCCCATTTCGTTTGCTTCGCCGCTTCGTCTCTTGCGACAATATTCTTGTAATCCAAGGACTCGTCATCGTAAATATCCCACCACTTCTTCACCAGCATCTTGATATTGTCTCGATCCATGTGCTGTTCCTCGCCAGTGTACCGCCACGGCTTCGACCCAGCGGCACAATAATGAACAACCTTCACCTTGTCCAGCTCAACGTTCTCAGGATGACGCCACAACATCGCAAGCACAAGGTTGTACACGTTGGGAATTGGTTTGTAGATATCCTTGAAGTACATGTTCAAGAAGTCTTGTTCAGCAAAAGGAGTTGGAGGTGTGATCTTGAGGGTTTCGAGCAAATCGTGGTAAGTGTCTAGGTTTGGTTCATACACGAACATGCCGGCGTTGAAGTAGAGGGACGGCTTTGGGCCGACGTGATCGGGCCATTGGACCTTGTCCGGGCACTGTTGGCAATACCCAATTTCGTACTGAGGGGTGTGACTCCATGTCTTCTCGCAAAAGCAGTCCATGACCGCGTAGAAGAAGCCGTTCGGGAGGTCGAAGAGGTGGTCTATGTTGTCAAAGACTCGGATGTCCCCATCCAAGTAGATCATCCTGTCGTACTCCACAAACTGCAGTTCAAGAACCCAGATCAATAACTCAATATTAACAGTACTTCTCTAACTTTCAAAGGAGAAAAAGATCTAAGTTGCAAAGAAACATATAATCACAAAGCATACCTCCCAAATTCGGAGCTTGGAGTAGTTGATGACGTAATAGGCCATGGCGAACTGGGTCTGGTTTTCCGGCGGATAGACGGGCTCGATCTCCCTCACGATGCAACCTTGATCCTCTAGGATCTTCCGGTGATCCGCCGGCACGTCCGGCAAGATTGCCACGACGAGTGGGTATTTGCTCTTCGCCTTCCTCAATCCCTTGGCCAGCCCAACCACGCCCTTCACATAATCGCCGTTTCCGGCCAAAAACGTCACGTAGGCACAGGTGGGCTGGTTCTCCGGCTTCGGCTTCACGAGGCCATTAGCGGCAGCATCAGCGGCGATGATGGGAGCCATTTCTCTAGTAGGAAAGGTTTGAGGTTTGTGTGATTTGAATGAAGAATGAGTGTTTGGGAAGGTCTTGCAATTTGCTTGGCTGAGTTTGAGTGGATGCATTTGGCAAGAGGAGGATGCACGGTTTATATAAAGTTGGAGAAATAATTTTTAATTAAGATGACTAAATCCTGGAGATATTGCGGTGATTGGGACGTGGCATGGAACTTGCTCGAATCGAGGAGTTTCATACCGACAGACCAAAGATTTTGTCTGTCCAATGGGGGTAAAGCTAGGCCATCTCCCCTTAAACGAAGTCGTTTCGGAACTCCACCAATGGATCGAATTCCACGTGCGTCAGTGCGAGTCGATCGGACGGTCGTCAAGCAAGGTCCGGGTCTGGTGGACGGTGCTAGAACGTGCGAAGAGTCATGTTGTCGAATTTTTAGGGTGACCAACAAGTCAAGCTCTTGGCAGATTTACTACTATCGCCCTAGCAAGCAACTTCAAATGCACATTTAAGATTATAGGGTGCCGTGGTAGGGGGCGGTTTCTAAGGATAATGTTACGCCCTTGCCCAAAATTCGGAGTCGACAAGTGTACAGTCGGATCTCATTGGAAAGTGCTTTAACTCTTTTGACTGACGGATACAATAGTAGTAGGATAAGCTTAGCCAAATACCCAAAAACAATAAAGTTGTAGCCACAACGAAAAATGGTAGAAAATAGAGTATTAATTCCACAAGTAAATGAGTTTTTACTGCGTTGACTTGCCAATCCTATTGAGTTTTGATGGTATGAATCAAAATTTGAAGAGAAATCAAATGACTAAAAGCAATCCCTTTGATGGCCAGGAGAGCCGAGCGTATGGAATAACATACTTGCCACATATTTTATCTTTGTTTCCTTTGATTCTTACCATAGGCTCCCTTGCATTGATATATTTTATCTAGAGCAAGGAAGTGAAAACCTAACTATTGTGGAATACTCTATAAACCTGAAGAACCAATTAAGTTCGGACCTTTAGCCTAAGCAAATGATCCAAACCAAAGTAGTTTGGCTGCAATTGGTAGGATCTGAAAGAACAAACCTTCATTTCCAAGCTAAAAATGACACGGCACCTCGACTAGTTATGCCGACCTCGAGGGTTTTTTAAAAATCAACGTTAGCCTTTCACCAATAAATTTCACAAAAAATTGCGTTATAAACTAACTTTACAATATTAAAGGAGGGTCAAATTGTGTTCCAAGGGATGCTATAGTTCTATTCGATGAATCGCAATTCTTTAAATATACCCGATAATTAATCAAATCAAATCATCAATTTCTTGTAGGTTAATCAAATCATTTTTTCTTTGCTAAAAACATCCTAAGTTTATTTTCCTAAACGTATATTTTATTTTATTCAAGCGCAGAAGGCGGCGCTCTTTAATTTTGATTGTATATGATACAAATAAAATACTCGAGTATATACACTCGCTGTAGTCGACCCATAGTTCACTTGTTCCCCCTCCACCTGGCGGAAGGAAGCTTCCTCTCGATTTCGTACAAGTTTCAGTAAAACCCGCCGTTTTAACTGCCACCGCACCGTCGCACCGTCCAGCGCCCAGAAAATTCCACGCTTTATTTATTTATTTGTTTATTTATTTTCTCTTTTTCCTTTGTATGCATGAATCATAAGAAACCTGTCGGAAGCTGCATGAGGGTAACGTTGCCTGGGCCCGACACGTGGCAAGCCCCCACACGTCTGTCAGACGTTTTGGATAGCCGTGGGTCCCTCTCTTTTCCCATAAGATTAAGAAAGGGAACGAGCAGGTATTGCTGAGTCATATAGGCCAACTTTACCGAGTTAGCAACACGGATATTGAGCGAATGTGAAGGTGAGAGAGAACAAAGTGGGAGTTATAGAGATAGATCATGTTTGAATTATAAACTTATTTATAATCAATTTAGTACTTATATTGTGTTTAAATTCATTTTAAACGCATTTACTAAATATAACTAACTTGTTTATAACTCATTTAACACATATATAGGTTAAGAAAATTTTTTCTGATCTATTTTGACAAGTCTAACAACAGCTTTCGTCTCATTAGTCGAACCCAATCTTTTAGTTTGATGCCATGAACTGGAACTCCTAGAGTCAATATGTCTTTATTGCTCTCATGAGAGACAACTGTAACTCTTTGACCACCAATATAGTTGAAGATTAATGTGATAATAAAAAAAAAACCGCCCACCAAATAAAAGTAATGATTTGACAAGGAAAACTCTTAAATTTTTTACTAGAGGAATTTCACTCGCCATGGACTAATCGTAATATTGAGATAAACATGAGGCAAATTTTTGTCCAAGAAATCCGTTAATGAGTGCTTCATGAGCACGTATTAAATGACTATTTATGGAAACGCGTAGTTAGTGTGTTGAAAATTAATGCTTTCTTTGTACACATGCTAAACAATGTTCGAGGGTAGTCATTAATAAGACTATTTTCAAATTGAAAGCTCAACGGTGTTTTCTTAGAATACCTTTTGTCTTTAAGTCTTTTTTTCTTGTCTAACTGTAAATTGCAACTAAAAAGAGGCACTTAATTAAAAAGATTACATGGATTGTAGTGTAGTATTAGCATATCATTACATTACGTTTGCAGCCATATATGAGGCGTTATATTCGATTTTTCTCCATCGGTTGAGGGCCCCACCACTAGTATCAATTTGCATGTCCTTTGCTTGAGAAAATATTAGGTACCTTAACAACTCCACATCATTTTTACTTTAAACCATTCAGCAGCTGACAGTTGTTCGAGCATGTCAACGTCGTCCCAGTTCAAATCAACGCGGACGGAGGGCAGAGCGTTCTCTCTCCTCTTTATCTTCTCTCTCCTCTTTACCTACTCTCTCTTCATCCTCCTCCGACGTTCGACGCTCTCTCTTCTACCCCGACACACTGAACCTTCCCGTCTAGAGCTTCCTCCGACGACCGTTGCTCCCTCCTGACAATGGCCTTCCTCTCTCCACTCAATGGCCTCATCCTCCAGGCTGCATTCTCTCGACACTCCCACAACCTCTTTCTTCCCAAATCGCGCTCTTTCCCGGGCCGATTTCGCTCACCTCTCTCCATCCCCACCAACTCAAGACTAAGAAGCAATCGCTCCGCCCTCTCCTCTAATCTTCCATCGATAACTTACTTTCCGCTCTGCTCAAAGCAGTCCCTCAAGAAACCCTAAATCTATGACCGCAAGTCAGGTTCGATTTTATTTCCCAGGTTTTTATGTTCGCATCTTTATTTTGGGGGAGAAACTCGCTAGTTTATTGCTCCGGATTCTAAGTGTAACAGCGCAAGAAAGCTTGGCCTCTCCTATATAAGCAAACATTCTACGGATGAAAATTCTTTAGATTCTTCTAATGGCCTTGTTGACTCTTTGTTTGTTGATTATGGATCTAAATGAGGTTGATTTTTTTTCTTGAACTCATTTATCTGTTAGTCTTCAACCAGGGTAACATCTCACGTCTCTTCTTTCTACTAAATTTGCAAATATATTTCTTCCACCAATGACATCTTTTTAAATCGCTTCTAGTTTTTCATCAGCCTCTTCAGTAATGTCATTTCTAGTGTAAAAATATGATTTCCATTTTTTCTTCTTGGGGGTGGGTGTGTTAACATACATACGAACATATATATAATGTAGAGGGGCCTTTTAAGTTTGTGCTACAATTTTTTGTGTAGTGTGTCTTGTTTCTGCTTTTTTAATTATTCATGGGCTATTCTTTGTTGTTGATGTGTTTGTCTTCATTTCCTAAATATGGGCAATTTTTTTAGGTCTTTAGAGTTGTGTTTTTCATAGTTGTTAGTGTAACCCCTTGACTAGATTCATGCTAGCGAACTCAAATGAGTAAATCTATTTTATATTTGTTTCACAAGCATTCCTAAGTGTTCTTCTATCCTATCATGCTTTTTTTCTTTGGGTGGGTGTTGCATTTCTCAGTCTCTGTCTGAGTTGATCGTGCAATCCAAAGACATCATTGTTTGTTGTTGAATGCTCCTCTCCAATTGCTTCCTTACAACGCGAGAAAGTACTTAAAAGCTAGTTGTTTTATTGCTTTTGATTCTAAGCGTAGCAACACGAGAAAGCTTGGCATGCTTGTTCTGTGAAATCCAGGCTACAGTACTTGGGATCTATTCTTACATAAGCGAACATTTAACGGATGAAAATTCTTTAGATTCTTCGACTGGCCCTATTGAGTCTGTTTGTCTTATTATGGATCCTGATCAGGTTGATTTTTTTCTTGTCGACAATTTGTTGATTTAAGGTGTCACTGCATCGAACAAATAAAAATGCCATGGCTTTTGCATACATTGAACTTGTTTAATTGTCAGATATTACAATGTCTTTGTTTTCACTCCTCATATTGAAATAGGCCAAAAGCTACGTCGTTGTGCCATGTCATTATATTCTTAATATCTCTAACTTTGGTAATTTTGTCATTACTTGTTTAAGAATTGTTTGGTATACATTTTATCAATTCTCTTTATGAACACCCAAAATTATGACCTGTCCAGGCCATATTGGAGATGCTATTTCCCCAACACTCAAGCCATCATCGGTGTGGTTGATTCAAGTGACACTGATAGGCTTGTGATAGCAAAAGAAGAATTCCATGCTATCTTGGAGGTATCCCCTCTTCATTTTTCAGGATAAATGCATGGAAAGTACATGCCCTGTTTAGTTGACTTCAATTTGAGTTTGTTGGAACTTCCCAATTAAGTACATCAGTTGTTAAATATGTCAGTCAAGAGTTAATTAAATATATGAAAATGCTTATATGGACGGACATCAACAACATATATTTACACAGCATGTTTGATTAACTTCCCAAACTAGAAATTTTTGAAAGTTTATCCATTCAGACACAATTACCATAAAAAATGCAAAAAATTAGAGCTAAAAAAGATCTGAAGTCAGCTTGCAGTATGATGCAAAAAATAAAAGACAGAATACAGGCTTGCATCCATCTGCATTTAGAGGGGTAAATAGAGAGAGCTCTCATTCTAACAAAAGCTGAGTGATATAACTGATTGTTCTTCTTTACAGGGATTTTTGGTGCATAATTAGACGTGTTCAAAGTTGAGGTGCAATTACCTTATTTTCTGTTGTCTCCTTAGGGTTAGGAATGGCTATGGACCTTTCCAAAAAATCATCTTTTTTCTTTTTCGTTGTGAAAGCAAATTGTTCTCTTCCTTGTATAATTTTTCCTTTACCATTTTGGAGAAAATTACATCCAATTGCATGAATTTTGTAATTTAAACTTTAGTAATGAGTCAAACGTGACATGAAGACCTTTGAGGTCAATATTATCTATGTCAGCATTTCTGGTGATCATCACTATGGTTTGATAGCTCATTAACAGTATTTGGAAAAACTTAAGTCTCAGTTGCCAGGATGGAAATTTCAAAAGGGCATGCACCTATTTCTTGCTTTTCTATGACAGTTAAGAGTCACAAGGATCATTTATGGAGCGTTTTTGTATTTGTAGCCTATGATAATCCAAAACCTGGCAAATCCAGCTTATAGTTAGTCCTCTTATATTTTAACAGCTTAGCAGTGGCTCAAGGTCTCAGAAGTTCTTTTTACCAAATGTGCAGAGTTTGCCATTGAAAAGTTGTAGCTTAGACCCTAGACATCAGGACAGTGAATCTCAATTCTCCAAGGCCATTTTATTTTTCTCCATATTGGTGAAAGGATGACTCCTCAAGTACCGACCTTTAGCATTTTACCAACTTCTCGCATCTCTTCTAACAGTTCTAGTGTTTTGGCAGGAAGAAGAGTTAAAAGGGGCCGTTGTCCTGATTTTTGCTAACGAGCAAGTACTTACTTTGGCTATCTTCTAGCTATTTGCAATTGTGAATAATATTTGTATTGATATGCAACCATGTGATTTCAACACTCATCAACATCTAAAGGTTTTTCTTACCCATGAATTGGAGTTTACTTAATGAATCGCTCTGTTTCACATTGTTTGAAAAAAAATTTGCACGTCTTCCTCTTTTTTTTGCCCTTGGGATTTTTCTGATATTCACTTTGGTCTTCCCAGGATCTTCCTAGAGCGCTTGACGATGCTGCAATAACTGAAGCATTGGAGTTGCATTAGATTAAAAGTCGCCGATGGGCTATCTTTGAAACTTATGTTATTAAAGGGGAGGGCCTTTTTGAGGGACTCGACTGGTAAGTCATTGTAGCCAAATTGATATTTTGGTTGGCTGAGAAGTCTAAGCTTAATGTTTTCACATACGTTTTAAATACATGGGGAAGCTGGATGCTTTTCGAGAAGGTCTATCAATGCGTTACTATGTATTTTCAACCAATCGACCACAGTCCAACCAATTCCTAGCAGACCTCACATCTCCCGTGTCTTGAGTTGAGATTTCCCTTGTAGGACTCAAGGAAGGCTTTTCCGTAGTTACAAGCGAACTCATCATAACTACTCTGCAGTCAGCACATATCCTCGTCACATGAATATGTATCTACTTTTAGGTGAATTGAATCAGCGAGGTCCAACTTGTCCTTATTTTCTCAGTTTTCGCATGCAACATCAAGAGGAAACTTTCTTTATGACGTTTTCTTCATTAGTATTTTTTTTTTCTCTGGAATAGAATGTACTTTGATTTGTGATTGTTGTGTGTATATGTGCGTAAGGGGTCTGGATTTTTCAAAACCCATCCTACGAGTCAGCCTTCAGATGTGAATATGTTAAACCCAATCTCCCTAAGTCTACAAGCATCATGAGACACTTCATATCCCGAGTGGTTGGTCTTTGATAAATATTTGATGTTTTTTAGTGGGTATCATCTACCTTCACAAATAGCTTCATGCCTTCTGGATTCCGATCTGCCTTTTCATCTGCAAAATGTTTGATTATGTAGGAGTAGATCCCAAGTACTTTAGCCTGGATATCATAGAACAAGCATGCCAAGCTTTCTCGCGTTGCTGCGTTTAGAATCAAAAGCAATAAACCAGCGACCGTCTAAGTACTTTCTCATGTGGTGGGGAAGCAATTGGAGAGGAGCATTCAACAACAAAAAATGATGTCTTTGGATTGCACGATTAGCTCAGAGAGGGACTGACAAATGCAACACCCACCCAAAGAAAAGAAGCATGATAGGATAGAAGAACACTTAGGAATGCTTGTGAAACAAATATAAAACAGATTTCCTCATTTGAGTTCGCTAGCATGAATCTAGTCAAGACAGCCATGAAAAACACAACTCTAAAGACCTAAAAAAGTTGCCCATATTCAGGAAATGAAGACAAACACGTCAACAACAAGGAATAACCCAGGAATAAATAAAAAAGCAGAAACAAGACACACTACACAAAAAATTGTAGCATAAACTTAAAGAGGCCCATCTGCATCATATTTACATATATATGTATGTTAACACACCCACTGCCCAGAAGAAAAAACAGAAATCATATTTTTACACCAGAAATGATATTACAGAAGAGGTTGAGGAAAAACTAGAAGCGATTTAAAAAGATGCCATTGGTGGAAGAAATATATTTGCAAACTTAGTAGAAAGAAGAGACAAGAGGATGTTACCCTGGTTGAAGACTCCTGAGTCCTCCTCCTCTTGGCATTTTGATCGATGCGATGGAGAGACCCACGGGAGGGAAACACAGATAAACAAGTTCAAGACAAGAAATAATCAACCTCATCTAGATCCATAATCAGCAGGCAAAGATTTAACAGGGCTAGTCGAAGAATCTAAAGAATTTTCATCCGTAAAATGTTCGCTTATGTAGGAGAGGCCAAGCTTTCTCGCGTTGTTGCACTTAGAATCAGAAGTATAAACTAGCAAGTTTCTCCCCCAAAACAAAGATGCGAACATAAAAACCCAAGAAATAAAATTGAACCTGACTTGCAATTGCAGATTTAGGGCTTCTCGAGGGACCGCTTCAAGCATAGCAGAAAGCAAATGATCGATGGAAGATTAGACGAGAGGGTGGAGCGATTGCTTCTTGGTCACGAGTCGGGGGGATGGAGAGAGGCGAGTGAAATCAGCCATCGGGAGAGAGCGCGATTTGGGAAGAAAGAGGTCGCGAGAGTGCGTCAAGAGAATGCAGCCCGAATGATGAGGTCGTCGAGTGGAGAGAGAAAGGCCGTCATCGAGAGGTCGTCGGAGGAAGCGCTAGACGGGAAGGTTCAGTGCATCGCGGTAGAGTGCAAAGAGAGCGTCGAGAGTCGGAGGAGAAGGAAGAGAGAGCAAGTAAAGAGAAAAGAGAACGCTCTACCCTCCGCTCGCGCTGATTTGAACTGGGACAACGTGGACCCGCTCGGATAGCTATCAATTATTGAATGGTTCAAAGTAAAAATGATGTGGAGCTATTAAGGTACCTAATATTTTCTCCATTTGCTTAGGTCACACCTGTCGACTCCTAATTTAAAGGACAGTGCAAAGGACACGTGGTGAATAGGGGTTGCATCCTCAAAGTACCTTTTTTTTACTTTTCAAGTTATGTTAGTTGTCTGACCAAAAAAAAAAAAAGTTATGTTAGTTATTCCAACCAAAAAGAGAAGTCATGTTAGTTGATCAGAGGGAGGGTGCATCTTTTACTTATCCAAAAAAATTTGCACACTAATGGCAACTAAAAACTAATAAATTAGTGACTAATTGTCTTCTTTGATAACTAGTTAATCTAAGAAATGAGAGTTTCGAAATTTTTAGAAATCACTTTTTAATATCATAAAAGAAAATAATGTATGTATACCTTTGAATATCTCATGTTAAAGCGGATTATATTTTTATTCAAAGATAAGTTCGTCATTATAAAAGTGGTGTATTGTCCTCTTTGAGTAGGCAAAAGGAACACACCACAAGTTTCTATTATTTGGTCATCGTTGTCTAAAACTTATTAATCCAATTTGAATTTTTCATGCATGCTCTATAAGTCTTTGATGAAGTAGCTTTACTAAATCAATCATCACGTGACGGCGATGGCGTGATATGGACTGGTATCCAACAAAATGATGGCTCAACATGGACTAATATTCAGCACAATTCTTGATCAAGCAACCAAAGCCCTAAATCAGCCCATAATCCTCAAATCCCCAAATTTGTCCCTCCCATCTGAGCCATATTTCCCCTAAGAAACCCCAACTCCAGTCTTTGCGGCAAAATTTAAAGCCAATATGAAAATAAGCTCGAGATTCTACAGATAAAAGAGTGGTTGTATTAGGTTTACAAAGAATCAATCAAAGATATAGCTTTGATTGTGATCATCTCCAAGGTGTGTTGTCTTTTCATAACCTACTTGTACTATATGCATTAGTTTAGTCACTTGTGACGCATCAATGATCTCTTAATGAAAAAAAAAATTATATCGCCTTTTTGTACAAATGTCGAGATAAATGATAAATCGCTATTGACCTACACTTCTAACTGTGGAAATTTTTTTGGTCACTCAATACGTAACATTTTATCACATGACATGTTGAGTTAATGTCATTTTCAAAATCGATTTTTATTTTAATTCTTTTATGTATGACTATAAATTCCAACTAAAAAGAGGAAGTTGATTAGATTTGCGATCCTACAAGTATGTGGTACCTGAGATATTATATTAGAATTTTCACCAACGGTTGGGTCGGGGCCCCACCACCGGTATCAATTTGCGCCTTTCGCTTGGATAATAACACCTGTCCAATCCAAGTGTCAACTCCCAATTTAAAGGACGGTGCAAAGGACACGTGGCGACCACGGACACGTGGCGAAAAGGGTCGCGTCCTTGATGTCTCTCTTTTTCCCCACTATTCTAGTCATGTTAGTTAATCCCAGGGCGGGTCCATGTTACTTGATCAAAAAAAAAAAAATTACCCACTAATGGCAGCTAAAACCAATAGACTAGTGACTAATTGTATTCTTCGAGAACTTGTCGACCCAAGAAACGAGACTTTTGAAGTTTTTAAAGATGATGATCTTTAAATATAAGAAAATAATATTTTTATAACTTCTCACAAAAAATCGAGATTTGATTTATTTTCATATAAAGTGACCCTTGAGCTATCATTCTGAAACGTATAAGGCAAACAAACAACTCTTTTATTTTTAAAAAAATTGATCGCTAAATAACAAGACACATCATAAATGATATAGGAACGAAATAGTATTATATCAAGATATGAACCAAAAAAAATTCTTGTTATTTCTTTATAAATCTAGTTTAAAAATAAGTCTTTTAGCTAACATTTTCTTAAAATTTAGAGTAATTTTCATTTTTTTTGTCTCCAAATTACATGAAAAGAGAGAGAGAGGGTTCAACATCTTGTGGTACGCCGAATTATACTTTTAGTCAAAGATACATTTGTCATTTTAGAGGAAACAAAATATTTGTTACATCTAAATAGGTGAAACAGAGTTTCTATAATTTGATCGTTGCAAGAGTGCAAATGTACCTCGTTTCTTATCACTAACTTTCCCCCTTCTTTAGTGATTTTTTGTTTAGTCTTTTCTCGAATTCTTTCTTTCTTTCTTTTTTGTATAATTACTTTCTATCAACTGTTTAGCCATGGAGTTTACTCTTTATCCTCGACCTTTTCATAGTGCCTTTCCTTCACTCTACCAAAAATCAGATAATAGAAGATTTGATGCTATTTGTTATCGTGGTCCTCCATTGTATTCATATAATAGTATGAGAAAAGGTATCCATTGAGATTAAAGAAAAACTCTACAACTATATATATGCATATGTGTGTGTATACATATTATATTTATAACGAAAATAACACGTATTAATTTGAAATTTCGTTTACATATATTTGTACATATTACTCAACAAAAGAAAACAGAAAAAAATAATTAAGAGAAAAATTTATTTTCAACCCCCAAATCAAGGAGATGAAAGGGAAAATAAAACCCTTCCCTTTCAAGGAAAAAAAAGAGCTACCAATTGCAATCGTAGCTGACTCTTTAATTGCTCTACACACTTAAAAAAAGAAAGCCCTAATTACACGCGACTAGGCCGCGGACGGGGCGGTAATGAAGCGGAAAGCTCCAGCCTCCGCCAACGCCGCAAGGAATCGATCCCATTTTGTTTGCTTCGCCGCTGCATCTCTTGCGACAACATTCTTGTAGTCCAGGGACTCGTCATCATAAATATCCCACCACTTTTTCACCAGCATCTTGATATCGTCTCGATCCATGTGTTGTTCCTCGCCTGTGTACCGCCACGGCTTCGACCCAGCGGCGCAATAATGAACAACCTTCACCTTGTCCAGCTCGACGTTTTCGGGGTGACGCCACAACATCGCAAGCACAAGGTTGTACACATTAGGAATCGGTTTGTAAATGTCCTTGAAGTACATGTTCAAGAAGTCTTGTTCAGCAAATGGAGTTGGAGGCGTGATCTTGAGGGTTTCGAGCATATCGTGGTAAGTGTAGAGGTTTGGCTCGTACACGAACATGCCGGCGTTGAAGTAGAGAGAAGGCTTCGGGCCAACGTGGTCAGGCCATTGGACCTTGTCCGGGCATTGTTGGCAGTACCCGATTTCGTATTGAGGGGTGTGGCTCCATGTCTTTTCGCAAAAGCAGTCCATGACCGCATAGAAGAAGCCGTTCGGGAGGTCGAAGAGGTGGTCTATGTTGTCGAAGACTTGGATGTCTCCATCCAAATAGATCATCTTATCGTACTCCACAAACTGCAATTCAAGAAACCAGATCAATAACTCAATTTCCTGGCTAATAGTATTTCTCAATCCTAACTTTCAAAGGAGACAGGGATCTAAGATACAAAGAAATACTTAATAACAAAGCATACCTCCCAAATTCGGAGCTTGGAGTAATTGATCACATAATAAGCCATGGCAAACTGAGTTTGGTTCTCCGGCGGATACACAGGCTCGATCTCCCTCACGATACAACCCTGGTCCACCAGGATCTTCCGGTGATCTGCCGGCACATCTGGCAAGATCGCCACCACGAGCGGGTACTTGCACTTCGCCTTCCTCAGTCCCTTGGCCAGGCCAACCACACCCTTCACGTAATCGCCGTTTCCGGCCAAAAACGTTACATAGGCACAGCTAGGCTGGTTCTCGGGCTTCGGCTTCACGACATCATTAGCGGCAGCATTGGCGACGGCCATGATAGGAGCCATTTCTATGGTAGGAAAGGTTTGCGGTTTCGGTGAGTGGAATGTGAGTGTGTGGGTTTCAGAAGCTTTTGCAATTGCTTGGCTAAGTTTGAGTTGATGGGTTTGGCGAGATGGGGTGCGAGGTTTATATAGAGTTGGAGACCTGAATTTTTTAATCAAGGAGACTAAATCCTGGAGACAATGCGGCGATTGATGGGGAGTTTCATACCGACAGACCAAAGATTTGGTCTGTCCAATGGGGGTAGAGCTAGGCCACTTCTTCTTGAACGAAGTCTGTTTTGGAGCTCCGCCACTGGATCGACTTCCACGTGGGCCAGTGCGAGTCGATCGGACGGTCGTCAAACAAGATCCGGGTTCGGTGGATGGTGCTCGAACATGCGAGAGAGAGAGAGTTAATGTTGTCGAATCTTTAGGGAGACCAACAAGTCAAGCTTTTCGCAGAATTACTACTGTAACCCTAGCGACCGACTTCATAATTACAAGACCACGGTAAGGTATTATTGTAAATTTGAGAATATTCCAAGGGTGATTGTATCTCAAAAATTCATTTAAGTTTGTAGGGTGCCGTGAAAGGAGGCGGTTTCCGAGGATAATGTTACGCCCTTGCCCAAAATTGGGAGTCAACAAGTCTATAGTCCCCTCTCGTGAGAAAGTGCCAACACTCTTTTTGACTAACCGGTGCAATAGTAGAAGGATAAGCTTGGCCAAATACCCAAAAAGAAAATAGTTGTACCCACAAAAAAGGGCAAAAATATGAGTATATTGATTAAATAAGTGATGCATCCTTACCGTTTGGACTCATCAATCCTATTGAGCGTTAGTGTTGATCATAGTTATCTTGATTATATATTATATGTTTCTCTCCCTTTTTTATTCTAGGGGCACGCAAGCAAAAAAAATACCACTTATAGCATATTTGATAACCATTTTGTTTCCAGGAATAATTTATGTTCAAAAATAGTTTTTTTTTATTATGTTCTCTATACTAGCTTTTGAACATTTAAAGGCGTTTAGTATCTGTTCAAAATTTCTATTCTCGAGATAGAAATACATGCGACTCTCAAATTCTCTTGTGACTTAGAATTTTTTAAATTCTTTAATAGTTTTTTTTTTTTTTTTTTTTTTTTTCTTCTTTCTCCTTTAGCCAATCACTGAGTCGGCCAAACGAGAGCCGGCGACCTCATTGGCCCGAGCGTCACTTAGCCGCCAGTTAGGCTCGACCAATGAGGTCTAGTGAAGCTCCAACAAGGCCGTCAAGCCTCATCTGGATCGCCAAAGTCGATGATCAGCGAAAGGAATAAAAAGAGAGAGAGAGAGAGAGAGAGAGAGAGAGATCTTGATTTTGAAGTTGTTCTCAAAATTAAAGAAGTAATTTTTTTTAACTTATTGATTATGTTCCAAATTCATTCTCGGGAAGAAAAAAGTTACAAAACGAATTTCTATTCTTTTTTTTTTGTTCTAAAAAATAAAATTATAGAATTAGACACTGTTTGGCCAATTATCCAACAAGCCCTTGCAAAGCTATGAGGATACCCTACTAACTCAACGAACTAGTGAAGTTCGAACCATTGGCCCATAGAAGTGATTCGAACCAAAGTAGTCTGAACGCAGTCGATAAGATCAAAAAAATGATCCTTAATTTTTTGAGCTGAAATTGTTGCAACACCTCGACTAGTTATGCCAACCTTGAGGGTTTTTGGAAAATCATTTTTGACGTTAGCTTTTCACCAATAAATATCTTCCAAGGGGATGAATCACAATTGTTTAAATAAATCCTATAATTTTTTAGATCAAATCATCTATTTTTGGTAGGCTAATTAAATCATTTTACTTTGCTAAAAGATGTCAAGTTTAGTTTCCTAAACATATTCATTATATCATTAATTTGATTGCATTTTATAGAAATAAAATACTCGAGTGTATACACTCGCCATACAGCCTATACTCAATCCATTTCCGCTTGTTCTAATTGGATTGCATTTTATACAAATAAAATACTCGAGTGTACACACTCCCGATCCCTTTCCGCTTGTTCCTTTTTTCTTTTCTTTTTTTGGGAATTTCCGCTTGTTCTCGCTCCATGGCATTTTAGATATTTCCCTTGGCGTCGATGAGGA
Organism: Eucalyptus tenuipes; assembly: GCA_014182365.1. Classification (NCBI taxonomy): domain Eukaryota; kingdom Viridiplantae; phylum Streptophyta; class Magnoliopsida; order Myrtales; family Myrtaceae; genus Eucalyptus; species Eucalyptus tenuipes. Next base: position 17,265,503 of record CM024538.1, read on the forward strand.
ACTCGACGGACCAGATGGTGCGATTCCACGTGGGCGAGCAAGAGGTGAGCAGCTGTGGAGAGGGAAGCTTCCTTTCAATTTCGTACAAGTTTTGGTAAAAAGGAGGAATTTATAATATAAATCGACCAGTAAATGCCCACTGTTTATTATTTACCTACCACCGCACCGCCCAGCGCCGCGGATATTCCGCACATTATTTATCTTCTTTTTTTTCCTCATTTTCCTTTGCATGCATGAATCGTGAGAAACCTGTCGGAAGCTGCGTGGGGCTACGTTGCCGAGGGTCGACACGTGGCGAGCCCTTACACGTCTGTCAGGCTCTGCGGAATTGATATTGTGTACGGCGGGCTGCTCCTGTTCTTGTGGAGGTACCTATTGAAGTGTCATCCATCTGCGGGGCTCATATTTTTCCTAACATTCCACGTGTCTACTCGTCATTTGGACTGAAGGGACACGTGGCGGAAAAGGGCATCTTCTTGGGAAGTTTTCTTTTTCCAATTCCTGTTATGTTAGTTGGACCAAGAAGACGGTGGGAGGGCCCTATTTATAATCAATTTAGACTTTTTGGATTGCCGTGGGTCCCTCTTTTCCCATAAGATTAAAATAGGGAATGAGCAGGGATTGCCGAGTTATACAGGCCAACTTTACCGAGTTAGCAATACGGAATTCTTTGACCCGATCTTCGAAAACTCACGCCTAACGAAGTAAGACTGTGAAGATGAGAGAAGACGAAATGGGAGTTGTAGAGGCAAATTATATATAAATTATGAACCTATTTATGATCAATTTAATATTTATATCGTGTTTAAATCCATTCATAACACATTTATTAAATACAACTAACATATTTATAATTCCTTTAACACTCACATGGGTTAAGAAATATTTTTATGATCTATTTTGACGGGTCTAACGACACTCTTCGTCTTATTAGTCAGGCCCAATCTTTTTTATTTGGTGGCATGAAATGGAACTCCTAGACTCAACAAGTCTTTACTACTCTCATTGGAGATTGTTGTTACCCTTTGACCACCAATATAGATGAAGGTTAATGTAATAATCAGAAAACCACCCACAAAATAAAAGTAATGCTATGATTAGGAAAATTGTTAAATTTTTTACCAGAGGGATTTCACTCCCCATGGACTTATAGTAATCTCAAGATAAACATAAAGCAAATATTTGTTCAAGAAAATTTGTTAAAACGAGTGCTTCATGAGCACGTATTAAACAACCGTTTATGGAAAAATTATCATTTTCATTGCATCGGCTTTTATACTGAAATGCATAGTTAGTTTATTGAAAAGTAATACTTTCTCTGTACACACGCTTAGCAATGTTCGAGGATACTCATTAATAAGACTTTAAATTTAAATTGAAAGCTCGAGAAGTTCTCTTAGAATCGCCTTTTATCTTAAGTCTTTTTTTTTATTGTAAATCACAATTAAATAGAGGTGCTTAATTAAAAAGATTACATTGATTACACTATAGTATTAGTGTATCATTACATCACGTTCGTGGCCGTATATGAGGTGTTATCACATGATTTTTCTCTGGATCTAAGTAAGTCCTCAAACTACTTAGTCTAAATTCTCGAACATAAAATTCGAGAGTATAAAATCCTAAGTGGGGAAGAAAAGCCGACGGGGAAGAAGATAGACTCCCCGTCACTTTTTTGAAAGTGGCTATCGTCGAGTAAGTAAGTATAATAGCCTTATGCGCCTGAGACGAGGCATTAGAACTCAACAGAATTTCAGTTAGGCCGACCTATATTTTGCATGATACCTTTCAACTAACTTGTAGGTCCCCTGGTTTAAAAGATATCATGTGAACCAACGGTCGAGGCACCACCACGGTATCGATTTGCCGGTCCTTTGTTTGGGTCACAACACATGCCCACGTGTCAACTCCTGATTCAAAGGGCGGTGCAAAGGACACGTGGCAAAATGGGGCTGCATCCTCGGAGTCCTTTTTATCCACTTCTTCCAGTTGTTTTAGTTGATCCGAGGGAGGGCGCATCTTTTACTTATCCAAAGAAATTTGCACACTAGTGGCAGCTGAAAACCAATAAATCAGTGACTAATTATCTTCTACAAGAACCTGTTAACTTGAGAAATAAGAGTTTTGAAATTTTTAAAGATGATGACCTTTGAATATCATAAAAACAATAATATATATATATATATATATATATATATATATATATATATATATTGCTTTCAATCAGAATCCAAATTAACGCCGTAATATGAATATATAGTTATCATCCTAAAGAGCCTATGATTCTATTTTACTCTTTTGAAGAAGAGTATCCCCTTCCATTAAGATCTACCAATCTTAGACATAAAAGTTTGATTATGAGATTTGATTTTTAATTGAGGAGAGATCATAAATGATATTTAAATGAATTGGTCATATCTCGAAATATGAATTAAAGAGTACATGTTACTTGATAAATCAACTTTACAAATTAGTCTTCAAGCTAACATTACTTTAAAGATCTAGAGCAATTTTCACGGTTTGATTTCTCCAATGAAAGAAAAGAAGGATTGAACATCTCGTGTTAAATGAGATTATATTTTTAGTCAAAGATAAGTTAGTCTTATAGAAGTGGAGTATTGTCATATTCGAGTAGGCAAAAGGGAATACACAAGGAGTTTCTATAATTTGGTCATTGCAGTCTAAAACTTGTTCATCCATTTTAAAGTTTTCAAGCATGTTTTGTAGGTCTTTGATAAAATAGTTTGCTAAATCAATCATCGCGTAATGGTATTAGCATGAAATGGACTAATATCCAACGAAATGGGCTAATATCCAGCAAAATGACAATGAAATCAACCCATAATCCTCAAATCCCTAAATCAGTCCCTCCTATTTGAGCCATGTCTCCCCTAAGAAACCCCAACTCCGGTCTTTGCAGCAAAATTTAAAGCCAAAACAAAGATGAGCTTGAGATTCTACGGACAAGGAGTGATTTTGTTAGATTTACAAAGAATCACTCAAAGGTATAACTTTGATTGTGATCTCCTCAAGAGTATGTTGTGTTTTCATAGCCTTTTTGTATTGTTTGTGTTGGTTTCTTCGCAAGTGATGCATCGGTGGTCTCTCGATGAGAAAAATCCGAATTGCTTTTTTATATAAAGATTAAGATAAATGACAAATTAGTATCAATTTGCATTTCTAACCATGAAATTTTAGTCCATCGCTCAATACTTAATGTGCTAGCTATCACATGAAAAGTTTAGTTAATGTTATTTTTGGAATCGCTTCTTTTATTTAATTCTTTTATGTATGACTGTAACTCCCAATTGAAAAGAGGCACTTAATCAGATTGGCGATGCCCCTAGTATGCGGTACATGAGATGTGTATATTAGAATTTTCTCCAACGGTCGGGTCGGGGCCCCACCACCGGTATCCATTTGCGCGTCTTTTGCTTATATAATACACCGGTCCAATTCAAGTGGCAACTCCCGATTTAAAGGACGGTGCAAAGGACACGTGGCGAGAAGGGTCGGCTACTTGGAGTCTCTCTTTTTTTTTTTTTTTTTTTTCACTAGTCCGGTCATGTTAGTTAATCCCGGGGCGGGTCCATGTTATTTTACTTGGTCAAAGAAATTTTACCCACTAATGGCAGCTGAAACCAATAGATTAGTGACTAATCGTCTTGTTCGAGAACTTGTTGTCCCAAGTAATGAGGCTTTTGAAATTTTTAAAGATGATGATCTTCAAACATAAGAAAATAATATTTTTATAACTTTCCACCAAAAATCAAAATTTGATTTACTATCATATAAAGTTATTGGGCTAACGTTCTGAAGAGCTTAAGGCAAACGAATAACTCTATTGATTCTAAAATAACAGGACATACTATTACACGTTATTTCTTTATAAATCGAGTTTACAAATGAGTCTTTTTTAGCTAACATTTTTCTTAAAGATTTTAGAGTAATTTTCACTTTTTGATGTCTCCAAATTACATGAAAATAGAGGGAGGGTTAAACATCTTGTGGTACATCGAATCAGACTTTTAGTCAAAGACAAGTTTGTCCTTTTAGAGAAGACATAGTATCATTACATCCAAATAGGTGAAACGGAGTTTCTATAATTTGATCATGGTAAGAGTGCATGGGCATCTCATACCTTACCGCCAACTCCCTCCCTCTGTCCGTTATTTTATTTAGTCGTTTTCTGAAATCTTTCTTTTTGTAGTTCTCCATTGTATTCATATAATAGTCTGAGAAAAGGTATTAAGGAAATTCCACGACTATAGATATACAACAAAAAAATAACATATATTAATTTGATATCATTTGAGATATATTTGTACACATCACTCAACAAAAGAAAAAAGTACATAATTAGGAGAAATCTTTCTTTTCAACCCCTAAATCATGGAAATGAAAGGGAAAATAAAACCCATCCCTTTCACGGTACCAATTCCAACTGTAGCAGACTCTATAATTGCTCTGCACTTAAAAATAAAAAAAAATCCCTAATTACACACAACTAGGCTGCAGTCGGGGCAGTTATGAAGCGGAAAGCTCCGGCATCCGCCAACGCCGCAAGGAATCGATCCCATTTTGTTTGCTTCGCCGCTTCATCTCTTGCAATGATATTCTTGTAGTCCAAGGACTCATCATCGTAAATATCCCGCCACTTCTTCACCAGCATCTTGATATCGTCCCGATCCATGTTCTGTTCCTCGCCCGTGTACCGCCATGGCTTCGACCCGGCGGCACAATAATGAACGACCTTCACCTTGTCCAACTCAACGTTCTCAGGGTGACGCCACAACATCGCGAGTACAAGGTTGTACATATTCGGAATCGGTTTGTAAATGTCCTTGAAGTACATGTTCAAGAGATCTTGTTCAGCAAATGCAGTCGGAGGCGTGATCTTGAGGGTTTCGAGCAAATCGTGGTAAGTGTCGAGGTTTGGCTCGTACACAAACATGCCGGCGTTGAAGTAGAGAGACGGCTTCGGGCCAACGTGGTCGGGCCATTGGACCTTGTCGGGGCATTGTTGGCAGTACCCGATTTCGTATTGAGGGGTGTGACTCCATGTCTTCTCGCAAAAGCAGTCCATGACTGCATAGAAGAAGCCGTTCGGGAGGTCGAAAAGGTGGTCTATGTTTTCGAAGACTTGGATGTCTCCATCCAAATAGATCATCTTGCTATACTCGACAAACTGCAATTCAAAAAACCATGTCAATAACTCAATGTTAATATTACTTCTCAATCTTAACATTCAAAAAAGGAGACAAAGATCTAAAATACAAAGAAATATTTAATAACAAAGCATACCTCCCAAATTCGGAGCTTAGAGTAGTTGATGACGTAATAGGCCATGGCAAACTGGGTTTGGTTCTCCGGCGGATAAACGGGCTCGATCTCCCTCACAATGCAACCTTGATCCACCAGGATCTTCCGGTGATCCGCCGGCACGTCAGGCAAGATGGCGACCACAAGCGGGTACTTGCTCTTCGCCTTCCTCAACCCCTTGGCCAGCCCAACCACGCCCTTCACGTAATCGCCGTTTCCAGCCAAAAACGTCACGTAGGCACAGCTAGACTGGTCCCCGGGCTTCGGCTTCACGATGCCATTAGTAGCAGGATCGACGGCCATGACAGGAGCCATTTCTATGGTAGGAATGGGTTTGAGGTTTCTGTGAGTGGAATGGAGGGTGAGTGTTTGGTAAGATTTCGCAATTGCTTGGGTGAGATTGAGTTGATGAACTTGGCAGGAGGAGGATGCACGGCTTATATAGAGTTGGAGAATTAATTTTTTAATTAAGGTGACTAAATCTTGGAGATAATGCGGTGATTCATTGTCTAACTCCTGTGATCGGGACATGGGATGGAAGCTTGCTTGAACCGAGGAGTTTCATACCGACAAACTAAAGATTTTGTCGGTCCAATAGGGGGTGGGCTAGGCTTTTTCTCCTTAAACGAAGTCGTTTGGGAGCCCCACCGATGGATCGAACTCCACGTGGTCAGCGCGAATGCATCGGACGGTCGTCAAGCAAGATCCGGGTTGCGTGGACGGTGCTGGAATGTGCAAGAGAGATAGACCAACGAGTCAAGCTCTTTGCAGACTTACTACTATAACCCTACTACCGACTTCTTAATTCGAAGACCACGCCAAGGTATTAATTGTAAATTTGAAATATCCCAATGGTGATTATATTTCAAATGTACATTTTGACTCTTATAGGGTGCCGTGGAAGGGGGCGGTTTCCGAGGATAATGTGACGCACTTGCCCAAAATTGGGAGTCAACAAGCCTACAGTCCCGTCTCCTTAGAAAGTGCTACCTGTCTTTTTGACTAACGGGCACAATAGTGGAAGGATAAGCTTTACCCAAATACGCAAAAGAATAAAGTTGAACTCACAAGAAAGGGCAGACAATGAGTATATTGATTAAATAAGTACATGTGTTTTTGTCGTGCGGACTCATCAATCTTATTGAGCTTTTGTGTTGATCATAGTTATCTTGATTACACAGCATATATTTCTCTCTTTTTTATATAGGAACACGGAAGTGAAAAACTAACTACTTACACAATTATGGGAATACCCTAAAAACTCAACAAACTAAAGAAGTTAAGACCTTTTGCCTATAGAAGTGATTCGAATCAAAATAGTTTGAACACATTTGATAGGATCCGAAAGAACGATCTTTGATTTTCCGAGCTGAAAATGCCGCAACACCTCGTCCAATTATGCAAACCTTGAGAGTTTTTAGAAAATCATTTCAGCATTAGCTTTTCACCAATGAATATCACGAGAACTCGTGTTTTACACTAGCTTTATAATATTAGAGGAGGTTTAATTTGCAATTCCAAGGGGATGAATCACAATTCTTTAAAAAACTCCGATGATTTTGCAAATCAAATCATCGATTTTTGGTAGGTTAATTAAATCATTTTCACTTTGCTAAAAGAGGTTAAATTTATTTTCCTAAACGTCTTTAATTTATCCACACGTAGAACACGGCGCTCTTCAATTTGATTGCATACCGTGCAAATAAAATACTCGAGTGTAACCCATCAGTGGGTAGTTACGTTGGTTGAGAGTCCCCCTCTCATCGCTGAGATCGAGAGTTCAAAACCCGTAGTTGCTAACGATTTAAGTGGGGGCCCTAGCGGTGGGTTAATGGGCTAATTTCCCCCGAGGTATAGGGGTCCGGCCCTCAGGAGCCGTTCGGGCAAGGAGGGCCCGTAGTGAAGTCCTCGGTTACCAAAAAAAAAAAATACTCAAGTGTATACATTTGTTATACAGCCTATACTCTATCCATTTCCGCTTGTTCTCGCTCCCATGCATTTGAGATATTATTCTTGGCGTCGATGAGGAACTCGACGGACCAGATGCTGCGTCTCCATGTGGGCGAGCTACACGTGAGCAGCACTGGAACCTGCGTTCTGGAGGAAGGAAGAAGCCTCCTCTCAATTTCGTGCAAGTTTTGGTAAAAAAGGTGGAATTTATGATATCAATTCACTAGTTAATACCAACTGTTTATTGTCCAACTACCAACTGTTTATTGTCCAACTGCCACCGCACCGTCCAGCGCCGCGAATATTCCGCACATTATTTTTTATTATTATTTTTCCCTTTGTATGCATGAATCGTGTGAAACCTGTCGGAAGCTGCATGGGGCTGCGTTGCAGGGACACGTGGCGGAAAAGGGCACCTTCCTGGGAGGCCTCTCTTTTCCATTCCAGTTATGTTAGTTGGACCAAGCAGAGGTGGGGGCCGTTAATTTAGTAAGCGATTAATCAAAATGGTAGCAACAAAATGGAGAATAGTTTTCTAAGCATACTCTGTACCGTAGGTTAAAATTTTCCTTTGGCATTACTATAAAATGGCGAAAATTGGACTGAATGCTATTAAATTTATAACAGGACATTCGTTCGAGTTTTAAACCTTTTAATTAAAATTATTTTGGTCATAAACTTTTGAGGAAAAATCTAATTGAGTCTTCTCGGCTACCCCTTACATGTAGCAATGATGGAGTGACATGGAATAATATTCACATGACGATGGTGACATGGGCTTTCTTGATTGAGCAACTAAAACACCAAATTAGCCCTAAATTACAAAGTCCCACTTTGATCCCTCCCATTCGAGCACTATTTCCCATGAGAAACCCCACCTGTAGTCTTGGTGGCAAAATTTGGAGAAAAGATGAAGGTGAACTCGTGATTCCGTAGTGGAAATCACAAAGAGTGGTCGTGTTAAATTTACATTGAAGTCTAGTGTCTTCAATTTTTGACAAAACGCGACGAAAAAGGCATAGAATCAGTCAAACGTATAACATTGGTAGTGGTACCTCAGAGAATTTGTTATATATTCATGATCTAGCTATGTGTTTGTGTTGGTCTCTTTGCATGCGTGCTAGTGATCCCCCAATTAAAAAAAGAAAAACAAGGTTCAAAATAGCCTTTAGCATAAGGTTGAGATGAACGACAAATCAATATTGGTTTTGCATTTTCAAGGTTGGATATTTTGTTAGATGCCCGATACTTAACTATGTGCTGGAGTAAGAAGATGAATTTAGCGAATTGGGTCCATTAAAAAAACTTCTATAGTTAGAGAAAATCTTTTAATTTTTGTATGTATCACTGTAAATCACAATTAAAAGGGGCACTTAGATTGGTGACACAACTCTATAGTGTCACAGTATCAGTACACCACATCAACCGGTACGCGAGCTGTTATGTTTGAATTTTCTCCAACGCGCGGGGCCCCACCACCTATCCATTTGCGCGTCTTTTGCTTGGCCCATAATACCAGTCCACGTTTCAACTCCTGATTTAAAGGGCGGTTGCAAAGGACACGTGGCGAAAAGGGGTTGCGTCCTGGGAGTCTGTTTTTACACTTGCAGTTATGTTAGTTGATCCGAGGGAGAGTTGGCCGTCTCTTACTTTAGTCAAAGAAATTTTGCCCGCTAATGACAGCTAACGACCAATAGATTAGTGACTAATTTGTCTTCTTCAAGAACCTGCTGACCCCACAAAACGATAATTTTGAAACTTTTGAAAGAAGATGACCTTTAAATATTATTTGTATAACGTTGGATCGCAACCGATTTAATGTTGTATGAAATGAATATCGAGCTCTCTTTCTGAAGAGCCTGGGGCAAACAAAGAGTCCTATCTTACCCCCTCCATTAACATTGAGCAATCCCGGTCGCAAAAAAATTGATTTTAACAATTGATTTCGAAGTAAGTGAGTCATATATTGAAACATGAATTCAAAAATAATGTCAATCTATAAACCAATTTCAAAAGAAAATATTTGAATTTGTGGCTGATGTCATTTTAAAGATTCTGACCAATTTTCGCTTTTTGACATCTCCAAATTACATGAGAAAAATCGAGGGCTAAATATCCTGTGATAAACTAGATAATACTTCTTGTCAAAGATAAGTTTGTGATTCTAGAGGGAAGGGGTATTGTTACATTTTAGCAGGCAAAGCGGAACACACAACTTTTTATATCATTAGCGTTGGGCACTTGCACATATTGAATTCAGAGGATGGAATGTCTAATGTTTTTTTTCACTTAAGGAGCGAATTGGATTGTTGCAAGCGGAAGAACCGAGCATGTTTCAACAAGAATTGATCGGTTATCTCGCCATCTTATTGAGAATAATAAGAGCATCTTTGACTACCCAAAGTAAGTATTAGCCAAAGCGGCTACTCAGGCCACATCAATTGAGTGAAGGGCCTAAAAGAGAACGCTGTTTTAGGGGGATAATAGCTTTTACTAAATCGACCACGCCCTTACTACGAATGCATTAGTCTCCAGCTCTTCATTTCAGCCATAGGTTATGACCATGCTCATGCCATTTTTTTAATTGCAAGTGTAGAAAGAGTTTTTCCATTGGGAAAGCAACGAGAAAATGTGTCTAGAAAGGGTGCGCGTGCAGCCCATGCACACCCTATCTCATCTCCGACTCACCTCTACCAGTCTTCTTTAGTGATTTTTCATCTAATTTTTTTCTGAAATTTTTCTTTTTACGATTACCTTCTATCAATCTTGTAGCCATGATAGTGCCTTTTCTTCACTCTACAAAAATCAGAATATAGAAAATTTGAGGCTTTATTTTTTTTGGGTAGTTCTCCATTGTCTTCATATAATGGTCGATGAAAAGGAATCAAAGTTCTCAATTTTGAATTTTATGTGCTTAAAGAAAACTTCCTCAATTGTAGATACACAACAAAAGTAGCATATACTAATTTGAAAGTTCTTCCAACATATATCTGTACACATCACTCAACAAAAGAAAACAAAAAACTTAAAGAGACATCTTTATCTTCAACCCCTAAATCAGGGAGATGAAGGGGAAAATAAAACCCTCCCCTTTCGAGGCAAAAAAAAAAGCTACCAATTCCAATTGTATCCGGCTCTGTAATTGCTCGACACACTCATAAACCAGCCCTAATTCCAAACACCTAGGCTGCAGATGGGGCTGTCAAGAAGCGGAAAGCTCCGGACTCCTCCAACGCCTTGAGGAATCGATCCCATATAGTTCGCTTCGCCGCTTCATCTCTTGCAACGATATTCTTGTAGTCCAAGGACTCGTCGTCGTAAATATCCCACCAATTCTTCACCAGCATCTTGATGTCGTCCCGGTCCATGTTCTCTTCCTCACCCGTGTACCGCCAAGGCTTCGACCCGGCAGCACAATAATGGACAACCTTCACCTTGTCCAGCTCGACGTTCTCAGGGTGACGCCACAACATCGCAAGCACCAGGTTGTACACGTTAGGAATCGGTCTGTAGATGTCCTTGAAGTACATGTTCAGGAGGTCCTGTTCAGCAAATGAAGTGGGAGGCGTGATCTTGACAGTTTCCAGCAAATCGTGGTAAGTGTCGAGGTCTGGCTCGTACACAAACATGCCGGCGTTGAAGTAGAGAGGTGGCTTTGGGCCAACGTGGTCGGGCCATTGGACCTTGTCGGGGCACTGTTGGCAGTACCCGATTTTGTACTGAGGGGTGTGGCTCCATGTCTTCTCGCAGAAGCAGTCCATGATGGCATAGAAGAAGCCTTTCTGGAGATCGAAGAGGTGATCGATGTTGTCGAAGACTTGGATGTCACCATCCAAATAGATCATCTTGTTGTACTCCACAAACTGCAATCCAAGAAGCCAGGTCGATAACTCAATATAACCAGGTTGATAGTACTTCTCAATCCTAACTATCAAAGAAGCAGATAAAAATATAAGACACTAGGAAATATCAAAACCAAGCATACCTCCCAAATTCTTAGTTTGGAGTAGTTGATCACATAATAGGCCATGGCAAACTGGGTCTGGTTCTCCGGCGGATAGACAGGCTCGATCTCCCTCACGATGCAGCCCTGATCCACCAGGATCTTCCGGTGATCCGCTGGCACGTCCGGCAAGATTGCCACCACGAGCGGGTACTTGCTCTTCGCCTTCCTGAGCCCCTTGGCCAGCCCGACCACACCCTTCACGTAATCACCGTTTCCAGCTAGAAACGTCACGTAGGCACAGGTGGGCTGGTTCTCGGGATTCGGCTTCACGACGCCATTAGCGGCAGCATCAGCAGCGGCCATCGTGGGAGCCATTTCTATGGTGAGGAAAGGCTTGAGGTTTCAGTGAGTGGGAATGGAGAAGGTTTTGCAAATTGCTTGGCTGGGTTTGAGTTGGTGGATTTGGCAAGAGGAGGGTGCAGGGTTTATATAGAGATGGAGAATTAATATTTTAATTAAGGAGACTAAATCTTTGGAGATAATGCGATGATTTATTTCCTTATTTCCTATGATCGGGACAGGGGACGTAAGCTGCTTCAATCTTGGGAGTTTCACACCGACGACCATGCTGGAATATGCCAGAGAGAGAGATATAGCTAATGTTAGAAAGACCTAAAAAGTCAAGCTTCTAGCGGACTTACTAATATAACCCTACCGACTTCGAAATTACAAGACGGCGTTAGGGCATTCGTGTATGGCGAGGGTGATTATGTAACTGGATGTTGTGGTGGGGGCGGTTTTTGAGGATAATGTTATGCAGTTGCCCAAAAGTGGGAGTCAAAAAGTCTGTTTGTCGCTCTCATGGAAAAAGTGCTATGGAAGGATAAGCTTGGCCAAAGGACCTTAAAAAGTCAAGAAAAGATCGTTAAGGATAATGTATATATTTAGAAAATTACTTTATTGATCACATAAACATACGTGTTTTATATGGTAGTTATTCATAAATCCAATTGAGTTTGGTCTTGATCTTGATTATTGTGGGATATAGAATGTATATGTCAATGTCATAAATCGAATTTGTAGAATGTACATCTCGTGGGACATCCTACAACAATAATGAAACTAATTAAGTCTCGACCCTTGAACTATGCAAGCGATCCCGAAATAAAGCGGCTTGCATGTGCTTGGCGAAATAAGAACGAGTGACCTCTGATTTCTTAGCTGAAATTACCGCAACATCACAATAAGCTATGCTTGCTATAGTATTTTCAAAAGCCCTTCTTTTGCCGATTAAAAAAAACAATTTAATATTAGCCTTTCACTAATAAATTTCACAAAAGCTTGTGTTTTATATTAAGAGTGCAATTGTTTCACCGAAAGTTTATGATAAAGGAAAATATTTTTAATGAAAATCATTTTCAAGAAAAATGATTAGTCTTTACTTGTTTGATGTTGTAGGAAAAGTGATTTCTTTATTGTCAAAATGGGAAGGGAAGTCATTTTCCCCCGATCTAAAATTGTTGTTTTCAATCAATTGAAAACATTGTTTGTAAATCAATTAGTTTTTAGTCATTCAAGTGTTGGAAAGTCAAAAAATAATTTTTTTTTCTCGAACAAATGGACCCTAAATAAATAAGATTGCAAACGCAATTCAAAAGCGAGCTAAACCTCTTGTACATAAATAACGATTCTTTAAATATTTTAATACTGTTCAATTTAAATCATCTTTTCTTTTTTGAGTAGTTAATTAAATCATTCTTATTTTACACAATAATAAAGTTTATATTTTTAGATAGATCGAATCTTCCTAAAACATTATTTAGTTTTCCATACGTAAAATAGGTTCATTGTGCATATTAGTCTCTGAGTTAGATGAGAGACCGATCCAATCCAAATCATGATTATCCGTAACACAAAACGCGCCCTTTAATTTGATTTCTAGATAATGCAAATAAAAACACTTGAGCATGTACTCCCCATACTCAGTACATTTCTACTCGTTCTTGCTCCGTAGCATTCGAGATTTTCCTCTTGGCATCGATGAGGAACTCAACGGACCAGATGCTGCGGCTCCACGTGGCGAGCTACGCGTGAGCAGCACCGGATCTTGCGCCCCGGAGAAGCTTCCTCTCGCTTTCGTACATGTTTTTGTTATTATAAAAAAAAAAAGGCGGAATTTTTATATATTTTAAATCCACAGTAAAAGGTACCTGCCGCACCGTCCAGCGGCTGAAAGCACCCACAAATTAAATTATTTATTTATTTATTTATTTTTCCTTTTCTTTTGTACTCGCGAAATCATAAAATAAAAAAAATTACGTTGCTGGCGGCAGACACGTGGCAGGCCGTCGCACGTCCGCCGGACTTTAGAATTGTTTGCGGGCCCCTATTTTCGCGTATGTGTGGAATCGACCGGGCAAGTTTTGCTGCGCATAGAGTAAACGTTACCGGACAAAGCAATTTTCGAGGGCAGTTCGGTTTTGGTTTTGACATCGGTTGGAGAGGTCGTGTGATTTCACTACAATTTAAAATACGACTTTATCATGAGTTGAACCGGGACGATATTTATCTGTACAAATCCAGACACGATGGTCTAAAGAGCACGGTCCATCCATATTTAGCACAGCGTAATGATTTGACTTATATCTAAATCAAAATATCATATCGTATCAAAATAAATTTAGTTGTTTTCATATAACATGATTTTGTCCCTGTATGTGAATTTCATTGTTCTTTACCATTGCATTCGAGGAACCAACATGGGATGTACAAATACAGTGGCATCTTACTTCGAAGACGAGATCTTTACACATTTTTGCTATGCATGTAGATAGCAATTAGAAAAATTATACTTGTCGTTCTTCAAATTTCAAGTATAAAGTGGTATTTTTCCCACGACAGATAATCGTTTTGGTGACAACAAAGATGACCGTCTTACTCAAGATATGCCGCATTATCAATTGACATAATATATCGTATCATTGAATCTTTATTGATTAATATGTAATTATATGCTTCATATTAAACTAACACGGTAAGGAGTTTCTTCCGTGATGTTGAACTTTGGTTGCCGACGACTAAACAATTTTCTAGGGATTAAATGTAGAGTACACATTCAAATGATGCTTCTTTTCTAGAAGTTATACTTGGTACATGGGCACGAGAGAGTTTTACGTGTGTTTCGAGTGAGTTCTCTCTTGTCATCGATAGTGACCAACATGTTATGTATTGCTCCAATTTCATCGTCATGCTGCACGCGCTTATGAAATTCGCTTAACAAGTCAACAAATCGGAATTCATTTTTCGAAAGATTTTTTTCTTCTTCCATGAAGTAAGCTTTTCAAATACCAAAATCACATGTAATAACCATTCTATTTCTAACTAGATTTATTTCCTGATTTTAGGAACATGCTTGGGATAAAAATCTATTTGATAAGACAATTTCATTTTTTTTTTTTTTCTTTTGGAACAAATTTTCAGTCTAGAAATATGTTTGGAATAAAAATGAGAAATAAAAATTTTCTATTTTTTTTTTATTTCTACAACAAAAGAAAAACTTAAACTCTTTAATCACTCGCCCTTGCCTCCCGCCGTTGGCCGCCGCCACCCTCCACCGGCCGCCACCCGTTGATGAGTGGAAAAGAGCATAAGGGGGAGAAATTTTGTGAATTTTTATTTTAGGAAGAGGAATTTTAACGCGTAAATATTCGAAACTCGTTCGGGAATAAAAATAGAAGAATAACTAGAAATCTATTTTAGGAACAGAATGGATATCGTTCGCGTCTCAAGTGATTCAAATTTCGGTGACTTTGCATGCATATAGCTTAATGAGACTATTTTATTTTTATAAGCGAGGAGAAGCGATTGGTATGAACATCATTTCTAGATATAACGGAAAATTCAGTTTGAGTCATACATACCGAATTCACTTGTAAATCTACGAGTTCGTCAGTGACGTGCTGACCCCGGAATCGTGATTTAAGAGAAGGTGATAGCGGCGTCCAACGGAATTGAAAATTGCGGGTGGCGTGCTGCTCCGGTCGTTGTGGAATTCCCCGCCGCTTAATCTTTTGAGCTGTCCTGAGCAAACGCACGTGTTGACTCCTTGTTCGAAGGACGGTGCAAGGACACGTGGCGCAAAAGGGCACCCTCTGGGGAGGCCTCTTTTGCCACTTTTTCAGTTATGTTAGTTGAACCAAGGGGTGGGGTGGGTCCACCGAATTCGTTAATTTAATAAACGATTAATCGAGGTGGTTGCCAAGGATATTCCACATTGAATATCTCTAAGGAAGATAAGATTTATTTTCTTAGACCGACTTATCGCTCTACATGAAGAGACTTTGACTCACCAATCTAAGAATCTCGTGGGAATATTCTTGATTCTTTTGGATATTCAAATCCATCATTCTTCTAAACGAAGCAATGGATTTGTCAATACTCATTGGTCATAGATAATAGTTTTCGACTCATTTTGCGATGCAGCACAGTAATGACCAACTAAATCGATCAATTCAAACGATAGAGATGATCTGTTTGGTCGATCGTTTGAGAAATAAGTCATCTAATTTTGTTCAGTATATGTACCCACCACCTCGAAATAAAGAGGAAAAAAGGAAAAAGTTTAAGGAAATGCTCAAGTAGGCCACGTCGCTCAACCCCCGTTCACTCTTATTTTCCTTTTAATAGACGTAGAAATAAAGGAAATTATCATATTGGCACGTCTAACTTATCATAGATAGAAACTTTAGTCAAAAGTTTGAATTTCTAGAGGTTTGTTGATAAATCCAATGCCCTAATATCATTTTTCTTCCCTATACTTTCAGCCATATCCTATTCTTAGTCTTATCTATTGTCTTTTTCAAAGATTGCCATATATATCTATTCAACTATGATCCTCACCAATTTTTCGTAGAATCGTGATGTTAGATTCACACCTGATCTCTCTCTCTCTCTCTCTCTCTCTCTCTCTCTCTCTCTCTCTCTCTCATCCTCACCGCATATTCATGCCTTTGCCACATTGATCTCAAACTAAGTAGCTCCTTCATGGCCATTAAGATCTCAAATTGTTGTCAAGTCTACAATCATTTGGGAGTCATCACCCTAGATCTTTGCCACATTGATCCCAAACTAAGTGGCTCCTTCATGACCATTAAGATCTCAACCTCGTCCTCATCGCATATTCATGCCTTTGCCACATTGATCTCAAACTAAGTAGCTCCTTCATGGCCATTAAGATCTCAGCATCGTTGTCAAGTCTACAATCATTTGGGAGTCATCACTTTAGATCTTTGCCACATTGATCCCAAACTAAGTGGCTCCTTCATGACCATTAAGATCTCAACCTCGTTGTCAAGTCTAAAGTCATTTAGGAGTCATCGCCCTAGATTTTTAGGAGTCTTCACCTTCAAATCTAGAGGCCTGCCGACTCAATGGCTATGGAGAGAGGGAGGGAGGGAGGGAGGGATGGAGGGGGTATTTTATCTATTCATTACACACATCAATATACGTGGTGCAACTGATGATCACATTACTTGAGTAATATGCATTTTGTTATTCGGATTTGAATTTTGAAATCTTACTTTTTATGGGCTGTTGTCTTCATGTGTCGTTATCAAATAGTGACCATAGCACAAAATATTTGACAAGAAAAGAGAGAGGAGAAAAGGTTAACATTCGAGGTTTTCTTCAAATATGAGTGAGCACAAATTAAAGTGTTCATCTCGACAGATTATCAAGACTTTGTTGAAGTGGATGGAGGTTGGGCATGCTGTTTAAAACCCCAAAAACTTGTCACGATAATTAAATAATTATACCCAGTCGCCGGACAACATGAAAGAAAATATGCACAAGCTCCATTTTATCGGTGATATGCACATTTTGAAGATTTTTTGCGTGATTGAATTCTTATAATGTCATGAATCTAATAGTGATATACATTGATGAAAGACCTAATAGAGATCCATTAACTTGTAACTTGTTACTTCAAATTAATTAAGCAAAATTATCATGCTACATACTTAACTAATTGTGCAAAGCTCCAACGGGCCGATTACATACTAAGTAAATGCAAGATTTTTCTATTGATATGGGCCTAAACGAGCCGACAAAATCTAACAACAACAACTCAACATGATACGTTTAATCAATACATTGACGTGATACATCACATTCTAATTGTAATTCGATTATATGAAATCAAATTGTTAATGTTTTATGTTACTGTACAAGTTGGCGTTAATAACGGGCACCATTACGAAATAGTAACACAAGTTGCCACCCCCACGGACCCTATCGTCCAAGAATAGAAAGCCACAGTTGAGATCGGTCGACTTATCCTTAGCTAATTATCCCCACTTTTAGTATATGAATGTGTTTAAGATCATTGACAAATGTTAGGAGATTATTCATATCGCTTGAGATTGTGTATTATGATTGTGCATATTGTTGATCGATCCCGATCAATTGTGACCAATATTCTATGATCTTCTTGCCTTTCGCATCACTTTGGTACGTTGTAAAGTCTATAAAGTAGGTTCTTATACTCTTATGTGGGAAAGTACGGAGCATTAATTTCTCAACTTTTTTCACAAATCTCAGCCGGACATATGGATGGACAATGGCTCTCAAAGTCACACGATCTTCATTGCGTGGCTCATATTGCTCCTAAGTAATCGACGTGTCGACCCTTGGCCGTGCAGGGACACGTGGAGCAAGAGTGCACCTTCTTAGGAGGGCTCTTTTTTTTTTTTTTTTTTTTTTTTCGCTTTTCCAGTTATGTTAGTTGGACCAAGGAGGGGGAGGGCCCACCGAATTCGTTGGATTAATAAGGTGATTAATCAAAAGGGTCGCTGGAATCTTCTTCAATCAAGAATATTTTAAGTTCCATTTGAGGATAATAACCATTGAAAATCTCCAAGGGGATGACATTTCTCATCTTGCGTTGGATTAATAAGTTGATTAATCAAAAGGGTAGCTGGAATCTTCTTCAATCAAGAATATTTTAAGTTCCATTTGAGGATAATAACCATTGAAAATCTCCAAGGGGTTGTCATTTCTCATCTTAGAATGACCCATCAATGTACATGAAGTGACATTGGCTTACCAATCTAAGAATCTCATGCGAAAATTTTCGATTCTTTTGAATATTTAAATCCATTTCACAAATCTCAGCCGGACATATGGATGGACAATGGCTCTCAAAGTCACACGATCTTCATTGCGTGGCTCATATTGCTCCTGAGTAATCGGCGTGTCGACCCTTGGCCGTGTAGGGACAGGTGGTGCAAGAGGGCACCTTCTTGAGAGGCCTTTTTTTTTTTTTTTTTTTTTTTGCTTTTCCAGTTATATTAGTTGGACCAAGAAGGGGGAGGGCCCACGAGTTCGTTAGATTAATAAGGTGATTAATCAAAAGGGTAGCTAGAATCTTCTTCAACCGAGAATATTTTAAGTTCCATTCGAGGATAATAACCATTGAAAATCTTCAAGAGGATGATATTTCTCATCTTAGAACGACCCATCAATGTACATGAAGTGACTTTGGCTTACCAATCTAAGAATCCCATGGGAAAATTCTCGACTCTTTTGAATATTCAAATCCATTATTCTTCTAGAGGAGCATTCTACAAAAGAATCCATGCTAACGCACAAGAAAATAAATTTAGTGAAATTATAATAAATTGATTTTACTTATACATTTTATATAGATGTTACAAGTAAATGACACGCTGTAATTTTTGTCGATCATTTGAGAAACAAATCATCTAATTTTGTTCATGCCCATGACCTTAAAATAAAGGAAAAGATAAAGGGGAAACTGAAAGAAAATGCTCAAATAGGCCCCCCCCAGCTCAATTTGTATTCACCCTTCTTTTGCTTTTAATAGATGTGGAAACAGAGGAAAATTACCATATTGGCACGTCTCACTTATCATAAATAGTAATCTTAGTCAAAAAAGTTGAATATCTCGAGAGTTCTTGATCTATCCAATGCACTAATGTCATGTTTTTCTACCCTATGATTTCAGCCACATATTATTATTATTATTATTAATTAGAAGACTAACTAATCAAAAAATTAACATTTTCCAAGCATAGTCTCTACCTATTGTCTTTATTATAGGATCGAGATGCGTGTCTATCAAACTTCAATCCTTGCCATTTCTTCGCAAGATCGCGATGGATCTCTAATATAAGTCTAACACCAAATTCAAACCCTGCCCCCTTCCTCTCCCTAACTTCTATCCTCACCGCACATTCATCGCCTCTAGATCTGGAGGCCCGACGACTCAATGCTATGGAGAGAGAGAGAGAGAGAGGAAGGAGAGAAGGAAGGGGCGGGGGTGGGTGGTAGGGGTGAGCATGGTCCGATATAACCCTAGGACCATTCCACACAGTGTTGGTCCTCAATTTTTGGGACTGAGGACCGACCTTATTGAGCTTGGGACCGAGGACTGGACGGGACCAACTGATAATTTTTTATTTCATTTTTTGTACTCTTTAAAAAAGCGATTGATGACTGGACTGACCTAATAGGTTCAATCTGGTTTCAAGGTCAACTCAGGACTAATCAATAATTTTTTATTTCATTTTTTGTACTACTTGAAAGGGCAATCAAGAACCGTACCGACCCAATGGATTCGATGATGAGCAAGGTCAACTAAGAAAGGCAAGCGGTGAGGGTTAAGTGAGGTGAGCGTCAAACAGAATGAGCATTGAATGTCGAGCGGAGAGCAACAAGCCAAGCGAGCATCAAGAGGCAAGCGGCACGAATGACCCAAAGCGAGCGAGGCGAGTGTCGAGTGGCGAGCGGAGAAGTTGTTTTTTTCGATTTTGGCAAATTAAAGACTAAAGAACAAATAAGACATAAGAGAACGAATACTGAGAAGGATGCCATAAGGTGCCTTTTTGGATGCCATGAGGACTTCTCACAAAAACATTTTCTTCATTCGTAAATTATGACTATCGACGTCGTAAAAGTCATTAAAAACCTAAGTTATTAAAGAACAATGTAAAATTACTTGAACTCCTCATTAAAGAGCTGTTTAATATTGTTAACACTGTTTATTTTAAGGTTTTTCTAAATAAAAAAATTATAAATAATATATATATAGTCAGGATTGGTCCGGGTTGGACCGACCTGGAACTCTCAAGATCGATGACAAACCCGCACAGTGTTGGTTCAGAAATTCTAGAACTAATGATTGGCCCAGTCTCCTTGGGAACCGGACCAGAACCAACATGGTTGGGCTGGTCTAGGGTCGGTCCAGGATTGACCCTGGACCGATGCTCACCCCTAGTGGGGCGAGTATTTTATTCATTTATGACGCATATCGATATATGAAGTAACTAGTTGTCACATTACATGAGCGAGAGATATCCACCTCTTTTTAAATTTGAATTTTTAAATCTTGCTATTTATGTGTCGATACGTACGTGTCGTTGTCAAGTACTGATTGTCTACCAAATATTTAATGAGAAAAGGGAGAGGAGAAAAGGTTGAATTTGAGGGTTTTCTTTGAACATGAGTGAGCACAGATTATATTGTCCATCACGACATATTATCAAGACATTGTTGAAGTGGATGGAAGTTGGGCGTGCTGTATCGGAGCCCTGAAACTTGTGATAATGTAAACTTTGTGAACGAATCATATGTTGTTGATCGACAAAATTTACACAAGCTACTTTTGATAAGGCGATACATGCATTTAAAGAATTATTGCGCGAACAAGTTATTATAATAAAATCTATCTAACATCAATTTACATTGATATGTAAATGTGTAACCTTGTTACTTCAAATCAGTTGAGCAAATGCAATCTGCCACAAGGTTAATTAAGCTCATAGTGCAAGCTCAAACGGCCCTGCGATACCCTAATTAACGACTGTTTTTTTTATTTTTTTATAAATGAAATGGGCTTTAACGAGCCGACATAATTGGAATATGATGATATGACCCAATGCGCTTGACGGGCGATGTGAATTAACACGTTCTGGTGGCAATTTGAGATCGGTCCAGCTACCCTTGTAAGTTGTCCTCTTTTCATTCATTCATGGACGGACGGACGGACGGGCGGACGATGGCTCATTCAGTCCCAGCAAATGGGCTTTAACTTGAGCCATTTGGTCAAACTTGTAATGATCTGGAAGCTCAAGCTACGAACCCGCTCGATTTCACAGTCGTCTAATTTTTAGATCCGACGTCCTGAAAGTTGCGCTATCTTCGGCGCTTCGGGAGTCGACAAACTTCGAATGTGGATTAACAAAGGAAAAGAGTCGCGTACTTAGGCTTCAAACAATACCGTACAAAGCCTTAATTTTCGGGCCAGGCTTCCAAAAGATGTCACAAACCTTGGCCTTAATGAAGAACGGGCTTGATTCCAAAATGATTAAAAAGGTTGGGTCATTCTCATCATTTTTGGGCCTAACGTTTAGTCCCGTTCTGTACAGTTGGGAGACGAGAAGAATTGCAGAAGTCTAAAATAGCACTTTTGCCCCCAAAATATACTTCGCATCTACTTTGTTCTCAGAAATCCATTAGGTCTTACTTTTACAAAGACCCATCAAACGGGTCATTCGGATTGAGTCAAAAATGATCTGACCCAAATTGACCTATTTTACGTGCAATGCACATTTAGCGACCGATACTCATACCAAGCTCGATTCGAACCTATCCAGTCTATATTACTTAAAAATATTCATAACATCATTTCTTGGCCTAGGAACATAACATCATCACCTATAACGTTAGGCCAGTCCATGAGTGGTCTCTTCTTGCAAGTGCCTCATTCAAATTATCGTGCTACATGATGACAAGAGGATTCACCAATTCAATCATCGATTAAATCAGCATCCAAATTTGCAAATACCCAAACGCAGAGCAGTATAGTACGATGACTTTTTATTTGAAATGCAATTCCTGAAAATTCGCATCGTATCTAGCACATTGTTGTGGGGGACTGATGCAAGCAAAAAAGAGACAACAGTTATTTGGTTGGGCCAGATGATTTAAGCTAGAAGTTGCAATTGATGACTTAAAGCCAAGCGTTCCGTCGACTGTCATCAAGAATTCAAGACATGAACAGGATAATAGGCAATTTATATAGGTTGATGTAAAATGCAGGAACAAAGAAGAGGACAATATAACCAGATATTCAACCATTGGTGGGTTTTGGGGAGGTGTTTGGTGTACGAGGACCAAAGGCATTACTCAGAATTCATAGATCATTGTTTAAATCAAAATACTACAGGAGCATACAACCTATCCATTATCGATCTCCCTGTAAGAAGCCTTATCCAGATAAAAGTGGCAGCCCAGAAGCCTTATCCAGATAAAAGTGGCGGCCCAGGAGGCAAAACCCAACGTGAGGGAAGAGTTCCCAACTTATCAGAGTTAAGGACATGTAAAAATTAGGCCATTAGTCTCTATAATTATAGACGTAATGTTTAGAATACTTGCTACCGGTGCCTAGACTCATCAAATGAATGGATTGGATCAAAAATGGCCTGGCCCAAATTGACCCACTTAATCCATTTTTGGTATATTTATATGCACTATAAATGTAATAATCCATACCTTACCTAATTCATATTATTAAAACACTTTGATAAATAACCTAATTTAAGAAAACCCATATCCAGATTGAAGTAAGAGCATAGGAGTGAGCACAAGATCAAGTGAGGACAAAAGAATGAAGAGAGAGTCATAGAAATAAGTTAAGTCTTTGAAAGTTGTGAACCCTTTTAAAACATATACTATTTTGGGCTTTACCATTCTAAACTCATTTATTGATGGGAAAATTGTCCAAAAAGTCATCAATTTATTGCACTTTTGCCAATTTAATCCTAAATATTTTAATTGTATCAATTAAGTTCTAAATATTTTCATACTTTGCTAATTAAATCTATCTAGCCAATTTTGGTCCGAAATCGTTGACATAAACAATTTTCAATAATTTTTTAATAATTTTTATTGTCTTTTTCTTTTTTTTCATTTCTTTCTTTTTTTCTCCTTCATAATATTGAAAACTGTTCATGTCAGTGCTTGCCTTACTAAATAGGATGGTTAGTGTTCACGTTAATGATTCCTATCCAAAATTGGTCGGATAAGTTCCATCGATAAAATGTGAAAAAATTTAGGATTCAATTGGCATGATTAAAAATGTGTAGGATTGAATAGTAAGTTCGGGACTCTTTTAAACAATTTTCTCATTCAATTAACCTATACAACAATTCAGCCCATTAAATACATTTTAAGAAATTGCTTCACGACTCATTTTGACAGATTTTCCCATCGAAAGAAATAAAGTAAAAAGGAAAGTGAGTCAAACATTAATTCCTGAGGACTAAAGAGACACGGAGGTAAACCTCCATATCCCAGAGGGAAAGGATAGAAATGAGAGGAAAAGATGGATCTGGGCCTCGAAGCCATTTTCACGAAAGATCGGGGTTACAATCGCGAAGGTGAAAAAAAAACTACCGCGTATCAATTTAGCAATAGAGATCCACGAAGCACGACGACGACGAGCTAACATTTCCACCCCCAAAAATCAATCGATCCCCCCTCTCTCTCCTTCCTTCGAGAGCTCGAGATTCGTTCATGAAGATCGCCGCCTGACCCGTGAATTCCCGCCGCCGATCCCTCCCTCGCTCGCCCCCGCATCGGCTCGCCATGGATCCTAGCCAGGTGAGTCGACTCGGTCCTCTTCGTCCTTGCCCCCGTTCTTCATCCGAGTTCGATTTTTCCGTCGACGTTTCCGGGGTTCGATTCGGTCGATTCCGGCGGTTTTTCCCATTTTTAGGATGTCGTCGATTGTCTCGGTTTTGCATGGCGGCGAGATCCGCCCGCGTTTCGGGGGGTGTAGCGAGGTCGTTGAGGGGCTCGTTGAATCGAGTTCGATTTGAGTTCGTTAATGTCGTTCGGAATCTAGCGGTGAGGTTAGGGTGTTATGTGGACGCGGGAAATTCGACGGATCTTGAATTGGGAGTAAGAAGGGGAGAAGAAAATGAGGGAGGATTTCACCTGACTTTGCTAACTTTTGGGAGTAGAAGTTGATTTCATGGGTAATTGCGGCATTTCGGAGTGGATTTATGGGTTCTAAATAGATTCTAATTCCTACCTCTTTCTCTATATGGAGGAAGCTCCTTAAGATGAGAGCTGAATTTGAGCCCTTGATTAAGTATTTTGGTTGCTAATGGCTGGATCCTTGGCTTCCTGTGGGGGCTTTGCTGGGATGTGTTTTCTCCAATGGTAGTCTGTGCTGCTGGATTGTCTCTTACTGTGAAGGTATCCGATGTGAATGGGGCGTGGCACTGGCTTGCTGCTAGGTCAGATGACAGTTCTCATTGAATCTGTGTTACGTGGCATTCGGCCAAGTGTCAAGCAGTCTGACTGAGTTGTTTGGGTGCCTTTTTCTAGTGGGGGATTTTCTATTAATAGTGCTTGGAGCAAAATTGAATTTTTAGCTGGTAAAGTACCTGGCATGAGCTGGTTTGGTTTGCTCCAAACATACCGAAACACAGCTCTATTATTGGGCTTGTTATTTTGAAAAAGCTTCCTACTAGAGATAGATCAAAGAAAATCCTTCTTTGAATGATGTTTATTTTCTCTGTGGATCATTCCCTGAATCCACGGTTCATTCATTTGCTGAATGTACCAAGTCTTGTCAAGTCTGGAGCATAGTTTATAGTTGCCGTGGTATTCAAAGAGTTTGGCAGAGTTGAAGTGATGAGATGCAGTGGACTTGTGCTAGTTGGAAGGGGAAAGCTATAGCAAATGTTGCGTGCAAGATTGCATGCTGTGCTGTTACTTACCATATCTGTTTTGAGAAAAATAGAAAGCTTCATGATGATAATCGTCTTGTTTCTAGCAATGGTATTATGTCAAGAGTAAAATGTGATGTTTGGTATTGGCTTGGCAACATCCAAACAGGTGATTATTTAGTATAATCTCTGAGAAGGCAAATCTGCAGTGAGAGACTTATGACTTGAGTTGCTGTATTTCTTGAGTCTTGGTTGTAATCCTTTTTGTCGTTTGTAGGAGGATGATCCTGCTTTGTTTATTTGAATAAAACTCATTTGCTTACCTAGCAAAAATTTGTGGCATAGGAGAATTATATTGCTTAGAAAATAAGTGATCTCTACACATGTGAACTTCGTATGAGGTCAGGACATATTGAACTTTTTATCCTTTCATCAACCAGGTTTAGCAGTTGACAGGGGATCCCTAAAGGAGTAATAAAGCTAGATATACTCAGCAGTAGTGAAATTTTATCCCTTCTTTTTGGCCATGTGCTATAGAGCATTGCGAATGATGATAAAAATAGAGACTATTGTGCTGTCGGTGTTTGATGGAGCTTGAGTTGTTTTCGCTTATCTATAGTCTGACAGTGGAGTGGACAATATTATTCTTTTGTAAAATTCATCTCTTAAGTTTTCCTTTGCTATAATCACCTATGTCATGACATAATCTGTCACTTCTTCCTGCAGCCTGTAGTAGAAAACTATGCCAACCCAAAGACATGTTTTTTTCACGTTGCGTTCAAGGTAAAGAGAGAAGAGTATCCGTTGGAAGTTTGATCAATCATTTCTAAACCAGGATTTGGAGTTCTAATGTTCAATATTTCTTTTTCTTGGCAGGCTGCTGCTTTGGCATTCTACATATTATCTTCTCTCTTCTTCGATAATTTTGTCATCATATTTGTCGTGACGGTCTTCCTTGCCGCTCTAGACTTTTGGGTTGTGAAAAACGTGAGTGGGCGTATCTTAGTGGGCTTGAGGTGGTGGAATGAGATAGATGATAATGGTGAGAGTGTCTGGAAATTTGAATGCCTTGACCAGGAGGTGAGCTAAGTAATGTTGATATTCTAGTTTACTTGCATTGGTTTTGTTCAAAGAATCTTTGGAAGATCTGATTGCATTATTTTGGTGCTAGTCATTGGCACGGATGAACAAGAAAGATTCGTGGTTGTTCTGGTGGACTCTTTACCTTACGGTAAGTTCACATATCAATGCGGTGACTCATGCTCATTGATCTTCCCTCAGAAATGAAAAACAAATGGCAAAAATGAAACCAAACTCGCTTTCTTGCTATGAGACACCTAAGGTAACATATGGAAAGGTCTTGGATACAAGCACATGTGCTCTGAAGTTTCAACTTTTTTAAAGGAGGACATACCAAACAGTGCTTTGGTATTCTTGAAACTGAACTGCAACTCATAATGGTATTAGGAAGTTATATGACTATAAGAACATCTTTTAAACCAATTGATGTTTAATCCTTAACTTGAAGTGGTCCTATTCTTTGCATTGGGATCATTGTTTGGTCCTGTTGCAGGTGCTTGGAGTCTGTCTTTCAGCTTCAATCTTTTTCATTATCTACACCCAAGGTTATTCTTATGTTTGCAGGCAGTTGCATGGACTATCCTTGCTATATTCTCACTCATAAGGTTCCAGGCTGACTATCTCCTTGTTGTTGGAGTTTGTTTGACTCTCAGCATTGCAAATATTGTGGGCTTCACCAAGTGCCGCAAAGGTGGGTAGTAACTCTTTTCTTACCTTTCTGGTGGTTTTGTTAATGAGATATCTTCAATGCATAGTGATTACTATTTGTCTGCAATTAAATCCACCCTGTGCTTAGTTCTTTGAAGAGACAATTTGTAATGTTAAGGCTATTTGAGATAAGAGATTGTTCGGTGAAGTCCTTGTCTAGTAATATTTAACTTGAGGTATACAAGCTAAGATGGACCCACCAACCTTCCAAATTGAGTAGATATGATTTAGCGTGCGTGTCAGGGCTGCTTCTCATCCGGCATTCTATGGCCTTGGGACACTTTAGTGGACTCTCTTGATTTCAAAATCAGCTGTCCGGTTTATGAAGTTTTCCTCTGTGCTGATGAGATTGTTGGCTGTATTTCCCAGATGCCAAGAAGCAGATTCAGGCATTTGCTACCCAGACAATTGCCTCTCGGTTTTCTTCTACGTTACAATCAGCATTTAGTGCCGTTTGAACCGCATATACCACAAAGTAACCTCGAGGGAAGAATTTGCAGGAAGGTGAGATGTGAAATGTGGTAGCGCCTTGTGTAAAGATGATACGGATGACTGTAATGGCCAGTTTTGGATACGATTCTTTCTAATGGGAAAAAAAGGAAGTCTTGGGTCGAATTTTCGTAGGATACATACATTTTATACTGTGCCTATTGTATTTCTCTCTCTCATAATATCATGGACTTTGTAATGAGCTCTTCAAGCTGAATGATCGAGTGCTCTCTGTGGTTTCTGTTTCGTGTCATCTCTCCTAATGCCTGCTCTGCTGTGGTACATGGTCTCTATTTTCTAAAACGACACCTTCCTAACCAATTAGATCAAACTGTCTTGCTTTAGATACGCAAGTTTAGTGGAGAAATAAGTCTCACTTCTAAGAATGCTTCATTTTTATTTTTATTTTTTTTGGCGTATACATACGGCATAGGATTCCCAGCTGCTCGCGAGCCAGAACTTGCAGGTCATGCGTTTGGTTCTCACTTTCTGCATAACCAGCGAAAGCCATCCGGTCCTTGTCCTTTGAGAAGGATGTCTATGTTTATGCGAGGAACTGATGAAATGCTGCTTCCCGTTCTATGAAATTTCAAAGGGTGACAAATTTAGGTAGATGCACTCTATTTTCGTCTCTGAAGGCGCTTGGACCATCTCTAATTTGAAAATTAGTCAGCTTACAAATCTGCACAATTAGTTTCTCCTACTCGTCTTAGAGGAAGATTTAGTGTCTCAACCTCATTCGACCAAAATCAGGACAATCGGAATTATGTGTTACAACATGTCAAATATTTAACACTAACCTGTTAATATGTGGCTCGGGGAAACAAGCATGTCTTTTGTCCTTTCCTTTCCTTTTTCGTCAATAATACACAGACGATCCTTAAAAAAGTCAGCACACCCGTGCATTTTGTGATAACCCATCACACATTCTCGCGAGGTACAGACAGTTTACATCTTTCATAACAATATGCATTTTAACCATTATCTTTCTTAATGACATGTCAGATGATATACATTTTTGAAATCATTACTAAGGGCTTGTTCGTTAATGAGCTAAGTAGTAACTAATTCTATTCTTTTGTTCTCATAAATAAATTTGAAATAAAAATCCGTTTGGTAAATTTTTTTTCCTGATAATAAATTTGAAATAGAATCAAGAAGTTACAAAAAATTGCTTCTTTGTTTTCCAGAATAATTCCAAAATCAAGCCTAATTTTTCTTCTTTTATCTTCTCTTTTCTTCTCTTCTTCTTCCTTTTAGACAATCGTTGGCCTTGGCTATGGCTGATGACTAGCCAGATGAGGGTCGGCAATTTCGCTAGAGCATTGTCGAGGGCCGGCAACACAAAGCCACGGTAAGGCTCGTTGGCTCGAGCCTCGCTATGACTCTAGACTTGATGTGGCTGGGTGAGGCTCGGCCTTACCATGGTTGGGTGAGGTTGACCTCGCCTAGATCTAGTGAGGCTCGTTGGCCCAAGCCTTGTAGTGGCTTGAGTTGTTGGAGGCCGGCAACGCTTCGACGACCGGAGGAATGAGAATATGAAAAGGGAAAAAGAAAAAAGAGAAAAATTTATAAAATTATTAAAGGATTAAAAGAAAATAAATCGCATTATAAATCTAAAAGATTTTACTAGACGCTTTCCTATTTTGAAAATAAAATTTTTGAGTAGTTACCAAAATGTCTTTAAATGTCTAAAAATTATTTTTGGGAACAAAATACAAACAAATCATTTTTACGTGAAAATTGTTTCCACGGTTAGAATGGTTATCAATCGCATTCTAAATTAGTGTTTAGTTTATTTTTCTCGATAAAAAGCTTACAAAATAAGGATATAGCATGCTGTCACGAATTGTCCCATCACCTGTTTCTCTCCGATCGTAGTACATTCCAATAAATACTGTTTACTTTATAGCAAAGGCGCATCTTTGACGTTGAACCACATGAACAAATTCAATGTGCTCGCAAAGCATCCACGCATTAGCACGCCGCACTCCCCCCGTACGAACCGGATGTACTTAATTCCTAGATTCGAAATTAATACTCAATTCTACATTTGAATAAAATGGATGAAAAACGCTATTTTGCCTTCGCACTTTCGATTTCAAAGAACTCCTGTTGTTCCTGGGCAGTTCTTCCCTCCATAAAATTCGGTTCTCCGTTCTCTTTTTCTGAGCACTGAGCCCAGAAGCAACGACGACAATGCCTCCCCGGACACGACGACGACGACGGCTGTCGGAAGAAGAAGATGAAGCGACACGACAGCAACATCAGCAGCAGCAGCAGCAGCAGCAGCCCGATTTCGAAGTGGGCATGCTGGTCGAGATCGCCTCCACCGACGACGGCTTCCGCGGCTCCTGGTACGCCGCCACCGTCGTCCGCCGCCCCTCGCGAAGGTGCTCCTCCTACGCGGTGGAGTTCCGGGAAATCTACGAGGACGAGGAGGGGACGCGCCGGGTCACCGAGGAGGTGGCGGAGTCCCAGATCAGGCCGATGCCTCCGGAGGAGGCGAACGCGAAGCGGGACTTCCGGGTGGGCGAGGAGGTCGAGGCTCGCTACAACGACGGGTGGTGGGAGGGCGTGGTGGTGGATAGGATGCGGGACGGTAGGTTCGGGGTCTTGTTCAGGGAGTGGAGGGAGAGGGTGGTGTTCAAGGTCGGGGATTTGAGGGTGCGTCGCAAGTGGGTCCGTGGGTCTTGGTTGCTTCCTAGTGATGGTGCTGCCGAAGATCGACAGGTTTGGCACTCCGTTGTGATTTGTTCTTGTAAAAGTTTGGATTTTTTTCTTTGTGGGTGTGTTCCATCCTTTAGCTCTTTTGGGCGACAGCAGTGTGCAGAATTGTAATTTGAGTAGATAGAAAGTGAATGACCTTTTGCTTTGTGTAGATGTGGACGAATAGGAGTGTTCTTGGTGCTGAGTTAGGCTGCTAGTTCAAGTGTCGGAGTGAGTCCAGCGTGAAAAGGAACGGTCTTTATGTCGCGTTATATGTTTCGGACGCTCCGGAATAGTTAATCCTGTGTTTTCATGAATTATGGGTCGGAATTCTATGTTGAAGCAAGTGTAAAGTTCTTGGCTGGATGAAGCTTCCGTTTTGGCTGGTCAAATAATAATTTGAGTGGATAGAAAGTGAATGACCTTATGTTTTGTGTAGATGTGGACGATTAGGAGTGTTCTTGGTGCTGAGTTTGGCTGCTAGTTCAAGTGTTGGAGTGAGTCCAGAGTGAAAAGAAACGATTTTTATGTTGCATTAGATGTTCCGGACGCTCAAGAATAGTTAATCCTGTGTTTTCATGAACTATCCGTTGGAATTCTACGTTGAAGCAAGTGTAAAGTTCTTGGCTTGATGAAGCTTCCGTTTGGCTGGCATTGTGGGTCTGGGGTGGATGGGAATGTAGCTTAGTGGTTTTGTACTTTGTGCACATTGATTAATGATCCCTGGTTGGTTGATAGAGTTGGTCGAAGAGGCATTATTCATCTTCGTCATTGAAACTATGCAAATATATGAAAGAATTGAAAATGAGAGAAGAAATCTAGGGAAGCTAGTATGTGTGTTGTTTGTGAGGCATAAATTCCACAATCCTGTCTCACAGTGAAAGTAGTTTGTGTTTTCTTACTGACACATGGAAAATGGTACAGCAGAAAGCACAATCACAGATGGAGATGAAGGTTGCCAAAAAGATGAAAAGTAATGAATTCGCTAAGGGCACTCCAATTGAAGTAAGTAGCGACGAAGATGGATATCGCGGTGCCTGGTTTGCAGCAGTGGTTGTTGAAGAGGTGTCCAAGGGAAAGTACCTTGTTGAGTTCAAGAACTTTAGGACGGAGGACGGTGCTGGGCTTTTGAAAGAAGAGGCTGACGCTTTGCATATCCGACCCTGTCCACCAGAAATTGTAGTTGCTGACCATTTCGATTTGCTTGATGAAGTAGATGCTTTGTATAATGACAGCTGGTGGGTCGGTGTGGTCTCTAAGGTTCTCAGCAGATCAAGGTACACCGTTTACTTCAGAGACACCAAGGAAGAATTAGTGTTTCAATACTCTAACTTGAGGCTACATCAGGAGTGGATTGGTGGAAGATGGATGACTGCTTCCTTGGAACCCAAAAAAACACATGCCTAGTGTAAATTCTCTTCCATGCTGCTTAAGGTTTGTTTGGAAACTCTGTTGGTTCTGGGGAATGTGGGATTCTATTTTCTTCCATTGGCTTATAGTCAAACTTTGTGAAGTTTTCTCAAAACAAAAATGTACAACTATAAGTAAATTTTAGGATTTGAAACCTCTAAAACTCACAAGATCAAGCATTTGACCCTATTAGAACTAAATTTTCTTTGATTTGAGAGTTCCTCCATTATCAAGAGGAGCCATGACCAAGTGTCTTCAAATATGCTTAAATGCTTAAATTACTTAATCTGAGTCTTTGGACACTGTAGGCTAGATGTCCTGGGGAAAAAGTTATATGATTATTTCATGAACTAGAGAGAGACCCGATCTTAATCCCTGTTAAGTGAGAGGCCCAATTATGCTTTCTTAATATCCCTAAAATCACCAGAAATCTTACTATTGTTGTCAATTGCCGATTATGTGCTGAAAGGAAGGTTGCTTGAAAAGAGAAAACATGAATTGACTCATCGGTGGGGTTTGCCCATATTTATTTTATTTCTTCTCTAATGGTGGATCAGTAGGTTAGACATTTGATTAGCACTCATCCTTCTTCTTCTGATGTTTCCAAGCTGGCCAACATAGAATAGATAGGCAAAGCAGCCAATAGCAGTTTGTTCTCGCCTATCGACAGATAGCAAGTCGCATTCAAGCTCAGATAATTCAAAACTGAATTCCTACTTTCTTCTTGTTATTGAGAGTGGTATTCTCTGCCCTTGTCAAATAAAGTAGAGGGAGAGAACTCGAACAGAGAGGGATGTGGTGGGGAAAGGAAAATGCTCTCATAGATCGAGATTGGATTATTTTTCATTGAAAATGAAGAAGGCTGAGGCAAATGTTTGCACTTGAATTTAAGCAGTTAACGCATTAACCAGAAGCTTTGGCGACATTATGCTAGAGGATTTGTGGATGTAGTTGTAAATGCTGGAATAAATGTAGCTGGAGTTAATAGAAATTAGACCAAAGAAAGCCTATGGTGGAAATTGATGTGTGTTATTGATGAGGAGGTGATCAATTCAGATTTTCTGTATGGATCATATGTGAATTAGCATGCACCTTATGGTACATCAGTTGGCCTTAAAAATATCGTGATTGGCATCTTCCAGACCCGATGTGGTTCTTTCTATTACTCTGTCATATCATGGAAGATAAGATCTACTTTTCAATGGTAATTATCATGAAAAAACTTGCCTTTGTATTTGATAGTTGTTAACCGACAATTGACTAAATCTTTCGTTTACGAATTACCTAATTTTGAAAATGTGATGAAAAGGCAATTCATAGCATTTCCAATCAGCACTGGCCTGGCGCTTGTCTTCTTATTGACACCTTACTTGGCATACCAACTCGAAATGCTCGAATGTTGCTGAATGAAGAAGCATCCTCGGTTTTTGCATTACTTGCTTGTTCCCCTTCGTTGGCAAGTTGTTTCAGGTATCTTCAGATTGGCAACTCCTATTTAAATATTTGTGACTATGAAGGCTTTTCACTAGAATATGGAGCGAATCAAGCGACGGATAGTGGATAATGAACTGTCTCATTGCTGATACTTCATGTGGTTCGACAAAAAGGAAGGTGAGGAAAAAATGGTGGGTACCAATTAGCAGTATGACTTGTTGGTTTACTTGCTGGGTTTCCAGGACTTGATGTATTTTTTCCCTTTATCCAAGCTTATACACTGGGCTTCTCTGGCAGTCCAAAACTGCAAAATGTCACATATATAGACACCACAATGTATAAGGTCAAGGCTTTAAGCCTTGGATTGAAATTGAATTGGAAGCTGTCGTAAATCGCTACCCGACCTAAGCTGATCAGGGGGACAAATACTTCAACGTGTCTTTCGGCACAACTTATATCATGCCTTTCTTGGCCTTGTGGCTAAAATCAAGTATCACAGTTTATAACATCTGCTATAGTGCGTTAAAAGTGTTCAGATATTAAAAAAGGGTTGATGACTAGTACCACTTTGTCAACGCAAGATCTAAAAGCAAATACACTAGTTACTACGATACATTTTGCGTTATTAAAACATATCAGACATTTATAGCTTCAATCATTCCCAAAGAGCAGGAAAAGCTATGTTTTACAGTGGCATTATGAGGATGCTAGGAATCTCCGATCCATTTGACAAATCCATGAACATATGTCGGATCGGCCTTAATTGAGAGAAAAACCCAGAACGAGGAAAATGGCATCATTTATATATAAATAAACAAGTTCAGTTACATGACCCAAGCGCTGGCGCTACATTCAACAGAGCGCTACATTTTAGGTGCCAAAGGCTGCCCAAAGCGATATAGTGATGCCTTATGGTGCAAAATGCCTGACAGCCACATGGAACACGCTTTAGGATGATGGCTTATAGTGGAGAGTTTATGAGATGCATCATTTGCCAAATAGAACTTGAAGATTCGGTGCAAGAAAACTTTTGATGGGGTAACACTGATCAACTCAACACTACCATGGAGACTGGGCATCATTAGATCTGGACGTATACCTGATGAAAAGATGCATCAAAACCTCAGTCCATGGGCAGGTATTTCTGTGCATTTCTAGGCCCAAGAGAGATCAACCCGCTGGAGGGATAGTAAGAGTGTCCTCCATAACTCTACCCAAAATTTTGGCTCTTCTAAGCACGAGGATATCGTTAAATGGACACATCTCTTGCACTGTTCCAGCTTTCTGCCTGCTCTGCCATGTTGCAATCGTTCAGCAATGCTGTAATGTGTTTAACTTCTTTTGGCATTGAACCGGTGAGAACCTGTGTCATACGGTGGAATATTAGATTACAAATAAGGACTAAAGTCAATTGTACATGTGATCAGCATATGATAACCATGAACTTTTAGCTCGGATGAACCTTTCTGGCAAGACAATGGGATATGCAACATGCAGGCAATGCCTTTATGTTGAGCTAAACGAGTAAATTAGGGATTCTCTTATTCAAGAGTACCAGCTTAAGGTCCAGAAGATTTATGAATTTCAATGCAGAAACAACAGCCGAAAATGAAATTTGAGGTGTCTCCATGACAATGTGACCCAAAGCTAGAATCAGTAAATGAAGGTCCCACAACAAGAGCAAAGCACCACATGCCTAGTGCCAACCATGAAAAATTTGTGTTCATACCTCATATCCTGTATCTGTAATAAGGACATCATCTTCAATCCTTATCCCAATCCCTTGGTACCTGCATTTACTCTGGGATACATAAGTTGAACTAATGACAATGCTAGAGTCCAGTGTTGGCTGCAATCAAGTGCCTTTACTAGACTGCAGACTCAGAATTAATCCATCTGAAGTTCTACTTGGAAATTTCAGTTTGACAGATGCCATAACTAGACTGCCCATTTTGAAAAAGAGTCATGATATACATTTTTTTCTAGATACTTTTGAAAATTAGCTTTGTATACAGGGTGGCAGGGATGCACACTGTTAATGCTTCTTCATAAACCTTTACTTATTAATAATTTGTATGAATCACATAACTGGGCCGGAAATTCAAGGTGCTGCTTTTTTTTTTTTAACACAACTTTTGAGAACTTCAATAGTCATTTAAAAATGTTCCTGAAAAGAACTTCTTAGAATTGGAATGAGCACAAAAGCGACTTTCAATTCTCTTTTCTCAGAAAAAGTATATATATCAAAGTTTCAAACTTCAAAATAGTTTCCCTGGAAAAAAAAAAAAAAAAAAAAACGAAAAGCATCCTCATTTAATAGTTTAGGTTGATAATTGGCATTTATAGCATATGATCTAGATGTGCTTCCTCAAACAAGTCAGCGAACAGAACAAACAGATAACTTTGGTATTCTGTATTCTCATGGAGAGGTTTGCCCTCTGAAATAGATTTCAAACACATGAAAACAGAGAGTTAACTAACAAAGCCTCATAATTTTGCATTTACTTTCTAAAAGAACTTCCAAGCAAGGCCTGAGTCATTAGAAATTCAAGGTGATATATGGACACCTTTAATTACATAAGCTTTAGTTCATACCACTCTGGACAATCAAGGTTGTATGGGATGTAGACTCCTGGTTCAATCGTTATCACCTGGAACCGAAAAAGCACCTTGAGTAAATACCATGTAAACAAAACAAGGCAGCTACTTGGATGCAAACAGCAAGCATACTTTCTGAGCATATGTCATGGCAATTCAATCGCATTTACTTGTTACCCATGATCCGTGAAAGCCATAAAAGCTGCAGAAGTCTACACATAGGGACCTACTGCATGCAACTGTACATGTAAGACCCCATCAAGGACATCTCTACTTTATAGGGGCTTAACAAAAAGATTTGACATCATCGAGTCGGTTTGCAAAACAGACACATCTAAAATTGATACCAAAACATGCTGAAATATGGAAACAAACTCTCAATAAAGTCCAAAGGGTGTGAAACAACTGGACGGCTCTCAAATGAAGTTTTGATAAATATGCAAATATATGACTGATAATTCCACCATCGACATGATATGAAGGAAAGAGAATAACAAAGCTGCGAGTTAGTCAACTTACAACACCTGGCTTCAGAGGACGGTCATAGTTAACTGTAGAACAATCATGCACATCCATTCCGAGGTAATGACCTGTATGTTAATGAAGATAATTCACTAACCTTTCATCTAAACAAACATACCCAATTTAATGAAATGAAAGTTCAACAAACAAGCATCCACTGTCAATTGTTGAGTATGCAGTGGATAATATTGGAGAAAGTACACTATGAAGATATAACCCAAGCTTCTTAGAAAAGCAAATTAAAATGGATAGTCAAGTATACCTATAGAGGTTGGGTTCAGTTGATGGTAACTGTGTAAAATGCTCCGATCATCCTTCAAAAGTCCAATCTCCTTAAATCCTTTGCATAGAATCTCGACCTGTGATACCACATGGCATGATGAGAGATGATTGATCAACCATCAGAGTCCACAGGAGCAACATATAACATGTTCCAAAGGCCGTGTAGCAATAGAGGTATCTAGTAGCCACTTTAAGACAAGTATTGCAACATAAACGGGGAGATAAAATTCATGTCATCACAATTGTACACATAAAAAACCTCCTAGTCCTGCATTTAGTAAAGTAGAAAAAAACTATTCCATTTTGACAGCATGCCAAGAAGAAAATTTGTTAATTGCAACAAAAGTAGCAGTGATATGTTCACAGGATCAATCTTATTTAGACTTCCACCAAAGGTGCATAAAATCAAAATTGAATAAAAACTAAAAACACAAGCGCAGGAAATCCATTTAATCACAAGCAATGATAATCTTCTGAAAGAATGAATAAGAACATATAGGAACACAATAATTGATGACAATTCGCTATGATGTTTGTGAACAATCTAGCATCAAATACATCAGCAAACAATTACTGATAAAAATGAATATCGCTCATAATAGCAAACATTCTTTTAGTTAAGGACATCTCAAACCCAGATGAAATGAGCAAGGCAAACTCAGATATAAAGCAAGCCAGTATTTATTTTCAGCTGTATTATGAAAGAATATTCACAGGCAGTAGAAGAATAGATTCTTCAACCTGCTCATGTAAGAACAATCTAAACATACCGAGTATTTGTGAATTTCTCGAATGGTTGTGCCCGGTTTGCATAGCTTGATGCATTCTTTGTTTGTTTGCAGTAAAAGATCATAAAGTTCTTCCTGAAAGAAAAGAATGATATCATGGTGATATGATACAAAAAGAATATAAGCTCCAACCATAAAATTATTAGGATATGGTGGAAAGCAGGAAAAACTAAAAGATGTACAGGATCATTGAGAGGTTCAATGGATATGCATTTAATTGGAAAAACATTGAAGGAGTCCGAAAAAATCCATGCGCAATAGATGAACGGAAGTGTGATAATCGAAGTCACATGTAAACATGCAAATTGTGTCATGTCAATGAATTATAATTTATGTGATGAATCCATGAGATGAAACAACGGCCATGTGATGGGATGGTTCATCCTTATTTTTTTAGTAATGGCATGCATCAACAGGAACGACAACAACAACAACCAAGCCTGAGAGAGAGAGAGAGAGAGAGAGAGAGAGAGAGAGAGAGGGGAGGGAGGAAGGGAGCTTGCTGTTGCATACTTGAGAAGGTGAAAAGCTGCCACAGGGCGGCCAGGTGCGAGTTAGGTCACTGACATAGCCATGCAACTCACATCCAACATCCATCAAGACAAGGTTCCCATCTGCAATCTGCAAAGAGTATTCATAATGTTAAAGGTATTATCAGTAGAATGTTGGAGGTCTGGATTAGCTGATGGAAATGGATCTCACTTTCTGATCATTTCGAGAATAGTGTATCACACTTCCATTGTTCCCACCTCCTACAACAGGGTTGAATCTGGAAAAGAGAAATTGAAGAAGCATCTGTCAATTGCTTCACTTCATTGCACATATTTCATATGATAAGCACAAATTTTGACACCAATCTGATGCATGCGTTAGATACTTTATAATAGAATATACAGAAGAGGCATTATAGCAATAATGATAAGCTTCTTTTGATGTTAATGAAAACACTCACGCCATCCTCTGAGCACCTCTCATTCTACATTCATATTCAAACTTTGCTGAAAGCATAGCCTCATGAGTGTACACTTTTGAATGCATCATTGTCTGCAAAAGAGCCTATAAATAGGAGATACACATTAGTTAAAAATACATGAGAAGTTTCCATGACAAACTAATTTTTAGATGAAACACAACTACTGACAAAAGTATTCACTCAGAGTCTCTCTCTCTCTCTCTCTCTCTCTCACACACACACACACACACACACACACAACAACAACAACAACACAACAAAAGACAAAGTGGTTACTGTATTCATGTCATCTGTGTACCTCATGGTTCAAGCACAAATTCTAGTGGAGAATGACCCTAGCTGTAAATCAGTGTTCATAGCGAAATGCAAACAACGTTCAAGGATGAGGTGTAGACATATCAAACAAAGGAACCTTAGATGGGCAATAGCATATATAAGAAGTACTTTTATCTCTTCACTCCCTAGACACTTTTGAGAGCAGAAACAAAACGTTATTAACAAAGATGAATGAACCAAATCCTTCTGAAGTAGCGAGTCAGAGCAATTGATGATGACAAAGATTGCAATAAAGTTTCCAACAAGCAACAGGCGAGAGGTTAACTCACATTGGTGCATCTTCACAGAATCATGATCAAGAAATTACTTTCTAAGTTTACAAGATCGATTGACTGTCCTTACTAATCACTTGAAATCAACACCTAGCTCTCGTTTCATCAGGTCACATATTCAACCGAAAACTCTCAAGGCAGCAATAATAAAAATCCAAAAAACAAAAGAATTTGCCTTTGCAAGGTTTTCCTTTTCTATTTCCTGAGCATCTAAATGCATGGAAGTACCTGGCAAGCAATAGATGCTGATTCCCTTATCAACTTTAGCTCTGCAGATGATTTTGTCCACCGTAATTCGTGTGTACAAGCAGATAAGTTATTCACTTTGCCATTGCTGGCTGCTAACTGATATGCCTCTAAATTTGTATATGCAGGTACAGCAGTATTCACATTATGGAACAACCTAGAGCTTTGCCGTATCATCTCTGAGAGAATCTGCAGTCAGCAACTTATATAGTCACTAAAAAATAGGATTCAATCATAAACAATTACATTCACTCCAGCTTGAGTCTGAGCAATGATGATAAAAGCAACCTCTAAGTTTACTAGTTTTTCAAAGATACCACCTTAGGTAATCTGCTCATTGGGTATGCTGAGTCAGCTTTGAATATCTCCAATGCCACGTCAAGTCCAGCAACATACCCTTGCCAAAGGACATCCTGAGGGTTCATAAGGAAAATCTATCAGGCTTGAAACTGAATCCTATTGCCCAACACAAAAAATGGAAATCTGTAATAGTTTTGAAATGCATATGATATGGTCCACTCCGTCCTCTTACAATCTCAGTATCCACATATACACTGATACGGAAAAGGCTGATCAGAGATTACAGGAGCATGCAGAGTATCAAACAAATAGATCCATTTTGAACAAAGACTATTCTAATGTATTACATCATGTGTGAAGATTGACAAAGATTCTAGCCAACCTAAGAAAAATAACTCGTGAAAAGGTAATAAGCCAATTCTTTTATAGAAAACCAGGCATACTTGAGGTGTTGCTTCTGGCATGAACATGCATAAACCACACTCACGACCTAGAACCGCGATGCCACCTGGTTGTTGGCACCCAGTGATATATGAGTAATCAGCATCTTGTCGGAATGTATAGGGCACGACATCTGTCATCATCTTTATGGGAGCAGCTGCGATGATGGCCAAACCCTTTTCTGGGAGAAGATCC
Organism: Eucalyptus tenuipes; assembly: GCA_014182365.1. NCBI lineage: Eukaryota > Viridiplantae > Streptophyta > Magnoliopsida > Myrtales > Myrtaceae > Eucalyptus > Eucalyptus tenuipes. The sequence goes on from CM024538.1 coordinate 17,305,261, forward strand.
AGTAACTGGTTCCGTCTTGAAATGTATTCCTCTGCAGTAATGCCAGGTGTAATCTCTCCCTCATTTAGTAACTACATGTAGAACCGAATGATGTTCTTAATTCTCGTAAATGATAATAATTTATAAACATTGACTAATGGGAGTCATTGTCAATGCTGCACCTTCACTGCTACTTCATCCCCAAGAGTCATCTAACAACTCCACTTATCTGGAGGTAGGAATTGACTCTTGGGTGTGTAATTTCATTGATGCACCATACACCAGACTCTGCACGGGGGCCTGTGCTTCTCTTTGTGGGTGCTTGTGTTTGTGTGTGTGCGAGCAAGTGGACGTGCAAGGGTTTGTGGTAGATGAGCATAGCACCATATACTCCACTCATCCTTCGAAAAGCATACCCATGCATTGATGAAAGCAGCAACAGTGCAAGATAAAAAAAGACCATAAAGAAGAAAAGTAGAAGTACCTCAGGATGGGTTGCTGGAGTTGGCTGTCCAACATCAATCATCCTTTTGGAAGAAAATGAACGGGAACTGATCACCTGAAGCTGAAAAGAAACTCTTGAGCATCACATTGATTGAAAAAGCTAACTGAGATGAGTTAAAACATATGGACATTACTCAAGACGAAGTCCAAGAAAAGCAATACAATCGATCACATTATCGGACCAACATAAGCATGTTCAGAAGCACAGGTCAGTCCAAAAAGATTCTGAATTGGAACATCAAGGTGAAGCCCTTAGACATTATGGTAGTCTTTAAAGGCTATTAGAAAGTAAATGATGAACATTTCAACTCTCACAACTCACACAAGCAACACCAAAGACCCCAGACCGGAACAAGAAATACCAACTCGAATAAGGCATTTCACCGTTGAGTCACCACCAAGATTTCATCAGGGTACCTCCAAAAATCTCTCTACTTCCCATTAACCTTCACCCAAAGCAGCGCCTAGATAGCACTATCCCACATAGCAAAAGTCAACAAACGACAGCTCCCACTCCATTCTCACCACAAAAGTACAAACAACAACCGACCCATCACCGCAAACTCATCCAAAGAACTAAATCCAACGAACAGACCGCGAAATCTCCGACTTCCCACGTAAAAAATCACCTGTCGGGGCGGAGCTCTCTGCAAGAACTTCCTCGCGAGCATATGAAGCGCCATTGGAGTGCGTGCAGAACCTCCTCTGAAGCTACCCACGATCTCAACTTCGGTCAAACTGAAAACCCAAGCCTCGTCGTCATGAAGTTCCAATTTTTCTCGCTCGTTTCCACGATTTCATCGGACATTCATCGCTCCCTGCTAAGCGAAAACCCGCCGGAACTAGAAAGGAAGCAAAAGGTAAGGGTTTAAGGCGCGAGGGGGAATTCCCGAATTCACGAAATTGCCACGGCTTGGGCCTCTTCCCGTTGCTACGGCTAATGGGCCAAAAGGCCCACTTAGCCGGCCCATTGTCATGGCCTAAATGAATGTTGGGCCGGAGCATCGGTACCCACGCAAACACCGTACGGACACTTTCGCCGTTAAGTAGCCCGTTAGTAAGCATGGTTGACATCTTGGCATCTGACGTGGCGTAACTTATGGGCGAGCGATTTCAAATTCCTTATAAGTTCCATCTGGAATCTAAAACCTAATTTCGAATACAGATTCCTCATTTTTTAGAACCTAGAACCTGCTCGTCGGAACCTATCCTACTATAGGTTTTGAGGTCCATTCCAGGATCCAACAATTTTTTTTTCAATTAATTGTTAGTTAAATAAAATGAAAATGAATGCAATAATAATAAGCAAGCTTGTAATTTATCAAAGAGAATACAAAATAAACAAAACTATCAATAAAGGAAAAGGAATTCTTGGCAAGGAATTCAATTAAATAAAAGAGAGGAAATTGAACAAAAGTTTGCATTGAAATTGAACAAAATTCACCGGACCATAAATTTTGTTTTGAAACTTTATATCAGGGGATTTATGGACTTATGGCACCATAGAACAAACTAGACCATAAGAACAAGGGCATTAAAATTGCAAATATAAGTATTGGCAAGCAAGAGCAAGGCCATAATAGAACAATATTATTATGTCTAAGTTGCTCATGGGACTCTTTTCCATGGCGGCTTGTCGACACATGGGTTGCTCATCATTGAAGTCTGAATAGCAGTCGCATCGTTGATGGCAAAACAACAATGCCCAGAAAAAGCGATAACAAAAATTTGACGTTTAAAGATACTAACCTCAAGTTCAGAGCAATTATGTGGAATAATATCAAGGCACCCTCTAAAATGAACCAACTCAATGATTGTTTTGTATAGACAAGATCGTTTTAGCAATAATACTTAAGAGACATACCTCAAAACCATTCAGACCTGAAGCACAACTAGGTTTACTATGCTTCTACAATGCAATGGGAATACTTATAATGGATCACTAACAGATACTCTCTGATTTTAAAGACAATCTAAAAGCAAGAGGTATTTCCCCTCCCCAATCTCATAGCTAATACGTTAATTGCTCTTAAACACGGGAAGTTCTAGATTACAAACTAAAATTTAAACACTTGAATCTCTTGATCGGCTCAATTATGGTTCTCAAAATTATAAGGAATTAATGTAATTGAATGAAATGAAGAAAAATCCGAAATTGGGGGGAATTGTATGAACTTATATCAGAAAGAGAGAGAGCGACCAACCCTGCTTCTGTCATAGCAAGCAAGGTCTGTGTGACGATCCCTTGGGTGTAGAACTTGCTATAGTAGAATTCTGCTGAATATACCAACATGTCAAACCTGCCAAGTGATTACCTTAGTCCAAAAAAAGTATATCATAAGCTAAAATCAGGGGGATCGTCACACACATAGAGAGACATAAAGCTTCTGTCGGAGCGACCTACCCGGATGTTGCTGCCGTGTAAGAGGACATCACCAGCTCCTTTTAATCCTGCTTCTGTCAATTCAAACATTTTAAATGAAGACATTCATACCAAAAGAGCTAAGTTTCAATCACTAGACTTCATTGTTGTTTCCCAAGGAGCAAATACACAGTGCCAATTGGAGTTGCTATTTTCTTAGCATTATGGGCTCAAATAAATACAATTAAAATTAGAAACTATTGTGTGAATCGATATGCAACAGAATTCACGGGGGACTAGCATGTCGATCAAGACAATATTAAGGACCATAGAGAAAATAGAAAGCGGGAAAAAGGAAGAAAGATGAGCTTTTGGTCCTTAAACATTCATGAAAATTTGTTCCAAAGTTTGATCACCTGAAATCAAAAGAAACAACAATCATAGTTAATAACTTAATAATAACTTTAAATTTAAAATTAAAGTGTCGCGTATCGGTTATTCTCAACTACAACTACAACGTTTTCTTTGCAACTGAAAATTCACCATATGCAGGGTAGGCTGGCATTGCAATTTGAGTAAGTGCTCCTTGAACATGATGAGAACTAACATCTTTTGGAGCATATAGAAAAGAGCATAACACGATGCTTAGCTTGACTATATAATCAATCCATATATGAGAACTAAAGCCATCGGATGAAAGTATAATGGGAGATGCTGGTAAACTAAAATAAGTATTAGATGCCTTGCCACATATATTCATTCCGCTTTAATTGGTAAATTTTATTTACCGACAATATTTTCTTCATTAAGACAATTCATATCTTTAAAGAAAAGAAGAAGAAAAAGAGATTAAATAAAAGATTCACTTATTTGATATATAAAAGGAATTATAATATATAGAGCTACAAACATCACTTACCCAACTCAAATTTTTCTGCATTCTTGATGCACTCTTCAACATTAATCGGCACACGGACGGCTCTCAATCAATTTTGAGTGCAAATCAAAGCATCAACTATTTTGGGAGTTAAAAAAATTTAAAGCCATCAAGCACATGACCTTTTGTACTAAAAGTTCACTTTGAAACAACAATAGTTATGGGAATAAACAAATTATCCCAAGCCATCAAAGAAAGAATCTTATATTTTGAGGTACTAGTCTTCCACTAACACCAAAAGATCAAGATCAAGAGCTTTTTCATTTTTTTTCTTGAATATACTCACCAAGCTTGGATTTGTCGTTACCGCATCCTTGTTGGTTACCGCATCCGATTGGTGGTATCATAAAATATTTTTAGAAATTCCAAAAGAATAATAGCGTTTTCCCAATTATCATCTTTAGGAATGTCATGGTTAAGCTCACTTGCAAAAGATAGATTGTCTTCTTCCATACTTTTAAAAGCTTACTTTATGGCGGTGTCTAACATGGGGAACATAGAATTTCATTTAGTGGCAAAGTCAAGAATAACCAGACCCACTCTCAATGCAAAATTGAAATACTTTGGTTCTCATGGGAAAACTCCTCATATACCTAACCACATTTCGGATACATGCAGTAAAGTCACAGATTGTAGTCAAGCCATCTCTCATAATCAAATTTAATATATGAACCGTACACCTCATGTGCAAAAGAATACCATCTAACATCAACAAACCTTTCTCTGAAAGTTTTTCCTTCAAATAACAAATTGTAATATCATTTGAACTAGCATTATCCACGATGATTGTGGACTCCTTTTTTCTATTCCCCACTTGTGGATGCATTTCTCCACCATTTTCCTAATCTCCTTACCCCAAGACTATGCATCACCACATATTGATTATTCTTTTACACAACTTTCAATTTTCATCAATAAAATTTGCAGTGAGACATAAACAATTTAGGTTTTGAATGGAACTCCATGTATCAATTGTAAGTGCGATCCTAGAATTAATCTTTCCAAAATAAGTCTTCAAACAAGTTCTTTCATAGAAGAGAGATTGTAACTCACTGACGTATTCACGAAATCTAACACGTTCAACTAAGGAAAAATGTTGTTCATCAATTATGATAAATCAAGCAAGCATTTGTCTACAACATTCTTGATTAAACAACCACGTCGATGAGACGCCACCGGTACTAAAAACTCCCCCTACCTTACCAGCCATGTCTACATTATGTGATGCAAAAAATATCTGCATCTTATCTACATTACAAGGAAACTTTTTGCTCATGGTCAAGTGCTTTCTCATTGCAGAAGTACCATTAACAACACAATACTTAAACACTTACCCATAATGAATGCACTTCACTTAATATGTTCTTCCATCCTTTTTATTGATTCTCGCATAATGATTCTAGTGTTTAGATGTATATTTCTTATCATGAGGAGGAAGATGAGAACCGAGAACCTTGTTTGTGGCACTCATGGTAGGGATGGCTCTCCTTCATTTTCATTGCTAGACAATTCCAATTCCGTGATCGAAGTTATCTCTTCACATCCCTTTATCTCCATTGACGTGCTATCTTGATGCATTAACTTCACAAATACACAACAATAATATAATATAGTTAGAAATTTCAAAATAAAGATCAAACATTTACATTAACTAGGAAAATAAGCATGGATAAAAGATTGGCGCAAAGAAGCTAGAGATGACAACAAAAACAAAAATGTCGACACCTTCTGTCATAAGAAGCTACATTCAGATGATATTTACAAGAGAAATGTAAATGCAAACAAGATCATGTGATGTGAACAAAACTCTATAACCTATCTTAACATTTTGAATGTATAGAGACAGAACAAAGATTGGTGTGAAGGGAATCCTATTCGATCACTTTTCTGTCCCTTTCTTCATTTGGTCCTTGTTTGGGTTTTTCTCCTCTACTATTTTTACTCGTTCAGCGTTGCCTTTTCACGATGTTGATTGTGGGAATAGTCTCTTGATCTAGAACCGTGGTTTGTTGTGGTGGGGGATTTTTGACATAAATTTACTCTCGTAGCAAGAATGATCTGTTTTGGATTTTTGCAACATCATGATATGTTGGGGCTTACATTGATGTGTGTTCGATGAGGGAGTTGGTTTTCTCTATGCCCTATTAATGGAGGAATGGGACTTGGAAGTTGCTCGATTGAATTTGTGAAGTCACACTGAGGACGGCTTTTTCGAGTTTCTACAATCTCTTCCTTAATCTCACTTTGATATCCTTCTTAAATGTTTGAAACCAAAAACCTAGCAAAACTTTTATATCATTCTCTAATTATGCATCAAATTGGTTTTTATGTGTTAACAGCTCCTTGTTTTGCTAATTCTTTATATTGAGTTAATCTTTTATGCATGTTGGTAATCTTTTATGCATGTTGGTGCCCATGCCCGTTCAACACCGATTCAACCACATCCTTGAAACCATCGACCACTCGAGCTCGGCTCAAGCTTCAACCTTTCCACTTGTAGACATGAAAACAAGACAAAAGAAAGAAAACCCAAATAGAGATAGCCACAAACATATATATATATATATATATATATATATAGAGAGAAAGAGAGAGACGAAGAAGAGATCGAGAAGTAAAGAAGAGATCGAGAAGTAAGGAGAGATTGGAGAAGTGGGCAAGGTTGAGAATTGCCAACGATGGAATAATAGCAGCGTCGCGGAGCTAACCTGTCAGTAGCTCATTGTTGGGAGGCGCACGCGCGACAACGAATCAGAAGCGTCATTAAATGGAGCAGCAGAGGGCGGCAAGCTATAAGGATGTCAAGGGCAGCAAGCAGTGAGGACATCGAGGGGGCAAGCAATGTGGTGTCATTGGTGACTCGGGGGTGGAGCGTTGCAGAGGAAATAGAAAGAAGGGAAAGTGAAGAAAAGAAGAAAATTTGGGGTAGAGCGTTGCAAAGGAAATAGAAAGAAGCGAAAGTGAAGAAGAGAAGAAAAATTAGGTTTTGATCAAGGGTAATCCCAATTACAGTTCATTTCCAATTGCAATTGGGATCCAAACCAGGAATCGTCAGCTTCAAAAAAAAAAAAATGGAATCAAAAACTAGAACCAACCTCCCTAGAACCGGGATCCATCCTCATCCCTAGCATAACTGAGCTTAAAGGTTGGGGAAAATGATATAAATGGTTCCCAAACTCTCATTTAGTGAGGAATGTGGTCTCAAAACTTTTATTCTGTTTATTGTGATGCCTAAATTTTAGCCCAATTTGAAATATGATCCATAGATTTTTAATTTATTCAATATGGTCCATATAGTTTTTGTACATAATCAAACTACTACTTGGACTATATGGAAATGTGCAATGTTGTCATTTCATTAACTCAAGTTTAGGGATTGAGCATTTTCATATTGTCTAGGGACTAGTTTGAACATGCAACAAAAGTTTGGAAACCAAATTAAACAAATTAAAAATTTAGGGGCCACATGGTACCTTGAGTCAAAATTTAGTGACTATTTGTGTCAATATCCTTAAAAGTTATTCTACTTTAGTTTGGAGGAAAAATAGGGTTTAAAAAAATCATGTACAAAAAAATTCAATAATAAGCACTTTGTTCAAAGCAAAAGGATGCCATCTAGTAAAAAATTCTCTAGCTTGCTCTTCCAAACTAGTTAGGGTGCGCATAGCAACGTTTCTATTCTGGGGAACTTTTTTTTTTTCAGAAATAGCTTTTTTCTATTTTTACTCCGAGAACAATTTCTGAGTAAAATAAGGTGTTTGGTAATTATACAAAAATTCTATTCTTGGAATAGAAAAATAATAGAAATACGTTTGATAAAAATTTATAAAGGTGGTGTATATTGATGATGTAGTTGTGAAGTCTTTCCCTGTAGAGGGTCATTTGGCTGATCTCAAGACAGTGTTTGAGCGCGAGAACACGGCTTGAAGATGAATCCGTAAAAATGTGCATTTGGCGTAACAGCAGGAAACTTCCGGAAGTTCTTAGTGCACAACAGAGGGGTTGAAATTGACAAGAAGAAATCCAGGGCAATCAAGGAAGCACCTCCCTCAAGAAGCAAAAAGGAGTTGCGGCGCTTGATCGGACAGATCAATTTCCCCGGCGGTTCATCTCCAATTTTGCACGGAAAATCCAGCCTTTTTTTTTGTATTTATTTGTTTTTTCTTCTTACTCACGGACCGTCGACTGCTGCTTGCCGCCGCACGACAGCTGCACGAACGTCGCACGATTGCACGATTGCCGCACGACCGCCGCACGACCGTCGTATGACCAAAAACCAAAAAATTGAGATACTCTTGCTTTGCATCATTTAATTATGGAAATACCTATCCTATTGCATATTGACTTGGAAGAAACCAAAAACCAAAAAATTGAGAAGCTATAGAATGCTTTGGACAACATGTGCAGCCTACTAGATGAAGCACACGCTGTGGTCATCCTTGGGAAGGAAGCAGCAAAGTTAGCTATTGAGCAATCTCCCCTATCAGAAAGGAGATAGCAGTAGTGGAAGATTCCAAATTGGAGCCACTAATAAATCACAATATGGAATTGGAGGTAATTTCCTTCACTTGGCTTCAGACCTCACTCTACAAGGGGTATAGATTCATTTTTCTAGAGCAGGAAGCATAAAGAAATGCTGAAGATACACGGTCGCTGAGAAACCTTACCTTGCATCTCTGAAGAAGACAGAGATTGGGAGGCTCCACTTGCTTCTTGACGGATGCAGGTCACTTTCCTCTTCTGCAGCCGTGTCTTGTGGACTGGATAAACAGTGACGTAGTATGTCATTTGGAGAAATAAGGTAAAGATGTGCAGAAATTTTCTTCAGCTCATATTTGAAAATAACTGGTTTAGTTAACAGCATATAATTGAATTTACAATGCTGGAAACTAATCATCATTCGACATGAGTAGTATGCATCAATGAGTTGAGTGACAACTGCATTCTTTTGAGATAATGCACTAATTTTGCCAACATTTTAAAGATATGCCTTCAAGTTTATTTACTGAGTGAGTGAGAGAGATTCACTAATTTAACATTTGTTGCCTTTGTTTACTGACTGAGTGAGTGACTGAGTGAGAAAGAGCCTATTGCCAAGTATGTTGAGGCCGGGGCTCAAATTAATGCTCCATTGGTTACTACCACCTTCCCCGCCAGTCCGTAACACTGCTGTCCGAGCGCTTGAAGATAATTGCCTCAGCTTCTTCTCTGGTGACCACATCCCTTTCTAGCTGGATGAAAAAACTCAAAAATTTTAGTAATCCAAAATTCAAGACTTTTATTAAATGAGAGAGATCTACTAGGGCAAAAATATGCAAGATTCAGAAGAGGAAGAAATGCTTTCTTTTTTACCATTTTTTCATCTTTGAATTGTTAATGAACCCACCTCATTTGTTGAATCTATGTGATCTATTAACCCTAAATTCTATTACAAGGCATCGGACCTCTGAATCTATTCCCTGTTTTTTATTTGTGATTCAATAGTTAGTCCTTGAATTTAGAAAGAATACAAAAATAGAATAAGAGCCCATTTCAGATGAAGAAATAAGAAAAAATCTTGTTTCCAAATTGTCGTGACCTAATCTCGGGTGCACTATCTAGGGTTTGGCTAATAGACTACTAAGTCTTAAACTTAGCTCTGGCTCTTCCAAGCCCATATCAATTCGCGACTTAGGTTCAAATATTTAACATGCAAAAGATTATTAGCTAGGAGTCGCCACTAATTAGTTCATGGTAGACCAATTAGACACCTAAGTAAAATAACGGGAGAATTATTTTACTCCTATGAACCAAAAACTTTGGGTACAGGGACTTGATTACACTAGACTTCTCTAATGCCCTTTCGGTACCATTCTTTTTATTTCCAAAAATATCTTTGCAGGCAGTTTGATTTGTTTTTAGCCTAAATTACTATCATGCAATAAAGTGATCACACGAATGCTCAACCATTATTAAACACTCACTAAATTAAATAAATTGCATCAAAAGAATTAAACACACAAAGCAAGCAATTATTTTTTGGGTTTTCTTTTATCTTGAAATTGGAATTTTACTATATAATGTGTACTTTAACTACATGACCTATTCGACCAAAAAAAAAAAAAACTACATGACCTAACTTTATTAACAAGCAATTTCTAGTTTAATGAAGCTAACATGCAAACTATTTGACATGCACATATTATTTTTGTATTTTTTAAAATTAAAATTCGTAATAAAAAAACCTAATTAAACTATCTAAAATGAATAATTTCCTAATCTATTTTAGGGATTAATTTAACTTAAACCCTATCCTATCTCAGAAAACTATTTAAAAAAAAACGAGATTATTAAAATATGCAAACATCATCTAGGATCCTATCTATGAAAGAAAATGTTATTTAGATCCTATTCTAATCTATTCTAAAATTATCTAAACATGCAATCCTATTCAAACTAGACAATGCTATCATGAAATCCTATATATACCATAACATATAATCTAACAAAAGAAATCAATCTTAATTTATGAAACCCCTACCCGATACACAATTTGATTTTTTTTTTGGGTATTTTCCAAGATAAGCAATTTCCAAATAAACATTATATCTAAACCACTTAGGATATTCATCATATAAAGGGTTAAAATAATTGGAAAGATAATCCGTTGTTTCACGGATTAAATTAACAATTATTCTAATCCTAAACATCATGTAAGAAAGTTCAAAATAATTAAAAATTTGATCCAAAGTCTTATGGATCAAATTAATAATTATAATGATTTAAGAGTTAAAATACTATCAAAGTGCCAAAAAAATCAATATAATTAAAAAATTGATCCGACGTCTTACGGATCAAATTAATAATTATAGTGACTTTTGGGCAACAATACCCTACGGATAATGCCTAAAATATTCATATAATTAACATCGACGTCCAATGTTCCAATTTAAGCAATACTTAACAAAACTTGATTAAAAAAATAGATTTTTATTATCTAAATGGGATCGGTAGGATTCGCGAACGACGATTTGCGCCGGTCAAGCCGTGGCGGGTGGACCCGGCAACGGGATGGCAGCGGCTTTGGGCTTCTCGATCACGGTGGTGCGCAAGCAACAGAATTGGTTTGGACTCCTTGTCGGTCTGGTGTTGAAAGACCAGGAAAGTAGTGACACGATCGATCGGGGCAAGGAACCGAGCAATGTTCTCGAGCTTGAGAGGGTGAAAGGACGGAGGGCAGCAGATATGGATGCTTGCAAATCCAACGTCCTTGCTGGATGGTGACCAGAAAGTGAGTTGAGCGAGTAAGGTCGCAGGTTGAAGCGAAGGAGGCACGGTGACTGGTGGGCGGGCTGTTGCGGCGGTTGCTGCGGTGCTCGAGGGGCGGAAGGCAGCAGCGGTGGTGCGGGCGTCACTCGAGGGGGAGCGGTGATGGCGGGTAGAGACGGTGGCGCGAGTTGCTGCGGCGTTGGTGATGGGCGGGGCGTAGCGGGTGCTCGCTGCGTTGGCGCTCGGGGAAAGGGACAGGCGCCGGCGACGGGTGAGCAGAGGCAGGAGCATCAGGCATCGAGCATAGGGGACGGGTGCCGGGCGTCGACGGGTTGAGTTGCGGTGGTGGGTGTTCGCGGCGTTGAGTGAAGGTGCAGGCACGGTTAGGCAGACGTGGGCTGCGAAGCAATGCTTTGGCGAGTCCGGGCGCAGCGGTGCTCGCGGTTGCGGAGGCGCGGCAACGGCAATTGCGGAGGCGGGGCGGAGTGACGCTCACGGGTGGCGGTGGTGCTCGCGGGCATTCGGAGCTCCGACAACAACGAGACTTTGCTGACTTCTTCATATTAAAAGAAGGGTGCGCATGGCAATGTTTCTATTCCAGAAACTATTTCTTTTCAGAAATATTTTTTTCTATTTCTACTATGGGAATAATTTCCAGTAAAATAAAGTATTTGATAATTATACAAAATTTCTATTCTTGGAATAGAAAAAGAATATAAATGCGTTTGGTAAAAATTTATAAATTTTTGTATTTATTTGTTTTTTCTTCTTACTTACGGATCACGGATTGCGCCAACCGGTGGGCCACACGACCGGGATCGATCGCAGCCACGACCATCGCCACCAACGGCCGCGGCAAGATTTCCGCCCATAGCTCACCGGTGGCGGGAGGGGGCGCCGCCGTGTGGTGGCGGGGCGGGTGGTGGGGCGGTGGTTGTGCGGTGGTTGTGTGGCGACGGCAGGCTGCCAACGGACGATGGCAATCGTCGGCCGGTGGGCTATGGGCGGCGGTGGGCTACGGGCGGTGGTGATCATTGCCAACGGTTGGTTGCCGACGATGGCCACAATCATCGGCAATGGCCACGGGCGGCAGGAGGTGGCCGACGGTTGGCAAGCGGCCGGCGGTGGTCGCAACAAGAAAGAAGAACAAAAGAAAAATAGAAAAGAAAAAAAAAACTTATTTCTAGAAATTGTTCCCGTAAATAAGAAACTACTTTTTTTTTTTGTTTCTTGTTTTTGTTCCAAATCTATTCCCCAATCACTTTTCTATTCCGAGGAATAGAAAATTAAAAATTGGCGTTATCAAACAGATTTCTATTCTTTTTTTGTTCCGGGGAACAAAAGAATAGAAATCGTGAGAAATAGAAACATTACTATGCAGGCCCTTAGAGTTTGTTTGGTAACTATTTTGTTCATGGTAACAATTTATGTTTAGAAATAATTTCTTTTTTATTCTATTTATTGGATGAGTTTTTAAGAAATCGAACGTGTTTGATAACTACATAAAATTTCTTTTATTGGAATTAAAAAAAAAACAAAAATGCGTTTGGTACGATTCTCTTTTTTTTTTTTTACATTGAATCTCTTTTAATTTGTTAATAATTTTATGAGAATTCTCTCTCTCTCTCTCTCTCTCTCTCTCTCTCTCTCTCTCTCTCTCTCTCTCTTGCTTCCATTCTTCTTTCTCCTCTAGCCGGTCCCCAAGTCTTAGTGATGGCAGGAGACGTCGCTGACCCTTGGTAAGGTGAAGCCTCTCCATGGTTGGCGAGGTTGCCGGCCATTGCCAAGCCTAGCGATTGGCTAGAGGAGGAAGAAAAAGAAGAGAAAACAGAAAACAGAAAATAAAATAAAATGTCTTGATTCTAAAATTGTTTATGGAGATAAAGAAGTAACATTTTCGTACTTCTTGATTCTGTTTCAAATTTACTCTTTGCAACAATCGATTCCCAAGAGTAGAAATCTGTTTGGTAAAATTTTTGTTCCCGAAAATAAATTTGAAATAGAATCAAGAAGTAGAAACATATTGTTTCTTTGTTTTCGAAAACAACTAAAAATCAAGTCCAAACCATTTTTTTTTCTCTTTTATTTTCTTTGTTTCCTTTTCTTTCTTTTTCTCTTTCTCCTCTTCTTCCTCTAGTCAATCACCAACCACGGCGATGGCCGACAATCGTCCAGGCGAGATTTAGCGAGAGCTCACCGAAGCTTGCCGGGCCTCGGTGAGGCCGACCTCGCGATGGCCTAGTGAGGTCAAGCCTTGCTATGGTTGGGCAAGGCTCCCTTGAGGCGACGATGCCAATGGTCGGCCAGAGGAAAAGGAAGAAGAAAAGGAAAAAATAAATAAGAGAAAAAAGTAATTAAATTATTAAAAATTTTAAAAAATTTGAAGTCACAAAAATTTTAGAGTCGTACCAAACACATTTTTATTTCAGCAAAATATATTTTTACAATTATCAAATACTTTCGAATGCTCAGAGACTCATGCAAGGAATAAAATTAAAAAAACTATTTCTCAATAGGCCCTTAGGGATTTTTCGTTTTTGATGTGCACTGAGTGAGATACATAGCAGTTTTAGAAGTCACGAATAGGATCTATAGAATACAGTTGAAATTTATAATTGGGACATGGTTAATGTTTTGCATGTTTAGATTAATAATGAAATCTGCAATATAAGAAATTGTGTCTTGAATTTCTGCATGTTTGGAAAAATTCACGTTTGTATCTTCAAGCATATAGCTAATTTTGCGTGTTTTTGCATTTTCTTTGCATCACAATAATTTCCATGCTAGGAAAATTAGGATTCTTGTGAATGAGTGTTTTTGTAGCCCATTAGGATGGTTGAATTGCGTATATAGTGAGTTTCCACAATTACACATTTCTTCCCATGATTGTATATTTGGTTCCCTTTTTTATGCCATAAAAGAGAAAACAATAAAAGAGATTATGTTTGGCACGTTAATCATCTTAGACTGCATATTCACAAAGTGTCACATAGATCTAGGATTGTACTGGCGTTTAGGGTAAAATTACATATTTCCATGATTTAGAGTACATTTAGTTTCCTCTTAAGCACAATTTGAGAGCCATTAAAATAAAAATTACTATATTTACATAATATGCCTTTACGTGTACACGGAGGATACTATTTAGATTATTTTTTTTCATGTTTGAAAGCTCATATTTAAAAATGTAGTTTACTTACTACGCCTTTTTTAGGGCAAAAAATATCCCAAGTGTCACAACTTGACTCGAGAGACAAATAAGTGCCAAAACTTCTAAAAGATATAATTAATTGTCACTTTTTTTTGAAAATTGGACATTTAAGTGCCCACTGGCGAGCTTGCCAAAAATCTAACATAACGTTATTTTATTAATAAAACCAATCTATGTGGCTCACCCAACAATCCTCATCTAAAACGATGCCGGCCTCTATGTTCACTTGAGTATCAAATCGTGATTAAAAAAGGATCACTTAAATATCAAGTTATGAGGTAAGTGATCATTTAAGTGCAACTCGTGGTTAAAAGTGAATATTTAAGTGAAAATGATCACTTAAGTGCTAAAATAACGTCGTTTTGCCTAGTCCACGTGGATAGCATGTTGTTGTTCACCCCATTTACGTGGTTATATTTTATTTAAAGAAATGTCATGTCATTTAAAATTCTCGCTGGAGAAAGTTACGTTAGCTGTTTGATAAAAAATTCATGCTATTGACACTTGAGTATTCTTTTTTCTTCCGATTTTGGCACTTGAATATACCTTTTGGAAATTTTGGCACTTATGTGTCCCCCGTGTCAAGTTGCGGCACTTGGAGTGTTCTTATGCCTCGTTTTTGACATTTTAATTTGTTCACCTTTTTTCATGTATTGTCTGAATTTGGTAACATTTTAAATGTTTGATTTGTTGCCGTAAATGAAAGAACATGTAGATGCATGTTAGGAATTAAAAGTCCCTCAAAATTGAATGAAAAGTTCTTCTTAGTAGAGGGAAAAAAAATTAACCAATCCATTGGCGTTAGTTTAATCTTGGTGACCAAATCCCCAATTTAGAAGCTGGTTCGCCGAGACAAAGCGATCGTTCTCTCATGCCTGTGCATTAGTCGGCTTAGTAAATGGTTAGTGGCGACTGTGAAGAAAAACCGAATTGCGGATGGTAAAGCTCACTAGAAGGGTCTGAGAGAAATGCAGGCACCACCTCGCGAGAAGATTACTTGGGTCCATCTGGCGACCCGTTAAGCCTCTTCGAGGCTTTCCTCGGGAGGGTTGCAACGCACATTAACTTTAGGATCTTTCCTAACCAAGGTCTCCAAATTTACTTTGAACAACAAAATATATCGAGGAAAGGTGTTTTCGTGCACGCAAAGTGATTTTAAGTTTTGGAAACCGTATGGAGTAGAGCATGATTGTTAAGTTAGGGTACCTTTAGAGTCTATTTGCCAACTTGTCAAACAGTGATAATTTTTATTTTTTTACTCTAGGAAGTAGATTTGGAATAGAAATCCGTTTGGTAAAACTTTTGTTTCCGAGAACAAATTTCTTTTTTTTTTTTTTTTTCTGAAAATAGATTTGGAATAGAATCGAGAAGTAAAAATAGTTGATTCTTTGTTCCTGGGAACAATTCTAGAATCAACCAACCTATTTTCTCTCTTTTCTTTTCATTTTTCTTTTCTTCTTCTCTCTTTCTTCTTCTTCAACTGTTGTCGTTGCCATTCGTCGTTGCTGCCATCCGCCGTCCACCGCTACTGATTGCTGATGATCAATTGGGTGAGGTCCGATGAGCTCGTCAAAGGCTCGCTAGGCCAGGGCGAGATCCGGCGAGCTCACCCAGCCACTGGTGAAGCCGAGCCTGGCCGATGGCCAGGTAGGCCTCCCCCGGCCATCGGCGAGGCTCAACTTTGCCCAGATCTGGCGTGGTCGAGCCCTGCCGACGGCTGGGCGAGGCTGCTCACCTAGCCATGGCTCGGCCGAGCCTTGCCCGGTTGCTTGCCGGTGAGGCTCAACTAACGAGGCACGGCTTCGCCGAGGGCCGGCGACGCTCCGTGAGGTCGCCGGTCCTTGTCCTGGCTGGTTGTCAATTATCCTAAGGCTAACAACCGACAACCTTGAAGAAGAAGAAGAAGAAGAAGAAGAAGAAGAAGAAGAAAAAAAAAAGGAAAAATAAAAAAGAAGAAAAAAAAAAAAAAAAAAATAAAAAAATATTTAAAAATTAAAGGAAAAATATTTGAAGTAGAAATTTTGAGGACAATGCCAAACGCAATTCTATTTCAAAATTAAAATTTTGGACAGTTACCAAACGGTTAAATGCTTAGAAATCGTTGCCATAAACATAATAAAAATAATCATTTTTTATCAAAAAATATTTTCGGGAACAAAAGCGTTAACAAACGCGCCCTTAGTAACCATTCTCTTCCCGGAAATAATTTTTACTTAGAAATAGTTTTTCTGATTCTATTCTCTAGACGAATTTTTGAGTATTCAAAGACGTTTGGTGATTGTATAAAATTTTTATTCCTAAAATAGAAATGTGTTTGGTACGATTTTTAAATTTTTTTGTGACTTCGAATTTCTTTTTAATTTTTAAATAATTTTCTTACATTTTTCCATTGTTTTTTTTTTTTTTTTTTTTTCTTCTTCTTCCTCTTATTGATCGTTGGCCTTAGAGGAGCCTTGCCAACCCCAATGAGCTAAGCCTCTTAGGGCCAGTAGGGCTCCAGTAAGGTCACTAGCCCTCGTTTGGTAGGTCGACAGCCTCGGGTATGGCCGGCAACCAATAAGGGGAAGAAGAAGAAGAAAAAAAAGAAAAGAGAAAAAATAAATAAAAGGCTTGATTTTGGCGTTGTTCTTGGAAACAAAGAAGTAATTTGTTTTTATTTATTAATTTTGTTCCAAATCTATTCCTTTGGACAAATTTGTTCCCGTTGTTCCCAAAAACAAAAAAAGTTAACAAGTAGATTTATGTTTTTTTTTTTTTTTTAAATTCCAAGGAACAAAATAATAGAATCAAGCATCGTTTGGCACGTAACCAAGCAAGCCCTTAGTGAGAAAACTGAAAACTGCAGACTAGCTCACTTGCTACTGATGAAATGAGTTGCTAAAATTGAAATGTGTTCATCAACAAGCTTTTATGTACTTTTTTGGCGAAAACTTTCAAATTACTGTAATTATCATTATCGACATAAAAGATTATAGTGATAATTGCCTGCAGGACAAAAGTACTATATAAAACATGTGCGACACATGATAATAAGAAATGCTACTTTCGATGTCAACGACCATATTATGAATCGCGACTTTGTCTATGCAAATTATCAATCATATTCTTGTTTTACCAATAAAATCGGGAAAAATTACCAGCAACTTTGAAATTATACTGACATGAAAATCTTCCCAGCTTTTTGGGCATATTTAGTAACATTTCTACTTCTTTTTTTTTTTTTTTTTTTTTGTTCTCCAAAATAGAAAAAGAACAAAACTCTATTTGTGTACATCAGCTAATTTTTCAATTTCCCAAAATAGATTAGTGGTTAAGGAATAGATTTTCCATAAAAAAAATGTAAAAAAAATTAGGAATAGATTTCATACAAAAACAAGAAGTAAAAAAAAAAAAAAAAAAATTGTTCCTAGGAACAAAAAGAGAAAGACTATAATTTTAGAAAAACAGGTTTAGCATAATCCAATGTTTGCCTTTAAGAAATTGACACACGATACGAGTGAGACCTACATCCGGACTAGGTCTCACAACCCGATCCAAGTCATCATTTTTTGGAATAAAAAATAATAAAAGTCAGAAATTTAGAAAATAATTTAGAAATTAGATTTTGAATAGCTTTACTAGATTTTAGTGTTAATTCTAGTTTATAATTGTTTAGCATAAAAAATGTGAAAATATTTTGATCAAAATTGAATACAAAATTGAATAAGCTCTTAAGACTTTTATCACATGGATTTTTTTAATGTTGTTTTCTTTTAGAGACAATGTTAGATCGCGATAGCTTGGCGACTCTACTTAAAGAAGACGTCTTCTTCCCTTAAGATTCTAGTGGACATATCCTTTAAAATCATCTGCAATCCTATTTTAATAGAAAATTAGATGATTCTAAATAAATCTTTTGCATTACTATTTGTCTTGTGTTCATAGCAATTGAATAAGCCCATATTCCATGGATATTTGATGTCATTTGTTTGGAGGTTTGATAGTTTGTTCAAATAAGCGCACCAACTTTAGGGTCACCTCTGTCCTCAGTTGTTTCATCCTTGCCTATTCCACCAGCCAACATTTACTTTTCTTCTTGTTACTAAAAAATAACTCAAAAGGTCTATACACCTATTTATTACAATGTCCAAAGATTTACTATCAATATCCCCATATTGTAACTTATAAAATAGTGACCATCTTAAAATATCTTGACCAAATAAACCCTTACCAAAAGTCTAGTTTTATCCAAACATGAATTGTTAAGTCTCCATAGACATTTTTATAATTAAATGAAAAAAAATGGGAATAAAAATTTATAAGGTCTTACCAAATGTATTTATGTTCTTTTAATTTTTTGGAAATAAAAATTTTGTGTAGTTACCAAATGCATTCTTTTGCTTATAACCTTGTCTAGAGATATAAATAAAAAGAACTATTTCTAAACGTAAATTATTCCTAGTAATAGAAATGCACGCTTAGCAAACAAACTGTAGAGTTTCCACTCTTTACTTTCACAATCGTGTACTTAGGGTGTGTTTGTCTCACGGAAAATAAATGATTTGGAAAATATTTTTAAGAAAATAATCGCTTGTATCTATTACAAAAATGCCAAATGAAATCTTTTTTCATCATTTTTGAAAATGTTTAAACATAAATCGTTGTCGATAATGGAAAATAATTTTCATTAGCTAATGATTTTAAGTGATACAAACAATCATTTTTAGGAAAATATTTTCCAAATCAAAACAAATGGGAGCCTTGTTGTGACTTTTCTTCTTCTGCAGCTTGGAAATTCTTAGCATCTTTGATCAAATTTTCCTCATTTGCTCGTGTCTTGTTTATAATGGGAAGTTCAGGTAGCAAATCCCATTTTCCTCATTTTTCCTAGTCAAATGTTGTATTGGCTATTATATGGAGACTTCCTACCTCTATCTTGTTAATTTATTAGCTCTTCTTGTAATGCTGGTGGATGCCCCCAAGGTGCCGTACTTCGTATGCTCTATAGTACTTATATTTTCAACAAAAAAGAAAAGAAAAGATGAGCACAAACTTGCATGCTATAAGAGACATGATTGAGTGACGGTTTCTAATCTACTGTGAAAATAACAATTTATTTTGGACCACAAAAAATCAAATCACAAATAATAATAAATTTTTGTCGGACCTAATTATTCAAGAATTTGTGGCTTATAACATTATATTATTCTCACGGTACCCAAAAAACAATGTTAGCAAAGCCCCATGCGGTAATCTTCCTTTTGCTATTTAATTTTTAGAAGGACATATTGCCATTTAGGCCTCTACTCGTCCTGCTATAACTGAAAGTTGGAATAGTGGCGTTATTTTTCGGTCTCATCGCTCCTTTTCTCTCTCTCTCTTTCTGGATGTCTTCTTCCAAACTTTCCCTTATCCTTCACTTGATGATGGGTCTTTTGTCCATTTCCGACGCATCCGACCGCTCGGTTCCGAAGACCACCATATACGTGGACAAGTCGGGTTCGGGGAATTATTCCTCGGTGCAAGAAGCTATCGACTCCGTTCCGGACGATAACAATCAGTGGATACATATCCTCATCAAACGGGGAACCTACCGGTAAGTTCAGGCTGAAATCACTCGTATTTCTTCCTGTACCTTAAGTTATGATTCTCTTGCTTGTTCAGCGAAAAGGTGAAGGTTCCTAGAAAGAAACAGTACGTCTTCCTCCAAGGCGACGGTCGCGACATGACCACCATCGAGTACGGGGATTCGGGGAGCGTCATCGAAGCCGCCACCTTCCAGCTTTATGCGGATAATTTTATTGCCTCAGACATTACCTTCAAGGTCGAAATGAGCTCGATAACATATCTATCTTGTCCTCTCTCTTCCTCTCTCATGTTTCGCAACGACAGATAACTAAAGATACCCTACTATAGTCCGCGAGCTAGAGCAGTTCATGTGAAATTTTACGTGCAGAACAGCTACAGTGCTGCGATATCGAACATACACAATACTAGCCTTACATGGGCCCCGGCTGCTCTACTCGTTGCAGACAAGGTGTCGTTTCACAGGTGCAGCTTTCACGGCATTCAGGACACTCTCGGAGATGCGCAAGGCCGACATTACTTCGAGAAGTGCTACATCTCAGGAGCCATAGATTTCATCTGGGGCCACGGCCAGTCGGTGTATAAGGTAAAACAAATGACATGCCGGTTGAAATTAAATCGAAGATTTCATCTGAATGTTGAATTCCTGTCCCTGAGTCGCAACCCTCCTACTGATCGAGCAACAGCATTGCCTGCTGGAGACCACAGCCTCCACCATTGGCCAGGATGGTTATATCACGGCACAAGGCCGACAAGGAGCAGACGATCCCAGCGCATTTGTGTTCATTCAATGCTGGGTGAAGGGAGAAGGCCGCACCTATCTTGGGAGAGCATATCGGCGGTACTCAAGAGTCCTATTTTACAATACGAGAATGACTGACGTCGTTGTGCCTGCGGGTTGGTCCGCCTGGAACTACCAAGGCCATGAGTAAGAACTAAGATCTGCTACCTTTTTGCTAAAATCCCAGTCATGAAAACACAGACTTTTGGGCTTAACCACTTTGGATGCAAACAAAGGAAAAGAAAAATTATAAGTCGGGTCTATTTTGAATTCTAATCCGGATCTTATTATGCAGGGAGGACATTACATTCGCCGAAGTCAGATGCACGGGAGAGGGCGCTAGCAAATCCGGGCGTGTGAAGTGGATGAAAGACCTGCCATCTCAGGAAGTACAGTACTTCCTCTCAAACGACTTCATTAACCAGGATGGCTGGTTGAAGAACCAACCTCGATACATAGAGATCCAAACACCTCGTTACTGATATGTTATCAGGTTAAATGCAAAAGCTGCCACCACTGTGTAGTTATTAGGATACTGTCCGACGTGGGCCTCTTCAATCATGTACAGCAGGTTCTTTCGAATTGTAAATAAATATTGCGGTGCGTAGGGCGGATTTCTTTGGCTTCGGTGTTTTGAAGTGTTTGCCGCTATGGCTCATGTAAGTTTGTCAGATTTTTCGACCATCTGAGTGCCTGAGAGTTTGCGTATGACAAGCCGCGGGGAAGGGTCATTTTGTCCGGACGAATAGTGAGAAACCGGGAGATCGAAACTGCTTGATCGTCCGAATGGATTTGAGCAACCGGATCTTCTGTCCATCTTTAGACGGTCCTGATTACGGTCCTAATTACGTTATGACGCAATTGACTGAAGGGAAATTTTCATTTTGACCCGGTCTCTTTCCCTTGATCATCAAGAAGCTGCGTACTAAACGGAAGCATCAGCCCCGTAGAGTAGTAGTAGCAAAATGAGTCTAGAATCTATATTGTAACTCACATTTGGGTTATAAATGGGTTCCCTTAGCTTTTAAAAACAAGTTTAAGTGGGTATTAAATGAGTTATTTAATGGGTCTTAAATGAGTTTTAAATGTAACATAAATGGGTTACCTAATGAAGTCATTTTTGAAAATTTTAATTTTCTATATATTTTTAATATAGTTTATTTTATTTTATTTATTGTCTTTCTTTTTCTTTCATAAAATTTGGACCCTCGCTGGTCAGAGACTCGGGCTGGTGACCATAATAAAACTTAGAATAAAGAAAAGGAAAAGAAAAAAAATATAAAAATTCGATTTTTCAAAAAAATTATAAAAATTGTCCCTTAAGCTTGTATTATGTAGAAGTGTTCTAGCAATGTAGTTTTATAAAAAATCGAGAAACCTTTTTTCCTAGATTAAGTTAAATATGGAAGTGTGCTGATGACCCTCATGGAACTTAGAATAATGAAAAGGAAAAAAACAAAGAAAAATAAAAAAAACTCAATTTTAAAAAAAATTATAAAAAATGTCCACTAGATTTGTATTAGTGGAAGTGTTGTAGCAATATAATTTGTTAAAAAAATCAAAAGAAACTTTTTTTCTGAGATTAAGTTAAATATAAAAGTATTTTAGCAATATGGGTTGGGTGGGAGATGAGAAGCTAGATTTGTGTTGAATGGAAATGGTTCAACCCGATTAAACTGGTCAATTTGATTTGGAACATTTGTAACTCAACCCATCAATTAGACTAGGAGTTCAAATGTCAGGTAGCCCATAATAAATTAACAACTCTATTAAGAATTTATCAATAAACTCCTGATTGGTGTCCTAGGATTTTAAGGACATACAAATAAAGTAGTAAACCACTAGGGTTTGCCCCAGCGGCCACCCTTCCAACATGGAAGGGGGAGGTGGGGGGTTCGAATCCCCACTTTTTAGGGGTTGGGGTGGGGACGAATTAGTTTCAGGAGTGGGTTTCGACTCCCACGCCCTGCAAGGAGGCAAGGGCAAAAGTCTGAGAGTGAGAGTTAGAGTAGGGATAGAGTAGGATTGACAAAAAAAAAAAGTAGTAAATTACCAACTCTAATGAAGTGTTTCTAGTGTGGTTAGTAGATTACCAACATTACCATAAATTTACCAGATCTAGCTAAGGGTTGCAACACTCACCATCGTCCCTTGTTCATAGGCTCTCTCGTGCCCTACCATTATGGTCCAAGGCCTAGGCATCAAGTCTATGGGTTAGGCCTAGAAGGACCCTAATGCCAGGGATTTTGGCCCTACCTCAAGGGACCGTAGCCTCTGGAAGCCTTGATGCACCCTCGAGGAACCTAGGCACGACTACCTTACTCTCAAGCCTAGGCACCGGGGTCCTCGGCCTTGGCCTCAACACATTGGGGGCCAAGGCCAAGCACTTGTTCCCAAGTCCAGGTGTCGGAGTCCAATCATATTATGGAATATAATTTTTAATTTTTAAAAGAGTAAATAATTTTTTTGAATTCCATGGATTATAAAAAGATTTTGCCGTCCACTCCTTATTCTAAAAATTCAAAAGGTAGAGAAAACAAGGAATATATTTTTTGATAATATTTTTGCTGAGACAAATGGAGTAAAAAAAATATTTTAATTTCTTTTTACACTGAAAAAGAAGATATAACGTTTTCATGGACCAAAAAGCCCTTTGCAACTTCACTTCGTGTTGACAAGCGGAGTTTAATATCCTGAATGAAAGCGGGAGGTAAAGATGAACACTTATTTTCTCTCTTGAAGGTGGAGGTATGGATTGCTCCTAACACTATTGTTTTCTCCTCTCCCTGTATAAGTAAAAACATTAGGTCCAATTTCATCGTTTTATACCCATTTTTTTTGCTTTGTGGTTGCACTAAATTACTAATGAAACTTGAAAAATTTCAGAAAAGGTGGTATTTTACTAATTCATTTAGTTGTTGATAAAATTCTGATAGCAATGATAATTCGAAGATGTTGATAATTTACTATACATAAGATATTAATTATATATATATTTTTAGGAAATTTCAAATAAGTGTCCAAAGTGTAGTCACTTTCTCAAAAAAAGGATTTAAGTGAATGTTGTCTCAAATAAGGGTCTAAAGTAGCTAAGTTAGTATCAAATAAGAGTCTAAGCTTATTTTCCAGCCAAATCTTTACTGGATGACTTTTTCCAGCGGGTAGGTGTGGGCAATTTTGTCGAAAAAAAATCCGGCCAGGTAAAAATGCTTTAAAATCCTTGAACAAACAAAAATCCCAAATTGAAATCTCATTGGTTCTTCGTGAAATTGTCGAGTCTTCAAGTCAATCCCCAATAGCAAATTGATCCTCCCCTTGAAAGCCTATCGTCTCGAGCTCCATTATCAGTTGAAGGAGGAGGAATGTCAATTCCATCTTTTGAGTTTAGAGGGGCTTGGGTTCTTTGATTTTAGCTCAAGTCCTTCATCCACACCAAATACCTCCTTGCCCCATTGTCACGAGCTCTGTCCTCATCAGTAAGTGCATCCATTCCATCTAGCATCGAAGACAGGAAGAAAACATGGTACAATCCAGAATTGACGGACTTAGAGTTCAAGCTTCAAAGACTTGACGATTTCACGAAGAACTAATGAGAGTTCAATTTGGGATTTTTGTTTGTTTGAGGATTTTAAAGCATTTTTACCTAGTTGGAATTTTTTGGACAAAATTGCCCATGCCCTACTTGCCGGATTAAGCCGTCCGGTGAAGATTTGACCGTAAATCAAGTTCAGGCCCTTATTTAATACTAACCTAGCCACTTTAGGCTTTTTTTTTAAGACAAAATCCACTTTAAGCCCCCTTTTAAGAAAACAGCTTTACTTTGGGCTCTTATTTGAAATTTTCCCTATATTTTTTTTTCAGGTTTAAATGCTCATTTTAAGGAAGTAATTTACTTAGGGTGGGCTTCTGCGTAGCATGTTACATCTCCATATTTATATTTCCTTTGATACACTAGTCTAAATTTGAAAAGCGCGTGGACTTTTTATTTACCCCTCACATGAATCTTGTCCCAAGGCGTTATAATAAGGAATTGTTCTATTGTTATAACTAGATTATTATCTTCTGCCTTTTTTTTTTTTTCATCTGTTCATTGCTTTACATATATTGTATGTATTTCTTAACCTTTTAAATGCATGATTTTATAACTATAAATGCATGAACATGTACATGCATGTTATGGAGTAAGACTATGTCTAGTCATTCGGATTTCTAGCAAGATAAGACTAGATATGATAGATTATGAAATCTAGGAATTTTAGTATATCCTATTCTTTTTTTGGAGATTCTAGTAATAAAATCGGATATATTCACATCATATCATGTACATTATTTAATATAAATAATATATCAGTATAAATGAACCAATATTTTTTACAAATGGATGTGATGAAAATTTCTCACGACACTCTTGCCTATTTTGTTTTTATTTTAATTTATTTTCCTCTCTTTTTCAATTGATTTCTTTTTTATTTATTTCTTACCCTTTCATCATTTTCTAATAAAATTTTATAAATTTTAAATGTACTAAATACCTAAAATACTTAAAAACATAAAATATGTAATAAATATATTTATATATCGAATGTATATTATAATATATAATTAAATTTGAATATAGATGAATAAAAATAATATTAAATTAAAAACTAAATTGTTATTTTTTGTTATTTTGAATTTCTTTATTAGAATTCAAATATTATTTATATTGAAAAATTTTCCTTAAAAGGAAATATTTTACCAATTTATTGACATCAGTTCAATCCAGCTAACCAATTCCTCGAACCCAATCTCTGATTCACAGAGGTTAAACGATCTCTTGTGCATTACTAGACTCCTAATCGGCTCAGTAAGGAGTTAGTGGTGACTCTAAAGTAATTATGAACGAATAAAAGAAATCAAATTACAATTGTTAGGGCTTAGGAGGGTCTATGCGAAATATAGGTGCCACTTTGCGGGAAGATTATTTGGGCTTGCCTAGCCATCCGTTGAACCTCTTCGAGGCCGCCTCAGAAGGGTTGTGACACATTATCCTCAGCAGCTTTCCTAATTAAAGTCTCAAAATTTACTTTGAGCAACAAAAAATTCGAGGAAAGATGTCTTCGAGGTATGCAGAGAGATGTTGACTTTTGCAAACGGTATGGAGTAAGGACGGTTGTTTAGTTATAAGAGAGCTGCAAACTGCAGACAAGCTTGCTTGCTGTATTCCTAAAAACTTCTCTCAACTGGCTGTAGTTAACTTCATCGATTTCTCCTCTTCGGTGCATTTGGGAAAGGCTTTACCAAAGCCCCTTGGGCCAATTTGTAGGAGTTCGGGAAATTTTTTTGAAACCCAAGCTGCCTTGGGCTTTTAGCCTTCTTGGCATGCTGAACTAGGGTTAGTAAAAAAATATTCTCTCGAAATTATCCTCGCTAACTTTTTGTTTTTCTGATTTTGCCCTTGATGACTATTCATCTTTTTCTTCTCCATTGAACAAGACCGATATGGCTGTGAGTGGTTGGTGAAAGGCAAGTAATCGCTAATGAAGGGCAGGTCGTTGGGTGACTCGCAGTGACGGTCGCCGTGAACCAAATCATGCGATTGACCTCCATGACCTAGATTGCGCGACCCAGATCATGGCCTCATGCTGTGACCTCCACGCGATTTGGTCGCAATGACCCGCTGCACCACGACCTCCACGTGGAGGTTGCCGAGGCCGCATGATCTAGGTAGCGGCAACCTCCACACAAGGCCGCACGATTTGGGTCGCATAGGTAGGCCACGCCGTCTGGGTCACAGTGACCATCACCGAAGGGTCCTTGTCACGCCCCGAACCCCGAGCGGGCGCGCACATCTCTCGGCGGTCAACTAAAAATGCTATGTCTCAGGATGCGTTGCCAACCCATTTTTTTTTTAATCTTTCAATTAAGCATATGTGGAAGCGAATTAAATAAACCCCCGGTCAACAAACAAACATAGGAATAGTAAACACAAGGAACAATTTCCCAAAAACAACGATTTCCTTATCAACTGGTTAAGCCAAGGAGTTTAATACTTACAAGCATTTCTATAGCCACTTCTTATCGACCCTCTCAAAAACCTTCAGGGACTAGGGTTAACCTAGACTTCACTAACGGCAGGGCCAGCCAAAAGGTGTCGCATCTCGCGCCCACCACATCTACACTCAGCAGATCTCCACGTTACGGCCCTGAAAATGTTTAACCACGACGGAATGAGATAAATCTCAGCAAATCAAACCCTAAGCCTCAACTAAACACAAATTCGCCTTGAAGGCAGCCTAAACAGGCACCACAAACAAACTCACCTCGCCTCGGCACATCCCTGCACATTAGCACATCACATATGCCGTTATCAATACCATAAATATAATCAGCAACTGGAACACAAGTTCTCATTCTCCAAACACTCACAGGGGTCTCAATTATAAGGTAAAACTGTTTTGACACGTTCCATACCATGCCAAACAATTTTGCCTCATAATCAAGCACAATAGCACAATCATACACATGTGTTCCTATTATTACGACCCATCGGCCACGGCCAACACAAAAGTCGGCGGTCATCCAGCGTAACTGGGCATCGTCCCGTCCCATCAGGCACGGTAACGTCTAGCACTCCCTGCCTAGACAGCATTCCATAAAGGAGCATTGGTCCGATCTCAACAGCAACTCGGCATCTAGTTGACGTGGGGGCATTCGAACTTAATCGGGCATCACCTCCAACTCTCGTCAAGTGACGGGTTCCATTAAGTGACCATGCAAGCATGTCATCAATCAAACTAACTCTTATCTTACATCAATTAGCCCATAACACCAAAATCTTTTTTCAAATAATAAACCTTGCAACTCCTTTTTTTTTGTTCAAAACCTTCCAAAATAAATTTGTATGGGGTCATGTATTTGAAATCAACCCATCAAACTTTGCACGCATCTAGTTTGAAACCTCACGGTTTTATTGAGCACATAAAACTTGGCATCCAAACCCGACACCATATTTATTTTCTATATCTTTGTCCAACCACCCTTTTTGGAAACAATCTTTGGTAACCCCCTCTTTTTTTTTCTTTAAAACTTTTGGAAAGAAATTCGTACGTGCTCATGTACTTAAAATTAATCCGTCAAACTTTGTACACACCTAATTTAAAATCTCATTGTTTTGTTGAGAAAATAAGTTTTGGTATCCAAACCCAACACCTCATTGTTTTTCTATTTAAAAGCTTATAAAGCCATCTTTTGACATAAAAAATCGGAACCAACCATAGAGCAATTAATTGCACAATATTGGACATGCAAACACTCAAAATCACGCATAATTGCATACAAGAAAATGAGCGTAAAATTATACGTAACGCCTAATCCATCACTAATTATGCTAATTACGATTAATTTAATTTAATTATGATTAATGAGTAAATTGCAATTAACTAAACTAAACCAACTTAATTAATCTAACCATGATTAAATAACCTAACCAAGATTAATTAACACTAATCTAGGATTAACTAAAACTAATCCTCATCAAGACTAATCAACCATGCTTAAGCGTAATTAACCGCATAATTAAAGAATAGGGAGTTAATTCAAGATTTTCAACGGCGGCGGGCTCGCGGCGACGGCAACACGACAGTGATGAAAACACGAAACAACCACAGCTTGAACAGAGGCTCGACGGCGGCGGTGTTGGTCTCTCAAGCTCTCAGCCAAGTGGGTGAGCTCGGCTGGATGGTGGAGGAGCTGGGCGGACGGAGCTGGTGGTGGGTGGCTGCTGGCGTTGGGGTGGTGCCGCGGTGGGGTTGCAATGCTGGAGTGGCTGTGCTGGGCGTGAGGTGAAGTTTGTGGGCTGTGGGCGTGGTCAGGCGTGAAATGGAGATGCTGAGGTGATGGTGGCTGGCATGCGGTGATGGTGTCGTTGGTGATGATGCAACAAGATGAAGGGGTGATGTGACTGTGATGGATGAAGTTGGCGTGAAGGGGATGATGGAGTGAAGAAGACGTGAGATGAAAATGAGATGGAGAGGGGAAATGGGGTTGGCGGCAGAGAAGGAAATAAGAAATGTGAGGGAGAAAGGAATGGGCAGAAGGGGAGGGGAATGCGTGCGGTAAGGAGAGTGGGAGAGAGAAAGAGAAAGAGAAATAAAAGAATAGGCCAATCCAAAGCCTTAGATAAATATCTAGCTCATCATCACTCTTGCTTCTAAAGTCTTCATGCCTCAAAGTCCTATGCCCACCCAATTAGAAATTAGCCCTAATTTCCCCAAAAATAAGCCAAATTAGGGTAGAAAAACCAAATTTCTCTACCCATCCGAATTTCATTTTATTTTCCTTTTTGTCAGAAAATCGTTTTTTCCGCAAAATTCCGGACTTAACGAAAATTCGCCGAAAGATGAGACGACGTCCAATAAATAAATTGTGACACGCTCCAATGTCCGAATCCCGAAACCGAATTAAATTTCATCGTTAAAATCGACCGAACGTGACTATAGTACAACCTAACCCATCGGGTAGCTTTTAGGGATTTTAGCGCATTTGACCCATGGTCCATAATTTTTGATCCACGTTTGTGCATCTTCGAATCGTAGACGACCCTCGATGGTCACATAATCGCGAGGTTCCAATTACATGTCCCGAATATAATATCGATAAAAAATCAGGTTATTTCCATTTGATGCGAATATCGCAATCGTGTGGAACTACCTACAATTCGGCTACGTACTTTCGTCGAATCGACTTATATTCGTTCGCTAATCGATTTATAACGGTGTCGTATTGACCCTTGCCGATTATTTTGGTCGAGCGGTCGATTTCCGATCGAATTCTCTAGTATGTCACATTTATATTGTTTAACGGCTTCACCTAATAGATTAGTTAACTTGTGAGTGATCAGTTCCAAGTAAATTAACCATAAGCGCGTCGACAAAACAACCATTTCATATATTTGAAACGGGGCCAAATTTCAGGATGTCACAGTCTTGCAACTCTCGGCGAGGGGGGGTCGCCGGGCCGCCTACCCTTCGTTGGCGACTGCCCGCTCTTTGTTGGCAACCGCTCGCCCTTAGCCGGCCAACTCTTCCTTTTTAAATAACAAAAGTCTTTTGCAAATATAGTTTCTTCAAACACTATTTTGCTTAAAGGTACTTCACAATAAACTTTTATAATACAATTTACCAAACACAATTTGCATTTTAGAAAACTTCTTTAACTCAACGGCCTTTGCATTTCTCTAAAGACTTTCCCCAAAAGCCTTCCTAAATGCACCCCTAATCGACTAAAGTTTGGTGGTGGGAGGCTATGTGACCAAATAAGCTGTTCACACTATGATTTATGGATGAAATAATCTCGGTTTACATGTAAAGGATTAAAGTGATAATCGCCTTCGTGACGAAAGTATAATGCAATATATGGGACAGACGTGTGATAGCAAGAAAAATAACTTTGACCCATAAGTTGCTTAAATTTACGTTTTTTTTTTTTTTTATCAATGAACGTATTTTGTGTTGGAGCACACAAAAAAAACTTGATATCTTCATTTGGGAAGATCATCAAGGTGAGCTCAAGTTTGAGTTCATGAATATATTAAATTAGACCTACTTTTGCTAAAACACTTGAGCCAGTGAATTATGAGTCGGTTATGATACATTAATCGCCCTATGCCATACTGACACAACTCACGCTTGCAAGTCAACATGATAAATGCATGTATCTCGGGAGAGCGTGGCGGCACTACTCACGGGTCCTATTTTACAAGACGTACGCAAGCAAGGCTATTGTGCACGAGGGTTGGTCCGCCGGCAACTTCTGAACCCATAAGAATTAAAATCTGCTTCTTTTGTGCTAAACCCAACCCGGTCACAGAGGTGCTTCACCACTTTGGATACAATGGAAATTTTAATCTTTGAAGTCGGAATGGTAATGTCTTAAATTATAATTCGAACACCTTATGATATTGGGATGATATCATGTTTGCCAAAGTCAGATGCGAGTTCATTCTCTCGAAAAGGTCGGTGAACTAGGAAGGCTGGATCGAGGCACAGCCTGGGTACGCAGATATTCAGACAGCCCGTTACTGTTAAATTGAGCCAATTGAAATGCAAGAGTGACGCAACTGTCTAGTTGGTATCGTTATCTGATGTGAATCTTCTTTCAAGCTGTCTGTAATTTGATGCGGTATCTGAGTCGGATCTTTCCGCTTCGGTGTTTCGAAAGTGTTTGCAATTGACAGGCCTCAGGCATGGGTCGTGCAGAGATAGAAAAAATTTTCATTTTTCGTTAGCTGGACTTATCAAATTGTAAATACGAGTCGCCGCATATGGTAAAAATCAATCGGGTCTAACTTTGCAACTTCCATAAGAACGATTTATTTCTTTCAATATGAATTTCCAAATCATGGTCCAACGCGAAATCTACATACAATAATGAAACAATGGACTTTTTCCATGGCAAAAAGAAAAAAAAGAATGTCTTACTGTGATTTTTCGACTGAATTGCAATTATAGATGCACTAATTATATTCAACTATCCCATAAATTACAGCCCTTCATTTCTATTCCTAGTTTACTTTCGTCCATCGCAGGTTTTATCTTATCGAGATTATAAAAGGACCCCAAGTAGAATGATTTTCCCAAGGTTTTTCGTTTCTTAGCTTCCGCGATGTGCGAAAACAGAAAAGAGACTGCATATAAATATCTCAAGCTCCTAAGGATTTTGAAACAATCTTGATATCCATCATCGCCGTCATTTCTTGCGGTTAATCTGTCAAGTTCGTTAAGATCTCGACCCCCAGTCCGTTAAGGAAGATGGATAAGAAAATGCAGCTTCTCATCACGGCTCCGCTCCCCGCCGCGCTTTTCTGTATCTTGCTCACCACCTCCAGAGCGGCGGACTGCACAGCGGGAAACGAGGGCAACACAATCACCGTCGACCTGAACGGCCGCGGGCATTTCACCTCAGTCCAGAAGGCTATCGACTCCGTTCCCTCAGGCAACAGCAAGTGGATTACCATCCGAGTAAATCCTGGGACATATAAGTATCGTCTTCCTCAGCGCTTGTAGCTTTGAGTTTTGCGTCGTTCTCGTTGCATGTTGGTGTTGGTGCGCCGCGTCGGTTACAAGGTTCTAAGGCTTGATAACATGTTGCAGGGAGCTGGTGACCATCCCGCTGGAAAAGCCGTGCATTTTCCTTCAAGGAAAGGGCCGTCATTTGACGACAATAGTGTTCGATTCTCATCAACAAACAGATACGAGTGCTACTTTCACTTCCAACCCGGACAACATCGTCGTCCAAGGCATTACTTTTGAGGTCAGCAGCCACGTTCACGTTCCGAATCGGTACACGAATGGCATTATTCCTCGCAAGACGATATGGCGGACACTAACTCTTTCCTTGTTTCGTTGTATGCAGAATTCGTTCAACCGGTACTGGAAACAGACCGATGAGCCGCCCATAGTTCAAGCGTTGGCGGCAAGGGTATACGCAGATAAGTGCGTGTTCTTGCAATGCGGATTCTTGGGGGTGCAAGATACGGTGTGGGACGTGCAGGGCCGGCATTTGTACGACTCGTGCTACATCGAGGGTGCGGTCGACTTCATCTTCGGCAGTGAGCAATCCTTTTTCCAGGTACCACGCGATGGTGTAGCATGGATAGCATGGAGTTTTGGATTCGAAAGCCATCTAGATTAAGCAATCTGCATGTCCGATGTCTGAAACGGTTGAAATCTACACTCATGTAGGACTGCAACATGAACGTTACGGTTGGTTTGCCGCCCTACAATCTTCCGGATGGTTTCGTCACAGCTCAGGGTCGAGAATCGCCGGACGAGCGGAGTGGGTTCTTTTTCGAACAGGGTGCCGTCCTCGGGGTTGGCAAGTTCCTCCTGGGGAGGGCGTACCGTCGTTACTCCACGGTCGTGTTCCACAAGACGAAGCTGGCGGCTGGTGTGGCTCCTGAAGGTTGGGATGCTTGGACTTATAAGGGACACGAGTAAGTTCTCACTCGACTCGACCGACGGTCACGCCATTTCGATCGAATTCTTCTTCGCGCACCTTCGCCCCAATTAATCATCTGATCGTCATTTCTTCGGGCGAATTCTCAGGGACTCCATCACGTACGCCGAGGTGGATTGCGAAGGAAGAGGCTCGGACACTTCGAAGAGAGTCCCGTGGGAGAGGCATGTCACCCCGGAGCAGATGCAATACTACTCAAGAAGAAACTTCATTGATCAGTGTTGGGAATGTCGGATTCCCAAAATCGGATTCGACACTAAATCGAACCCCTAAAACGAATGCGGAAGACAAGCCCGGGAAATTCACATGTATCACCGATCCTAAAGTACACCACGGAATCGAGCGTACCTTGTTAGCCACAGATTAAACACCGACGCCGATAAGAGGAAGAGAATTTGGCCCTGTTCGATCCGATGACGCCAATTCGTCTTGAAGGGAAGAAAAACGTCGCCTTGTGCTTTACTGTTTTTCTTTTTTGGAGAGAGAGAGGGAGAGAGACGTACGTACGTTAAAATGCCAAAAAGGTATATTCGTCTCTCTCTTTTCATCCCTTATATACGTTCCTCAAAAATAGAAACGTACCCCTTCATCCATGGGCCCTAATATTGTGGGCCAGGCTTTTAGGCCCAACATGGGCGGACGGGCCAACTTAGGCCCATCACAATAATTAATAAAACCATCATCTCCCACTCGCACATGGTGGGCCGAACAGAATCCTCTTTACCTCTCTTCAACATTCATACCGGTGAATAATCCGTGCGACAGCATACTTTGAGAGCTCGTTGCCATACATCGTTAGGAATATATAGCAGCTCATAATGGGCATCACACTGCGAGTAGATTTAGTATGCGGTACCTAGATCGATCGATCACATTTATATCTCTCTTGATCTCTTTTAAACAATGATATATATATATTGTATTCACAATTATGATTATCCCAAAGACAGTCATAATTGGTCGACCTGTGAATACAAAACCACAATGTGATTCTACAAATCCGATCTTCCTCTTTCCTTCAAACTCTCAATTTCAGTTCAACTTGCTTTTCTAGAAATGTCCCATTAGATCGAATCAACTCATGACCATTGGCAACATTCTAAGATAGCAAACACTAAATAGAAATCTTGAGAATAAGTAAGAGTCATGAGGGCACTAAAATTGAGGAACTCTTTTCCTCAAGAGTCTCATACGGCATAAAAGTTGAGATCGAACTTTTGCCACTCTTATTGGTCGTCTCATGCATACGTAGTATGAAATACGTATTACGGTATTAACTCCTTTCCCATGGAGCGTATGTCTACACCTTCAATACCATACAGATGATAGTTCAGACATACCCAATGTCTAACTTGAGTTCATATATCTACTCATTCACATAATTCATCGAACTCACATCGGCATCTTAGACAGATAAAGTAAAATATGTGGGGTATTTTACTTTCGGACATAGTACATATCATGTCCTCATCTTAACACTTAGTTAAGGCGACATATATATATTTTAAGCTTGAGCTCTCGATTATCACCTAGATAATAAGCTTAAAAACCGTCTCATCTCTATTTATCACATAGTAAATAGAGGCGATTACCCGTGTAAGTGGGCCAATCTTATATCTGTCCGACATACTTTCTCAACTTAATGTAATGCACTGAGCATTAAGATGCATAAAGATCAAACAAAGATTCATAGGCATTAATAATGAAAAATACAAGTTCATAAATGTGAACAACTCGGGGAAATTACAATATCCGGTACATCGGACTCTACGCAATCCTAGAGATTTTACATGACCACAAAACACATCTCTAGGTATTGGCTTTGTCATAGGATCTGCTACCATTCTATGCGTAGATATGTACTTTGTAAGTTCACATCCTTTCGTGCAACCATATCTTTAACAAAGTTATACTTGGTATCTATATGTTTGGTCTTACCATGATATTTTGGATCTTTGGTGTACGCTATAGCTGCTTGGCTATCACAGTTAACCAATAATGGATTTGCAGCTTTCTCAATAACACCTAAATGATCCAAAAATCTCTTAAGCCAAACTCCTTCTTGTACCGCTGCGATAATGCCACGAACTCAGCTTCCATCGTGGACAAGGCTATACACGTTTGCTTCTTACTGCTCCATGATATGGCGCCATTGTTCAGTAAGAAAGCAAATCCAGAGGTAGATTTCCTTTCATCTAAATCTCCTCCCCAATCAGCATCTGAATAACCTTCAAGTTGCAGATCCTTTCCTTGGTAATTCAGCTTGTAATCAGCAGTTCCCTTCAGATACCTCAGTATTCTCTTAACGGCTTTCCAATGTGCTTAACCTGGATTGGATTGGTATCTACTCACCATTCCAACTGCAAAACATATGTCAGATCTTGTACACATCATAGCGTACATCAAGCTCCCAACAGCACTAGCATAAGGAACATGTTTCATTTGTTCCTTCTCTTGTGGAGTCCTTGGACACGATCTATGGCTCAATCCTTCACCTTTTGCAATAGGAGTGTCTATAGGTTTACAATCTTGCATACGAAATCGTTCAAGAACCTTATTTATATATGTTTCTTGCGAAAGAGATAACGACCTCTTCGAACGATCTCTTGAAATCTTAACTCCAAGAATGTATGCAGCCTCACCCATATCTTTCATCTCAAAGTTGGAAGATAACCAACTTTTGATGGTATTAACAAACTCCATATTGCTTCCGGCAATTAGTATATCATCAACATATAATGATATGATCACAAATTGATCTTTGGATCTTTTGATATATACACAATGATCCTCATCAATCATTGTAAAATCATATGCCATTATGGCATTATGAAAACGTATATACCACTGTCTTGATGACTTGCTTAAGGCCATATATCGATTTCAAAAGTCGACATACCTTTTCTTCTTGGCCTTTTGTAATGAAACCAACAGGTTGTTCCATATATATTTCCTCATCCAATTCTCCATTGAGAAAAGCAGTCTTTACATCCATTTGATGTAATTCAAGATCCATACTTGCCACTATTGCCGAATAATGCGAATCGAGGTAAATCTCACAACGGGAGAAAATGTTTCCTCATAATCAATTCCTTCCCCGTTGATTATACCCCTTCGCCACAAGGCGAGCTTTATATCTCTCTATCGAGCCATCAGCTTTACGCTTTATTTTGAGAACCCACTTGTTCCCAATAGCTTTGCGTCCTTTTGGAAGATCAACCAGTTCCCAAACATGGTTTGACTTCATCGACTCCATTTCCTCTCCCATTGCATGCATCCATTTTTCCTTACTAGGGCAATTTAGAGCCTCATGTATATTTCTTGGCTCATCCTCATCTTGTGGGGCAATCATAAAAGTTTCCCCTTCAATGTCAAAACGTCGACGGGGAATACTTTTGCGACTTGTTCGCCGTATGGGAGATTGTACACTTTGTACATCATTCCCCATTATGCTCCCACTAGGATTAGATAATGATGATGCCGTCTCATCATGTGGTTGTAATTGAGAATGAGTTGAATTCAATTCATCACTTCTCATATTACTCCCACTTGGACGAACTCCACTAATATCATTATCTTGATCCAAGATTTCAAATAGAGAGTAATCTTCACCTATTTCGCCCTTCTTAGGAAATTCATTCTCTAAGAATGTGACATCCCGTGATTCAAATTCAATTATACTCCCACTTTCCTGCTCACCTATGAACACATACCCTTTCGAGTGTTCGGAGTATCTTATGAAAATACTCTTCTTTCCTCTGGGACCCAATTTCCCAAACTTGTGAGAGGGCTCATGAGTATAGGCAGCACAACCCCATGGCTTAAGAAAACTTAAGTCCGATTTTCTACCTGTCCATAACTCATATGGAGTGGAAGTAACTGATTTGGAAGGCACCGGTTAAGTATATAGGTAGCGATTAACAACGCGTCACTCCAAAAAGTGATAGGTAAGTTAGCATGCGCCATCATGGACCTAACCATTTCCGGTAGGGTTCTGTTTCTTCTCTCCGCAACACCATTTTGTTGAGGAGTATATGGAATAGACAACTGTCTTTCTATTCCTTTTTCATCACATAATTTTCTGAACTCATCAGATAAATATTCTCGACCTCGATCGGATCTCAATGCTTTTATTTTCTTGTCTAATTGATTTTCTACCAAGTTCATAAACCTTTTGAAACAACTTAATACTTCAGATTTATGAGAAATCAAATAGACATATCCGAATCAGTATAATCATCTATAAAAGTGATGAAATAAACAGCCCCATGCCTTCCTCTCACATTCATTGGACCACGAGGGCGTCGAATGGATTAAATGCAGAGGAAATTCAGCTCTTTTACCTTTTCCAAATGGTTTCCTTGTCGTTTTCCCTACTAGGCAATGCTCACATATGGGCAAATTGACTTTTTCAATGTTGCCCAACAAGCCCTCTTTGGCTAGTCTATTCATACGTTGTTGGCCAATATGACCAAGTCTAGCATGCCACACATTCACATCATTATCATATGAATTAGGAGACGTGAGTAGGGAATAACAAACATTTGCATTAACATAATCAATATCTAATACAATGAAACCATCCAAAAAATAACCACAACCATAGAAATTTGTATCCAAAAACAAATCCACACCTTTATTATGGAAGTTCATATTAAAACCTAACTTGACCAACACTAAAACAGACACTAAATTCCGACGAATCTCCGGAGCATATAAAACATCATGTAGGAACAAAGTGCGTCCACCACGCATGTTCGGTTGCGTGCCAATTCCTTTTACTTCAGCTCTGGAGTTGTTTCCCACATAGATCCACTTAGTTCCAGTTGGTACTCGTCGGAATTCCACGAAGGATCCTCTATCCTTCGCTACATGGTCTGTTGCTCCTGAATCCACAGTCCACAAAGGATTAGACTCGAGTCAAAAATACAGAACTTGACACATAGGCAAAGTTCTTAAAAGCACAAGGGGTGTATACCTTCTTTGGCTCGCGACAATCGCGAGCATAGTGACCCTTCTTGTCACAATTGTAACACTTTACCCTTGTCGCTTCTTCATTCGAGGACGCTTTCCTCTTTCATGTTGGTCAACCTTTGGTTTCTTTCTGAAGCACTTGGTCCCTTGCCTTTCCACCTCTTGAACCAGTCAGGACGTTTGCGCTTGGAGCCCGAAGCTCCATTTGAGCTAGAACCAGCATTATATATCTCAGTTTCCGGCTTAGCCGCCGGGAGGCGGTCCTCTTCCAGGCTCAAGATGGCGCCTTTGCATCCTCAAAGACTTTGATATTCTCATTGTGGGTCGGTGCACCTTCATATGCTCCCAACTTTGAGGCAAGGAACGGATCACTTTGCTTGCACTTGCTGCTCATCGGTCGGGACATGGCCATCATATTAATGAACAATTTCAAGTAAGGTTTCAGAATCAAAAGGTCACTACGTTTCCAATCATCCTCCAAAAATCCTAACTTAAAAACTATCATTAATATAATTGTCCAAGCAAAATAAATTCTATGAAGCTACAAAAAACTTCTATGAACTACCCACAGCAGTCAACAATAACGAAAAGCAAATAATATTTTACATCCAATAGAATAATAATGCTTTCACATAATACAACTTATATATCGGTTGCTACATCAACAACAACTAGGTAGTAAAACGTTTACATAAAGTATCCATAAAGTATACTAAAAGAAAGACAAATCGAAATACCTAAACCCAAGTCAATATATGAACTGGAAAAGCTCCTTTTTGTTCAATTTCATGATCTTTTCTTTTGTAACAATCAGGTAATAATCATCTATAAAAGCCATCACAATACTCCTATATGAAGCGGCTTTGTTGACATCCCATATGCGATTCAACACTCCTTGCCATTCGGTGGAAGAGTGTTCATGAAAAATCGCACCATCTCGGGCCGTGGCATGGGACGACCATTCCATATGACCTTTTGAATTTTCCCGTTGACTTCAAGTACATGATCGATTATGTCCCCGCTCTCCCATCGATAATTATTCAAATCGGCTATCAACCTTGAAAGCCTTTCCTTTTGTTCGTCGGTAATTGCGCGAATAGGTGTGCGCAACCTAAGGGGAGGCATTGTTCCTGCAACAAATGCAGAACAAAAAAAAAAAAAGGGATCACATATAATCCACAGAGACATAATTGAAAAAGAAACACATTCTTTTTCCTTCCTTCCTTTTTTTTTTTTTTTTAAAAAAAATAATAATAAAGTCAACGGTCAAAGTCAACGGTCAACGGTCAACGGTCAACGACGGTCAACAGTCAACGGTCGCCGGTCGTCGGGCTTGTCGGTCGGACCGGTCGGACCGGTCGGACGAACCGACCGCACGTGCCGCGCGCGTCGCGGGGCCGACGTCCACGCAAACGTCATCCGACACGTGCGCGGCATGCGCCCGGCTTCCATGCGGGTCGGGTCGCCGTCGGGTCGGGTCACCGGCCGGTGACCGGCCGTCCAACGGTTGTCGGCGATGACGTCATCGATGACGTCATCCCGGCGGTTACCGTGACGTCACGGTGGCGTCGGCGCGCGTCGGTTCGCCGGCCGTGCGCGTGTGGCGCACGCGCTCCCGAGCCGCTTCGGGCGCGTGGCGCCCACGCGCAGCGGCTTCGGCCGCGCGTGTGGGCGCGTGGTGCCCACGCGCAGCGGCTTCTGGCCGCGCGTGTGGGCGCGTGCGGCGTCTCCGGTGGCGGTCGACCGTCGACGGACTCGTCTCGACGAGATCTTTCACCCTATGCCATCAAAAATTGATTTCGACTTACGGAAACTCGAAAAAATGGATGAACAGTGCTCGGGTGTCGGGATTTTTCGCCCGATAGGTTTCGGCCGAATAATTCCGCGAAAAATCAATCAAAAACATGAAAAGGGGTCGGGAAAACATGAACTGCTCGATACCAATGTTGGGAATGTCGGATTCCCAAAATCGGATTCGACACTAAATCGAACCCCTAAAACGAATGCGGAAGACAAGCCCGGAAATTCACATGTATCACCGATCCTAAAGTACACCACGGAATCGAGCGTACCTTGTTAGCCACGATTAAACACCGACGCCGATAAGAGGAAGAGAATTTGGCCCCGTTCGATCCGATGACGCCAATTCGTCTTGAAGGGAAGAAAAACGTCGCCTTGTGCTTTACTGTTTTTCTTTTTTGGAGAGAGAGAGAGGGAGAGAGACGTACGTACGTTAAAATGCCAAAAAGGTATATTCGTCTCTCTCTTTCATCCCTTATATACGTTCCCTCAAAAATAGAAACGTACCCCTTCATCCATGGGCCCTAATATTGTGGGCCAGGCTTTTAGGCCCAACATGGGCGGACGGGCCAACTTAGGCCCATCACAATAATTAATAAAACCATCAATCAGGAAGGATGGCTCGGCAAGACTCCAGTAGCGAAAATGCTTTAGCCCTAACAAAATGGATTCGTTTTTGTCGTTGGCCCGATCTGTCGGATCAAAATTTTTATTTCCGTTCCAATTTCGACAGATGGATATCGAATTTACCTCTCTAAGGCCAGCTCTCTCGTCTCCGTGAAAGATCATAGGAAATTTTTCTTCGTCTTCACATGTATTATATTTCCCTATGTGTATTATATTGCAGGATAAGTGTTAAAAAAGTTATAAACCTTTTGTATTTGTGTCAATTTAGTCTTAAACCTTTTTTTGGTGCCAATTTAATCTTAAACATTTTTACTTTGTGCCGATTCAGTCATTTCCGGCTAATTTTGGTTGGATTTTGCTGACCGAGCTCCGACCAACTGACATGGCCCGATCATTGTTGATATGAACAACTTTTAATAATATTTTAATATTTTTGAATTTTTGAATTTTTCTTTTTCTTTTTCTTTTTTCTTTTTTTCTTCTCTCCTCCTTTCTTCGGTCGATCCCGAACCTCAGCGACCGGCCAGAGGCAATGTTGACCTCACCGGCCACGAGCGAGCCTCGTCGGCCACCTCCCCGGTGGCCGCAAGCATGAGGCTGCCCTTGAGGCCTAGGCGGCGAGGTTCACCGACCGTCGTCTTAGGCCGATCGCCAAGGTCTGGCAACCAGCTGGCTCAGCGACCGGCTAGAGGGAGGAGGAGAAGGAAAAAGGAAAAAGAAAATAAACATTCAAAAATATCAAATATTATTAAAAGTTGTCCACGTCAACACCGATTAGGCCATGTCAGCTAGCCGGCATCCAGTCAGCAAAATTAGGCCAAAATTGGCCAAAAATGACTGAATTGGCACAAAGTAAAAAGTTTTAGGACTAAATTGGCACAAAAAAATGTTTAGGACTAAATTGTCATAAATGCAAAAGGTTTAAAACTTTTTTAACACTTCTCCCATTATATCGGTATGAAATGCATCTTCTTATTGTTTGGATTTGCATTTTCTTACCTCGAATGGCTATATATAAGCCAATGAATTGCAGCATAGTCATTCTTCCATTACAAAAAAGAATAATCAAACAAACTAATTGCTTATATCATTTAGGGTGCGTTCGTTTCACGAAAAATGAGTGATTTGGAAAACGTTTTCCAAAAAATAATCATTCATATTGCTTTCAAAAATAAATGAATGGAAAAATTTCATCACTTGTGAAAATATTTAGGCATGGATTACTATCAATAATTAAAACGTTTTTTGTTAATATTTTTTTCAAATAATAGAAACAATCATTTTTTGTAAAATATTTTTCAAATCACTTATTTCTCATGTAATGAATGCACCGCACCATCTCTCATTATCTTCGCTACTTCTTTTCACTCAATAGAGGAATTCTCCTTATAGAGTACTATTCTGATTTATCGGAACAAGCTAATATTTATATTAAGAAATTCCAAATGCCCCGAAGAGGGTAAAAGATTAAATCATTCAAACTAGCCAGCAAATTTAGAGTTTTTGTCTATAAATATATATACCTGCATCTTAAACTAGAGAAAGAATATATCAGAGCCACATTTAAGTTATAACTCGAAAATCTTCTCAGATCTTGATATATTCTTCAAAAAACTTCCATGTCGTGCCATGCATCGTGCGAATTCTTACTCCGGCTCGCCTGTTGGATTTCTGCTTATCTGAACGGTTCATGAACTCGAGCTCAAGCCCGCGAGATTGTCGAGCTCGGGGTGGGCAAAGCTCTGTTGGATATCGGTGGCGATGGAGGCGGCCGCGGAGCTCGACGACAGGCAGAATAGAGGAGAGAGAAGACATGCACTGCAGGGCTTGGGGTGGCGACGGTATGGTGGCAATAGACTGTAGACACTGCCGCCCATCTTCTTGGGCTGTTGCTTTAAAGACGTTTATTTATTTATTTATTTATTTATTGGTGTTTTCAATCTGATCATGCTATAATATGTATGTGTATACAAAAGACAACTCATAAAAAAGATTTGATGGTGATATGTCCAATAAAAATGTAAAAGTCTATAAACACGCAATTGTGTTTATAAATTGTCTATGCTAAATTTTTTCTAGATTTTATTGGACAGTTATTCCATAAATTTGCTTGACAATGTAGAAAATAATTAGATTTCTTCGAAATTTCTCTTTTCAACAAAAATAATTTTTACGGTAGTAAAATCTAAAACTAAAAAGAAAACACAATGCCTTAAACATTCATGAGATATCCACAATACACAGGAACAAAACATGTGATATTCTTAGTTATGGCAACCGAATCCTATGTAGGAATAGAAAAACTAACAAAACAAGGAAAGTAAATAAATTGGGGGCTTAGAATAATTAAGGGCAACTTGTCTTTTTAATGAAAATGGGGTTGATTTAGTCATATAAGGGGTGAAAATAGTGTCACCCAAGAAAAAAATTAGCATAGTTGAAATGAAGTCTACGTGAACGATTTATTTCTTTCGATGCGATTTTTCCAACCGTAGTTAGACATTTAGTCTGCATGGCATAGTGAAACAATGAACTTTTTCTATGGCAAGAAAAAAATGCTTTATTGTGATTTCAAACTGAATTGCAACTTAAGTGCACTAATTATGTTCAATTATAATATAAATTGCAGCCCTTCATGTTGTGATATTTAGGGTTAAAATAATCGTTAATTTAAGTCGTGAGACAACGGATTATTTTTTCAATTATTTTAATCCTTTATTTGATGAATATCTTGATTAATTTAGATGTAATGTTTATCTGATAATTGCTTCTCTTGAAAAAAAAAAAACAAAAATCAAATCTTGCATCGGAGTGTGTTGATTTAGTAAATTAGGATTGCATTTTTAGATAATTTTTGAATAGAATAGGATTGAATTTTTTTATATAGATAGACTCTTAAATAATATTTGCACATTTTAATAATCTCATTTTTCTTAAAAAAAAAGTTTTCTAAGATAGGATAGGATTTAAGTCAAATTTATCCCTAAAATAAATTATAAAATTATTTCATTTTAGATAGTTTAATTAGGGTTTTTATTAATTCAGAATTTCAATAAAAAATACAAAAAATATTAAGTACATGTCAATTAGTTTGCACGTTAAGTTCATTTAATTAGAAATAGCTTGTTAGTAAAATTAGGTCATGTAGTTAAAGTGCATGTTTTATGGTAAAGTTCTAATTCCAAGATAAAAGAAAACCCAAAAAATAATTACTTGCTTTAGTGTGTTGAATT
Source organism: Eucalyptus tenuipes (assembly GCA_014182365.1). NCBI lineage: Eukaryota > Viridiplantae > Streptophyta > Magnoliopsida > Myrtales > Myrtaceae > Eucalyptus > Eucalyptus tenuipes. Next base: position 17,348,479 of record CM024538.1, read on the forward strand.
CCTTTGGTGCAATTTATCTTATTGTTTAATAATGGTTGAGTATCCGTATGATCACCCCATCGCTTGATAGTGATTTAGGTTAAAATAAATCCAAGCTGCCTGCAAAAACATTTTTTAAAAATAAAAAGAATGGTACCGATAGGCATTATAGGGCATTAGTTTCTGGAAATTTAGTGTAACCAAGTTAGTGTCCTCGTACACAAAGTTTTTGAACTGGTTCGTAGTTCAAAACTTAGTAGAGAAATAATTCTTCAATTATTTTACTTAAGTGTTTAATCGACCTATCATAAACTGATTAGTGGCAAACTCTTAGTTAAAATTCATTTATATTCTTTACAAAAAAAAAAAAAAACAATCGCTAAAACTATTTGAATCCCAAATTTTGAGCTCTAAAATTTCAAGTTCCAATTCGAAGACAAAGGAGAGAAGTCACGCTCGGTTAGGGTTTGTTTTGTTTTATGGGCGAGCGGGCGGATTTGGGAGAGCCCAACCTAAGTTCAAAACTTAGTAGTCCATTACCCGGAATTTAGGTTATAACGGCTTGGTGACTCAACTAGGGACGTGTGTTAAAACTCTTAGTTATAGTGGCCAATCTTTCTTTTTCTTTTAAAAATGTTTTTGTTTGGCAGCGAGGATACCGGATACGTCCCTTATACCAAGTGTTTAATGTTCTTGCAGATGGGAGGTATAAGGCGAGTAGTCTTTACTAACCCCCTTGTCTTACAAGGAGGTGTTGGTATTAATGATTTATTTTTTTCCTGATTAGAAGTGTTGTTTGCATTTAAACTATTGTGCATGTTTTATTGCTTTTAGCACTACACTATTGCACACACAACCTGCTGCCGGACCTAGGCTGCGATAGGATTTTTAGGATGGTGTTGAGAATGATACTTCCTCAAAAGTGAGACTGCTATGTAGAGGTTGACATTTTCTTCCTCGAAAATTTTTCATGGTGTCAAATGTGTTTATCCATATCCGCGAGACTACGTGACTATTAAGTATTCCATTCGACTGAGCCGGAGTTAGTAGGACCTGACATGTTGAACACGAGACTGCGGTGATCAGATTATCCTCTTAACTCCACTTTGTAAACCGTCTAGATAGAAATTGAGCCTCACACTTCATGCATGTGTCTATGTGATTGTCATCCATTTTTGGTGAAAGTAAGTTGCATAAATTCTCACTTTGCAATTTATTTACTTTATTACAATTTTGTTGATCCATGACAATCTAGGTCAATCATTGATTTAATTCCTTTGTCAGTTAGAAATGAAATGAGGAAATTGCCAAGGAATGAGGTGTCACGCCCCAAATCCTGAGTGCTTGCCCATCCCTCTCTGGTCGATAAAGTTTGCGACTTCCTAGGACGAGTCGTCGACCTTTTCATTTTATTGCACATGCGGAAGCAAATAATAAATCCCCTGACGATAACCATCTCGGGATAGAAAAGTAGGACAACAGATTCACAACAAACATGCTTTTATAAACCAGCTGAGTTATTTACAAAGGCCATCAACTAAAAGTCTACAAAAGACGGTTCTCCAAAAAGAAGCTGACCCAACTAACCTACTCCTCAGGTCCCCTCAACTAGGCTCCAAATACACCACTCTGCGATCCTGAAAATTGAGCCAACGATGGAGTGAGATATAAATCTCAGCGAGTTCACGCTCTAAACTCCGATTAGAAAGGAAATACGCCTAGAGGTGTCCTAACCACACAATAACACATTTAACATAGAGGACTTACCTCGCCTCAGATCCACCTTGCAGATCAACACAGCTCTTATACCTTATGCACAAAATCAATGCACGCAACACTTGAAACACATTACTCAACTCAATAAATAACAGGAGTCCTGATTATAGGGTCAAATCGTTATGACACGTCCCATACCATGTCATACAATTTTGTCCCATAATCCGGCGCATCTGTTCCACTCAATTTTAATTGGTAATTACGCCCTCTAGGGTATGGCCTACTTGAAGTTTAGCGGTCTACTGGCGTAGCCAGGCATCGTCTCACCCCATTGAGCACGGTTACGTCTCTTAAAAACGATTTTCTTGAAAGAGTATAGGTCTAGTATCTCTACTGCAACCCAAATCCCAATAAATGGGTATCCCATATAGGGTAACATCCATCCGACACAGTTCGAGGATGGGTTCTCTTAACCAACACACGACCAATCAATCACGGCCCAGGACACCGTGCATTGCACTCAAATGTTTCAATTAAAATAGTGTTCCTGGTTTATTTTCTTCGTATTAAAAACACCCGATGAAAATAGTCGTGCGTGGATACATGATCATACTAGACCCGGAAAATTCATAACATTCTTTTTAAAATCACACCGGTTTATATAGTATATAAAACCATTTTCAGTGTTAAAACCCAACACTCGGGAATTTCCGAATAAATAACGAATTCTATAAATTTTTGGAATAAACGTCCAAAAATCCAATCGACACTCAATTTGCATAATTTACCACTCAATTGCAGGAATTAACCACACCATTGCAATCAGCACGAAATTCCAATTACCAGCTATCCCAACCTAAATTCCGAAAAATATTTATAATTAAATAATTTCTAAAATTAATTAAATAAATGCATTAAATACTTAAATGCTAACTTAGGCTTTATATTCTAATCTAACCACCTATTGAGCTAAATAAATTATTCTAAGCACCCTAACTATATAACCACATATTAATCTATCTAACTATAATTTCTAACCACCTAATTAAATAATCTAACTAACCTAATTTAACTAACTAAACTAATAACTAAACTAATTATACTTAAATAAATCTAAACACCCCTTAAACGTTATTAGCCTACTAAGAAGAGTTTAGTGCATAAACTCACTGGTTTATTGCGGAAACCGGTTCACCGCGATGGCAGCCGAAATCCAAATTTTTGACTGCGTTGACGGACACTCGGACCGGGCCCAAAGGCCTTGCAAGCCCACAGCAAATGCTGGGCTTGGCTTCGGGCTTGGGCTTGGCTGCGGGCTTGGCTAGCTTCGCGGGCCCAAGAACTCAATTGATGGGTTGCTTCTTGGCTGAAATGTGGGCTGGCTTGCGTGAAGATGGGCCCACGTTTAAGTGGACCAAGCTACTGCAGGCGTGGGCTAAATCTTGGCTCAATGGAGAGTTGGGTCAAAATTGCTGCAAGCTTTAAGTGGCATGGGCTGCTGATGGGCTTTGCTGGGCTGAAGACTCGCGATGGAAGAAAAGGACGAGCTGCTGGAGGGAAACGGAGCAAGGAAGCTGGCTTCGTGCGGGCTCGCCTTCGATGAAGGAAGCAACTCAATTGCTGCTGGTCACAGCCGCGTGGAGAGGAGAAGACGCGTGGGCTTGCTGCTTCGTGGGATGTCTTCGATGGAGGCAGCAGCTCCTGACGTCCATAGAGTCAACAAAGAAAAGCTGGTGTGAGGTTAGTTGACCGAGGGGAACAATTTCTGGTGGAGGTGGGCTGTTGGCAAATCGGCAAAGGCTGAAAAAGATGATCGTGGGCGTGGGCTGAAGAAATCCTGCAGCTTCAGTGAGTGGTGAATGGGCAGACGGTGGACAAAGAGATGCGAATATGGAGAGGAAAGAAAATCGAAAATGAAAGCAGAAGCAGGAACCGATGATGATGAAGTCGGCGAGAAGACGAGGTAGCTGGTCGGCGTGTTGGAGAAGTCACGGTGGGGGCCAAAATTCAAGAACTTAGCCATTCAATTTAATGCTTCCCCCCCCCCCCAAATTACTTTCCAACAAGAATATTCCACAATTAAGCCAATTTAAATGTCAAAATTGCAGCTCCTTGCCAAAATTCTGAATTTCACCACATAAGCTTCAATTTCCTCACTCAATTCTCCAAATTGATGTCCGAATTCGCCAAGTAAAATGCCCATAAATTTCTATAAGTCCTTGACACTCAAAGGCTTGGCTTGAAAGTCCAAATTTCCATCAACTTAGCCCATCTGAATTTTCGCTAATTTTCCGCAACATCCGAATCGATTTTCCGTAAAAATCTCGGAATCTCTGAAAATTCTTCGGAGGATGAGTCCATGTTCCTAAAATAGATCGTGGCACGACAAAACTTTCAATTTCTGAAATCGGGTTTAAATTCGCGATTAATTTCAATCCGACGCGACTTTAACGTGACCTAGTCTATCGAGTAGCTCTTAAGAATTTTTAGTGCAATTGACCAGTGATCGATTTATCTCGAGTCACAATGTATATCTTCGACACATTGGCGACTCTCGATTGTCGTGAAAATCTTGAGATTTCAAATATGGACACCGGGTACATAAATGACAGAAAAATCGGTCTAGTACCATTAGATGAGAATTTTGCAATTAGGTGGAATCACGCACACACTAATCAGTTATCTCATATCGAATCAACGTATCTCCGGTTTCTGATCGATTTTTTATGGTGCCATAATGACCCTTGCAAATCAACATGGTCAAGCAATCGATTCCTAGTCAAATTCTCAAGTCCATTGCGTTAAAATCCCTTAATGACCTTCTCAAATAGTCTAGTTATCTCATGAGTGATCAGCTTAGAGCATGGCACGATCGGCGCGTTGATGAAATACCCGATTTATTTAATCGAAAATGAAATCTGAAAATTCAGGTTGTCACATGAGGCATTTGAAAAAATAAAACTTTGGAGGATTTATTTTCAATTCATGTTTAGGAAATTTGGTTTTACTAGCGTGTCTATTTTTTTGGAAATTCCCTTATTGTACGAACTTCTCATGAATAAATGAAAAAAAAATGAAAAATCGATTAGATCATTGTCATGAATTGGCTATCTATTTACACTTCGTGCTTATTTTGTTCATTTCTTTGAATTAGGTGACAACAGATCCCCCACATTCGCCCATTATTACACGATCAAGAGCTAAAATAGCCGATCAAACTGAAATGCGTGATCGTGTCTCCACTAAGGAAGATCAACTCTAGCAGTTAGTCACCTCTATGCATCTTCTGACAACTCAAATCCAGTCCCTCCAAGCAAATCCAACTCCTACACCTGCTCTCCTCGAGATAGTAGTTCCGAAGCAAGCAAACAAGACCTAAGTGGGTGATGACGATATGCTCGAGTTGGAGGATGACCCACTGTCAGTCATTATTAACAAGGCCAAGCTTGACAACGTCCCTAAAATGGAGCAAGATGAATGCTTCGCAAAGTTGGAAGAGAAAGTGAAGCAATTACAAGAGTCGCAGAGTTCACTCCCGATCGACTTGTCAGTTTATGAGAAGGTTAAGGTACCAAGCAAGTTCAAAGTGCCAGAGTTTGAGAAATACGATGGCACTTCTTGCCCAAAGGCTCGTTTGCAAATGTACCATGTACACATGGCCCAACATGTCAAGAATGATCCCCTCATGATCCAATCATTCCATACGAGTTTGACCGAACCCACACTGAACTAATACGTAATGAAGAATGTGAACCTCCTCGACACCTAGAACGAAGTAGCTAACGCGTTCCTCAAGCAGTATAAGTTTAATATGGACATCGCACCTTCCCTAGAAGACCTTGAGCAGATGGAGAAGAAGAGGAGCGAATCATTTAAGGAGTATGCCGTGAGATGACAAAATCCGGTATCTCAAATCACTCCTGAACCTATTGATAAAGAATTGATGAAATTGTTCGTCAAGACTCTCCCATCTAAGTTCCATAACCGGATGGCTAGCACATACATTGAAAACTTCAATCAATTTGTTCCCGTGAGAGAACAAATCGAGATGGGGATAAGAGAATTGTGGTTTACTAAGCCATCTAACAAGAGGTTTTCTACCAAGAATGAGAAGGACCTTGAAGCTGAGATTAATGTGACATATTCTCAACCAAATCGTGATACATCCAATCGCACTCCAGCAATTAAGATTTCTACTGAGCAACAAGGTGGAGGACATCAGCTCTCTAGTCAGCAACATGATGTTAGAAGACAATTCACACCTCTTCCTAGAGCCTCATCCAAAGTTTTGCCTATCCTCCAAAAGAAGGGATTACTCTCTATGGAGCCGAAGCGACCAAATCCTAAGTATTATCCTGCATATAATCCCTTCGAGAAGTGTGACTATCACATGGGAGAGGTTGGTCACTCCACTAATAATTGCTATGTTTTGAAGCATAGGGTCCAAGACCTCTTGGATACAAAGGCGTTCTCTTTCAGTAGTAATCAGAAAAATCATCTGCCCAACCATGACGGAGGCGCAAATGCTGTCACTGAGTGAAGAAGTTCTTATCTTCACACTCCTCTACGAATGAGTCTTTTTTTTTTGTTTATGCTTTTTAGGATTTCAAGTTTTTTTAGGATTTCCTGCTTTCTGAGATTTCAATTATTGCTTTTGTTTCTAGAGTTTGCTTGTTTGCATTTTTCATTCCAATAATGTAATTCATTTGATTATATTCAATGAACTTACAATTTTATTTCTAATTTTGAGGGCATGATGAGGTACACCAAACCAGTCCGGTGACAATATCCAACAATCAAAAGAAAATGTTATTCATGGAGAAATTCTGAGGACTAAGCTTATGCATGCTTCCTCATCCAAAAAATTCGCAAATAAAAGAAAAATCATTTTTCAAGTCATTTTCAAAAGCATGTATTAGGTTAGCCTTATTTAATTTTCTGACTCATTTACTTTATGTTTCAGATAATTATTTTCTTGGCCTGATGAGGAAGCTTCTGAAAAAGGCACATCATGTTGCAATAATAGAGAACACATTTCTAAAGAGTTAAATATGACAAATTGGGTGTACTACAGACTCTAGTAGTGACATGGCTGAGACAAAATCTCGATCCAGGCCAAAATGGATGTGCAATTTGAACTTACTTTGATGTTGCATAGTATCCTATCATGCACATTCTCTAGTACAAGGGCAAAAGCGGATTTTCAATCTTGATTGATAGGGGCAATCCAAGTAGACAGTCCCTTTGTGGGGGAATCCCCTAAATGAATGCTTAAAACGATGTTTTGAGTGTGATAAATTGTCTGTTTTGAAGTCACAAAGCTTCTCATGCTTAAATTGTCGGACTCTTTTGAAAAGAGAATTTCGATAATCGTTTTGCCTATTTAACTCACCAATTTCATGTGAAAATTTGTCAAGATAGACAATTCAATGGAGTGACATCAATACTTAAGAGTGCTGAATGAGACGTGTCAGGATGATGAAAGGCAAGCATTATCCTATACACAATCCCCTACGTATACATTTGTGAGATGAGTGTAGAGAATTCCATATCTACAAGATAAAGAGTTTTCTCGCAAAAGGTACAATGACCAAAATGATGAGGGGCAATTTATTTCTCTACCCCAAACACTATAGGTGACTTATTGCTTAACCCTTTGAGCCTTATATACTTATGGAGATTCTTTTCAAATTACCCATGTCAAGAACCACCCCACATTGGGGCAACCGGGAGGTAAGATGGCATTATGAGGTGAAGAAAATGAAAGGAAATTTTATTGCTCTCACTTTTATCAATTCTCAAGTCATGCTATTACATTGAATTTAAGTGGTAATTTAAGTGCCTTGGGATAGGAAGGGCATTTCTTTCTCTATCCTACATATTTATATCCTTCGCACAACCCACTTAAGCCTGTAATTTCATTTCTTCAAGCCTAGTTGATGATCATCCCGCACATTGGGGCAAGACAAAAGGCAGATGAAGACCTTTGAAAGTTCAAGTGTCATTCAAAGTATAATTACTTAACGCATGCATTTTGCGCAAGAATTGAAATCAAAATAAAACTAAGGGGCATGAAAAAGCAGTGTGCCTAGTAAAAGCAAGATCAATGCCCATGAAATAAGTGAAGAAAAAATGCATGAAAACTAGAGGCATGAAAAAGCGGTGTGCCCCGGTAAAAGTAAAGCCGATGCCCATAGATGAAAAAAAAAAGAGTCAAAATAGATGACTATCAATTGTAAAAATTGAATCCTAATGGAGTAGTATTCAAAGAGTCAAGATCAATAGTGCATTAATAATGACAATCCCTGGTAAAGAAGAAGACCAACAACAATGCATAAATGATCATCAACTCTCACCCTTTACACATATTTTGAGCCTAATAATCCTTTTGTTTCTTAACCCATGAACCCAACCTATGTTACGTCCCTTACAAAGTCTCTTCAGATTAGGACACTTGAATTAACATGGGAGTTCATATGTTTATAAGCATCGCTCGAAGAAGTGCGAGCAGGATTATCTCTTTCTCATTTTGCAGGGTGCTTGACTTGTAAACCCGAAGATGATTACAAGATTGTTCTTTCAATAGCCTTCACTCAAAGAGTCCCTTTGTTAAGCCATTGACCAAGCCCACATTACGATCCTTATTAAAGACCTTTCAAATTGATAAGCTCGTACCACTTGCGAGAATACTCGAACCCCTGTCGATATGGTGAGATGGAGTGATTATCATAAAATAGCCATTTTTTGAATGAGAGTGAGCAAAAGTCCCTTCTAACTTAAAGGCTCTCATTTAGTATTCTTAAGAAATCTATGACGTTGTCTTGAATGACAATTCTCTTTGGTGGAAATTTGGGTGATGCAAAGGTTATTATGCATAAACCTTGGTTGAATTGATGAAAACCTCACTGAACTTTGAAATGTGCATTTTAAAGTGACTCAGATTGTTTGCCTCTTTGATGAATGCATACTAGTTTTTGCTCTAATCGTGTTTAACAAATAATATTTCCTTGAAGGCCGAGTAATACTTGAACATTCAAGTTGCTCCTTGAAGTCTCAAGATTCAATGTGCTCTCGCAGCTCGAAGCCTTTTTCACTGACTCGGCGTGCTTCCATAGCCTGGTGTCCTTTATATTGACCTGGCATGCTTTCGTAGCCTAGAGTCCCTTTCATCGACCCAACATGCTTCCGTAGCCCGGTGTCCTTTAATTGACCTGGCGTGCTTTCGTAGCCCAAAATCCCTTTCATCGACTTGGCGTGCTTTTATAGCCTGATGTCCCTCTTGATCGACACGGCATGCTCCCGTAGCCCGGAGTTGTTGACCCGGCGTGCTTCCGTAGCCCGAAACTCTTTTTATCTACTCGACGTGCTTCTATAGCCCGAGTTCCTTTTCAGAAATTGAGAGTTTGTGGATTTCACCAAAATCTTTCAATCCGTTGTTGATATCTAAGTTTGGATCTGAATGTCATGAAAACATTTCACTCTGGATGTGAATATTTTTTGATCTTTCTCATTATACCTTTGTCTAGATCTAGGTATTTTGAGTCTCAAAATCTTGACATCTCAGTTTGGACCTGGATGTCTTAATTCTTTTTTATCTTTCTCCTTATACCTTAGTTTGAATCTAGGTATTTCGAGTCCCAAAATCTTGACATCTCAGTTTGGACCTGGATGTCTTAATTCCTTTCAATCTTTCTTGTTACCCCTTAGTCTGGATCTAGGTATTTCGAGTTCCAAAATCTTAACATCTCAGTCTGGATCTGGATATCTTAATTCTTTTCGTTAAACATTTTATTATGGATATGGATGTTTGTTGATATTTCTTGTTATACCTTAGTCTAGATCTAGGTATTTTGAGTTCCAAAACCTTGATATCTCAATCTGGATCTGGATGTCACAATTCTTTTCATTAAACATTTCATTCTGGATATAAATGTTTCTCGATCTTTTTCGTTATAGCTTAGTCGAAAATCTAGGTATTTCGATAAACACTAGACTCTTCAAGGAACCTGAATGAAGACCGAGTACTTGTGAAGTAAATCCTGTACCTCAAGATGTTATACCGCACTGATTGGTAAGTAACTACGGGTATGCTCTCTCTTTTTGCACCATACATTTACATTAGCATTTTCATGCGTTATATAAATTGCATTTCAAAATGGGATTCATTTTCCAAAAAAAAGAGGGTCATTCATTGCATGTGCATGATCAAAATTTAGGTCTCAACTTGTCTTTTAAGGCAACCTCTACGGGTTCACATTCAAAGAGGGGCAGCTGTTGATACATATTTTTTTGCAAATCTAAGGAAATAAAAAATAAAATCGCATCAAAACAAATAAAAGGAAAAAATGGGGAAAATCAATCTAATTGATTATGCATGGAAGTTGGAAATTTTGATGAATATTCAGATTTTGACAAACGCAGAAGCAATTAGGAAATCAGGTAAATAAGGAGCAAAATTTTGATAAAATGGAAGGAATCGAAGCAAAATCGAGTTGATCGCGAAATCACTTTCCGATTTGTAGCCATGAATTAATGCAACAAAAGATGGAAATTCAAAAATTGCCATGGAAAGCGGCCGTCTGGAATCACTATAAAAGAGAGCCACATTTTCATGACCAAAGAGAGCGAATTTGGAAAAATAGAGAGAAAAAACTTATTTTTTTTTCTTTTGTTGAGGCCTTTTCCTTTGAGTTCAAAAGTCAAAAAGGAAAAAAGAAAAGACTGAAAGAGAGAGGAGACGTGAGTGCAGAGAAGGCTGAGAGAGAGGAAGCAAGCTAGACATCTTCCTTGCGCGGGCGTCCGTGCCCCTGCCGGCCTCCATCCGCGGGCACCTGCCAGCTCCACCTCCCGTCCTCGCGTCGGCCACTGTCGCTCCCTGTCGAGACACCACCGGCCGTCCGCCCGTCGTCAAAGACACCCCGTTCCCGACATTGACACCGCAGAACACCGCCCGTAGTTGCTCTCCGATGCACGCAACCCGCCGATCCGGCCATCGCCACTCCGCCCATGAGCCGATCCGACGACGCCCCTCTCTGCTTGTCCCCGACACCTGCTAGCCTCTGCTCGACGACTGCACTTGCAACAGCGCCCGAGGCCATCGCCGCTTGCCATCTTCGAGCCTCACCGCCACAACAACAACCCAAGCCGGTCGCCGTGCCCTCGTCGCCTAACTGCGGTGAGCTTCCGTCGTTGCCGCCAATAGCTGCCTTGCCCGCGAAATCGCACACCGCCCATTGCACCAGCACCGTCGCTCCCGCCGGCCCACGACAGCCAAACACCTCCTCCCGCTCACTTGTCGTTGCGGCCGCTCGAGCCTTCCTCGCTAGCCCGGCGTTTGATGGTTCCAACTTGCCACCTTTACTCCACCCGCGACCAGCAGCAATGCCTCTTCCCCAAGTGCCGTAGCCACGCCCGCACCTCCACCATGCCTCCCGCTGCCCGACGCCCGCGACCTGCCGCGATCCGCCTGCACGCACCTCCACCTGCGGCCGTCGCAAACACCGCCCCTACCTGCTCACCACCGCACCTACATGTTCGCGCCACACCTTCGCCGATCCCCTCGCCGAAGCTCCGACTCCGGCCACCCTCTGCCCGGCGCCGCCCACCATCGTTGTTGCCCTTCCCCAAGTCCCCCTTAGGTAGTTTAGTTTATTTTTATTTTTATTTATTTTATGTTTTTTTTTTTTTTTAAGTTTCTTCATTATTGTGCAAATTGAAACATTGGAAGGTGATTTTCGTTTTATGAATATTGTAGGCATTACCAGTAGGGTTTTGCCCAAAACTAGGGTTTTGCCTACAAAATTGGATAAGGGACTGTAATTAAAGAGCCCCGGAGGTAATTTGATCCGTAAGTAAGACGTCGAATCATTTTTTAATGATATTAATTTTTGGGCAGTTTGATAATGTTTTGATTATTAAATAATTATAATTATTAATTTGGTCCATAAGGCTTCATATCAAATTTTTAATTATTTTGAACTCTCTTATATGTTGTGATATTTAGGGTTAAAATAATCGTTAATTTGACTCGTGAGACAACGGATTATTTTTTCGATTATTTTAATCCTTTATCTGATGAATATCTTGATTACTTTAGATATAATGTTTATTTGATAATTGCTTGTCTTGAAAAAAAAAACCAAAAACCAAATCTTGCATTGTAGTGTGTTGATTTAGTAAATTAGGATTGCATTTTTAGGATTGCATTTTTAGATAATTTTTGGAATAGATTAGGATTGAATTTTTTTATATAGATAGACTCTTAAATAATGTTTGTACATTTTAATAATCTCATTTTTCTAAAAAAAAAATATTTTTCTAAGATAGGATAGGGTTTAAGTCAAATTAATCCCTAAAATAAATTAGAAATTTATTTCATTTTAGATAGTTTAATTAGGGTTTATTAATTCCGAATTTCAATAAAAAATACAAAAAATATTAGGTGCATGTCAATTAGTTTGCATGTTAGGTTCATTTAATTAGAAATAGCTTGTTAGTAAAATTAGGTCATTTAGTTTTTTTTTTTTTTGGTCGAAAGGTCATTTAGTTAAAGTGCATGTTTTATGGTAAAAAGAACCCAAAAAATAATTACTTGCTTTAGTGTGTTGAATTCCTTTGGTGCAATTTATCTTATTGTTTAATAATGGTTGAACATCCGTGTGATCACCCCATTGCATGATAATGATTTAGGTTAAAATAAATCCAAGCTGCCTGCAAAAACATTTTTGAATATAAAAAGAATGGTACCGAAAGGGTATTAGAAGAATCTAGTGTAACCAAGTTCCCGTACCCAAAGTCTCTAGTTCGTAGGAGTAAAATAATTATCCTATTATTTTACTTAGGTGTCTAATCGACTTATCGTATACTGATTAGTAGCTCTTAGTTAAAATACATTTGCATGTTAAATATTTGAACTTAAGTTGCGAATTGATATAGGCTTGGGAGAGCCCGAGCTAAGTTCATTATCTAATCTTGCAACTTCCATAAGAACGATTTATTTCTTTCAATATGAATTTCCAAATCATGGTCCGACATGAAATCTACATACCATAATGAAACAATGAACTTTTTCCATGGCGAAAAGAAAAAAAGAAAGTCTTACTGTGATTTTTCGACTGAATTGCAATTATAGATGCACTAATTATATTCAACTATCCCATAAATTGCAGCCCTTCATTTCTATTCCTGGTAAACTTTCGTCCATCGCAGGTTTTATCTTATCGAGATTATAAAAGGACACCAAGTAGAATGATTTTCGCAAGGTTTTTCGCTTCTTAACTTCCGCGATGTGCGAAAATAGAAAAGAGACTGCATATAAATATCTCAAGCTCCTAAGGATTTTGAAACAATCTTGACATCCATCATCGCCATCATTTCTTGCGGTTAATCTGTCGAGTTCGTTAAGATCTCGACCCCCACACCGTTAAGGAAGATGGATAAGAAAATGCGGCTTCTCATCACGGCTCCGCTCGCCGCCACGCTCTTCTGTATCTTGCTCACCACCTCCAGAGCAGCGGACTGCACAGCCGGAAATGAGGGCGACGCAATCACCGTCGACCTGTACGGCCGTGGGCACTTCACCTCGGTTCAGAAGGCTATTGACTCCATTCCCTTGGGCAACAGCAAGTGGATTACCATTCGAGTAAATCCCGGGACATATAAGTATCGTCTTCCTCCGCGCTTGTAGCTTTGAGTTTTGCGTCATTCTCATTGCATGTTGGTGTTGGTGCGCCGCGTCGGTTACAAGGTTCTAAGGCTTGATAACATGTTGCAGGGAGCTGGTGACCATCCCGCTGGAAAAGCCGTGCATTTTCCTTCAAGGAAAGGGCCGTCATTTGACGACAATAGCGTTCGATTCTCATCAGCGAACAGATACGAGTGCTACTTTCACTTCCAACCCGGACAACATCGTCGTCCAAGGCATTACTTTTAAGGTCAGCAGCCACGTTCACGTTCCGAATCGGTACACGACTGGCATTATTCCTCGCAAGACGATATGGCGGACACTAACTTCCTTCCTTGTTTCATTATATGCAGAATTCGTTCAACCGGTACTGGAAACAGACCGACGAGCCGCCCATAGTTCAAGCGTTGGCGGCGAGGGTATACGGAGATAAGTGCGTGTTCTTGCAATGCGGATTCTTGGGGGTGCAAGATACGGTGTGGGACGTGCAGGGCCGGCATTTGTACGACTCGTGCTACATCGAGGGTGCGGTCGACTTCATCTTCGGCGGTGGGCAATCCTTTTTCCAGGTACGACGCGATGGTATAGCATGTATGGCATGGAGTTTCGACTCAAAAGCCATCTAGATTAAGCAATCTGCATATCCGATGTCTGAAACGGTTAAAATCTACACACGTGCAGGACTGCAACATGAACGTTACGGTTAGTTTGCCGCCCTACAATCTTCGGGATGGTGTCGTCACAGCTCAAGGTCGAGAATTGCCGCACGAGCGGAGTGGGTTCTTTTTCGAACGGGGTGCCGTCTTCGGGGTTGGTAAGTTCCTCCTGGGGAGGGCGTACCGTCGTTACTCCACGGTCGTGTTCCACAAGACGAATCTGGCGGCTGGCGTGGCTCCTGAAGGTTGGGATGCTTGGACTTATAAGGGACACGAGTAAGTTCTCACTCGACTCGACCGACGGTCGCGCCGTTTCGATCGAATTCTTCTTCGCGCTCCTTCGCCCCAATTAATCATCTGATTGTCATTTCTTCGGGCGAATTCTCAGGGGCTCCATCGCATACGCCGCGGTGGATTGCGAAGGAAGAGGCTCGGACACTTCGAAGAGAGTCCCGTGGGAGAGGCATCTCACCCCGGAGCAGATGCGATACTTCTCAAGAAGAAACTTCATTGATCAGGAAGGATGGCTCGGCAAGACTCCAGTAGCGAAAATGCTTTAGCCCTAACGGAAGCAAAATGGATTCGTTTTTGTCGTTGGCCCGATCTGTCGGATCGAAATTTTTATTCCCGTTCCAATTTCGACAGATGGATCTCGAATTTACATATCTAAGGCCAGCTCTCTCGTCTCCGCGAAAGATCATATGAAATTTTTCTTCTTCTTCACATGTATTATATTTCTCTATATGTATTATATCGGGGGAGAAGTGTTAAAAAAGTCTTAAACTTTTTGTATTTGTGCCAATTTAGTCTTAAACCTTTTTTTTTTTTTGTGTCAATTTAATCTAAATTTTTTTACTTGGTGCCGATCCAGTCTTTTCGACCAATTTTGGTCGATTTTGCTGATCGGGCGCCGACTAGCTGACGTGGCCCAATCAACGCTAACATGGACAATTTTTAATAATATTTTAATATTTTTGAATTTATTATTCTTTATCTTTTTTATTTTTTCTTTTTTTCTTCTCTCCTCCATCCTTTGGCCGGTCTCCGCACCTCGGTGGCGGCCGAGGTGACTGCCGGCGAGGTCGACCTCGACCTCGCTGACCACTGGTGAGCCTCGCCGACCACCTCGCCAATGGCCGCAAGCGTGAGGCCGCCCCCAAGGCCTGGCCGGCAAGGCTCATCGGCCGTCATCTTTGGCTGGTCGCCGAGGTCTGACAACCGGCTGGAGGGAGGAGGAGAAGGAAAAAAGAAAATAAAAATAAAAGAAAAGAAAAAAAATATTATTAAAAGTTGTCAACGTCAACATTGATCCGACCAAAGTTGGCCAGAAATGATTGAATTGGTACAAAGTAAAAAGGTTTAGAACTAAATTTGGCACAAAAAAAAAGTTTATGAGTAACTTGTTACAAATACAAAATAATATCAGTATGAAATGCATCCTCTTATTGTTTGGATTTGCATTTTTTTACTTCGAATGGCTGTATATAAGCCAATGAATTGCAGCATAATCATTCTTCAGTACAAAAAAGAATAATCAAACAAACTAATTGCTTATATCGCTTAAGGTGCATTTCGTTTCATGAAAAATGAGTGATTTGGAAAACGTTTTCTGAAAAATAATCATTCATATTGCTTTCAAAAATAAATGAATGGAAAAAATTTTCATCGCTTGTGAAAATATTTAGGCATGGATTACTATTGATAATTAAAACGTTTTTCATTGAATAATTTTTTTTTTCAAACAATACAAGCAATCATTTTTTACAAAATATTTTCCAAATCACTTATTTTTCATGTAAATGAATGCACCACACTATCTCTCATTATCTTCGCTACTTCTTTTCACTCAATAGAGGAAATCTCCTTAAAGAGCACTATTCTAATTTATCGGAACAAGCTAATAATTATATTAAGAAATTCCAAATGCCCTGAAGAGGGTAAAAGATTAAATCGTTCAAACTAGCTAGCAAATTTAGAGTTTTTGTTTATCAATATATATACCTGCATCTAAAACTAGAGAAAGAAAATATCAGAGCCACATTTAAGTTATAACTCGAAAATCTTCTCAGATCTTGATATATTCTTCAAAAAACTTCCATGTCGTGCCATGCATCGTGCGAATTCTTACCCCGGCTCGCCTGTTGGATTTCTGCTTATCTGAACGGTTCGTGAACTCGAGCTCAAGCCCGCGAGATTGTCGAGCTCGGGATTGGATATCTGCGGCGATGGAGGCGGCCGCGGAGCTCGACGACAGGCAGAATAGAGGAGAGAGAAGACATGCACTGCAGGGCTTGGGGTGGCGACGGTATGGTGGCAATAGACAGTAGACACTGCCGCCCATCTTCTTAGGTTGTTGCTTTAAAGACGTTTATTTTTTTTTTTTTTTTTTGTTGGTGTATAAAAGACAACTCATAAAAAAGGATTTGATGTTGATATGCCCAATAAAAATGTAAAAGTCTATATACACGCGATTGTGTTAAAAAATTACCTATGCTAAAATTTTTCTAGATTTTATTGGACAGTTATTCCATAAATTTGCTTGACAATGTAGAAAATAATTAGGTTTCTTTGAAATTTCTCTGTTCAACAAAAATAATTTTTACGGTAGTAAAATCTAAAACTAAAAAGAAAACACAATGCCTTAAACATTCATGAGATATCCACGATACATAGGAACAAAACGTGATATTCTTAGTTATGGCAACCAAATCCTATTTAAGAATAGAAACACTAACAACACAAGGAAAGTAAATAAATTGGGGGCTTAGAATAATTAAGGGCAACTTGTCTTTTTAATGAAAATGGGGTAGATTTAGTCATATAAGGGGTGAAAATAGTGTCACCTAAGAAAAAAATTAGCATAGTTGAAATGAAGTCTACGTGAATGATTTATTTCTTTCGATGCGATCTTTCCAACCGTAGTTGGACATGAAGTCTGCATGGCATAGTGAAACAATGAACTTTTTCTATGGCAAGAAAAAAATGCTTTACTGTGATTTCTAACTGAATTGCAACATTAAGTGCACTAATTATGTTCAATTATAATATAAATTGCAGCCCTTCATGTCAGTTTCTGGTGAATTTTCATCCTTTGCAGGTTTTACCGAGAATATAAAAGAGAAACCACATAGAATGATATTTGCAAGATTTCGTTTCCTTAAATTGCACAATATGCGAAAATGGGAAAGAGACTACATTATAAGATCTCAAGTTCATAAGAATCTTGAAAAATCTTGATACATGTCATCGCCATCATTTCTTGCGGTTATCTGTCGAGTTCAATGAGATCTCGACCCCCATACCATAAGGAAGATAGAGAAGGAAGATGCAGCTTCTTCTCGCAGCTTCATTCGCCGCAACGCTCTTCTGTATCTTGCTTTCGTCCACCTCAGTGGCGGACTGCAGAGCCGGAAACAATGGGCTCAAGGGCAACACGATCACCGTCGACCAGCATGGCGGCGGACACTTCACCTCGGTTCAAGCGGCTATCGACTCCGTTCCCTCAGGCAACAACAAGTGGATTAGCATCCGAATAAATCCCGGGACATATAAGTATCGTCTTCCGTGCTCATAGCTTTTGAGTTTACGTTGTTCTTGTCGCCTGTGGAAGTCGATGCGTGCGTTGGTTATAAAGTTCTAAGGGTTGATAACATGTTTCAGAGAGATGGTGACCATACCGCCGGACAAGCCGTGCATCTTTCTTCAAGGAAAGGGCCGTGATTCGACGATAATTACGTACAATTCTCATGAACAAACAGATACGAGTGCTACTTTCACTTCCAGCCCGGACAACATCGTCGTCCAAGGCATTACTTTTAAGGTCGGTGCCACGTTCTTGTTCCTAATAGATACATGATTGGCATTGTTCCTCGCAGGTGATTCGGCAGGCAGTAACTTCTTTCCTCGTTTCGTTGTTCGCAGAATTCGTACAACCGGTACTGGAAAGAGTCCAACGAGCCGCCTGTAGTTCAAGCGTTGGCGGCCAGGGTATACGGAGATAAGTGCGTGTTCTTCGAATGCGGATTCCTGGGGGTGCAAGATACGTTGTGGGACGTGCAGGGCCGGCATTACTACGACTCATGCTACATCGAGGGCGCAGTCGACTTCATCTTCGGCAGTGGCCAATCCATTTTCGAGGTACGATGCGATGGTATGGCATGGATAGCAGGCAGTTCCGATCAAAAGCCGTCTAGATTAAGCAATTTGCCCTAAAACTAATCAAAATATCAGTAATGGTTAGTTATGTTCGATGTACATATCCGATATCTGAAACGGTTGAAATCTTCACACATGTAGGACTGTACCATGAACGTCACGGCTACTTTGCCGCCCTACCGTCTTCCCTACGGTTGCGTCACAGCTCAGGGTCGAGCATCGCCTGGCGACCCAAGCGGGTTCGTGTTCGAACGGGGTGCCGTCTTCGGGAGCGGTCCATATCTCCTAGGGAGGGCATATGGTCCTTATTCCAGGGTCGCATTCCATAAGACATTGCTGTCGGCCGGTGTGGTTCCGCAAGGTTGGGATCCTTGGAATTTTCGGGGACACGAGTAAGTTCACTCGACCGAAGATCTCGCTTGATCTCGCCGTTTCAATCGATTTCTTCATGCTCCTTCGCCCGAATGATCATCTGGTTAAATGTCTCTTCGGGTGAATTCTAGGGACAACATCATGTATGCCGAGGTGGATTGTGAAGGAAGAGGTTCGGACACTTCACAGAGGGTACGGTGGGAGAAGCACCTCGACAAGACACAGCTTCGATATTTCTCCAGATCATACTTCCTTGATCAAGAAGGATGGCTTGCCAACACTCCATTAGGGAAAACATTCGAGTCCTAATAAAGCAAATGGATTCATTTCATCGTTGACATGATCTATTAGATAGATATTTTCCGATCCTATTTCAACGGATCTGGAATTACATTTTTAAGGCAGACTTTGTCGTCGTGAAAATAGATCATATGAAATTATTTTCTTCTTCACATGTATCATCTTTTCCTGTATGTATGTTGGTAAGAAATGCATCTTCTCATTGTTTGGATTTTCTCACCTTTTTTTTAGATCAAGTTGGATTTTCTTACTCCTCTTTTTGGTCAAAGGATTTTCTTACTTCAAATTACTGTATATAAGCCAATGAATTGTAGTACATATACATAGGATAAATAACGTAATTCTTCCATTTCAAATAAGAATAATCAAACAAACAAAATTTTTTATTTATTTCGTAAAAAATAAATGATTCAAAATACATTTTCTTATAAACGGTTGTCTATATCACTTACAAAAATATGAAGCGTAAAATATTTTAATCATTGACGAAGATATATAGATATGGAGGAGAGGGGCCAAGCTTGACGAGACAAGCAATGTGGTGGCAGCAATGTGGCGTGGACTGCCACCCATCTTCTTGGGTTGCTGCCCTTCTCTCTCGACATCTTAAACATCAACTGATCAGGATCGATGCTACCATTTCGAGGAAATCAACAGATTCAGCAGTCAAACCCCGCGGGAAGAAGCGCTCGATGCTGGACCCAAATAGCCCACTCGCCATAAAGAGAACCGCCAAATCGCAAACCCGACTTCCTAGAGAAATCCTATGCGGAACGAGAACGAAGAACATCGATGTTCCCGGAATTCATGGACTATCTTTGAAAGAACGAAGCTTTGCCCTTCTTCTTCTTCTTCTTCAAAGTTCGTTTTCACTAGAATTGGACTTCGGTTTTTGCACTTAAGGTTGTCTGGGGCAATGGGAATTGTGGAAATGGCGGATGCTTTTACTGATTTCATGATGTTTCGCTATCCCAGGCAAAGAGAAAAGTGCTGTTCTATATCCGATTTTTATAGACCTTTCTAACTTCCATCCAGTCTACCGATCTTTGGGACTAACCGTGCACGGGAAAATTATCCACATAATCATAAATCTATTGCATTTTTGCTAATTGAGTCCTAAATTTTTCAATTTTATCAATTTAGTCCTAAATCTTTTTACATTTTGCTAATTAAATATTTTCATTTTTTGCCAGTTGAGTCAATCCGGCTAATTTTGACTGAAAATTATTGATATAGATAACCGACATTGACGTGACACTTTTATAAAAATATTTTGTCCAAAGCTTGCGAGGGGCGCAATGCCCTCGCCTAGAGTCGATGAGAGTCTGTTGGCCCTCGCCTGTGACCAGCAAGGTTGGTCAGCAACGCTTTTCAGCCAGATCCAAACCCCCCCTCCAAAACATAAAAAATTCAAAATATACTTACAAAAATGTCACATCAGCGCCGACTATCCACGTCAATAATTTTCGATTAAAATTGACTAGATAGATTGAATTGATAAAAAGTAAAAAATTTTAGAACTAAAGTGACAAAACTGAACGATTTATAATTGAATTGACAAAAATATAATAGATTTAGACTTTTCGGACAAAATTTCCAATCCTACCCATCGGATAAAATGGGGAGAAAAAAAAAATCGAAACCATCTCAACTTCAAACAAAACATGGTCGTTTTTTCGAAAGAGAACCCTATTAAGAGTCCGAGCTAATTTTCGCCAACCCAGCAAGCTGAATTGGGTCAACGGGCAAGATATTTTGGACAAAATTATGAGTGCATCCCTAATCTTCGCTAACCCCGCAAATTGAACTGGGTCAAAATTTCGACCCAAAAAAAGAAAAAGCCTGGGCCAAAAGCAAGATCTTTTGGACAAAATTGTCCCTCGCTCTGGCCCCCGGAATGAGTACGTAAGTTGCACGACAGGCCATTTAGGGTTCACGGGGGACATGTCAGAAAGTATCCATTTTTATCTTTATGTTACTCGAAACAAAAACAAAAAAAAAAAAAGTCATTTAGTAACACTTATTTTGAGGAATAGATTTGTGATAAACTCACGAAGTAAAAAAAAAGTGCTTCTTTTGAGAATAATTTTAATAAATCGAGCATCTTTTCTCTTTTCTAAAATATGAAAAAATTTGAGGATGATATCAAATACATTTTTATTTGAAAAATATAAATTGTATAATTATCAAACGTTTTTAAATACTCAAAAATTCGTTTATGAAATAGAATAAGAAAAAATTATTTCTGAACATAAATTGTTTCTAGAAATAGTCGATAAGATCAAAGCCTGAACTCTTATTCGAGATGATGACTTTCATATCTGACAAATTTTTCATTTATCGATTGATGAACTCGTTAATACATCTCCGGTTTCACGATCATGAAGGAAAGTTGACGGTATATCAAACCCCGGTTGCTTTCCATTTTCTTGACTTTCCTGGCCAAAGAAAGAGAAAATCTGATCTTGACTTCCTCTTGTCTCATCTCCACCATCCCTTTTTTGTGGAACATCGGCATGCAAAATGGCAAGCCGTCTGGTCACAAAATAAGTAAAATAGATAAGTCATTTTCCCTTTAATCTTTTTTGGCCCATAATTTTTATAATAAAAAAAACCCAAGAATTGAGAAAAGATAAAACAAAATTAAAAATAAAAATAAAAATTTAGTGCTTCGTGGACTCGCCAGCCACCAAAGCTCAACGACTCTCTCTCTCTCTCCCCGCAGCCATTGAAGCTTCCGCCACCGCCACCGCGCAAGGCTCGATTTTTCTCACGATTCGATCGAAGAAATCTTCATCTCGATTCGACCCATTTCTCTTCCTCTCTCTCATGAGCTTCTTGATTCGTCGCGAGGGTCGAATCCGTCGTTCGCCGCCGCAGCAGCCTGCATGAGTTTGTCCGCAGAAGGCTCGAGCAGCGGTCGGTCCTTCAGGCTCAGGCACTTGAATTGGAGGAGGAGGAAGCTGCTCCGGATCGGTGACCCGCCATGCCCGTCGCCGCCGCCGTCGCCGTCTCCGTCGCGAGCCCGCCCTCGCTCCCCAGGGTCGCTCGCTCGCCGCCGCCGCCGCGGCATTCCGCCGGCGTTCGCCATCGCCTCGCTTCTTGCCGATGGGTGAACTTCAGCAGCCACCCGCTCGATTCCGGAAGGTTGGTTTTTTTTTTTTTTTGCGCGCCGGAGTCGTGGCGAGTTTCGAATCGTTCGCCGATTGATTTGGATGGGTTTTCATTCGATGAGCCGTAGGAGGGAGAGAGAGCAGGGAAGGTCGGGCTTTTTTCTTTTTTTTTTTGTGGGTTAGTGTCAATTCGAAGTGATTGTGCTTGAAGGGGCGGTCATTGCAATCTGCTACGGGGTATCAAGAAATGATGCATGTTTGAGGACTAGAAGAGGAGTTGAAGTTGTGCTTTCTTGATTCTCTGTGGTGTCTTGCTCACTTTTTAGAGGTGTCTTTATTGCGAAGGAAATTGTGAGCTTAAGAAGGTTTTACTTAGTTATAGTTTTGCTCTTGTACTGCTATTGCATCCAGAGACATGGTAGAGATATTTCTTCTATGTATGATACTGTTGTGTTCAACTACTGGGGTTGCCTCATTGGCCACCCTTCTCACGTGGAAAGGGGGAGATGGGGAGTTCGATTCCATACCTTCTCAAGGGGGCCAGGGGTGGGAACGTTTAGTTTTGGATTTGGAGTTCGAATCTCATATAAAGAGTCAGGGTAAAAGTCTGGGAGGGAATTGAGAGTTAGAGTAGGACAGACAAAAAAAAAATAGTACTGTTGTGTTCAGGAAATCTAACTTCATTGGAGTTCATTTTTTCTCCATCATCATGTAAGGAAAAGGAAGTGAGTCTGATGACAGTTGTTACCTTGCTTCAGTTGAAGGGTCCTGGTTGTGGTAGCATGGTAATGATCATATATATTCAGATTATTAAAAGGATCATATGTGACATGAGTAATTTTCTTCGACTGTGTTCTAATTTGCAGGTTTGAGCATTTGAGTTCCAGGTGTTCAATAACAAATACAGATGTACAGTATGATCATGTTGCCACAGATGATGAGGCTTTGGGTGAAAAATCAGTCATAGAAGCCGAATGTCCAGTCCCTGTTGTTCACCTTAAACCTGAAATCCTTGAGTCTGACTCTTCAAGTTTACTGACTGAAAGAGTCTTTGTGGATAATCTCTTGACAGCCTTGCCTGTACGTTTCCCATGAATCTATTAAACACTTTTTATCTTCGAATGCAGTCTCAAATTGACTTTTTCTTCGGTCGTGGACTTACTTTCCTTTTCCCATCATTGTCTGTATTTGTAGGTTTTGTCAGTGGAGGAGCAGAATGCCCTCGCAGCTATTCCAGCCCACCCAGCAGGTTTATATGGTAAGAAAAGAAAAATACAAATCATAGTAGACTCCCTTGTTTCCCCCTTGGCAGTCTGTTATTGTGTCTCTTGTTTGATGCAATATATGAAGTTGGTACCAGAACCGAATAAAGGAAGTTGTCTATTGGCTGTACGTGCCTCTTCTCCTTTTGTTAAAAAGAATAAAGGAAGATCTGGGTTCTGTTTGAAAAGATGGTTGAGGAAAGCTGTACAAAAGTGTATGGGCCCAAAGATGAAAGATCCGAGTCTGATAGCCACCTTTCCCAGTGTCTGCATCTCTGATAGGTTGCAAGTTCAGCTTGGTTTTGAGATATGAGTTAGTGCTCAACGGAGAACCAGAGAATCGTTTCTTTGTTTTTCCCTTTCCTAGTTATTTCTATGAAGTGTGCATCAGAGAAATGAGCTGGCATGGTCCTTAGTAACTTTTCTCTTTTTGGCTGGAAGTAGAATGAGTTTATTGAATAAAACAATGGACTTAGAATTTTATTGTATCCTTTACGAGTATTGTATTTCTTACTTTATGAGTATATATGGAAAATCTTGTTCGGCAGCACAAAAGCACGAACTATACTCAAAGAATTAATAATTGAAGAAAAGAATATGACATGGAAGAGTCAATGTTCATATATATATACATATATATTTTTATTTATTTATTTATTTATTTGAAAAGATCAATTAGGTTGAGTTCTTGATCAGCTATGCTAGAAAAAAGTAACAATTAACATTTAATGAAGGAGAACTGCATATTAAATTCCTTTCTATTCATAACTTGCAAGATCTGAAATTCACGTCCACAGCACCTGTGTCGAACGTGATACCCAGTGCACTCAATTTCCATGACAACTGCGCGATGAGCATGATGCAACTTGTAAATTCCTTGGTGTTAATAGATGGAGTTTTAGATAGGTTCTTTAATGCAAGCTTTAAATAGGTGAAGTATTGAATTGACATTGCACTGTGCTACCATCGTTCTAATTTGGAGAACCTATGTCTCAGCATTGTATGCCAGTTGCTTAACTGGAAATCTGGTGGAACAGTTATGGAATTTTGCTTGGCCATCAGCTATAGCACTGCTTCACCCAAGCCTTCTTCCCGTGGCAGTCATGGGGTTTATTGCAAAGGTATGCTCTACGACATGTCTTAAGGATTTGGCGCACAACAAGAATCTTCCTAACGCTTTTTATGCACAGCTTGCAATAATTGCTGGAGGCCCTTTAGTTGGAAAGCTCATGGACTCTTTTCCCAGATTGCCGGCATATAACTTTTTAAATACTCTTCAGGTAAAGTATTCTACTATGGCCATCCATTCTTGCGAAAATTTATGAGAACTTAAGTTTGCGACATTTTTGTAAATTGACTTTGCTGTTTCTCTCAGGCAGCAGCTCAGTTGTTATCTGCAGCAATGATAATTCGAGCTCATTCAATTCCATCTACTTCTGCATCAGCTGTGATTCTTCGTCCTTGGTTCATTGTGCTTGTATTAGCTGGTGCCGTTGAGCGGCTGTGTGGCATAGCCCTCGGGGTTGCTATGGAGAGGGATTGGGTTGTGCTGGTATCTCCTTTCACGAAGCTTTTCATGTTTCTGTAAAATGCACGTATGGCTTCTCTTTCTTTCTCCTTCTTGAAGCTTAACATTTTCTCACCCTTTAGTCTAACTTTATGCAGTTAGCAGGAGTGAATAGGCCGATTGCTCTTGCTCAAGCCAATGCTATTATTAATCGGATTGATCTTCTCTGTGAGGTATTGTCAAATCTCCTTTATCATAAGTACTTACAATAATTGCGGTCCTGAATCTCTGGTCCGGTTATCCTGTCATTGCAAATTGTTGTGCATGTAGCCCACATACATGTTTGGAGTCATTTTTTTAGAAAATTAAAGAAATCATGCTAGCATAAACACGAGAAGAGGTTTGTCACTGTTAGACTTCTCTTCTGAAAAGTGTGATTTTAATAAATAAGTACAGATTACTGGAGCCTCTCTGTTTGGCATTCTTCTTGCCAAATACGACCCGGTGACCTGCTTAAAGTCGGCTGCTGGTTTAATGATATGCTCGTTGCCTGTGACGGTAATAGCTCCACATCCTCTGCCAAATCTTTTTGGATTAAAATGTGTGTACGTGTTTAAGCCTGAACTTCTGAATCATTTTCCAGGTTTTTCTCACATGGTTGACAAACAAGCTTTCAACTGGTGTTTTGGATCGCCCTAAATCCTTGCATAATTGTTGCAAATCATGCAATGGTGTAACAGTGAATGAGAATGATAGTATAGGTAAGTCTTTTGAGACGTCACGCATTATAAGGTAATGTTTTGATATCTGATTTGACCTCTTGAATGTCTACCAGGTGTAGGTGTAGACGCTATCAAGCTGGGTTGGAAGGAATATATACAACAGCCCGTTCTACCTGCAAGCCTTGCTTATGTGCTTTTGTACTTTAATGTTGTTCTGGCTCCTGGAAGTCTGATGACAGCATTCTTGACACAGCGTGGTACTTATCCATATTTGCTGATATAATCCCTAATGAGAATCCAGTTCTGCAGAATGTCCATATCTTTAATAGGCCAGTATTGTCTGACCAGTATTTAGAAGTATGAACTATCTTCAAAGTGGCTGTATTGTCATATAATGGTCAATTATTGTATGTTTTCTTATCATATCTACTGCCATTATAATTATCATTCTAGGAGTGAAAATAGGTTAATCAAAAACCTTGTCTTTGTGGCACAAAAGGGGCATTAGTTTGCATAGAATAAGCATAAAGTAAAGTTTCTTGCAAATAAAAGAACTAAGTGCATTAACATCATCTTCATTTCTGGCTTATGTAAATCACTCTATAAGAAGGAGAGAAATTGGTTATCCTTTATATGGGACATCCGTTACTCAACTATGTTGCACAGAAGCATTCTTAAGAAAACCTTTCCCCATCTTCTCAGCATGTTTCGTGCTACTTGAATATTATTTGGTGGAAACTCATGCAGGTTTGAATCCATCTGTAATTGGAGGTTTTAGTGGGTTATGTGCCTTTATGGGTGTGGCGGCGACATTTGTGTCTGCAAACCTAGTCAATCGCCTTGGAATATTGAAGGTCGGAGTGGGATATTTTTATATCTTCCACAACTTTCTGATTCCATTCTCCTCTGAGCATGGTTTTTACTGGATACACTGTTGCAGGCTGGAGCAGCAGGTTTAATCTTTCAGGCTTCACTTCTTACCATTGCTGTAGCTGTGTACTGGAGTGGGTCTCTTTCTCAGCAGTACCCTCTTCTCTTTTTCCTCTCATTAATCGTAAGGATCCTACTTCTCTTACAAGTTTTGCACAATTACCTTATTTCTGCAATTGAGAGAATATCGTGTGAACTTACGTCGTGATCTACTAGAGGATGGTAAAAACCTTGGCTCAATCAGTTTCTTACTTTTTGAGGTCTATCAATCTGACATCATTATGTGAACCTAAAGGCCTAAATATCCACATGGAGAATCATGAATCTAATTAAGCAACAGAAGAATATTTACAACAAAAAGCTTGAGATCAATTTCAAATTGCGTAGCATCTATTAGTCCCCACAATCTATCCTTTCCGTCTCCTCTCTTTTATTTTTCCCTGTGAACGGAAGGCTAATTTTTTGAACTACATGAAGTAAACAGGCTGAAATGAAATTTCAATAATAATGTGTGCGTTGCATGCATGTGGGTAAATTCATCATAGTAGAATTATCAATGTTTCCATGTTATTGATGTGGGCTGTTTGTAGGTATTGTCGAGGTTGGGTCACATGTCCTATGATGTGGTCGGGGCACAAATTCTTCAAACCGGGATTCCCTCTTCCAAAGCTAATCTTATCGGGACGACGGAGGTATCTGTAGCGAGCTTGGCGGAATCTGTGATGTTAGGAGTAGCGATAGTTGTCAATGATTCTTCGCATTTCGGAATTTTGGCAATGTTGTCGCTTATGTCTGTGGTTGGGGCGGCCTGGATGTTCTGTAGGTGGTTGTTGAACCCAACAGACGAGCAAAGGAGTCTTTTTGCGTTTGATTTTCAGTAATAGCATTGTAAATGTCTGTACAAGTCGCAGTAGCTCTAGAAATCCATTTTTCATTTGCATAGTTGTACATTGCATTCAGAACAATTTTTTATAGGATGTATCCAGAAAATGTTGACATGACATTGATATTGATCTCATCATATATATACCCGAGGCAAAAATCCTTTTGATTGTAAGTTTACTGAACTATCAGAACTCTCTTTAAGAGCTTGATGGAAGCTGAGAAGGATTAGGTAGTGGCTACGAATGAGATTAGTGAAGCTTTTATTCATAGATTGAAGGTCCTACTGTACTTATAGTAAATATGTGGGTACCCCGAGGGCGGACGTAGGCCTTGGTCCTCGACATAGGGCTTGGGTCCCATGGCAACCAAACCCAAGTAGAGTTAGGAAACCGGGAATAATTGGTCAAAAACTATTTTGTTCTCACGATCAATTTCTGAGCAGAAGTAGAAATCTATTTTTATTCTCTAGATGAGTTTCTAAGTAAAGATATGCGTTTGATAATGGCACAAAGCCTTCCTAAAATCTCTCTCCTAGGCAATGGCGGACAGTGAGAATGAGCTATGAAAGGAGTTTTTATTTCTATTTCTCTTCTAGAAATGAAAAAGTATAAAATTTATATTTCTTATTTCTATTCCAAATCTATTTCTGAGTAAAAAATTTGTCCTGAAAATAAAAAAAAATGAAATTATGTTATCAAATGAATTTCTATTTCAAATATGTTAATAAAAACAGAAAATAAAGAAATAAAATGATTATCATTCGCATCCTTATATTATTCATTACCAAATCTATACTAAGGAGTATTCATAAGATGCTTTAGTTCCGTCTATTTCAAATATGTTCATAAAAACAGAAAATAAAGAAACAAAATGATTATCATTCGCATACTTATATTATTCATTAACAAATCTATACTAAGGAGTATTCATAAGATGCTTTAGTTCCGCCCATTTCTTTTAGTTAACGAAGGCTTGTTTTCATGCATGCGCCTTGTACAATGTCATGATAAATTAATAAGAACATTAGTACGCTTGATTGGATGAAGATATAAAATTTTGGACATTATCTTCTTTAATATAACTATACGGATCCTTTACCGAAAAACGGATTTTGATAGAATATCTTCCTCTTCTTTCAATAACTAAAAAAATATTTATCTAACGTGAGTCTTGTTAACTAGTGTCGGAAAATTTTAAATAAAAGTATAAAGTGGGACTGTTTCCTTGAAAGATGACTTAAAATAGACATTGTCTTAAAGTAAAGTCCTAAAGTGGTCAACTTAGTCTTTAATGAGAACTCAAGCTCACCAACCGGCCAAATCTTTACCAACCAAGCAAACCTATGCATCTCATGTAAAACGCACGAAAGATGCACATGAGATGCATCTCATGCAAAAATTATTAAAGACATTGGGGAAACTCTTAAATATAAATAACTACCATGAGCTTTAGATAACTGAGCCAAGTGTGCTAAAAAGTTTAATCAACTTGGAAGAGTTACATATGAAGTGAAGATTTGATCCATAAGACGGGCAGGGATGAAACACAATTGGAATCTGCGTAGTGCTAGGCTTGCCAAGTTGAAGAGTATGACAAAGCTAACTATTTTGGAGTTATCAATTTGTGAGCCCATCATACTATTAGAGAATGATGATAGCCTAATTAGATTTTAGATCATGGTAGGAAATGTCTACAGGATAGAATTTAAAGGTTTGAGAAACATGAATCTCAAACTGGAAGTGTGCAATAACATTTTTCAGGAGAATAGGTTCATAAAACTCTGCTAAGGACTCAATACTTCTATTTCTTGAGAGATTTCAAGAAGAACACTTGAGAAGACTTGTGCACCTGAGGATTTCAAGAACTAAAGCATTTCAACATTTGCTTTTATGTTTATTAATAGGTATTTTATCTATTATAATTCTTTTTAAAGAGCAAAAGCTTCAAAAAGGAGAACACTATTAGTTAATTTCATTTTCTTCCGTTTTCATTTTTTTTTTTGACAATTAAGAGTGGAAGAGAGATTGTGATCAGAATATTTTCATCCGTGCATTGCTAGTTCTGACTGAAAAAATAGAAAAAGTAATGGAGTAAGGAAAGTCCATGAAGTCCATGATTGAGTTGTACAATTTAGTTTGAAGAAAATGCACACTACCCTTGATGACGTAAAAGTTCATGACATACATATAATATGATATCAATGTCACGAAAAACTCCACGTTAATATAAATAAATTTATTCAAAATTAATTTGTGATCATTAAAAATGAATTAATACATATGTGATTATTGATAGGTATATTAGTTTGAAATTTTACCACCTATTTATCATAAATGTATTAATTTTAAATTTTTTTGCAGTATTAATGTAATTTAATGAAAATTAACGGAGAGAAAATTTATTAGAAATTTATCATAAAGTGTTTAAGTGTAGGATTTTTTATGATAAAAAAATTAATTTTAGGTATATTTATTATATATATCAGTTTAAATTTTTTTATGATATTAACTCGGTAGGGTACGATAATTCGTGAGAAAACGTCCACTTCACTTCATCGTTGAATTTCCCAAACAATATCAGTCGATCCCCACCCTTAAAAATACATAGAAAATTCCGAAAAAAGAGAGATTGTCCGCGAAACAGCGTCCCACCTTCGAGGACCTCAAACACACCATCGAAATTCGGTTCGAATCTTGGGAGACTTCATCGTTCCAGACCACTACAATTTGCTTGAGGATTTCGAGAACCTAGAACCCCCCGAGCACAGAAACCTGAGATTCGAGGTTCTTGTCTCATCAACCGGACTTCAACTCCAGTTTCGTCGAGGACCCAGTTCCGTTTTGCCCCGCCATGGTGGCGTAGAAGTGCTCCTTTCGAGAAGGTAAAAATCCCATCTTTGAGGAGCATCTTTCAGCTCTTCGGATTCTTGCTGCGTTTAATTTAAGTTGGGTGGTGTTTCCATCGCCTATGGGTCGTGGGTTTTGCTAGTTTCACGCCTTTTTCAAGAATTAAGCCGGGTTCTTGAAATTCTTGGTCTGAGTGTTACGTTGTTGCTGTGATCACTTGAAGATTTTTGGGTTGTATTTTCGTTGTGTAAGGCTATTTCTCCTGTTTTCTCTTCTTGAATTCATCTTTTTTTGGGGTATGGTTCTGCTGGGGCGTGTGTTTGCGTGTGTTATTTTTGGTTAATGTTTTCATATTGGTTTGGTTGTTCATCGGAGTGTTTGTTTATTTTTGCAACTTCTTGCGTGTTGGGTTGTTTCGGTTGCTGCTGTTGGTATTGTTGCTGGCGTGCTGTGTTTGGTATGTAGTAATTGGTCGGGCTCATTGAACGATGCTGCGAGCATACACTTTTTGTGTCGGCTTGATTGCAATCCATGAACTGTGGACTGTGAAATGTCTTTTTCATAGTTAGGTGTTTTTCTTTGGAAAAAGTTATTGTTGAATCTTCCCCGAAATGGAAGTGAAGAAAGTAAAAGTTAGATTTCCAGGCTACTGTTCGAAATGATTGTGAAGGTTCAGCTATTAGTTACCGTCAGAGCCAACTTTAGGAGAGTGAAAAGTATTTCATGACTTCAACAAGGTCCATTACTGCTCGTCGAAGCAAGCAGTGATGTGATCAAATGAGAAGCTGAGGATACTTATGAAAATCTAGTCGATTAATTAGCTCACCATGGTGTACTGAAACCAGACTGCTTCCCAAAATAGAGATTGTAGTGATTGATGTCTGCTGCATTTCTTCTAACATCTCTTTTGTGGGATTGTTTTGTAAGAGGTGATTATGAGAAGCTTTATTTGTCCATTACTTTGTTTATTGACACAGATGTTTGACTTTTGTTTTCTTCCTCACTCTTTTGAGGAATCTGGTGTCGACTACATTTTCTCATGGTTTGTGGTTTGTTCATGTTGACACTAAATGACTACATTAGTACAACTTGCATCGGCCATGGAGGGAAAAGGAAGTGGTGGCAGGCTCCTTCATTTGGGGAATGGAGCAAGGAAGAAACGAAGTAATGCCTTTCGACGTCCCCATGATGAGCTGCAACCACCTTATAATTACATTGACATGGCATCTTCTATACCACCTCCTGATAACTTTAGTGAAGCTTCTGTTGACAAGAATGTCGATTACGGTATTTATGCTCACAAGGAGACACATCCGAAGCAGTTCGCTTCAAGTGCATCATGCAATAACGTGGCAGATGCTGGAGAATCTCAACATGCCTCCGCGCATGGTTCTTGTGGAGGAAACGAACAGATGCGCAGTGCTACTGATTCCAATACATCTGGTGAATGTGCTCTTGCCCCTGCTAATTGTGAAGTAGCCAAAGGAGCAGCGACTCTTCATTCACCACCGATGAACGAGAATAAAGTGAAAAAAGTCAAGCTCAAGGTTGGGGGCATGACTCGAACCATCCACACCAACTCAGATGATGTCTCAGTTGTTGGGTCCTCTTCAACAAAATATTGCGGCTCTTCAGATATTATGGGGCCTGCTGAAAATGCAATGCTTGAGGTAATAAATTGAATGGCTTACATGGACCCTACTTATAGTCATGCTATACTCTTTTAATGTATTTTGAGTTAAACTAACAAATCTCTCTCTCTCCCTCTCCCTCTATAGAATGGCTCCTCTAGATTTCACACTCTTTCTTCTGACAAGGCAAGTCGCCTGCGAGGGGTGCCATGGTGGAAGAATTTCTCTGCTAGTGGTTTCAAAATGGGGAAGGCAGATTCTTCTGGCAGTAGTGAGTCAGTTCGCAAGAGCAAGCGAGTTCCTAAAAGGCGTACATTTGATGGGGATTATGGAGCTGATGATTATGAGATTCTAGGAAAGGTCAATGTGCCTAGATTCAATGCCGAGGACAATGATGAGTGTGATGAGGATTACGAAGGGGGAAAAAGGAGACAACAGAAATTATCGGAGGTGTTGAAGAGACAGTTTGAGGGCCCGCATAACGTGAACACACGGATAAATGCCCTTTCAGCCAAAGAAGCTAGAAAGTCCAAATCTGCCAGGACATTTGAAGACGATGATTATTTGGAAGAAGAAGAACCGACTTCAGATGTCGAACCCACAATTAAGAGGAAGAAAGACAAGGCGCGCCGTCTCGAGTCTTTAGGGGGTTCTGAAAGGGAGACGACAGTGATTACCCGTCAACGGGCACTGCAATCAGGCAAAGATACATTCTCTGATGGCAGGTCAGATACGGTCAAACTTTCAAATGGTTTACCTCCTGCACCACCTAAAAGTGAGTCATCCGTCGCATCTTCTGTACTTTTTCTATGAAAGATTGTTATGCTCAAAGATGTTTGAGGAAGTTCGTTTGTCACAACCAGAGCAAAAGGATATGCTCTCTGAAGTTGACCGGCAACTGAAGAAAGCTGAGGCTGCCGAGAGACGTAGGATGCTGGCCGAGAAAGCAGCTATGGAATCTCAGGTTGGCTTCTATGTTTTTCCTCTCATACTATATTTTAACAGCTTTTCCGCTTGCTTGACCATCACTCTTCATAGCCGTACTCTGGCCTCTCTGTATACAGTACTTCGTGAACTGCATGAATCCTCAGGAGGAATTTAAGATTAGATTTGGCTTGTTTCCAGGCTGAGGCAATCAGGAAGATACTGGGCCAAGATTCAAGTAGGAAGAAGCGAGAGCAGAAGATCAGGAAACGACAAGAAGAGGAAGCCGAGGTATTTACTAATACCCCGCGATATTTCTTTTTTTAATAGAAGGGACTAATTATATACCTACGTTTATTACGTTTAGGAGAAGGCTGCAAATGCTATGATAATTAAATCAGACACAGTGAGATGGGTTATGGGGCCTGCGAGAACGGTAGTCACATTCCCAGAGGAGATGGGCTTGCCAAGTATATTTGATTCTAGGACTTGCAGGTAACTGCTTCTATCTTATGTTCACAGACCTTAGTCCTTCAATTTTGGTGGCACCGCAATTTGCTACCGTACTATAAGAGCACGTAGCTTCTGATGTGATAGTTCAACTGCATTTTGATCTGACTAAAGCCTTATGATGTAAATTTTCAGCTACCCACCGCCCCGTGAAAAATGCGCTGCTCCATCCTGTATGAACCCATATAGGTACCGGGATTCAAAGTCGAAGTTACCAGTGTGCAGTCTCGATTGCTACAGAGCTATACAACAAAAATCACAGCCACTGATTGCCTGCTGATGGAGCGGGATGTCATTGCCTGCTGATGGAGGGGGATGTCTTTCCTGTAGTTTCATGAATGACGACATTTCTGGTGCGGATCTTCACATTTCTAATGGCGATTTAAGGTGGGTCATTGGACGTACTTGATTGT
Source organism: Eucalyptus tenuipes (assembly GCA_014182365.1). Taxonomy (NCBI): domain Eukaryota; kingdom Viridiplantae; phylum Streptophyta; class Magnoliopsida; order Myrtales; family Myrtaceae; genus Eucalyptus; species Eucalyptus tenuipes. The sequence continues at coordinate 17,382,083 of CM024538.1, forward strand.
AAGGTTAATACTTGATCACAAGTTAAATAAGATACTGTCCCTTGGGTGGCAGGGGACCTTATATTTTGAAGCATATCTGTCTTGCGTTAAGCTATGAAGCCAGTTGGGTTGATCTGGGTTGATAAGCTAGTCGTTCGGATCTTTTGAGGGTAGCTTTTTTTTTTTCGCTCCCTTCATTAGATTTTCGATGCTTGTACCGGTGCTATGTAGCCGGTGTCCCCAAAAGCGGGTGTAATTCAGTCGGCGGATTGACTTCTCAATGCCATGACCAATCTTCACTGGCTTCTCTGGACTAGTAGCAGCATTCACTCTACACTCTTATCCTTTCCTACGAATTCTTAGTTTCTTCTTACTTCATAATTACAGTGAATTCCATGGCAGCATGATCGGCTTTCGGACAGTGAGAAGACTATCTTTTGCCTTACAAGATTTCTCGCATTCTGGGCTCCGTTTGTTTAGAAATACTCGGACATTGCTGCAGAACAAGTTCTGCGAAAGTCATTTTTAGGAAAAATGCATGAAAAGCAGCGTTTCCAAACCCAGTCAAGGAACCGGTTTGGCTTCCGGTTCGCAGGTCTACCGGTTCAAACCATGTCGAGGGTTCAATCCCTATTGTTGCCGATCAAGCCAAACCCGGTGAAGGGGTCATATCCGGGCTTGACCGGTTTTTGATCACTTTGGTTCTCAAGTAAAACCCGAACCATTTCAACCGGTCGAGCCGGCCCGGTCTTTATTGGGTTTAAAAAGCGCTGGTGGAAAAGTTTGATGATGGTTTTGAAATACATAGAAAGAGTAACCAAAAGGCTTTTGAAATACATAGAAAGAATAAGTCCAAATAAAAGATAAGTCTAGGAAAAGGGGCAGGTGAGGCAAAACGTAATTGCAACGATTGGAAAGTTCCTTAAAACTTTTGCTGTCCTTAAATTTTTTATTTGTTCAATATTTTTTTGAACTTTAATTTAATATGTAATGTGATTAATAAATTTTTAATTTATTCAATAAAATCCCTAAACTTTTGGGAGGTGTAATTTAGTCTATGAACTTGAATTAGGGGAACAATATAAAATTAGATATTTTATATAGTTTAGAAAACATATTGAATATTTACCAAAAAATTATATACAACATTGAACAAATTAAAAATTTTGAAATAATATTATATATTGAGTTAAAGTTTATGAACCATAATAAGCCTCATTCGGGAAATGAACGATGTCCTTTGGCGATCGACGCACTACGAGCACGACATCGTTTAGCTTGGCGAGTGAGCCTATTACAAAAGAGATAAGTATATTAAAAGTTCTAAAACTTCTCATGAAAATGCAATTGATTCCTAAAATTTTCAAAAATTGCAATTAAGTCTAAAATTTGTTACGAAAGTTCAATCAAGTCACAAAACTTGCTTGAAAATGTCTGTCGAGTCTTAAGATTTTCAAAAAGTGCAATCAATAAAAGGACTTAGATTAAATCACTTTGATAAATTTTAAAATTTGATTTTACTTTTTGAAAATTTTACGATTTAATTGTATATTTTAAAAGTTTTAAAACTAAATTGTATTTTCATAATAAATTTTAGGATTTCCAAATGTACTTTTTCTCTTTACAAAACGTGCGAAACACGTGGCAATCTCCACTCGGCCCACTTCGAAATTCGTCAATTCTCCAGAGGAATCCATTGACGGCGCGCCTCCGTTGTCCGCGACGGTCGAAAACATTTTCTCCACTCTCTCTCTCTCTCTCCGTCCCTCTTCCGTCCCCCGTCTCGCGGTGCTCAGCGCCGTCGCCGCCGCCGCCGCCGCCAGCCTCGGAGCACCGTCATGGCTCGGGCTCCGGCCAAACATGGTCGCGATCAAGCTCTGGTTCGTGCTCTCTCTCTCTCTCTCACGCTCTTTTGCTCTTTCGCGCGCTCGGCGTACGGCGAACAGAGGACTGCGTTTTGCAGCTCGCGATCGAGTGTTTATCGATGTGCATTGCCGCTTCGGCTTTTCGGCTTTTCAGCTTTCGGTTGCTCTCTAGGGCGGCGATTGTTTTGAGTGATGGATGATGTGGGGTCGGTTCTTGGTCCGTCTCGAGTAGCTAGATTCTTCCGCCTTGATTCGTACTTGCAATTTCGAGCGATTGAACTGGGACGGCGGGTTTCGTAGGGTTTAGGGAATTGCGCCTCTTTGATGTTGGGGCAACGTTCCTGTGCCTACTTGCGACCTCGGAAGACGTCCTTTTTTTTTTTTTGGCTTTCTGGAGCCTTGGTTTCGTTGCGCGTTAGAAAAAGATCGTTTCTTTGGTGGGTCTCATTGTAAGTTTTTTGTAAAAGTGGTATGCTAAAGTAGTTGGGGATCATGGGTAGCTGCTGTTTTTTCGCATGTACTTTGCTGGTATAGTAGCTGTTGAGTTGATTTCTCTCTTGCCGTTTTCTTTGGCCACTCCACCAGGATTTCCAGGGATTTTTGAATGACTTGCAGGATTGGGAACTTTCACTCAAAGACAAGGACAAGAAAATAAGACCAGACAAGGTATAGTGTTACAGTGTTATATGTATCGACATGCTTATAGACTGTATGCTTGAATGATGGTATATCCACTCATTTTTCTCCCTTCTAAACTTCCCAAAAGGTTTTGCAAAGTTTTGGGTCCCAGATATATATGCAACAGATGGTAGTATGTAAATTGCTTTTAGGTGCTGATCTGATGTTCTCTGCTTGAGTGATCAAGTGGTTGACATGTTAACATGCATTCTTTATGTCTTCTTCTTGTTTGGAGGGTATACAAGACATTCTCTTGCATTTTATATTGGGGAGGAAGTACTGGCTTTGATCTTATTTTGTGAATATCAAGAGGCATAGCCAGCATTCGCTTGATATATATTTTGGAGATTAAAGTTATGTCACAGAAGTGTGCGTGAACATGTATGGAAAAGCTTTGAGAGCATGTAAATGGTCAAGTCTTTCATCGGTGCTTTTGCAGGAATCACCGTCATCAACAAAAGGATTTCCTAATGTGGATAAAAAATCAGGAATCAATCTCAGTGGTAGCGCAAAGAGTCTGGGAGGTGGATTCTCAACGGATGAGTCTGCTTCGGATGCTGCTTCAGAAAAGGAGCTGGTAGGAATTCTCCTCTTATGATGCTTAAATAATCAACAGTTGTTGTCTCTTGCTATGTGAAAGTTAGCTTCACATGCTATTTGTTTGATTGATGCCCTCAATGACAGGGTAATGAGTTCTTCAAGCAGAAGAAATTTAATGAAGCTATTGATTGCTATTCAAGAAGCATTGCCTTTTCACCAACTGCAGTAGCTTATGCAAATAGGGCGATGGCCTATCTCAAGATCAGAAGGTATAGAGTGAGGTCGTCGGTTCCTGTGACAATATATCTATTTCACAGCTCTACAGTTTATACTACTACTACCACCATCACTAGTACTATTATTATTATTTTTTGGGTCAGACTTCCCCCTTTGAGTTCTAAATTTCTCTATCATGAGAGAAATGCACATATATTGCAGGAAAGGGGAAATGCTCTGATAAGTCATAGCGTAGAAAATCAGAGAAGGAGCATATTAATTGGTTTTCTTCCTGTCATTATTTCCTTGGTGCCTTAGGTTCAAAGAGGCTGAGGATGACTGCACAGAAGGCCTTAAATTTAGATGATCGATACACAAAAGCATACTCACGCCGAGCAATGGCAAGGAAAGAACTTGCAAAATATAAAGAATCACTTGAGGGTATGTGAGCCAATATAATGTCATGTCCATTGACTTGAAAAGATTGTAGGCCGGTGAATTTAGTAGAAAACATAATTTGCGCCGATGATGTTCCTGTTATATATTCTTGAATCTTTACATAGATCTGCCAGGCCGGGTATATTAATCACAGCTAACTGCAGATGCTGAGTTTGCTCTTCGGTTGGAGCCACAGAATGAAGAAATCAAGAAACAGTATTCAGATGCAAAATCTTTATATGAGAAAGTACGCAATTGGCCTCTATCTTATGTTTTTGGCATGTAACTTCTGTCACTGAATCCTTGTTTACCAGTATAACTAGATAGAAATCACAGAAGATTGTCAAGAGCTTCAGGAAATAAATTATGCATTTAAAACTGCACCTTGATATCATATCCCAGAAAAAAAAAAAAAGCAATTTTGGGTTCTACTGGCACCCAGGCATAGAAGGTCTTCTTTTTTGTTAAGTTTGTTTTGTAAAACCATTTCCAATTCAGCATTAAAATTAGTTGGATGGCCCCTTCTAGGAGATTCTAAAGAAAGCAACCGGGGCATTGAGAAGCTCTATTCAAGTTCCTCAGAAATCAGGGAAATCAGAAAATGGACGTCACATCCAGTCATCCTCTGTCAGTAACCAGCGGACAGAAGCAGCTGCAGTTCAAGATCGTAGCAAGGTATGAACTTTGTATTATTTCCAGTGGAGTTGCAATTATTTTGTGAACTTTGTGTGATTGCAAGTATCTAGAAAAATAGTTATCTTTTGCGAGGTTGATTGTGTGAACGTTGAGAGGCTTTTGGAGTAGATTGCTAAGGAACATGGTTGCATCAGTAAAGTCTCTGACATCTGTTGAACTGATTTTCTATTTTTTCTGAAAAAAAAAAAAAGAAAAAAAAAAAAAGAAAGTGGTTTCTAGCTGGGAGCGGGGGTAGAAAACCAGAAACAAATTGAGCAAGCTAGGCAAGGATCTTCATTATATATAATGACTGACCCATTTCTGCAATTCTAGAATGTCTCCAACAAAAGAATGCACAGGAACACAGGATGTGGAAAACGACCTTCCTTTTTGACCTTTAATTTGTGGGGTGGGGAAAGGGCTGGTTCATCTTCACCTTTATGACTTTTCAAAGTTTAAAAGAAGAGGGTTCTGTTTCTTTTTTACCCTGATGAAACTCTCGAACTAGTAGAGGGCAAGGAGTACCATTTGTGTTGGTTGCTCTGGGCATAAAACAATTGTGCATAAAGACATGGAGTCACTGCTTCAGCTTAAACCATTTGACAACTTATTCTGTCAAGTGGAGCTGCAAGAAACAAGAGTATGCCAAGAATTATGAGTACTCGGATTTTCTATTGATTGTTGAGCAGAATATAATTGGGTCTTAAATCTGTCATCATATCTTTATACCTCAAAATTTCATATCCTTCCAATTGCATATTTGATCATTGGGAAATCCAATGGCATTGATGGCATGTTTGAGAATGTAGTCTGTCAAGCGGAACTGCAAGAAACAAGAATATGCCAAGAATTATGAGTACGTGGATTTTCTATTGATTGTTGAGCGGAATATAATTGGGTCTTAAATCTGTCATCATATCTTTATAGCTCAAAATTTCATATTTTTTCCAATTGCATATTTGATCATTGGGAAATCCAATGGCATTGATGGCATGTTTGAGAATGTAGTCTGTCAAGCAGAACTGCAAGAAACAAGAGTATGCTAAGAATTATGAGTGCTTGGATTATCTACTGATTGTTGAGCAGAATATGATTGGGTTTTAAATCTGTCATCATATCTTTATACCTCAAAATTTCATATTCGATCATTGGGAAATCCAATGGCATTGATGGCATGTTTGAGAATGCAGTCTGTCAAATGGAACTGCGATAAACAAGAGTGCGCCAAGAATTATGAGTGCTTGGATTTTCTACTGATTGTTGAGCAGAATATAATTGGGTTTTAAATCTGTGACCATATCTTTATACCTCAATATTTCATATTCTTCCAATTGCATATATGATCATTGGGAAATCCAATAGCATTGATGTCATGTTTGAGAATGTAGTATTATGAGTCTTCAGACTTTAGATGGTTTGTGAATTTGCTTCTTTTGTGAAAATATGAAGCAATCTTTTTCCAAGCATCATGAGTTGCTGGTTTGTTAGTAAATAAATAATATAAAAGGAGAGAGAGAGCCCGAATGTAATTCTGATTATTTTTATACCTTTGGCAGGAGCACTATGGGCCAGTGTCCTTGAAGCCTTCCGTCCACATCGAGGAAATAAAAAGCCAAAAGCAATAAAGCTAGAATTGAAGATGACTTCAAGAAGACTTTCAAGGATGTCAATGGTTCTGTTGTAGAGAAATCTAAGGTCCTACTATAAGCTCTCTTGCTTTTTCATTTGTCCCTGGAACATTCATAAAATATTCTATGGTGCTTTTGCCCTTTTTAAATTTTCTTTTTCCAAAAATGTCTTGTATTATGCCTGGCTTGTGCACAACTGAAAATTTACACACTTGAATTATTGACTTAGTTTTGTACTCTCTCTCTCTCTCTCTCTCTCTCTCTCTCTCTCTGTGAATATTCAGGGACATGAGAGATCTGGAAAGCAAGAGCTGAAGGTATCAGTGCAAGATCTTGCTACTCGAGCAGCTTCTCGAGCTATGTCTGAAGCAGCTAAAAAAATCACCCCACCGAATTCAGCCTATCAGTTTGAGGTTTCTTGGCGAGGATTCTCTGGCGATCGTTCTCTACAAGCTCGTCTATTGAAGGTTCTTGTTATCATTTACCTTTATAATTATATCCATTAACTAATTGTTCATGTTTATTAAAGGTTCTTGTTATCATTTAGCTTCATAATTATATCCATTAACTAATTGTTCTCGTAGAATCTTGAATATGCTATTAGTTAAAAGTTTGGTTTGCTCTACTAATTGGGCCCTTCTGGGATGCTCAGTACTTAGTCCATGGCATCAGTGTGGTCTTTAACGCTCACTTCCTTCCGTTGGGTAAGAAATTGGACAGGAGATTATTTTCTGGATAAATATGTGGCTTTAATGAACTTTTGGAAAAAGAAGACGGTCCTTACATCTCTGTGAGAATTAGTTAACTGGTCAGAGTAAGATTAGTTTATCCAACTTTTAGCATTGCTAGATCCTCCATAATTTTTTCCTGAAATGTGGTAATGTGATAGCTTGCCTAGTAAGAATGTGGATGTTCAATGTATGCGCTATAGATCTTAGGATTGATTTGTGCTCTGTTCCTGTAGGCAATCATATTAACAACTGTCTTGATGTCTCAACTTCTCTCTGTTTGTTATTTGTAGGTTACTTCTCCAGGTTCTTTGCCACAGATATTCAAAAATGCACTCTGTGCTCCTTTACTGGTTGATATCATCAAATGTGTAGCCACATTTTTCACGTAAGTACAGGATCTTGTTATTATATTTGTCCAGGATGTCTTTGGACTTTGTTTGAGTTCAATGCTATTTTGTTTGGCTAACTTTCTACCTTTTGACAGTGAGGACGTAGATTTGGCTGTTAATTACTTGGATAATTTGACGAAGGTCCCAAGATTCGATATGATAATTATGTGTCTTTCTTCTGAAGATAAAGCTGGTATGTTTACTTCTGAAGTATAAATAGGTTACCTATTGATTTCATTTCTTTTCAATGTCTTTGAAATACACATATACACACCACAAGGCTCAATGTAATTCAACTGTATGTTGCTGCTTGTTGAGGCACACTGTCATAAAACAATCTCAGGAGCTGATGCTTGGGTAACATCTACCATGGGCATGCATATTTCTTTTCTGATAACATTTGAGCATTTGCTTCCTGCCATTCCAGTGGATGCTCCTTCTGAGTTAGATGATCACTGAATAAATATTGTTGCTCGTTACATTTTATGTCTTTCTTGACACCTAATTCAACTACGGAGGACCAGGGGTTACTTTGATCTGAGGAGTAGGAGTCGACATGTGGGTGTCTGTATGTGCATGTTTAGTTACAACATTTAAATTTGACCTTAGGAATGACAGAGCAGATGTTTATAGGATTTTCAAAGCACAATCCATGTACTTGATGTCTCTTTGCATCTACAAGTTAACACCGATGCCAATTGCCAAGAAGGCAATGTAAAACAGATTTTAGGCCTAGTTGCCATCATGAATCATCTTTGAAAACTTTGGATATGAGAGATTTTACACATCTAATGTGGAAGCTGAATGAACGGTATATTTCAGAGAGGGTGAAAGCATTGATGACACTTTAGGGTCATGGCCATATACCTATTTCTTGTCGATTGATGAGGGCGCAAAGACCTGGCAACATTGGCAATGGGAAAATGGAAATATTTGAGAGTGGAACTTCTTTAATTGTTGATTGGACTGAGAATCTGACCATAGTTCTCTTTTGGAGCAGATCTTCTCAGACTATGGAAGGATGTATTCTGTAGTGAGGCTACTCCAATCGAGCATGCAGAGACTGTTGATAATCTCCGCGCCAAATACTGCCTTAAGCAGTGAGATATACGGAAGTCATTTTGGAGCTGGAACGTTTTTCCTTTTAAAGCTTATGTGCATTTGTCCATTTTATTAGAGAAATCTTCTTTTTCCTTTGCTTTGTTCTTTTTGCCCATGAAAAGCTTCAGAAGATCGATGTAAGTGCGACATTTAACATGTAAAAATGGTACCTGTCCCGTTATACAGTGTACAGATGATTGTTGTGTATGGTTCATATATGCATAGAAATACGTCCATGAATATTAATACCATGGGGCATGGTATGTATATCTGGGTTCGAGAGGTGTCGAATGCATCCTCTTCATCCCTCGGCCAATTTCTACAAATTGTTGGGACTTATTGTGCGGTCTTGTGTTGAAGTCTCTTCTGCACCTGTTCTTACTTGAAGTTGGCGGCGAAAGTACTGGAATCGGAACTTGTTCTAGCAGTTGAAGTCTCTCTTTTGTGCCAAATCTTTCATAGCTCGAAAGCCAATCTTTCGGTATGTCAATTGTCTTTGAAATGCTAATGATCATTTGACTCTCGATTAGTCGCGTATCGCCCCTGGGAGTGATCTTCTAGGTTCGTCGTTGGTTTTACCACACATCACGTCAAGTAAATTGCGGCTGCAAGCATGCGCATGGCACGGATATGACTTAGCCATATGAGCTAATGTTACCCAAAACCGATGATTGACATGCCCTGCCTCGTTCACATCAACCATTTTCGCAGCCATCGCCTGCCCCTCTTCTTCCTTTTTTTTTTTTTTTATCTTCTTTGTTTTGTCTTCTTCTTTGTTGTTCTTTCCGTAGAAAGTATTTCTTTTTTTCAAGCCAGTAACAAATTGTTTCTTTCGATTTCGCTTTTTCAGCTGTTTTAAAGTATACCCTTTCTCATGTTTTTGACTTATGTATGATGTTAGCACGGCGTCAAATGTTCATATTAGCATTTCCCTAACGTCCTTTAATCGAACTATCATCTAAATCAACAAAACAACATGAATCCGAGCACTTAAAGGGATAAAAAAGTTCATAGGCTCAATTGATCGCTTGATGAAAGTTTTAAAGCTAGCGATATTTTCTCCTATAGCCAAGTGGGAAGTAAAAAATACTACCCTCAGTCAGATCATGCATCTAATCCTCTGTTCAATCGTCACAAATCTCAAAGAAGATAAAGGAGCTCTATCCCCATGTTTCATTTGGCAAACTAAGGTCCAATCAAAACGAGAAGAAAACAAAGTTCGGAAAGGCCTTGTATGCAACAATTGATTGGGGCAATTTTCAAGAAGCGTCTTTTTCCCATGGCCAGACAACAGATACAAACGAAGCACCCATGACCTTTGGTATCAACTCTCTCCCTGGCAATTTGCATTGATTGGAACGACTCGAAATGATTGCAAGATCCAAACAAAACAGCACTCCAACAGCAGCAACATCACACGAAAATCAATGATAAGGGTCTCTTTCTCTATTATCTATCTCCTTCCTCCACTCAATGCCGAATCTCATCATCTAGATAAGTCCCCACATGAATAACAACAACATGAACTTTCAAGAAGATGATTCAAGTCGCTGTATCGGCTAATTCGGTTAGTCTGTCAAATATAGCTGTTCCTATGTCATACTTCCATGCGTTGCAGCTTCTAATTTTGCCCCAAACTAGGACAAATATACTCTTGGGCTTGAATTCATACCACGAGTCCTTAAAACGGAGTCTACCCTAGCGACTTCCTTTTGTGAAGGTTGACAGTCTTGTCTTTTGCCATAGAAAAGGACAATTCACCATATTAGATGATTATTAAAACATTTGATGACCAGTTGGTCATTACACGAGATTACATAGTGGAACAACATAACATCCACAAAACCACCCGAAAAGCAGAAAAAAAGAAGAGGAAAGTAAGGTTTGTAACTTTCACGACTATTAGATCAGAATTATTTCTCGACATAAAAATGCAAAGACGATGCACAAACCCTACAATCCCCAAGGCGACAAGTTAAAAACACTTGCATAGAAAAGATGCATGTATGTCAAACCTAGAGATAGAGAGAGGGTAGAACGGAGCTGTCTTTAGGATAATTTCTCTTCAATGGTCAACTCCTCCACGATACTCCCGTGGTTGAGAGGATTGAAGACTTGGTGAATCTCACAGCACTTGTTAGGCATTATGATGGGCCCGAGCGGCGATCCCTTTTCATGATTGAGTGTCGAGCACTTGCGGGCGATGACGACCGAGTTGACGACCTCGTCTGTGGGATGAAACACCGAGAGAACCTGGAACCCTCTTAGGTCACTGGCCTCGATCACAGGATACAGAAAAGCCCTAGCCCCATGTGCACTTCGGATCATCAAGATTGAACCATTGGCCATGTACTTGCCCAAATGCTCAATAACCCTAATCTTTTGCTCCTTCTCCATACCCACCAAAGCTGCCAAGAAAATGACATCATAGTCCCTCAAGGCACATGTGACATCCATTATATCTGTGGTGTGAAAGAACATTCTCTTGGACAGGTCAGGGTCAGGTGAGACCAATTGGAGTGCCATGGAATTGGCTGAGGGGTCAATGTCATAGTTGTGGAAATGAGTCTTGGTCAGGTGGTTAGAGGCTAGGACAATCGAGGTCAGCGGGAGCGGGCCGGAGCCCACGAAGGCGACCTGGCTTGGCTCGCGCCCTGAGTGGTGCTGGCTCAAGATGGTGAACTCAAGTTGGCTTAGCTTGAGGTAGTTGGTGAAGTAGGGGAAGATGTGAAGGTGGTCAATCGGATTGTCATATGAGGCCAAGATGGAGGAGTAGTGGCTCTCTAAGAGACCCTCACCTTCGCCACAAAGCTTGATGAGGTTGGACCTCATTTCTTGAACCTTTCTGCATAGTTTTGTGACATCGATCGGGTAGTTTGGTGGCATGCACGTGAGGACCAGCTGGTTGAACAGCATGTTGACATCTTTGCATGGTTTGAGAGACTCGAGGCTTGAGATCTTCTCGTACAGTTCGCAGACTCTTTGGACAAGAGGGTCTTGTTGGCATCCCATGTCGACACTATGAGGTTATGGAAGCAAAAGTTCACGCAGCAAATGAAGGAGGAAATGTTTGAAAATTCAGAGAGAGAGAGGGGCGATGTGAACTTCCTCACAAGATCAGCTCGATTTGTGACAACATCTAGGGTTCCTATGGTTGACTATTTATGGAGGGTTTGTGGGGACCACGCTATGTGGAGGGCTGTGCTATTTCCCCTCTATTATAACTTGCGTTGGAGACTTTGTTGTGCGTTTTTTTTTTTTTTGATAGGTGAAATTTATTTGGTTAGATGGGTTTGATCCATTTATATTATGGTTCACGCTACATCTTACTTTATCAATTTTAATATTATTGTGTGGCACTGGTCTTATTTCGTAATATAATTTATTTTTGAAAAGCAAGCTGATAAAATTATTGAAGTTAGAGATTTCAAACTATGAATTACATATGAACGAAAAAGCCAATGAGCTCATAAGTATGAAGTTGGGAAAGGGGGTTGAAAATTAGCAATCCTCTGTAGAAAACTTGTCCCTTCGTATGAGTATATCTACGTTACCTAAAATGCAACAAAAAATTGAAATTGACTGGAATATGATTTTGAAAGGTCTTAGTTTCGTGTCGAATTCGTGCACAGAATGACCGGAAGATAATGGCGTGTGGCACGATGCTCCTGTATCCCGCAATCAGACGCAATGAACTGATTTTCACCCCCTTCTTGTTTCGGTTCTTTCTCCGCCAATGAAGGGGACAATTCATGTGGGGGGGGGGAAAAGCTTGACATCTCCCACTCCCATCCAAGCGAGATGGACAACGACACATACTCATAGATCAAGAAACAAGACGAACGAAAACTGACATCCAAGACCCTTTCGGTATGTGTTAAGAAGTTTTCCAAACCCCAAGTTACTGGCTACGACAACGTCAAGCACGTCCCTGTCTTGACGTTTCCTAAAGGTGTGGGCGTGAAAACTGACGCGGACGAAGCGGGCGGAAGTTGACATTTTCGGCCCCTTTCGAATGCGAGGTTAAAAGGGCTTTCCCACACCCGAAAGATTACTCGCGACAGCGCGAAACATGCCCCCTCGCGTCACGTTTCTAGAGGTGGTATGTGCGAGGGGCTGTTCAGATCTAGTTCTCACCTCCCCATAGTGCTATCCAGTTAAATGAAAACGCAGTGAGATTCTTCATCTTACGAGATGAACAAGATCTCCATGAAGGCATGCCGATCTCTGGCAAGACGGCATCGTACCCAGTTCACAGCAATCGCTCTCTTGATCGATCGAATCTTGGAAAGGGGCTCGAGTAGAGTTCTCTGCACAAGAGGGTTTTCGCAGGACTGGTCCATTGGGGTGCGGGGGACTGCAGCGTGTGCGTCCTTCGTGTGAACGCAAAGATTCTCGTGAGAAGATCGTTTTCTATGGAAACCCTAATCTGGGGAAGGCGTGCACGTCAATTTCCTTGGAGCATCGCTGTCGTGTAGAAAAAGGTCACGGAAGGGGGCGAATTTTTCGTCTGTGACTGACGGTGCTTTTTGTTTTATTCTATAATCCCTTGCTTTTTAAGTGTGCCGAGCATAATTTCTCGTTTAACTGAGGCTCCATCTAGGGGTGAGCATCGGTCCAGGGTCAATCCTGGATTGACCCTGGACCGGCCCAACCCTACCTGGGCCTTAGGAAAAACCCAGGTCGGCCATTGGTCCCTAATTCCTGAAGCGGGGACATGCGGGTTGGTCGCCGATCTTGAGAGTTCTAAATCGGTCAACCCTGACCAACCCCGACTATATATATGTTATTTATAATTTTTTTATATAAAGAAAACTTTAAAATAAATGGCGTCAACAATATTAAACAAATTCTTTAGTGATGAGTTTAAGTAATTTTACATTGTTCTTTAATAACTTAGATTTTTAATGTTTTTTACGGCGTCAATAGTCATAATTTATAAATGAGGAAAATGGTTTTTGTGAGGAGTCCTCACATCGTCTAAAAAGGCATAAATAGTTTTTTATGACATCCTCCTCTAGTATTCGTTTTCTTCTATTTTATTTGTCCTTCTAGTTTTCAATTTGCCAAAATCAAAAGAAACAACTTTTCTGCTTAACACTCGATACTCGCCTCTCTCGCTTTGGGTCACTTGTGCCGCTCAATGCTCGCTTGGCTTGTTGCTCCCCACTCAACATTTGATTCTCATTCTGTTGAACGCTCATCCCACTTGACCCTCATCGCTTGCCTTTTTTAGCTGACATCGCTCATCATCGAACCCATTAGGTTAGTACGGTTCTCGGTTGCCCTTTCATAGAGTACAAAAAATGAAATAAAAAATTATTGGTTAGTCTTGAGTTGACCTTGAAATTGAACAGAACCCATTAGGGTCAGTTCGGTCCTCAATAATCATATATAGAGAAATATTTTTTAAATTGTTCATTTTCGCGAAATAAATGGAGGTCGAATATCTCAAGTTTTCGATGAGCGCTTAATATTAACATTAGATTTCTATTAGCATGATCCTTTTGTTTCGATAGGAAAATTGAAAGATAAACTCAATTAACTTTTCATAAAATGAAACGAGTTGAATAGAATCTTCATTTACATCTGCGTGCTTCGATATCTTAATCTTCCTTAGGAAAAGAAATAAAATCATATGATGCTCTCCTTCTTATGGAATTACATTTTATAGGTATATATGTTCCTTATTTCAAAAAAATTACATAGATTCTCTTTTTAGAGCTAGTAGATCTATTTAGCTTTAATTTCAAATATATAAATGTCCATATAGTCGAATATATAATGCTAAATTTATAAGATAAAAAAATATTTTTAAATAACGTATAGAGTTTTGATTTGGTGTTTGAATAGTACCGCATATTTGAATACTTATTTACAGTTTGCCGCACCATTTAATGATCAGATTTTGTAAGTCTAGGGTTGTTAATCTTAGCAATGCTCTAAGCGAGGGGGGGGGGTTACTTTCTCACTATTCACCTTATTATACTTGGCTGCAACTTGTTGTGGCCGCACCATTTACTAATTAGCATTGCTCTAATTACATTTGATCCCTGCACTGGTATTTAATTTACTTCTAGTCGATCCAGGTTTTAAAAATTAGTGAAATTTTCAACAAATCGCTGTCGTGGTTCCTATGTGGGGGCACAATCCATTTCTAAGGCACGCCTCCATGTTCAAAAACTTTACGGTCTTTGGCAACCAATCCTCTTTCTCTTCCTTTTGATGTTTTTCTTTTCAGATAAGTGCAGTAGAAACTCTAATTCTATTGAGAAAGTACAATTGAATCATAAAATTTTCAAATAATGCACTTCAGTCTTAAAACTTGTCCAATTGGTACACTCAATAACTTTTGTTAGTATCCTCCGATTTAAATTACAACAAAGAGTGTTAATATGATTCTTTCATTATTTTTTTAGGACACGTGGCACCTATGTGCAAGTGCCACGAATGTTTCCTATACAATAAGGAGCTATGCCTGCAATGTTCACTAAAAGTCTATGAGTTGTTTAAACAAATTCGAAGTTTTAAAATCGATTGTATCATTCTATATGGTAAGTGATTGCATGAACTATAAGATTTAGAACACTTCTCTTACAAATAAGGATAATTACCAAAAAAATCCCTAATTTATTATACAGATGCCAATTCAGTCATAAATTTTTCAATTTAATCAATTTAGTTATAAATCTTAGGGGTTTGCAATCGGACTGGGTATATCCGAGAACCGGACCTGCCCACCCGGAAAACAGGGTTGAGAGTTGGTTCCCATTGAAATTGGTCTGGGAATCGGTTCCCAAAATTCGGAACCGGTTTAAACAGGTCCAGGAATCGGTTCCGATTGATTACACACCCAGAAACCGATTCCCGGACTGGTTTTGTAAGTATAGGTCAAAAACCTTTTTTTTTTTTTTTTTTCCGTTATTTCTATTCTTACTCCCGCAATCACACGGCGTTTTTCTTCTTGGCTCTCCCAAATACGTATGGCACTTCTCCTTTGTCGTTCCTCTTCCTCACTTGCTTCCCTTCCTCATCAGCTCCCTCTCACACTATTCAACGGAAGGACGGTGTTTGTCATCGCCAAATTCTTGTGTACTACGTGGATTGACTTGCCTAATTTCTCTTTTGTAGGAGAAGTTATGATTGCATAAATGAGTAGTTTCTTATAGTAGTTGTGAGAATAAGACTAATATTAGACCCATATTTATTGCTAATTCTTTGTCTTATGATTTTATTTATTATAATTAACCATGTGAATCCTTAATTTTTCGTTTAGTAAAAAAATTTATGTATTTATTTATTATAAGTGCTTAATGTTTCGATACAAATTAGGAGGATTACGTTATTTTCTCACATATTAATATAAAATTCGAAATCGTATAGGATATCGGGAGATTGCAAAACAAATTATAGTGGAAATATGGTTGACCTTGGAATTGGACCGGAAAAACAGGATGGATCGGGCATAAGGTCCAATACAAACAGGGTTGAGTACACGGTTTAAAAAAGATGAACCGGTTATAACATGGTCGGGTACAGGGTCCAGGTCTAGATTCTACCCACCCTAGACCCGATCACCCCTAATAAATTTGTTGACGATTTGCCAATGTAGTTATTCTTACCAATTTTGATAGGAAATAGTTGATGTGGACACTATCCGTTTTATGTAGCATGGCCAATATTGAATACAGACAAATTTTTGTATTTTTTTAAAGAAATTACAAATTATTTAAAGAGTTGCAAAAATTATCCACGTTAACAACGATCATGCCATATAAGATGGCCAGCATCCGCATCTTGTCTAAATTAGGCATAAATATTACATTGACAAATTGTCAAAATGTTTGTATCTAAATTGGTCAAATTAAGAAAATTTAAGACTGAATTAGTATTCGCACAAAAGGTTTTTAATTTTCTTCATAATTATCTCGGAACAAATGGCTTGGGACTTCCTTGTATAATAATCACAATTTTTTTTATTAAAGGCCCCATTGAGCTGCACTTTACTTGTTCTCCTTGAAGATGCCACCATAGATTTTACGTCTTGATCATTTTTTGGCGTTTTTCAATCGTGCCATTGTCGGCTAATGCCTAAAAAAGAGGTGACTTTATATACCCATGAATGGCCACCCCTAAAAGCTTCATTGTGTTGACATTTCAATGTCATTGAAGCTTCTTTTATTTATTTATTTATTTATTTTTCAAAGGGAAAAAGAAGAGAAGCCCATAGTAAGTACAAATTAAATATTTAAAGAAATTATGGGGTTAGTGCTATTTTGATTTTCAATCATTTTTTTATTCTTGCACTTTCCCTTCAATTCCAGTGGTGCAAGTGAGAGATGAGCCATCCCTTTTGTAGTGCGCAGGTCATCGATTGGATTCTTTGTACCTTTGGAGATGTCCTCATGTTTTGACATGATCTTTAGATGCTTGAGATGTTCTCATGTTTTGACATGATCTTAGATGCTTTTGTTTTCTAACATTGAAATTCCAAAACTGGATGAAGTCCGCCCTATAATTGATTTAAATTGTAGTTGACTTTGATTTTTGCAACATTATTTTGAACGTTTATTTGATCGGAATCTCTAATTTTTGAAGTAAAAATATGGGGAAAAAAGGAATAAATACAGAAGAAATTATCAAGGCTATGCTTTTGTTTTGTGCAAAATGAATGTTTTGGAAAACATTTTCCTAAAAATAATCACTTGTATTGATTAAAAAAATAAGTGAACAGAAAATATTTTAATGATAATATTTTTCATCGACAAATTATTTCATATAATACAATCGATTATTTTTATGAAAATATTTTACAAATCATTTATTTCTTGACGAGACAAACGGAATCTAAGAAGAAGTCATAAAATTTAGAAATACTTACTTCACCGCAAAAGACTAATCGAAATGATATGAATTGCGGACCGGCGTGAAAGGTGCCACTTTGAGCAGTAAAAGTCCACATTATTACTGCCAAGGCGCCTGTGGAGTCGCTTTCACGAATTAACAAATTGCAACTACGCAATGCGACTACTCGACATTGAATTCGAAACGAGAGGACATCTTTGAAAGAACCTTTTTTCCTTGACACAATCGGGAGAATACAAATAAAAAATTCATGATTGTAAGGTCCACTTTGAATAAAAAATAATAATTTCTCCCGCGCACCATTCATCCATAAACACGCTTGCTTTTGGGGAAAAATAAATTAGTTATTTAAACAAAATTACCAAAAAGGAAAATCAATTAAATGTGCTGCTGAGTTGGATATGACCTTTAAATATACTCGATAACCTTTTTTATTGCGTCAAATGCATCGTGGGTCAGCTTTATTATCGCACCATACTATCCATAACTTCTTGGTTGAGATATTTAGTGTGCTCAAAATATATCGAAATGGTATCTAATTATCTTTTCTTATCCTAATTAGTATTTCTATTTAGATGTCACTGGGCCTCATTGTAGCTTTTGACATCACCCTCCTGCGAAATCTAACGTGATGCCGTGGAAGCCTAATACATGCAAATTCGATCCGTTCGGTCCTTGGGTAAATATTTAAGATCCGATGCAATTATACAAAGGCATACTTAAAGGGGTAAAAGGGACATGCGAGAAATCAAATTTGAGATATTTGCATAGCTTGAAATTAAGTGCGTAAATGTCTTTTAAGCTTTTTAGAGTAATAAGTCTACAATCGGATTCTTCGAAAAAAAGACATTTAAAGTGTCATAATTTTTGTACGATGTTCACTATAATGGCAAAACTTTTTGCCGGATCATTAAGTGTCAAATTGGAGAAAAACACAACTTCTAGCGAAAAGTCCTATGTGGATTTTTTAATTAAATGACAATTCATGTGTGACTTTTTGTTTATTTATTGATTAAGAAGCAAGCTTACTGTAGACTATGAGGTGGCTGGACTCTCCATAAACGACGCCATATGGTAGTTCACTTTTCTTCGCTCTCGCCTTATCTCCTTCACTTTTTGGTTCAACTAGTTCAGATTTTTTCAGTGGAGTGCGATAAATTCTAAGTACGACTTCTATTCCTTCCTGATCTGTCCACCACATTTTGTTTCGTTTTTTTCCATTCTCTTGTTGTTTGCTAAATTCCATTGCTATTGGTTCCACTGTAGAGCGGGAAATTGAGTTTGCAAGGAAGCTCTGATCGAATCGCCATCGCCATGGCTGCAGATCTGGAGATAGACTAGTAGTGTGTACCTACTGATTTGGAGATGGAGCTCTTCACCACCATGGAGTCGAGAATCGATGGGGTGAAATTGGCTTCGACTGAGGTGACAGCCAAATTGAAAAAAAAAAAAAAAGAGGACAAAATCCCTAGTCTGGGCAAATCAAAATTAGGGTTTATTTTTGGGCAAAGACATAGATGACATCATTTATGGCTATTATAGCTGATCGGGCATGCTGGCGAGCCATGTCAATTAGGAAAATTACTAAAATATTGTCACATTAGATTTCCGGCAACCAAAATTAGAGTTGGGAATTAAACGATTTTTCTGAAAAAAAAAAAGTGGCAATCCAATAAAAATTTTTGATACAAAAATGAACGTCGTACGGCATTTCTAGTGTTCTTTTCTTAGATTCGTCTAACAAAATTTCACATAAAAATAGATGGAAAAGTGTCGAGTCGTGTCAATCTTAAAGTAGTAGACATATTTCGTATTTATATTCGGTTTGGTGATGTTTATCAATGAGTATGCGCCGCACTCGAATCATGTTCCTGTGCCTGCACATGAAAACTCTTTTTATCTCTGGTATTGCAGCAATTTGCAACTGCTTTTGCAACCGGTTCGATGGAGAATTCCGAAATGCGTCCATCGGACGTCGCGATCAGCAATAATCAAAAGATGGAAAAGCGAATCCGAGTGGAGCCGAAGGGCGCGGTTTTGGTTGGCCGTGGAGAATCGACGCACGGGAGCGTGTCGACCACACGAAGCCATGTGCCGGATGAGCTCATGCCGGTGCTGGGATGCTGATCGGGACAGCCGTCCTCCTGTTCACTGGTCCATGCCATGCGACCACACACTTGCAATTGCCTCCATGACAGAATACACCAACCCTAAAACAAAGATTGGTCAACCATCACCCCCTCACCACACGCTAGGGAAGAAGATCATATCGCCTCAGTTCAGTTCCCTGCATCAGATTAAAAAATTAATTAAAAAATCAAGAAATTAACATCATGAAAATTTTTAAATTGGTACATTTACGACACAAATACCCTATGTTAATTTTCATTAAATCTTACAATTAAATTCTTGAGTTGATAACATGACAAATTGACGAGTTTACTTAATTTGAAGTTTTATCTTTCGTTTTTTTTATAGGTATATATGTTTATGGTTTTTTGTGATATTAAGCCAATCTAACGGAAATTAACATAATGAATATTTGTTACAATATATACGAGTTTGAGATTTTTTGTGGTATTAATCCAAAAACTAAACATAAGTGCCCCACATCTTCTCGAAGCGAATCTATCTGTATTTTTTTCCCCTTTGTTCGTTGAGTATTGCGTCTTCGATCAATAGGACAAACAATTACGACACCACTTTCCATAGCTTGGAAGGTGGGGTCTACGCACAACTACGCCTTGGGAACGTAGGTGACAATAATTCGGTCATTGTTGCGAGGTGTTTGCGGACTTGCGCATTAGATGGGAGAGCTTTATGAAAGTGGCATGTGTGTGGATTGAAAGAACATCGAAACTTTTCTCTTGTATATGAGATTGAAAAAAAAAAAAAAATCGAAGTTGTGGTTGCAAAAATTGGCAACCATCTTAGTATAAATTTATTGATTAAGGGAGTACTTAATTATGACATCATATTATTGTATTACCTAACCAGTGTGAACAGGGCATGATTCTGTTTACTTCAGATTAATATACCCTTAAAGAACTTTATCCATTTTATAGCTGAAGAATCACACTATGTTTCATTCATCCTGTGGGATGAGAAGGAGAGCAGTGTGAACAGACCAGCCAGAGAGAATCTAAATGTCTCAACACACATCTTTGGAAACATCAGACAAGGACATGATTAATGTTGTCGCTTGCTTACCTATTAGGTTGAAACCTTTTAACGTTAGTTTGAAAACAAGAGATTGAATATTAAAATAAATTAAATAAGGAAGATAAACCAGTCATCGAATTTGCACGATTCAATAAAAACTACATTATTACTTAACTATCCTTTAATTTGCTTGTGAATAAAAGTAGAATGATGAAGTGAGATAGAAGACTTAATTTGTCTAATTAATCCAGTATACAATAATTTGACAGGACCACCCTCATAATCTTTCCTAATCCCTTCTAATCTTTTGTTTTCGTCTTTTTCCATCCATCCAAACATGGTTACGCTTTTAGAGCCCTTTTTCCTCCCTCCTTATCCCTCTTTCACAAGCATAGTGTTAATCTTAAGATTAATTAACATTCATGTTAGGTATCTTGACTTTCTCAAACTCCATAAAAAGGCCATATATGTTATAAGATGAATAATAACCTTACCTTGCCAAATAAAAAGCAAAATGGTAGTGAGTTTGATTCAACCCGAGACTTGGCCCAAACTAATAACTAAACCAAACTGGCTTGGGCTGATTGATTCTAAGCTGATTCCAGGGAGAATTGATATGATTCTTGGTTTGACAACCCTAGAATTAGCTTCGGATTGGTTCGATTCATAATTTCAAGATCGAAACAGCCAAATCCACCTAGGAACTAGCTCAATCAATCTAGTTCCTAGGTTGAACTAGATCTAATCTGGTTTTGAAATCTCTTTCAAAAGAAAAATACTTTTACCTGGCCCATGGGCCTTGAACATGAACAAACATCAATACAACCACTTAACACCAACAGATAGTGATACAAAAGACCAACAAATGTCTTCATGGTATAATGGCGCAACTTTCATATTTTATTATAAAGTTTGGTTATTTGCCTAATACATAAAAACGCTTCCTAGATAGATCTGCACCAAAATCGGTTGGGGTAGAAATCAAAGGTTCCAGCCAACCAATTTGGTTTTCAATTTTAATCTTTTGAACGGAGTGTCAAAGAGTTAGTTCCCGGTTCTCCGCTTGAAATGACCCCCTCTAGAATCGATTTACCCTTATTTTAACTTTAAGCAGCATATGTTGTCGACAAATTCTTCATGGATTCCAAATCTAAATAAATCTTCCTAATTCAGCAACTATTCAAAAACGATTTCCTTTAACAACTCAAGTTTTTTTTTTTTTTTTTTTTTTTTTTAATTTTTGGTCGGTAACACCTCAAGTTTCAATATTCCTGGCGAGGGGCCTCTTCTTTGTGGAGTGAGAACTCTTCATGTCTTTTACTTCCTTGTGATCGAGTCTTTCTTGGGATTGAGTCGTGTGGGCGATATTTGCATCTCATTTTTACTTCATCCATATGTCACACGACATGTATCTTTTCGATATTGACTTAGGATAATTATAGGAAAAAGAATCTAAGAAGGTTCAATGGAAATCTCCAAATGTTGTTACAATGCAATCGCGATCCCGTAAAATAGGAAAGTCAGGCTTGATGTTAGGCTTGGCTAAGGGCCTGGTAACTTTGGAAGGAGTTGTCCATTGATCACTAACCAATTAGTCTAATCGAATCCCAGCAGTCCTGCTACCTTTTAGTAATAGGATGGATTCAGCAATGACTAGGATGGGATCAACTTGGATTGGATCCTAACGGATCTTCTTCTTCTTGTTTTTTTTTTTTTTTTAATCTTCATGAAAGTCTTGTTAATGATGAGTACCTTTAGCGTATCGGTTAATTATACATGACAGTGTTTTGAAAATGACAATTTCTTAATGTGGATGTTTAACCACAATCCCCAAGCATTCATTAACAAAATCACTTCTTTAATTTTCATCAGAGATGCAAACAAAGTACAACCCTATCTATCGTTCTGTAATTTCCGTCATTTTTTCCCTCTTTAGATGGCCGGTAACCCTCGAGACACACCTCTTTCTTAATTTCCGACCATTAAATTAGATTGCTTGGCTATGACTAATTTATTCAAAGCATTGTTGTGTTATGCACAATCTTTGTATCGAATTTTTTTTTTTATCAAGTACTATTAAGGTCAAATTCAAGACCATCTTATCCAAGTCATCACTATCGCATTCTATTACTGAGAGATGGTATGACTGCTGGGATTCGATTAAACTAATCGGTTTGGTTCGAACGTCCCACTGTTCCGAAAAGGAACTAAAAGATATGATCAATGGACCAATCCTTCTAAAGTTACTGCTGGGCACCGAGGCTGGGCAAGGCTGAGCCTAGCCTAACATCAAGCCTGAGAGACATTGCTCAAACTCCCCTCTTACATATTCAATCATTTCAATGGGCCTACAAACGTCGGATCAGGCCTTAAAAGAGAGAGACTTAGCCCAATCTGTCCCACTTGAACTTTTTATGATTTGGGTTGGTCCGTATGCCCCTGGAGGCCTGGATGAACGACTTTTCCCAAAGCCCGGAATTGAGCCTGTCCGTGCGTCCGATCCATGACCAGGTATACCCACAATGCGTTTAACTACCTATCGATGGAATAGTGCCAAGCACAACAAAAGACAATTTCAATGACGGGTTGTGATCACATCGCAACAAATTATCTCATTTTCACCTCAGTTCAGAATTGACGACATATTAACAGATTGTGATCACATTGTAACTAAATTTGGAGATTTCTATTGAACCTTTTAAATATTTACTTCTTACAATCATTATGAATGAATCTGAAAAAGGCTCATGTTGCACAACAATGGAGGAAGTAAATATCGGGTGCGAATTGCCCACATAACTCAATCACAAGAAAGACTTTACCCTCGCTTATACTCACAAAAATGGCACACATTTGCTTGTGTTGAAAATGAAAAACAGGTATTCGTACCTAGGGGTGGCAAATGGGTGGGTCGGGTCGGGTCGGGTCGAAAATGAGTCGACCCATATTTGACCCATTTAACCCGTTTTGACTCATATTCTTGTAAGGTAAATTTAGTGACCCATACCCAACCCGACCCGTATTGCTAAAACCTATTAATGTTATAGGAAAACCCATTTCTACTATATGTTAATTGGATTAAAACTTCAAATTAAATTAAAAATAGTAAATAAAATAAAAAAAAAGTTAAAAAAAACCTATAAATTGAAATATTTCTAAAAAATTAGACTATGCACATGTTTCTCTTATTTGAAGTGAACATACCATTGAATAACTAAAAACGTAACATGAAATTTTTTTAACTAAACCTAAAAAAGCACATTTTAATGATTTTTTTAATAAAAAAAAAAAAGTATTGTTAAAACATTTTTACGCAATACAAATTTTTTAACAATTTTTATGCAATACAAATTTAATGAAATTTTTTTAATTTTTTTAAAATCGAATTTTTAATTTTTTAAAATATATTTTTTAATTATTTATATTTTTAAAATATACTTTATATTTTTTTAATAATTATTTTTTATTTTTCTCTTTTCTTTTTCTTCGGCCGGCCGCCGGCCATAGGCGAGATCGAGCTCGCCGGAGTCGGGCGGGACTTGATCTCGCCGATTTGGCGAGGCCGAGGCGCCGTCCGATGCCGGTGAGGTCGAGGCGCCGCTCGATGCCGGTGAGTCGAGGCGCCGTCCGATGCCGGCGAGGTCGAGGCGCCGCCCACGTTGGCGAGGCCGAGGCCCCGCCCGACGCCGGCGAGCTCGAGCCTTGCCGGTCGTTGGTGACCCGCCGGCGAGCTCAAGCCTCACTGGCTTTGTCGCCGGCCGTCGCCCGTCGACCATCGACTAAGGAATGAAGAAAAATAAACAGAAAAGAAAAAAAAAAATTGAAATATAAAAACATTTTATAAAATTAAAGAAGGCCATGGCCCATGGTTTCAAATTGGGTTATTACTAATAACCCATTTAGACCCATTTTTTTTTTTTTTGTGCTTTACTTTCTCAAACTCATTTTTGACCAATATTTAACTTTCACTTGACCCATGTATGACTCATTTAACTAAAAATGGGTCATAATATGGGTTTATGACTCATTTTACCAGCTCTATTTGTACCCAAGGGTGAGCAGTTTAAGATCCTATACAAGTTCTACTTAAAATTTGTAATCTACCTGTTGGAGCAAGTTCCTCATTTTTTAGAACCTTATTCTTATCCTGCATAATATAGAACCCGGAACCTATCCTATCACAAGTTTCCAAGTCAGTTTCAAGGTCTATCTAGGTTCCCCCTGTATTATTAATTGAATGATTGCAATGAATTATCACATTTAATGATTACTAGTTGTTGTTATGATTCATTGGCCAAAACTCATAGTTAGATAGAAAAAGAAAAGAGAAAAAGAAACATTAACAAAGTGATAGTCTTGTTCATTAAATGGAAGCTCATACTAGTAATTTCGGATTATACACTCATCAATGAACCACATGGAATATTGTAGAATTGCGTGAAGATATAAACCAAGAACAATACGAAAACTTGTTCAAGTTCTAGGTTACAAGTTTCAGGTTCTAGGTTCCACTAACCTAAATTCTGGAACCTACTCATTGAAATAGGTTTCCCAATTTTTGGAACCTAGAATCTATTCTACATATTTTGAAACCTAGAACTAAACATGTTCTTCTCGGTTCGGTTCTTAAGTTCTAGGTTCTGCCTTGGAACCATGTTCACATCTACTCATACCACAAGAAAAATTTCTCCTGCAATCAAAAGTGGAATTTGAGTTGTTCTATGAATTTGTTTTAAACATTTTCTAAATAAGGAAGATTAATTTAAATTAGGAATTCATTAAAGGATTTATGGAAAACATAATTGAATGGTTGCTTAAGTCGTAACCATTTTGCTTATTGTTTGGTAAGATGAAGGTGATTAGTCACCTTATAACAAATTTGGCCTTTTCATGGAATTTGTTTTTGGAGTTCAGAGGTTTTTTTTTTCCCTTTACAACATAACATATTAATAGGTATTGAGAATCAATATACCTAACACAGGTTTTGACTAATTCGGGATTAAAACTATTTGCTAAACGATGGATTAAAAGGAAAAGAAATGGCTTTAAAAGCACAATCATTTTGGATGGACATAAAAGAGACAAAGACATAAGATTAGAAGGGATTAGGAAAGATTGAAAAGGGATTAGGAACAATTATGCCAATTGTAAGGTCAATTTATTCTTCTTTCTCACTTAACCGCATTTTATTTTTATTTATACACAGAAAAATATTTCTAAATAATTATGCATTTTTCCTTTTTTCTTTTTCACTCAGCTTGCATTGCAACAACTTGATAATTCATTTCTTCATAATTTCTTAAATCTCTTGTTCTCCTTCCTAATCACTCCAGCCAAACTAGGTGTAAGGAAAAGGGCAACTCCAATTGGGAGTTTAAGATCGTGGTGTTTTAGGTTTGCTTTATTGTATTGAAGGATATATTGTACTATAAAGATAAATGTATCAAAAATTCTAAAATTTGCTATAAATGTGCAATTAAGTTATAAAACTTTTAAAAAGTACAATTGAGTTATAAAATTAATTTTGTCCAATGGAGAATGCCTGATGTGACTTTTTAAATTATTTTCTTAAGACATGCAAGTGTCGCATTAGATAAAACTTAAAAATTTAAGAAAAAAAGGATAACAGAATTTCCAAAAAAAATAAAAAGAGGATAAAAAGGGATAAGAAAAAAAATAGAAATGATAGTTACAAATAAAAACCATGGCCACCTTTTTGTATGCCAACAACGATCCTCATAAGAGCAAAAACAATGTCCAGATGAACTTCGAAGCGCACCATCATTCTGAAAGGGAGAAAGAACAACAACCACATATAAATTCTATTTGAAAAAAAAATCGATTAATCAAAAGTTTTAAACATCACAATCGCCAACTATTGACCCAAAGTCTAACATCTCTTGGACTAAGTTGTTTGAAGGACTTTATTTTTCT
Organism: Eucalyptus tenuipes; assembly: GCA_014182365.1. Classification (NCBI taxonomy): domain Eukaryota; kingdom Viridiplantae; phylum Streptophyta; class Magnoliopsida; order Myrtales; family Myrtaceae; genus Eucalyptus; species Eucalyptus tenuipes. Next base: position 17,408,284 of record CM024538.1, read on the forward strand.
CATATAGACTTTTGGCATGCTTGGAAGGGGGGAAGACTTGTCTTAGGACTAGCAAAGTCAACCATTAGGAAGAGACTCTATATCACCCTTAGTTATGTGATCAATAATGTTAGGAAAATTTCTTATGATGTTTTGAAGATGACAAAATAATGAAAAGCTACTAATGAGTTTAATAGTGGAGTAATTAGGTAATGCATTAGCTATTATGCAAATGATGTCCCAATAGGGTGAACAAGACATTTGCCATAGAAGTGTCTCCAAGATGAAGGTACCTAAATAGAATGTGAGCAAGCCTTGAACGAGAAGTTCAGTAAAGCTTGGAAGTACCACAGATTTATCAACAACAAGGTAGAATCACGATGATCAATATACTCATACATCACCAGACAACTAGAGTTGGATATCTTTAGATTCATCATCAGATTCACCATTAGACTCAATGTTGTGTGTGCATATCATCAGAAGCAACAATGTGGAAATCGGTAGTATTTATATGTGGATATCATCAATGCACTTGATTACTTCGGATTCTATTGCTAAAACTGAATATTATCAAAGTTTGAATTCTATATCGATAAATATTCAAACGCATGATAACACACTAATATGAATGGAAATACATTTAGATGCAAAACTTCATCTATCACAACTAGTGATTTGGGCTAGATTTCATGCTAAAGAAATATCTTCGATCTTAAAGATAGTTTTGCAACATGTCTTTCACGCAAAACATCTTTGATTGATTCACAATCACTTCATAGATAAGCTACTCTCATAATACAAAGAACTCTACATTTGGAAACTGGAGATTTGCTTGAATAAGTGATCAAATCAACAATAATTTAAATCTTATCTCACAATGGCTACTCAATCTATTCATACAATTTCGTCCAACGAGTTAATTGGAGAATGATCCTTTGAAGATTGTCCAACGGTTAGTTTGGAAGTGGAAGAGTATAAAAGAAGACCAAAGTGCTAAAGAGAAGAGAGGTCTAGAATAAAAAATTTCAAAGTTTGAGAGAACTTCGATCGTGCGTACTTGTCTTTGTCAAGCTACAAATTATGATCACAAAAAAATTGTGAAAGAGTGATTGAGTGAGATAGTGAGACTTATTGTATACTTGAGTATTATCACTTACAGTTGTAACCTCTGATTATTTATTTAGTGGAATCCAGTCGGTAGTCTATTAGCATTGAAGAGTAAACATAAGCTTGTTATAAGTTGACTATTATAAATTTTGTGTGCAACTTCTTCTATCTCTAAATTTGTATTAATTATTTTTTACTCCTACACACTTGTGAACTATATCTAATCTCTACTCTGACCGTGACCTTTGCGCTCTTGTGAATGTCATCATATCATTATCGTTATTTAGACTCTAAATTCACTCAAATTCGACAATACTTGTCTTGACTACAACACTGATTTATCAAGTATTTTCAAAATCATCTATTCACCCCTTCTAGGTGATACTGCTAGTCTCCAACAAGTAGGAAATGAGGAACACATAAGAATCAGAGAGGACAAATGGCTGAAAAGAGGAGTTATAATAAGCCTTGCTAATAGAGGTGAGCCACAATTTGCTCATGAGTGCATTATGAGGGAGAGAAATAGATGGAATAAAACTTCTTTAAGAGAATATTTTGATGATCAAATCGTGAGAAAAATTATTGCATATCCAGATAGTACTCAAGTGGCAAATGATTAGCTAGTATGGACTAGGACACAAGTATTTATATGGTTGTAAGCGAGTATAACAGTATCCGAGAGGTGGCAGATAAACAGAGTGAAAACCAAGCTTCATTCTCCTTCCAACACTATGGATATACATTTTGAACGTGCAAATTAACCCAAAATTAGGTTTTTTTATGTCGGAGGCTAGCAGTATCACCTAGAAGAGGATGCATAGGTGATTTTAAAAACTTCTAACAAATTTGTGTAGAATTAAACAGTCAAGATGAGTAACTTCAAAATCAAGTGAAATCAGAGTCTGAACTGTGATCGTGATAATGGGGTAACCACCAATGCGCAAATCTCTACTATAAATAATAATCATAAAGTAAAGAAATAGAGAAATTTGCACACAAAATTTACAGTGGTTCGGCTAAATTCAAGTTTACATCCACTTTTCTACACTAACAATTTCGACTATATTCCACTAAATAATCAATGAGATACTTATATCCAAGTGCTTCTACCAAAAGCTAATGTTGCTTATACCCAAGCTAATAGATCTCATTATTTTGCACCTAAGGAGAAATTAAAACACCATCGACACCTTTCGAATGATTACAATTGTAAGCTCAAGAAAAACAAGTATCGAAGTACGTTAAGGCTGCGTTTGGGAACATCCTTGTGAATCCCTTTGGGCCTCTAAAGACCCTTAGCTGAATGCTATGTGTTTGGCATTTATTTTTGGGAGCCCACTTTGCAAATGCTAGCATTCCCAAGGCTTTTACAAGGCCTTTGGGTCAGGGCTCCCTCCCACTTGCTTTGGCACTTTGGCTTTCTCGACATGCAATAGATCCGAATTAATGAATTTCCTATCTTATCCTCACTCACTAATCATAATTCCACATTTACCCCTTTTAACATAGAAACCCTCAAATTTGTCTCTCTCCTCTCTCACCTCTCTTTACTCGCACGCTTGCTCTCGTCATTCACCTCAAGTGTTAGCTAGGGACATCGCTTACCTAGTTGCCTCCGGTCGCTTGGTCGATAGTTGTTGTCGATCACCTAGTTTTGTTGTTGTGAGGCTCCCCAAGGTTGTGCGACCCGGTGTCAATGTGCCAGGAGTGACGACCTTGGAGTCCCCCTACCCGGCTCTAAGATAATCCCTAGAAATCTTCATCCCAAATCCAACATCCATGGAAGCTCTGAAGAAATGGAAAGTTACCTTCATGAAAAACCTGAAGCAAAAGAGCAAGTGCAAGTTTTGTCGCAATGGCTTCCTCTCTCTCCGCAACTCCATCGGCAAGGTACCTTCGCTTTCACTACTAATCTCTGCCACTAATGTCCAACTCAACTCGATTGACAATTTAATTAATTTTGATTGAGCTCGGACATGATTCAATTTAATTGGATATTTTATGTCAAAATCTCAGTGGCCATTGATTTATTATTGTTTTTCTTGGGAAAGAGGAGGCTGAGAGTAGCAAACATTATTTCCTATAAGATTGTCACATTGCCTCGTTCCTCTATTTGGATTGTATTGAACTCGCTGGTACATTAAGCACTTATTTAGTTAGAAACTTCTTGTTTTTGCTCCTTTTCTTTTCCTATTTATTAAAAATTGTAAGAGCATGTTGTCTGGAATTTGGATCCATTCAATGACAAGGGATGTTGGATTTCATAGTTTGATTGTTGTGTGGTATTGGTGACATGTTAGTTATTCGTCTATGGCATTTATACGATCTTTTATTGTCGTCTCCAACACTTGCTCTCTCCGAGGGTTGCATCGAATGGAAATTTGCTGTGGAACTTATTTCGTGTGATTTTGCATTTTAAATTTAACTACATATATTGATTTTGCACATGAGTTGAGTTCTCGGAAAACTCTTAGCTTAACAACACAAGAACAAAGTAAGGCATTTAGAGGTTTTTCTTGTATGAGTAGATTCTAAGTGATATATTTGGCAGAGGAAAAACCATAGATATTACATTTGAAGTTTAGTTGGACTGTTAGGTTAGTGCTTAAGGATCTTCATACTACCAGCATAAATGCGTAATAGATATAGCGGAGACCTAAGTTAGCACCATTTGACACCCTCCATTATATTCATTAAAGATGCTACTTTTCAAAGGTTATGGAGATTGAGATCTTGAAGAAAATATGACACCGTACAACAAGGCATGAGGGCGCTCTATGATGTTCGTAGCCCATTGACTTAGTGAAGGAAAAGTTCAACCATAATGCCATCACGCCCTCATATTGTCTTCTCATTATGAAGGGTACTGCTTATGTGCTTTTCCTTGAAGCAATTAGTGAATTTCTTTCCTTTAATATTTGCATGTGTTAAATCATGTCCTGACTTGTCTCTATAAGTCATTCATTTGACTAGATAGATGTAGTATTGGTTGTTGCACATGTCTTTAGGTGTCTTAAGTACAGGAAATTTTCATTTTTCCCCCAATGTAGTGGTAAATTTAGAAACTTCATAGCAATAATTTTCTGTGAGCTCTATTTCCTTTTAATCTAAAGGATGGTTGTAAAAATTTGAGGGATTATTTTGTATAAAATTTTGGATCGTGTTTACCTCTGTATTTTTAGGAACTCTTGTCTCATATAATTCGAGGAAGATTTTGTTAAGATTTCTAGAAATCAATAGGATTGGTCTTTTGTTCATTAATGTTGCTGTGTTCCATTTAGCAATATGATATAAGAATCCTTGACGGTTGTATTAGAATTTGGTAAGCATATTCTCTTTTTGGCACAATGGGACTTTTTTCTAGGATTTAGCATATGTTCTTCTAATGCTAAATGGGTCTTTGAAATTGATGCTAACTTTTTTCCATCACATTCCTCACCAATGCTGAATTCATGGGCGCTTGTATTCATTAATTAACAGTCTCGTTTCATGTTGTGCATACCCTGTTTCACAATTCAAGAGGTGTAGTAGCTATAGATGGTGATTTTAATTACCTTTTGTTGGCACTTTTTAAAGGTACATAAAAAATGTTTTGTCGTAGACAAATCAATTGATTATGGTGCCTCCACATTTTGCTGAGTTCATCTCTATTAAGATATGCAATATGGGTCACTCTTACACAATTAGCTTAAAATATATCATTTTTACCATTGTGAATTTTTGTTTTCGTAGGCCGCAGTGTGTGCTGGATAACCCTAACGAGGTTTGCCCGACTGAATGGAAGCCTAGAAATCCATGAAGCCAACCCCTGCCTCAGCAAGGAGTACTTTGCTATCATATAGGAGCAGATCCTTGGCTTGCCTAGTTCGAAGATGTGAAAGAGTCTATATCTTTGTTGTTTTATTTTTTCGTTGCATGTTTTTTTGTTAAAATGAGTTGCAAGCTGCATTTGTCCGGGAATAAATGCAATTGGACTAGACGATTTCCATTCCTTTGTACTGAATAATTGATTAGAGCCAAATCCTTGATTTAGCTAGAAAACACGATGTTACTTGTTCATGTGATCGATTAGTGTATCCATGGTCTTCACTTTTGCTTGATATACCTTGAAATGGTTCCATTTGACATGATTGTTTGGTGCATGAATATAACATCAATTAGCTCAAGGTTTGTCTCAAAAATACAAATGGTACACCAACTTGTAGGCATAAAGTTGAGTGTATATAACCCGTGGAAATGCTATGAATTTAAATTACAACATGTCAAAAGGCGATGGAGCAATTTTACTTACTAATCGACTTGGTATAGATGTTTGAAGGGGAATCATTCAAGTCATGGGTTTCACCCGTTTCAATACTCTATCAAACTTTCCACATTACTTAACCAAAAAGAATTTTTTTCATTTATAAATTTATTAATGCCTTACATTGCTTTCAACATTCAAATTGTAAAAATGCTACAATTATTTTTTTAATTTTTGAACAAATTTAAAATTAAAAAGCTTAAATTAATCACCTTTCAAATGTGTTTCTACCAAATAGCTTTTTTCTCAAAGTTGCTTTCCAAGACACTTTTCAATTTTAATTTACCAAACGGTATTTACTTTTTATAAAACCCCTTTAGCTAAGGGTCTTTACATTTTCCTAAAGGCTTTCGCCAAAAACCGAACCAAATACACCTTAAGATTTTGGAATTATTTATTCTGGACCTCTCCTTACTCGTTGGTACTTAGTCTCCTTTTATATTCCTCAACTTCCAAACTAACCATCTGACAATATTTAGAGGATCACTCTCCAATCAACCCATTGGACGAGATTACATAATAAAGATTGAGTAGCTGCAAGCGATAAGGTCTAAATCCCCATTGATTTAATCGCTCATGCAAACAAATCTTTAGTTTCCAAAAGTGGAGTTCTTTGAATAAGGAAGATCACTTATCTTTGAAATGATTGTCAATCAACCCTGATTTCTGCATTGATAAATATCGTTGAAAAACAATTTTTAAGATTGAAGATCAATAATTATTTTCTATAAGTGAAAATTGAGCCAGATCACTAGCTGTATCGTTATAAGAATTGGAGTTTGCATCCAAATAAGTCTCTGAATGTAATGATATTTGGAATAGGGTTTGAACAATTCATAGTGATATGAAGTCTCTAAGTCTGAATAGACTTCTCGATCATATGATACTAAGTTTGAATACCCTCTAGGTTTGGATAGACTATGCCAAGTGTCTTGACTATACTTGAGTGCAAGATTTGCCGATGTCCTCAAATTACTCTAATGATATCCATCACATATATCAACGATGTCCTTGACATAAATATTCAGAACTTCAAACACAATATCTAGATGACAATAACTAGAGTCTGAACATTGTTTCTTCATGAATATCACTTGAAAATACTTTCGTCGATTCAATAACCACTTATGGAAGGTTTTGTCAATCTTCAAAATATATTAGGAAGTTTTCTGACCACTTTGTGTGGAATCTTTGTCATAACACAATGCAAACTAAAGAAAATTTGCGTAGAAAAAGATTTATACCTAACTCAACGTGCTTCTTATGCAATCAAAACATTGTAATTATGAAGAATTTTTTTTTTTGTTATGCTCATGATCGAAGACATATGATCGAGGACATGTATATGTCTAGTTAGGGTCTAGCTTGAAGTGGAGCCTAGGTCGGGGATATAAGGAAGAACTTGAGCAAACTTACCAGATCTAGAGACGATTGCCTTGATTTTATGGAACATATGAAAGTCACACAACTAGGCCATCTTTAGAAGCAAGAAACCAAATCCAACAAGCTTGGTGGATGCTGCACTAACAAAATTAAAGAGCTTCAATAGGTGGAACTCCAACGAAACGTGATCCTAGGAAGCCGGCCGTCAATGAACATCTTTTTCACCTAGAAGTGAAAATTTCTCTTCATTGGACTAATTTGATCTCACATACACTCATCAAACTCAATCACTCTTCTTCTCCTGAAAAGCATCCCCAAAAAAAGAACAAGAAAAGAACAGAAACTAGAGGGTTGCAATCGCTTGTGCCCACTCAAGCTTTGTTGAGCCTAACCATAGCGACGGGAGCTTCATTGAGTTTGCTCTATGTAAGTGATGTTGTAAATTGTCCCTGTTGCAGGCAATCGAGCCACTGAACAGTTGGCAGCTGACAAGGCCTTTTTTCTAATTAACTCTTTTTAAAAGATTATTCTCCTTTTTTCTTTAGGCTAATACCACAAAAACTCCACACGGGTATACTTATGATAAATTTGCCATAAATTAATTTTTTGATTACCAAAAATCCCAAACAAATACACAATTGATTATTATACTGTCCGTTAGTTTTCGTTAAATTTTACCGTCAAATTGCTGAGTTATTTGACACACGACAGTTGATAGATATATCAAATTGGGGTGTTATCATTGGTTTGTTACATATATACTAATTTGTGATTTTTTGTTATATTAATCCAATTTAATGGAAACTAAAGGATGATAAATTTGTTATAAATGTACCCATTTGGAGTTTTTGTTAGAAAAAACTTTAGATTATAATAAATTTGTTACAAATGTAACAGTTCGGGTTTTTGATAATTGGAAAATTAGTTTAGGATAAATTTGTCACAGGTACACCGATTTAGAGTTTTACGTAATATTAACCTTTTTTCTTTTGCTTTTAAGTTTTTTATAATTTGGAGGTGGTCTTGTCATTGCCATGCATTTCAAGAAAGTAATAAAATGGCCACGTTGGTATTTTTTTTATTAGTCAAATTTATGGGTGATTAGTTCCCGGTTCGGTCCGTTTCAAGGTGGAACCGGGAACCGGACCGGAGAATCGGTTCTCAATTTTGGGAACCGTGGACTGGACCGTTTGGTCCTAGGACCGGGAACCGGACCGGACCATCGGTTCCGGTCCGGTCCGGTCCGGTCCAACAAATCGGCATTTTACTTTTTCACTAAGAAAAACCATGCTCCGGACCGATCAATCCAATTCGGTTCCCGGGCGTTCTAATAAAACTATTCACACATGTTTTCACGTGCAAAATATTCAAACTTCACTTGCATGAATATCAATCATAGTTTATGTGTTTCATGCTTAATTTTAAGCATAAAAGCCATGAACAATGTGATTAAAGGTTGTGCTTGGCTTAGGTTTTATAGACAATCTCTATGAAACTAACAAGTAAGTTTTCTCTATAAATAAAGAGTAACAACAAGAGCTTTGGTGGTCTCTTGGCCACATAAGAGGTTGTTACCTCAATTGCAATTCCGATTGCAATAAATTTCATATATAATATTAATATATTTTATATGTGTTTATATATTATATGTATATAAATTATATATAAAAAAATTTGGTCCGAGTCCGGTCGGTTCGGTCGGTCCGGTTCCCACCTTGGAACCGAGAACCGGACCAACCGGCCGCCGGTTCCAAGATTAGGAACCGGGAACCGGACCGCCGATCGTGGGAACCGCCCAAAACCGGCCGGTTTGGTCCCGGTTCGGGCGGTTTCCGTTGCACACCCCTAGTCAAATTGAATGGAAGTAATGTACGGACTTGATTGTACCAATTCAATACGTATCAAAATGTGATTGTAATTTTTGAAAATTTTGAGAATTAATCATACTTTCGTTATAGATTTTAATATTATGCTGCATTTATTCCTTCATTACAGTCAAATAAATCATATTAATTTAGATAGTGGTTAATAAGACTTCGTGGGACTTTGTCTTGAAGCTATGGGAGACCGAGAAACCAAACCGCCGCAAGAGGGTCGTCCATTTCAGGCATGCTTTTGTTCCTGGTCTCGCCACTATTGTGCTAGAAGCCTCTTCCTCCTTCGCTAAGTTTACTTGCGCAAAAAGCCAAAAAAAGACCCCAGTTCCCAAAATTTAAATGAAAAATTCCAGAAAGGCCTCTTCGAAGTGACGAGATTGCCCCTGCCGCGGGCTGATGCTCTTTCCTCTTCTTTTGGTTTTGGATCATGGGTTTGATTGGTCAACTGGTGAACCCGAGACCCAGGGAAAGAATCAAACGTTGCCCTAATGATCAGAGGATGTGGCCAAACGTATGAAATCTGGTTGCCAAAGTAATCTTTGTTCCGATGCCCTCAGTTGCCGGAAAGCATTTGGTTGAGTTGACAAGCATTGGCAAGGGATCTTCCTAAGGTTTCGTGTGTAGGATCGGTGGATTCTGGTTCCTTACGCTACTACTTCTCTCCCCCTGAGATTTTTTTTTTTGGTCAGTAACTCCCCCTGAGATTGGCCAGTGAAAATAAAACTGAGATAAAATAATAAGGCTTTATATTGTGAATGACATATAATATGCACAAAGACAAGGGTTACAGATGGCTGAAAAATTGGGTTACCTAATTGAATGTAATGCAAATATATTTATGAAATAAAAACCACACATTATTCTTGAAAAAACACATCGTCCCCTAAATTATGTTTAGAAAACAATATCTACCATTGATAAAATCATGATGTTTTAGAGAAACTTTCATAGGACTTGTTTATTAGAATCTAGTTTGAAGTGACTATACCCTTTTGGAATTAGTGATGTCTAATGCTAAACACTCGAAAAACCAACTGAGTATTAAATAGTTTCGGTCGTAGGATTATAATTATTATGGAATTTCATGAAACTTGCGAAGATTGACAAATGCTTTTGATTAGTAAATTCAAAACCTCAATAAAAAAGAGAATCCAATATGTTTTTATTTAAGAAAGATACAGCAAGAAAACATGTACAAGTTAGGCAAAGAATATTTTGGCAAAACAAACGCCGGTCTTCACTCGAAATAAAAGTCTCCTGTCTTTTGCAGACAGGACTCCTGCAAAACTCAAACCAAAGTCAGGGGCATTTTAGTCATCCGAAAACCCTCTCTCTCCTCCCCTCTATCTCCCTCCTCCAAAAACAAGGGTTTATGCAGGGCTTAGCTGCAGCGCCCAAAAGCCACCTTCTTCCTCCGCAGAACCGCTCCAATGGCGTCCCCCCGCGCCCAGAACTAGGGCACCCACCTCCCAAGATCCGATTTTGCGCCCCCGGAACGTCCCCTCGCCCTCCGCCGATGTTGAAGCTCCTGTCTTCTTCGGCATGCCTCCACGCCCGAGCCCAGCGCGCCGCGATTCGCCCCCTCTCGCTGGGGACCGAGCCGAGCGGCCCATTGCTCAGGGCGCTGAGCTCGCTGCGAGGGCTGGCCCGGAGGAGCCCCGATTCGGGGCAAAGGGCGTTCTTTTGCTCCGACTCGAGCGGCGACGACGGGGCTGCCGCGGCGGCGGCGGAGGCGGAGGCGCAGGCCGAAGGCAAGGCCGCCGATTCCGAGAGCGATGCCGCGGAGAAGCCCGTGTCCGCGATCATCCCTACCAATCCGAGGCTCGATGATTATCTGACGGTGGGGCTTTCTCCGCGCATTTTGTGCGTAATTGATGCATCCTTCTGTTACTAACCGTTCAGAAATTCACGTGGAATTGAGTTCTCTGTTGTGTGAATGCGCGAGAGTCAGTGCAATGTGGACGGGAAATGATGACGGTTCTTCGTAAAGTTGAGAAACATTTTATTGGGGAGCAGTTGCATCTTGCTTTTTCATCAAGTTAAAGTTTTTATGTTTCGAAGTTGACTTGACAAAAGCTCGGTTTCAGCTTTCGTTTTGGTGGTAGCAAGAGAGATTTGGTTGATATCACAGAGAATGAGAGCGAGAGAGATTTGCCAATTGGCCAATTATGTTATGGAGAGTGCTGTTTTTGTCCTGGCAAGCCCTGTTGCTGTAATGAATTTGGTGGAATGTATTTTCTGTTGCATTTCCTGTTGACAGTGGGGATTCAGAAGTTGATTTGATATTCATGGTGGCAATTCATGTTTCGAGGAAGCTCAAATTCTTTTTTTTTTCCCTGCGATTTGCTTAAGTGCTCGTGTGGATAGATTGGCATTGGACGTCTCGCATCATAGCTGTGATTTCATGCGGTTTTGATGTTTGTTTAATTAGGAATTTTTTCAAAGGAAATTTTCTCCATATAGTTTTCGTCTTTCTGTTTAGAGTACTCTGTTGTGCCGTTGGTTTGATTTTTCTCGAGTCAGTAACAGACATGTGCTGGAATTCTGAGTAGATTATGAAATAACTCTGAATTGCTGCTGTCAGCATGACTGTGTGATCAACTTCAACTCATCACGTGTTATAATTTTCCTTTTTGTTGCAGGTTTTGGCATTACCATTGCCTCATCGGCCATTATTTCCTGGATTTTACATGCCAATATATGTAAAGGTAGAGCAAAGTGTCTCATCATCTCTTTTTCTTATTTTGTAGAGCACATATATTTAATACTTGGTGGCAGATGATTTTGCAATTTATCTTTTCACAATTTATCTTACAAGTCATGCTTTGCTTAGATTTGGTGCTATATGTCAATGACACACCATTGGTAAGCTATTTTGCCACTATGTGTGCTCTTGAAAGAAAGAGGTCATTTTTCCTCCCTGCCTTCACTTATATATGAAGGCGCCGAAAAGCATTTTGGATTTCCAGCATTTTTTGGGTTGACCGCTGGTTATTAACAGTTACATAGTTCAACATGCATCAACCTTTGAGTAAGAATTTTTTTGTGTTTTGGTCCATGAATGTTCATAGTTTTCAAGGTGAAGATCTTCTGTTTTGTTGATGATCTTGTTGGATATCTTCATCAGCTGAATGATCTTGACAGAATAGAAAAATTATGCAGGATCCCAAGTTATTGGCAGCTCTGCAGGAGTGCCGGAAAAGGCAAGCCCCATATTGCGGTGCTTTCCTCCTGAAAGATGAACCTGGTGTTGATCCTAGTTTGGGTCCTGCCTCAGAATCAGACAAAAGCATTCATGACCTCAAAGGAAAAGAGTTATATGATCGCCTTCATGAAGTTGGTACGCTTGCCCAGGTGCTTGATCTCATTATCACACATAATGCTATTTAGATGTTGATTATAAGTTGATTTACTTTATTGTTCTCCTGTCTTATAACTTCATGTTCCAGATATCAAGAATCATAGGAGACGAAGTGACTCTTATTGGTCATAGACGACTTCGAAAGACTGAGATGGTGAGTATTTTCGTCATAATTCACCAATATTCTTTCTTGCATGTTTTCAAAGGATATTTCCTATGTCACTTTTTAGCTTATATAAGCTGCTGGTTTTTTATTTGGTTCTCTGTTACAGTTGAAATAATTTTTCTGGAATCTGGTGTAGGTTAGCGAGGATCCCCTCACTGTCAAAGTCGACCATCTCAAGGCATGTTTTAACCTTTTAATCTTCTTAGTTTGGTTGGGTTAACTAATCCCAGTGAGAAACACTGGTAGGTAAATATCTGACTATGTCCAATCTTTCTTTCCTGTTTCCATTTACAGGAATTACCATTTGACAAGGAGGATGATGTAATAAAAGCTACATCTTTCGAGGTTATATCAACCCTCAGAGATGTTCTGAAAACAAGCAATCTTTGGAGAGATCATGTTCAAACATATCAGCAGGTTCATTTTCCTCCTCCTGCTTGAACTCTATTCCTTCCCTCTCATAGTTTATTTGTCCGTTTACCATTTTCTGCATTACTGCTCTCCCATAGTTTGGAAAGTATGCTTATCGGGGAAGGTGAATCCATGACCAGTTTTCTTGCTGTGCTTATTCTTCCCTTTTTTCCCTTGTAGTGATTACGACTTTGGTAACTTAGAGTACTTAATTTTGATCCTTTTCGCTTCTGTGTTCCATCATAGTAACATCCTTTTCCCCCTTTTGTATCTGCAGCATATAGGCGAATTTAATTATGCAAGATTAGCAGACTTTGGAGCTGCTATATCTGGGGCCAACAAATTGCAATGCTTGGCGGTGCTTGAAGAGCTTGATGTATGTAGGCTTCATCATATTTATTCCTGCATGGTTTTGTGATCTTTCATTGACTTAATTGTCTGCAATATGTTGCCATACCAGGTATATAAACGTTTAAAACTTACCCTGGAGCTTGTGAAGAAAGAACTGGAAATTAGCAGAATCCAGGTACTTCCTTCCCAACCCCCTCCCCCTGGAGGGGGTTCAGTGGTAATTCTCTAGTTAGCCTGAATGAAAATGCAAAGTTCTGTCACTTGTGTTGAGAAGTGAAACTTCATCCTATTATCTGTTTAATCAGGAGTCTGATGACTCATGTTAAGGGGCTAGAGAGATTGCCGGCATTAATGTTGCTAGTTGGGTCCTTTAAGCATACCCAAAATCTGTTATCAGCAAAAAATAGTAAATTTAAGTGACTATAATAACGTCTTTCATTTGCTTGGCACATTCATAGGAATCGATTGCAAAGGCAATAGAGGAAAAGATAAGTGGTGAGCAACGGCGTTATTTGTTGAATGAGCAGCTGAAGGCTATAAAAAAGGTAACTTCATCTTAAACCTGTTTTTCTTCGTATAACCAGGCTCCTTACTGTTCTAATGAAGGATACCTGCGTTGAGGGCCTGAGACAATCAGCAGCATGTGAGCCTGGTTTAGTTGTGTTTTACTTTCTCCTTTTCTCTTTTTCCTTATTATTTTATTTTATTTTATATTTTGGTTTCTGGTACTGAAATTACTGTCCCTGACTCAGGAACTTGGCCTGGAGACAGATGACAAAACAGCACTTTCAGGTTTGTCCTGTCTCAATCTATATACTGAAGATCTAATCGAGGAGGATTTTTTTTTTGCTAGGGCTGAAAAGTGTATTGGTTCTAGTAATACCATCAAGTTGGACTTGTGTTGTACTCACATTTTCATGGCATGAGGTGGATTTTAGCAAGCCCAAACTTACTGCATGTGACAGGGTTGACGTTTCAAATGTTTCTAGTATTGCTTTTTGGGAATGAGTTTGCAAGAATTTGAGAAAGTCTAACCACGTACAGTGGACTCTGTCTTTTGTGATTAACTAAAATTCACTTGAAAGGAAAAAAACATATGTAAAAGGACCTTTATATTTATAATTGGGCAATTCTATGATTGACACTCAAACCATCAGTGATAATGAGTATCACCTTCCCAGATCCTGAAGATATTTTTCAACATAGGACTCCTCATGAAAACTTCCAATTTTGTACTGGCTAGAGATGCTGTGTTGGTTGCACTTGTTCTTTAAGTCTTCTTGTTTGGAGTTGGATAAGAGGAAGACTTTGTCCTTTTGTGCCCTTTGTTTCCAGAAGATGTGCAGTCTATCATTAGTTTCTGTTCACTTGCTGCAGCGAAATTTCGCGAGAGAATTGATCCCAAGAAGGATAAAATCCCAGCTCACGTTTTGCAAGTTATTGAAGAAGAGCTTACAAAATTGCAGCTACTAGAGGCTAGTTCAAGTGAATTTAATGTGACTCGGAATTATCTGGATTGGTTGACTGCGCTGCCATGGGGAAATTACAGGTCTGTGAGTTTGTCTACATTTTTTAGATTGATTGGGGATCAATTTTGTTAGTGTGCTTTTCAGCTAGGTTGCTCTGTTTATAAATATTATGTAATGCAAATTATTGTGGTGGGGGATTGCGAATCAATCTGTATATCAAGAATGTGGTTTCTCAATTAGAATAAAAGATTTACCATGTTATATCAAGGGTGATTAATAATTACTGGCATCTGGCTTTCAAAGAATTGAAAAATTGATCTCTTCAGTGTCTTATGTTTTATGCTATTCCTGTTTCCTGTTGGCTTTTTCAACAGGACAATATTATATTGGATGAGGGTGCATTCTTTAATGCTTGTCTACTTTCATGTGGATTCCACTGGTGCTTGTATCTGGTGGCTCATGTGTATTAGTTTCCTGCTGTATGATGAGAAAAATTTACTGATGGTTTGATAAACAAATTTTTTCTGCTGGTTTTTGTTCTGGCCGCCAGATTTGCCATGTTCTGGTTACTTTTGGATTTGTTGATTCTTTTCAAATGATGTAATTTTCATGTTCAACCAGTGATGAGAACTTTGATGTACTTCGAGCACAAAAGATTCTTGATGAAGACCATTATGGATTGACCGATGTCAAGGAAAGGATATTGGAGTTCATTGCTGTTGGCAAACTTAGAGGAACCTCCCAAGGTGTGTAAAACTTGTTTTTTCCTTCCTCTGTTTGACTTGTACATGCACAGATATGGGTTGATGTTACATTGTTGATCAATTATTGCATAGTATATATGATACTTTTTGAAGTGAATGTGCTCATTGGCCCATTACATGGTGGAAATATCCGTCTTTGTTGGAAATACCTGTATATATTACATAGGGGATCCAATGTTAAGTGCTTTGTGATCTAAGAGGTTTGGTAATATCCATCTTTGTTGGAAGTACCTCTCTCTATTAGACAGGGCATCCACTGTTAAGTCCCTTGTCATCTTAGAGGTTTTACCGTCGAAAACTACTTTTTCTACAGGGGCTACAATGTACTTGCTCTATTATTCTTTTGGTTTTCATTTTCGTTCTTTGTGCGTAGGAGTAGAGTTTCGAGGTTTGAGCTGATCTCTGATTTTTTTTTTTTTTTTTTTTTTTTTTTTTTTTTTTTTTTTTTTTTTGATCATCCATTATTAGACTAGCTGCCATTTTATTTGACTTTTTGCCGATCATCCATTATCATTGTTAGAATATTTAAATAATAAATCGCACATTTATTTAACAGTTTAAGCTGTTAGAACAGTTGACAGTGGTCCCACAAAACTCACATGGTATGAGAGCTAGGAAGTCTTGAGTTCAAATCTTCCAGGCTCCATTTGCCTCTCCAATCATATATTTCCACGCTTTAGACTAAGCCCAAAGTCCAGCTTGTGTGTGAGGGGGATTGTTGGAATCTTTAAATAATAAAATGCTTTCATTTAATAGCTTAAACTTGTAAAATAGTTGATAGTGGTCCCACAAAATCTCACAATCATACTAATCGCATGGCAGTGCTAAGCGCTTTATGCGGGTGAATAATGCTGGAAATTGCATGTTGATTGTTAATCTACAATTCAAATTATCTTTGTTCAATAATTTATGTATACATAAATAAGTGAGTATCAGTCCACTATGAATTAGGAGAAAGATTCTAGATCATTTGCAAGTGGAAGCATTGATAATTCATGTACGCAACTTTGTGTCTGTGCCATGCCTTGTGCCTTGGCCCTTTTCTTCAAGTGTAACTTTTGGCATGTCTGGTGCATTTGTTGTGAAAACTTCTGAATGATTGGACTTGTCAGACATGGAGAGACAATCTGCTGTGATTTTGTATGTTCATTCTTTCATCTCCGTTTTGGCTATGTATGCTTTACATGGCACTCCTATTTGCCTGGTGACTTTGTTCTGGTTTTAGTTCTCTGTTTTCCTGGGTTTAAATGGCTGGAGGGCGCTATTCCTAATATCTGTTTCTAAACCCAGGTAAAATAATTTGCCTATCTGGTCCACCGGGAGTGGGTAAAACTAGTATAGGTCGCTCTATTGCACGTGCCTTAGATAGAAAGTTCTTCCGCTTTTCTGTTGGAGGACTAGCTGATGTCGCTGAAATTAAGGTATTTTTTCTTGAACATTGTTATTTGGCGCATCAGCATCTCTTATAACAGGACTAGTGCAAAGGTACACCTAAATATGTTTCCTGAGTTGGCTTTCAGGGGCATCGTCGAACATATATTGGTGCAATGCCAGGGAAGATGGTGCAGTGTCTCAAGAATGTTGGAACAGCCAATCCTCTTGTCCTTATTGATGAGATTGACAAGGTGTGGGCAATAACTTCTCTGGTCACTGTACATTCCAAGTAGAAAGCTTAACCTAGACCTTATGTCCTCCCTCTCCAACTGTCGGCTGACATCCAAGACATCTTCTTGACCTTCCGGTCTTGATTGTCAAGAATCTTAGGAAATCAATTCTGGGGTCAAATTTCAGCTGTGGTACCATTTTTGTGGTTTCCAGAATGAGACGCAAGATGGATATTACAAATATTACAGTTAATGACTTAAGATTGTTGAATCAGTTTGTGGTTCATTGCAGTTGGGAAGAGGACATGCTGGAGATCCAGCCAGTGCTTTGTTAGAACTTCTTGACCCAGAGCAGAATGCTAATTTTCTGGACCACTATCTTGACGTTCCAATCGACCTTTCAAAGGTTAGTTTTAATGCTGCTAAAAGTACTAGTTTGTTGTCTACCTTCTGAGTTGTGTTAGACCAAAGTTGTTTAAGAATGGGGCATCATGGTAAGGCAATTTCATTGCATTTGACTTGGCTGCTCTCGGACTCCGAATAACTAGCTTTTCGATCATATCTTAATAATTTGGCTCCTGCTTGATGAGAATGCAAGGAGTACTGGAACTTCTTACCTATTGTTTACCAAAATGACAACCAAGACATGCTTTTTATTTACGTAATTTTGCATTGTTTAGCTGGAGCATGCATTATTCTGTGTATATTTTATAGGACTTTCAAAAGTGATGTGGATTTTAGCTATTCTGACTTTTTTCATGCTTTTGTTGTTCACTGGCGACATTTTTCATATTTTAGCTTTTCTACCTATGCTTATGTGTCATTCCTTTATTTGAGCTTCCTCATTGGTCATTGTTATATGTGTATGCAGGTGTTGTTTGTTTGTACTGCCAATGTGGTGGAAATGATACCTAACCCTCTCTTGGACCGGATGGAGGTCATAGCCATTGCTGGGTACATTACAGATGAGAAGGTGCATATTGCCAGAGATTATCTGGAGAAGAGTACTCGAGAAGCATGTGGCATCAAGCCTGAGCAGGTTGGTTCACTGCATGGGTATATCTGCATTGGGATGGAGAAAATGTGTATTACAGTCTGAACATGCATCGGTAATAAGGTTTTATAATTCTTGTTTTCTGAATGATTGTACTTGAGTTGGGAGATTAAAGTTGTTCTATATGTATGATTAATAATTCTACATAGCTTTTTGCTAAGGTGCATCTTGAATCTCACTGAGTATTAATGTTCAAGGTATCTAGGTATCTTGAACAATGAATTAAGGTGTTGTATCTGTTGTAAACAATTTGAAAGCCTATTCTCTTCCAGGTTGAAGTGACAGATGCGGCTCTTCTTGCTCTAATAGAAAACTACTGTCGAGAAGCAGGGGTTCGAAATCTGCAGAAACAGATAGAGAAAATCTACCGGAAGGTGTGTTGTTATATTTGTTTGATGATTTGCTGTCCTCACTCACAAGTTAAGCAGAAAGCTGGACAGTTGCTTTACAGTTGTGTTGCTGAAAATGTTGAAGAGGACAATGCTTTTGTTTTTTGGGCAATTGACTTCACTGCTTTAGTTCTGTGACCACATAACTTAATCTGCCAGATTGCTCTGCAACTTGTCCGGCGAAGAGAGCTTGCGCAACCTGTCCAGGCTGCACAGGTAGTGGAACCCAGTGAAGCAAATGTAGAATGTGTTGATAAATCAGGTAAGCAGGAGATTGAGAATAATGCGCATGCTGGAGCCCAGTCAGATGAAAGAAGTGGTCATGAACAAGCTCTGGATGTTCCTAATGAAGTGGATGTCACTGCTGACCAGGTACAGCAGCCAGCTGATCAACTTACAGAAACAAAGATACCTGATATCCTTGTTATACATATAAGAAAATTTGTCCGTTGATCCCAAAAATTGGTTTTGTGGTGTTTCTCAAATCAGAACTAACTAAATTTTGACCAAAATGAAACTAAAGTCATAAAAAATATATCTCAGCAAAACCAAATGCTTCAGTTTGATTTGATTTAGCTTCTGTTTAAATTGTTTCGTTCAAAGGTACAAATGTTTTTGTCCAATTTGAAAGGCTTAGCATATAAGTGCAGATTCTAGCTTTTGCTCACAGCAGTAATCAGTAATTGTACGGTTGGTACTGTAGAACATGATTATGTAAAATAGTCGAACGAAGCACAAAAATAGATCAGAAAGTATTTTAAGCCATAGAGAAAAAGTCAAACCAAAAGAAAAGTAAATTATTGGCTTCAATTTTTTTCCCTAAAACCAAAACGAACCAAGTAATAGGAAAGTTTTTTCTTCTCGAATTCCCTATTTCACGGGGATGGACATGCATGCAAAAAATGCGATTGTACCATTTCTAATTCAAGGGAAAAAATTTTTGGACCAAAATTGATGTTACTTGCATGATTGTAGCATTCACTTGAGTGTAATCGAATCTATATTACTTTTCAGCAGGTGATTTTGCTCTAAGTTTTTCAGTATTTGATTCTCTTTTCAATTCTGTATTTATGGTGCATGTGTTTACTTCATTAAATGATCCTTGACAGGGCCATATTGATGCTGAGAAAAACCAAGAAAGTGAAGCAATAGAGAATTCAGAAAAGGTTCTGGTAGACACATCAAATTTATCAGATTTTGTTGGCAAACCTGTTTTCCACGCGGAACGGATCTATGCCCAGACACCAGCAGGAGTTGTAATGGGTCTTGCATGGACTGCAATGGGTGGCTCCACCTTGTATATAGAAACTACTCAGGTCGAGCAGGTTGAGGGAAAAGGGGCCCTCAATGTCACTGGACAGCTCGGGGATGTCATGAAAGAAAGTGCGCAGATTGCTCACACTGTTGCAAGGGCTATTTTGCTTGAGAAAGAACCGGACAACCCCTTCTTTGCCAATTCCAAGCTTCATCTCCATGTTCCTGCCGGGGCTACCCCAAAAGACGGGCCTAGTGCTGGTTGTACAATGATCACGTCCATGCTGTCACTTGCCATGAAGAAGCCTGTCAAGAAGGACCTTGCGATGACTGGTGAAGTAACGCTCACAGGGAGGATTCTTCCTATTGGTGGGGTATGTTCTGTATAAGTCTTTGTTGTTTTTATCTTTTGCACGGAATTGTCTCCTAATTTTCATAGTTAGTGTTTGGATAATCTGAATTCACAGTGTCTTCATTGTGGTTTATCAGGTAAAAGAAAAAACTATAGCCGCTCGGAGGAGCGAAGTTAAAACCATAATATTCCCTTCAGCGAACAGGAGGGATTATGATGAGCTCGCATCCAATGTGAAAGAAGGCCTCGATGTGCATTTTGTCGATGACTATAGTCAGATATTTAAACTGGCTTTTGGGGAAGATGAAGCTGCAAAAGAGTGATCAGTCTGTTTACATTGCTTTGCCCAAATTTTTTCGCATCGGGAAAGTTGCGGGAATCGAACCCAATTTTGTACAATATCTTCATAGTCACCCAAAACGTGGGAAGGAACACGAGACTCAATTGTTTATTGCTAGAATGGTAGGTACTTTTTGCCGTTTACATTCTTCACACATATTATACCAATAAGAACAGCTTAATTCTTTGAGGTGATAACATTTTAGGCCATTGAGGACCGAGGACTAACTGATTGGCCGTGATCTTCGTCTTTCAGTTTTTTTTTTTTTTTTTTCAATATGAACTTGGTGTCGCTGTGATGTATGATCTTTGCAGCCGTCGTAGTGATTGTGTCACGTACTTCTTAATGGTCACAAGTCTAGACCCTCGATCAGAAGTTCCATACTTGTATGTTGCCAAGAGTAAGTTGAATTTGCTAATGAGTTACATTATGCCTGTTTTGGCTTTAGTTTTGAGCAGAAATTCATGGCAAGACTAGAAGTTTAGAGGAGATAAGTTATTACAGTTTCTAAGGTTTCCGTACCGGGGTTGATCGACCGTTTCGAGTGTTGCGTGCTCTCTGATATGACTAGCGCAGAGGTGCGATGAAGATTTCAATGGGGGATGAGCGCACTAGGTGTCGTGGAGACGCCCTCCTTATAAAATCAAACGTCGTGTACTTTTACAAGGGTTTAGCTTTATTTGACGAGTTCTAAGCAAAATTGTTTATTGCTTGCCTCATAGATGTAGATATATCGATCGAATTACGTAAATTTGATGTAGGATTTAGTTTTTTGTTTTGTTTATTTTATTATTCGATAGCTTGCTTTTGCAACAATTAATATCATAACTAGTCTTGGCCATGAAAGTGAATCAATGATGACATAAAAAGGAAATGTGAGAATTAACATATTTGATAGGAAGGATTTTAGTTTCTAAAAGA
Source organism: Eucalyptus tenuipes (assembly GCA_014182365.1). Classification (NCBI taxonomy): domain Eukaryota; kingdom Viridiplantae; phylum Streptophyta; class Magnoliopsida; order Myrtales; family Myrtaceae; genus Eucalyptus; species Eucalyptus tenuipes. Next base: position 17,429,372 of record CM024538.1, read on the forward strand.
TGCAAATTGATGATTACCTGTATAAAAAAAAATTCTACACCTACCCTTTCTCAAAAGAAACCCAAGTCGATGAACAAAGTTGAGTAGGAATTGATAGATGGACAAGTGTAGGGCGTTATTCTGTTGATGTTGGCTCATAACGTCGCATTTAATATCGTGAAGAAGAAGATCATTGCAGGTTTGTTGAATGCCATGTCGAACATGTATGAGAAGCCCTGCACAATCAACAATGTCTATTTGTGCGACGTCTATTTAACTTAAAGATGAATGAGGGTGTGTTAATTGCCAATTATATTGATAATTTAATGTGATTATTAATCGAGTTAAGATTGACTTAGAAAATGAATTTTGTGCTTTGATATCATTATCCTCACTACTTAATAGTTGGAATACTACTGTTATTATTGCCAATAATTTCTCTAGGTTAACAAGCTTGACATTTGATGGGATTCGTGATTTGATTCTAAGTGAGGAAATTTGCGAGAGAAAATCTAGTGAATATGTTTACTGCTTTAGTAGATGAAACTAGAGGAAGAATTAGTACTCTTGTTAGCAGAAATAATACAAACTGAACAAACATAGTTAGTTTAGGATTGGTGGCACTATCTATCGAAATTATGCCGAATGGAGCATATTTGAAGGGATTTCTTAAGCTGAAGAACAAGAATGGTAAGTGAATTAAGGTTAAGTCTACTATAGCTTATAGTAATTCGAATAATGTTGATTATGTCTTGTTTGTCATTAAGGATATGTGGTTTGACTAATGGATTACAGATTCTAGTTGTTCGTTTCATGCTACACCAAATATGAATTGGTTTACTACTAATTAATGCGTGGATAATGGTAAAGTGCAATTGTGCAACAATGATGTGTGTGATGTTGTGGGTTTGCGATATTAAAATTAGAATGTAGTTGATTAAGTTGTATGTTTGTAAGTTGTCGCGATTTTCTTTGTGGGAAAGCGCGGCATTTATGCTAACGGTTATGGATGACGACATGAGAAAGACCCCGGTGTTTATGCTTAAGCACAAGTTTGATACTGTTGTTAAAATCAGATAGGTGGGAGATTTGATTAATAAGGAGATTGGTAAAACTATCAGGCACATGAGGACTAACATTAATGTGGATTTTTACTTGGAGTTGTTAAATAAATTTTGCATTAAGGAATTCATCGTGAGATACCGCATTGGTGCTAATGAACCATAGTGGGCTATAGAGTTGATAAGTTGAACATTACTAGAGATGATCCATAACATGCTTTCTAGAACAGATATGGCTAGGAAATCTCTAGCAAATGCACTTAGTTTGACGAGTTACCTACTAAATAAATCCCCATCGATCGTGGTTGGATGTCGGACTCTCAAAAAAGTGTGATAAGATAACATTACTAATTAGTTTGTTAATAGAATATTTGATTGTCCATGTTATATTGGATGTCGACTATCAAAAAAGTGGGGAGAATTACCAAAAAAGTCATAAACCTATTACAATTGTGCCAATTTAGTCCTAAACTTTTTTTTTGGCCAATTTAGTCCTAAACATTTTACAATTGTGTCAATCCAGTCCATCCGACTAAAATTGGCTGGCCGGGGATAGTTGGTCGGCAAACAATTTTTTAATATTTTTTTTGAATTCTTTAATTTTTTTTGAATTTTTTTATTTTTTTTTTCCACCTTCTTCTTCCTCCTCGGCCGCGAGGTCGCCCGCCGACCACCGGCAAGGCTCGCCCCGCCGGCCATTGGCGAAGGCGAGCCTCGCCCGGCCGACGACGAGGTCGCCTTTGCCGCTGGCCGGCGGGCGAGCCTCACCCAGCGACGACGGCCTCACCAGATCTGGCGAGGCCGAGCCTCGCCTTGGCTGGGCGACGGCGGCCTCACTGTCGGTGGGCGAGGCTAGCCTTCGCCAGTGGCCGCCGAGGGCGAGCCTCCCTAGTGGCTGGCGAGGCTGACCTCGCCGCCCGCCGCCGGCCGCGCCCGCCCAGGAAGAAGAAGGTGGAAAAAAAAATTGAAAAAAATTAAAAAATTGTTCGCCGGTCGACCAAAGCATCCAAGTCGACCGGCCGACCAATTTTGACTGGATGGACTGAATTGGCACAATTGTAAAAGATTTAGAATTAAATTGGCCAAAAAATAAAAGTTTAGGACTGAATTTGCACAATTGGAATAGGTTTAGGACTTTTTTGGTAATTCTCCCCAAAAAAGTGTGATAAGATAACATTACTAATTACTTTGTTATTAGAATATTTGATTGTCCATGTTATGTTTGAATGAGTGATGATAAGCTTGGCGGAAAGACAATAAAATGCATGTTCCTAAGTTATATACAAGGTGAACAAAGCTAACGTTTGTGGTATCTATAATCTATTATATCTATTATTAGTAGAGAAATTATATTCAACAAGTATTTAATACTTTTGGATAGGAGTGTTTATAGCAATATTCTTATGGATTTGAACGATGTTAAGCTCAATGTGGAGATGTAATGAGCAACTCCTTAGGTAATTGGTACTAATGAAGTAATCAACATATTTGGTGTTTGTCGTAAGATGAAGCTTATAGAGCCAATAATTGCTATATCTATTGAATTTGACAAAGTTTGTATTTGATCTCCTAAGAACACCAATGGTTTTGCTTTATCCGAGGTTGAGGAGATTGTGTGAGAAAATAATTGTGAAGTAGTTAAAGGTATATGTGGAGTTGATGTTTAGATGTGGTCCACATTTATGGTGAAACGGTTGTAACTTTTTGTGAGAAGTATTCATGAGGTGATTTTTTTGTGAACTACACCTTGAAGCAATAGTGTTAAAGCCAATAAATATGATGATAAGATTTGTGCAAGATTGAGAGATTATTTCGTGAGAAATTGTGAGGCTAAACACTGTGTGAGATTATTGGATGTAATTAATACTTGGAAAACACAACATTTGAGCGACTCAAATGTGGAATTAATCTTTGTTGTACCACTTAATCTATATTAAAATTCTTTACTCTCTTCGTGAACGCATGTCACATCAACAACACCACTTAAATTTGGTATCCGATTTATTTCCTTATTATTTCTATTTTATTGTTCGATTGCTTTGCTTCCGCAATAGTTGGTGTTCGATCCTATAATTAGTTAAATACACTCGCTCTTTATCCTGTCACACTTAGGTGGGGCGGTTTGGCATGGGGAATTTTGGGTCGTATTCTTTTGGTATCAGATATAGGCCCAGCCATACATGTTTTTGGTAGCGTTCGTTTTCTCTGGAGAGAGCTGCTATGGGGACATATTTTCTGTAGTTTCTCTACTTAGAAGCTATGTTCTTTTCTTAATGAAGGGCCGTGTCAACTCTTTCCCTTTCTTGGCGTTAGCCTACGACATGTTATGTTATTTGATTCGGGTAGCTTTCCCAGTTGTTGTTCTGTCCTCATGTGTAGGTGTTGAATCGGTTTACATGGATTACGTGAAGGTGAGAAAAAGCAAGATATCTCCGTTAGGTGAAAAGGATAAAAGAAAAAGGCCAACGGGGACGAGAGAAAAGCTTCCCCGAAGTGAATCTGTTTACTAATGGAGAATGCAAACAGGGAAAACTAACAGTCGTCCCTGCCATGGACGTTCATTTCATCTCCCGGCTTGGGATTCCTTCTAGCATCCCTTTACGACGACATGAAGGGAGTGGGTCGGTTGTCGGGGACTGTGACGAGAAATGAACGTTCCTAGGGAAAGTACAGGGACGCTGCTGAAACGTCCCACGACTGCAGTGTTTGTCGCAACTCGCCGTTCGATTTTCGCCAACATCAGAAATAGAGATAGTTGCGATAACCTCGGAAAACGTCCTTGGAAGCACAGGGATGTTTTAAATGTGTCTATGTCGTGCATAACAAATCCCCCAATTTACAACTTGCCCTGTAGTGTGCGTTGACGTCGTTCAAGGGAGAAAACTTTTCCACTTCTATGACTCGGTCGCTTAGTAAACAAATTGAACAAAGGATATGTTGGAACATTTCTCTTACTCGCAATAGATGGAATGTATGAAAGGATCAGATTGAACTATTTTGACAAGTTTCAAGACATTTATTATGCTATTTGAAAGTTTTAATTGAGCGATAAAATAGCAAAGTAATAGCAGAAATACAAACTAAAGCCTGGAGCAGCTCCCTAAAATTTTCGAGAGATCTAATAGGCTCGCTTTATTTAACAGCTCAATCATGACCATTAGATGCAACTTCATTGATCTGTAAATTGGTAAGTCTCGTATCTAAGTCGACAATCCACCAGCTGAAAAGTAGCACCCATATTTGAAGGGCAATTGTTCCTGCTTAGATCAGCTGCAGCAATCAAACAATTGGCACAATAGGATATCTCAATCTCTCCATTGCACGCTCCATGGCCATAAAAGGTATCGAGGGTTAGACCATTGCCATTTTCTACCTGGAACGTGCAGTAGTGACTGTAACCCGAAATTGGAGTTTGTGTAATCAAGTCATGGAAAACTTGTTCCAAGGCATTGTGGTAGTATTACTCGTCAGGCCACCCACTGAAGTCTTGGGCGTTGCAACCAAAGTACAGCACCGTCATGTCCGGACCAGATCCGGCAACCTTGTCAGAAAGATAGAATAACACAAGCACCAGAGTCGCAATCCTCTTGAAAGAGCCCATTTTTTCGTTCCTCTTCTTCTCAGTTCTCTATCTTTCTTTGTAGAGAAGTTGTGGAATGTGGAAGGCGCGGTCCAGTCCATGTTATATACAAAATGTTGTTGTTGCTGTCTTTGTTCTTGTTTCTGACCTTTGCCCCAGTGTGGTAAAAGTTGCCATCAGCAATGACGGAGGAATCTGCTCAATCTAGTTTCTGTCGCACAATCCCAATTCCGGGGAATTTTTTCCTCTGCATATGTACATGATCTTATCCCGACCAAAAGAAAAAAGAGTACATGTTCTTATCCATTCGGTCTGCAGATTCTTCCTGTTTGTGTGAATAGTGCTTTGTGGAGTTTCCTCTTCCAAGTTCTTCCAACCGGGCAAGCAACAAAAGTGACGATTCTTTCCCGATCGAAAACTAGGGAAATCCGCGAATGACCCTCTTTTGATGGTTGGTTCCGATTTGTAAAATTATCTCTCCCCCACACAGCTTCCCTTTTTCAAAGTGCAAAATTGGCAACCTGTCCAATCGGATCATATTAGCAATCGTCAAATGGGCGGATCAAGTCGGGTCGAAAATGATTTAGCCTAAATTAACCAATTTATATGCAGTACAAATTTAGTGACCAATATCCGACCGACCCATATTATCAAAATGCTTTCATATTTAACCTAACCTATGAAAACCCGTATCCATCTTATTAACTCATGCTAAAGAATTGGCTTTCAACACTACCAATTTTCAATCTTTGTATTGATTCTCAATGAAGAATAGTAGAAAGTTATAACTTGGCAATGAATTAGGATGTTGAATAAGACAATTTATGCTGACCATAGATTGCAATGATAAGAACTATAATTAAAATATTACATAAAAATTATGTTAGGCACCTAGGTTTTGTTCGCAACTCAGATGCCCATTCTTGTAAAAGCACAAAAATGAAAAATAGCAAGCTAATAGCAAGAAGAGAGAAAAAAATAAATAATATATAAAACATAAGTAAAAAATGAAATGAATAAAGAATAAAATAATAGAAAACAGAGGGCGGGGATTTTTTTTTTTTTTTTTGGGGTGTTTCAAATTCTGGTTTAGGTCCAATTGGCATGGCTCACAAGAGAAGCTTTAGGCTGCGTTTCGTTTTACATTTTGAAAAAACATTTGAGTAAATGCAGAGGACTTTATTCTAAATTTTTTTCACGATAAGCAAAGACTATTCGGCAAATTTTAATTGAAAAGTGAATTGAAATTTGAGGAAAAAACCATTTGGTAGAAACACATTCAAAAAGTCCTTTGTTGTGACAATTTAAGCTTTTTAATTTTTATTTAGAATTTAGAAAATGATAATGACTACAACTTTTGCGGTTTGAATGTTGAGAACAATGTAAAAGAAACGTAACAAAAATTTGTAACCACTATCTCGAGTCAACATATGTGGTCTCTTTTCATTTGGATACAAAAACATACATATTGAAGATCACTGGGGATACACTGATTGTGATATAAATATTCAAATGAGACAGCTGCAAAATGAGCTTGGCACTAGAACAATCCACATAAGAACAAGGGCTCTACAAGAAGTTCTCATATTACATCTTTTGATCGACTCTAGATCTAATGGACGAGATCTCATCTCCACATCTAACAACTACCAGTTTCTAAGCCGAGAATGCTCTAGAACTGACACAATTATCATCTTGCCTGTCTTTGAGAATGTTCTGGAAATCCTAGGCGACTTTGGACGGTCTTCTTTGATCGAACACGATCCTTTGGTCATGGAAAACCTCGAGACCTTGACATTTTGTTGCAGGTTTTATATAATCATATATGCCTACATATTCATCCAAGAAAACCATCTGAATCTGAGTCCAAATTGGGTTCTTTTCCATAGCAGTTCACGGCATTCCAAAGAAGATACTGGACGTGGTTGATCAATATAAAGAGGTTCAAATCTGTGAGAAGCTTGAAGTGTACGAGTTTCTGTTTGGAGATTATGATTGGTAGTTAGCCGAGAGTAATGTAGCACTCAAACCACCAGTGAATGAGTTCTTAATTCATAATGGTGGCAATGACGACGAGAAGGACATCGACTGTGAAGGTGCATTTGATGCTTTGAAGGGTGAATTGCAAGAAAATCCAGTGCACAAACTATTCTAGGCAAAAGACTTTTGGCCACCTAATGCTTCAATTGATTTCAGAGAAAAGAAAGAAAAAAAGAAGGGAATAAATCAGAAAAAACAAGAAAAAAAACGACATTGTTTTGTCCAAGTCAAACTATGACAAAAAGGACGGCTAATGATGACATGATCATCATGTTAGTGATTTCATGCATCGCTTAGCTCGGAGGACCTGATTATATTTTCAATTAAGGTTACGTTTAGATAACATATGGATGTGCTTACTTTTACTCCCGAAATTAACTAAGCTTGTGACTGGGGCATTTTGCACTTATGTCGTTGGCTCTCTTCAAAATTTTCTTTTTTCGTAACAGAAATTCATAATTATCAAATAAAACTTACTTGGAAAGGTATAAATATAAATTAAAACTATAAGAGTATCGACTTGTTTTCAAGTAACTTAAAAATTGCTTAGAAATAAGCTTTGACACATGTTTGTAAATATACGTTAGAAAGTGTGGATTTAAAATAAAATAAGTCCACTTCTAATCCCGATCACATCTAGTAAAATCTAACCAGATTTAGATCCACGACAACAGTCCCAATTTTATTCCTCTATATTATGAAATTTTTAGTTCTAGCTTCAAGGTATGATTTTGTTTACCATTTAGGTTTCATAGAACTTACAAGCTAATTCTTTTCTTCCTTCAAGCATTTTACTAAATAGTACATGGGTAAAAAAATCAACACTGATCTAAAGCACTAAGATGCTCAATATAGTTTTGTCGCGTGCACATGTTGACTAAAAGTTAGCATAAAACAATGTTCTATATTAGTACCGAAGTCACACTTAAGACATGAAAATGTAAGATCCTTTGTATATACTAATTAAATAAGTAAAGAAACCTACATTCCAAAAATAAAAATACACCGAAAACATAAGTAAAGAACAAAAATATTTTCGAATATTTGACCTCATTTTCTCAAGAGTTTTTCAAATAGGATATGTTTGATGGTTAAGATAAGTTAGGAAAGCACAATAACTTTATATTTATGACATTTTAAACATTGAGTTAGACAAATAAAAAAAACTAGCTTCAAATTAGTTGCCAATGCGCTCTACATAGTTGTAATGCTTCAAGAAGGCTTCTAACGTTGAGAACATAGGGACCAAAAGAATCCCGATGCACAATTATAGATTGTGCAAGTAATACCCAACAAATGTAATAGGTATATCATGGGCTACTTGTCAAAGTTTACATATTCTAATTTTTCTTTTGTCAGAGATAATTTTTTTTTCAAACTGAAATACGCTATTTTAATTATCATAATTTAGGTCCAACGAGAGTTTGTATAATCTTAGACCCTTCTCATGTTTGACTGATGGGATATCCCACGATCATCTTCTGTACATTCGAAAAAAATTAATTATATCTCACTAAAATTATGGAGGACAATAGTTAGGAAACCTTTGCAAAAGAAACCCAAAAGTCGATAGGGCAAGAAGTGCTTGATATTATATAAATATTATTTTTGGTATCTTTACAACACAAGGGCAAAAAAAAAAAAAAAAAATAAAAAAATTGACTAGGAATTTGAAAAGACTCGAACTCAGGATCTCCTATTCGTTAAATGTAAACTTTTGCAAAATCATTTTCAACTATTCTAAAAATTCAAACTAATAAAGGAATGAGTGATTTAATATTTAAATATCATAATAATTCAAAACACAAAATTCAAGATTTTTTTTATCCGCAAACGTATATCGGATAAAGTCAGCGACAAATTCAAATATTTAATCTCATCCCTTTTCCAACGTCAAATAAGGATAGCCCACCTAGGATTGGAGAAGGTATGTGTATCCCTCAAATTTGTTTTCTCTTTCTCGTTCTCTCCACATTTAGGTTCCTTCGTCCGGCAATAATTCTCCATGCCCCTTCCTCCATCTCTTCGTTTGACAAGCACAAGTTCCAACTCCTATTCAATTCCCTTCAAAATCGCTTGAAGCAGTTCTTGTTTCACCTCAGTCTCCTAAAGAAAGGAAAAAAAAAAATCAAAATTAGCGCTTTATTAGAAAAAGGGAATAATGGGAGATATATGGAATGGAATTCTTATTAGCTTTTCTTCTTATGAAAATGGGTAGAGCCTAATACAGAAATTTGACGAGGTAAATATACTATTCTTATTAGCATGAGAAAATAAAAACGAAAAAAAACAGATGAACAAAACTTTTGGTTCGAAATAAAGGGAAAAGGTTGCTCGTTGACTTCAGAATCAGCACTAGGCCTCTTAATAGAAAGTAGAAACCCAATAGAACTTAAATTCTCGTTTTTCTTTGGGTTGTTATTCAACAAAATTTCCTCTTCTCGCGCTTCCTCTCTTATCTGTCCCTGTCCCTGTCCCTGTCCCAGTCCCTCCCTCCCTCCCTCTCTCTCTCTGGCTTGATACTGGTAGAGCTCCTTTAATAGACTTAACATTCATTCATGTCTTTCACCTTTTGATTGAGCGGGGTTAGTTTCTCTGGCTCTCTTGCTGGTGTTTCATAGCTATTAAACTCCTTGTTCTTCTTGCGATTTTCTTTTCTGCCATTGAAGAGAAAGAAAACATGGCGAGTAACGGAGGCGAAGAAGACTTCTTGGACCTGTGGAGTGATACAGAGTTTCCGTCACTGGAGCAGCTCCTTCTACCGGAGGATAATCCAATGGCCGAAACTTTGAATGATGGGGCTGATCATCCCGGTGTTTCTGGGGCACAAGGTAACAATGCACAAGCCCCTAATCAGCAGAGTGCTCAAACAGCAGTTGTTACACCACATGGACAGGTTCTCTCTCTCTCTCTCTCTCTCTCTCTCTCTCTCTCTCGGAGGTGTTCTCCTTTTCGCTCATAGCTTGATTATATCCTATCCATTATAGGGAGAGGACCGCAGAAAGAAGGCAAAAGTATCAGATTTCGAACAGGTATGTTGAGGGTTTTGAAGAACGTGATACTTAATTAGATTTTCCAGAAGATATACAGGGAATGTGTAGAGTTTGTCAATGTCACAACGGTTGAATGAGGTCTTAGAGAATCGGTCTTGGTTGCTGGCTAGATACGTTCTTCGCATCATGATATGGCTCTGAAATTTTGATTTAACTGCAAGTGAAAGATATAGCAAGTTACAGTGGCCGTGCATGCTTGACCATGCGGCATGTATCCGTACACAGTGCACTCGAAGAACCCTTTTTTATCTTCTGGTGACGCGATCTGCAACTTGTTCAGGGCAATTCCAATGGAGCTCTCGAGTCTTTGACCGTGCTCAACTTGAAACCGGAGAAGACAATCTATATGCTCAAGAAAAGTGAAGCCATGCTTCGCGAGAGACAAGTCGATCGTCAAACATGTGAAGCTCACAACAAGTCTAAGAAATTCCCGGCTGCAAATGTACCGTTTAATGTCCTCAGGATTGGCAAATACGAGGTATCTTTTACCTTACGTGCATATGTGTGAACATGTATGTATAGAATTTCCATTCCATCGTCAAATTGGGTTTCCTCTTTTGGATCATCTCATAGTTTTCGTGTGAAAATATCTGCAGGCAAGACCTCGATACCCGTCTAATCTGATAGCGAAGTGGTACTACACCAGGAAACGGCTGATTTGGGAGATATTCGAAAACTTTGTGATGAAGAAGATTGAAATTAGCTGGTCAGATATTTCGGCGATAAGAGTTAACTATGGCGGCAATGTGGAAATTCTCGAAATTGAGGTGTAACCCTTAACCTTAAATTATGTTTGCTCCAAATTTCTTTTCCATGATGGTGGATTCAACGATAGTTTCATTAAGAAATCTTCTATGCCCTTTCCATGTTTTGTATAAAATCGCTACGTTCTCAACTTCTTATCATAAGCTATTACTGGACTCCATGTTCAAATCATCTACCATGAACATGCACAGATCTACCTCACACAAAACAAAAACAACAGCATTACTATTTTAACGGTTACTTGATATATAAAGACACACACACACATACATACTCTGTGTACCGTGTGCTGACACATCAAGCTCACTCTCAGTTATCCAAGCCGCCTCGTTTTTATTGCGAGACCGAAAGGCGCCCCAAAAAGCAGACCGCTTGGATACCAAGTTCCGATTTCACTGATGGTCAAGCTTGCATTTATAGGTACGTCATGCCAACCAATAGAAATTGGGCAACCTCTTGATCACTATCTATTATTAGATATCTAATTCTAATCATTCTCTAATTTAACAGCAAAATTGTCATGCATATACGGTGATTTATATATATATATTTTTTCCTTTGGTTCATCCTAGGAGGCACTGTCTTGAGTTTCCTCGAGGCACGCTAGGGAAAAACATGGAGCAGCTCTTCTCATCGGACTCTCGTTTGTACGAACTGGCCAGAAGGCCATTCCCAAGTTCGGGAAGTCCATTCTTTGAGGGTCCTATCACTGATGCACCGCAATCGGCACCGCATTTTATAAACCCTGAATTGATTCAATATCACGGTCATCTTCATCATCAGCTTCCTCCTAACCATTCAAGTGTTCCTATATGCTCAGCCGATGATGACCTGATGGTTTTGGCTCAAGAATACAAGAGACTGTTGGCGAATCATCAAGTGCCATCTCCTGGAAGTTCACTCGGATCACAAGTTTTAGGTACTTACTAATAAGTGATTTTCCATTCATCTTAGATTGGGGTTTTTGGTTTAACCATTCAAGTGTATATGCTCAGCCGATGATGACCTGATGGTTTTGGTTCAAGAATACAAGAGACTGTTGGCGAATCGTCAAGTGCCATCTCCTGGAAGTTCACTCGTATCACAAGTTTCAGGTACTTACTCAGAAGTGATTTTCCATTCATCTTAGATTGGGATTTTTTTTTATTTGCTTAAGAGAAAGTTGCAATTCGTGTTCTTTCGCTTCGCTAAATTTATTAGACTATTGTTATAAATACGAAGTACATACTATAATAGAAGCATATTTGCACATTGATGTGGTTGTAGCAAATGTTAACATGACAAAAAAAATTCAATGAACTTGCATCAGTTTGCACCATAAAAAATGAAAACTTCACTAATTTGTTCAGAAAATATAACCTTATTAGTATTCTTAATTAGATGTGATTACTACTTGCTTTTAGTAAATGATATTTTTTCTCTGGATGTATCTGGGTGTGCATGGTACTAACAATTTCTTAAGGACCTTTTCTTCTTCTTCTTCTTAAAAAAAAAACTTACCTTATGTCTTCAAACGCCAGATTATAATTACTCACCGCCTCCGTTGTTACCGAGAAACGGAACGATTTTCAGTGGACAATCCATGGGCCACTTGCCAGGAAAGCAAATTGTAGCTTCTTCGAATAATTATTCCGGCAAAGTCACAATTGGCACCAGCCATGGACACCACGGATATAATGACAACAGCAACCCCACCAATATGATGATGGCAAGCAAGGAGCCTTCATACTCAAATGTTGGGATGAACGTCACTCATGACGCCCCTCCATGGAACAGTCATGACATGTTCAATCAGGACATGGGGCATTGTCATTCAGGACCGGGTTCGTCATCGAATGCACCGGCAACGGACGTGCCTTCGAGTTCATCTTACTACCACATAACAAATGATCATGCTGGCCAAGGATCGCACAGGGAATATAACAATAACAAAGAGCTCTGCATAAATGAGATCAGACCCCATCATGTTCATGCTCAGGACGGGCTGATCTACTCGGAGCTTGTTGCCAACCATGATCTTGGTCATCATCATCAAGATCATCCATTCATGGCAGACTACAATACACCTCATTTCCTTCCAAGCGAGTACATCATGAATGTAGATGAGGTGAGAAAGTGGAGTTGTTTCACGGGTGACAAGCCACCCCATTTCACGCCTTAAAAGAGAGCGAGTCACAGGATTCACCTTGCTTATGTTATCAATTTTAAGTGCACGAATGTCCAACACATGGAATGTATCCACCATGTGCTACACATCGAAGTTTAGATATTCTAATTATTATTTTTTTAGACGGCGATTATATAGTTTCAAAATAGATTTATTTGTTTATCTTCATGCGCTGATCTTTTCATTATTTCTTTTTATTCAATTGGAGTTTGTGTACTTCTAAATTCTTTGGACCATGTATGAAGAGAAAGTGATACGCCAATATCAAGTTCTTTGACAAAATCATAAGTCCGTCTATTTCGAAAATTACGTGATAATAGAACAATATAATTAGGAAAAAGTGATATGCCAATATAATGCTGGAAAACCCTTGTAATGTTTATGACCCCAAAAAAAAAAAAAAAAAAAAACTTGCAATGAATATCTGAAAGTTGACCTGGAAAAGAGAATTCATCACTTTTAAAATAGAAAAAATACAAAAATCTCCAGGCGCTACAAAATTTTAAAAAAGACAAAAGAAAAGAAATGGGCTACGGGACAACAAATCGCTTTTGGCACAAATAAAGCATTTTTTTCTTATAACGCTGGATGGGAAGCTTTTTTTGCTCAATTGTGAACACTAACATGTCTCCACGTTAACCAATGCCATTAGTTTTTTTTTTTTTAATGGAAAGACTACATCGAGGGAAATTTAGAAAATTCAATGACTAAATTAAACAAAATAAAAATTCAAGAATGACGAGCTCAATAACAAGTATACTTGACAAGAAAAATTTGAAAATTTCAGTGTTTACATGTCATTTGTAGTTTTAACGTGGTATTTCCTTTCATGTTATCCGGAATTTATATTTTGAAAATTAGAAATATTTCTGAACAAGTATGCATATACGTGCCATGATGTGTGTTCATATTCGGACACACAATAACAATTTAATTATGATGCCCATTCAATTAATTGATTTTTAAATCGAATTTTGTTTTTCTACTTTTATTTCTAATAAGAATTAACTAGGGAAGAGTACCAAAAAAATACAAACCTATTGTTTTTGTATCAATTCAATCCCAAAATTTTTAATGGGATCAATTTAATCACTGATCATCCTTCATGACACGCTGGTTTTGATGTAGACATTTTTATATAATATTTAATTATTTTTAATTTTTTATTACTTTTTTTTTTTTTTTTTTTCTTCTCTTTTCCTTCTTTCCTTCTTTCCTTTTTTGCCTTTGTTTTTTTTTTTTTTTTTTCCTTTCTTCCTTATTTTTAGCCTCCATGATGGCCGGCAGAGGTTGTTGTTTGCCGGTGAGGGCAAGGGCCTAATTGCCCTTGTCGGCCTTTGGCAGGGGTCGGTAAGAGCTAGGAACCTCTCTAGCCTCGTTTGGATGAGGCCCTTCAATGCCATATGCTAGCGAGTGTAGGCGAAGGCTGGCCTCACATGGACAAAGCCCCTCACCATCCGGGCAGGGCCGCCCTTGCCATGGGGTCCTCACAACAAATTTGGTGAGAGTTGGCCTCATTGGCCTTTGGTCGATCCTTGCCAAAGGTCGGTGAGGGCTTTTCAACAATCATTGGCCCTCGCTAGATTTGGCGAGGGCTGGTCTTGCTTAGAGCCGGTGAGGGCATCTCGGCCATTGCCCTTCTTAGCAACCGGCGACCTCCGCCAACCATCATGGAGGCTAGCCAAGGAAAATAAGAAAAAAAAAGCAAAAAAAAAAAAAAAAAAAAAAAAGGAAAGAGAAGGAAAAAAGGAAAAAGAAAAGGGAAAAATTAATACAAAGTTCAAAAAATAATAATATATTACATGTACACATCAGCTTCAATAGTGCCATGTAGGACGACCGTCATCCATGTCATCAATTCCCAACATAAATTGATCGGATGGACTCAGTTGGTACTGATGTGAAAAAGCTTTAAGACTAAATTGGTTAAATTGAAAAATTTATGACTGAATTGATACCAATATAATTATTGGTACCAAAATAATTTATGATTTTTTTGGTACTTTTACCGAATTACTAACAAGTACATTTTTTTATAAATAGTTCAACAAGCCTAAAAAAACAGAGCAAAAGTATCTAGAAATGTGCCAAGGAATGAAGCAGATGTAGAAATACTAGACAAGCTCAGTAAGAAGTGGTTATTAATCTGTGGTTACTGAAACTTAATGCAGGAATACTAGACGCAAATGTAGGAATAGACAAACAACCCAGTGCATGCAGCTTCAACATCTTAAGTGGTGAACTAGAGAAAACTTAATCCTGTTAAAATTTGGTTTTACATGACTATGAATCTTTTGATATGTGATGAATGCCAAATTATCCATCATTTTGGTAGGTTAGTCACCCCATGCCACTCTCTGAAGCGACTTGGATTTAGCTAGAGCCATGTCCGCTTTCTCCAAATCAAGTGCCGGCCTTGTTGCTCTCAAGGAGTCACGTCGAATGGCTCTCCAGTAGCTGTGAACAAGCAAAAGGGAGTATACTAAACGAGCATTCTGCTTCGTCTCATCAAGTCATTCTCGATAAAACCTTCGATTCAGAGGTAGTTTATACCTAGGAGATTAGGTTTGAGAAAAACTGCCAAAAAAAAAAAGTATGCATTCCACTAAACGGTAGTTGATTCATCTCACTTCCATCATTTTGTCATCGAGTCTCATATACTACATGGAACAAACAAAGAAAACTCATCAAAGCCATGAGAATCAAAATAATATTGTTTTTGCACGAGAATATAATGGACAAAAGTAGGCATCCAATAAAATTATAAAAGGTTGACCTCACCAAGATCACACTTCAAAGATTAAAAAGTAAATAAAGCAGGCCAAGATAAAAGGAATTAAAACTAAAAGGGAGACGCTGAGCTGATGGCGCCGTGAAACTCCAAAATGAAATGGTGGCTTTCCACCAAAAAATTTCTCAAGGAAGTTTCTTAATTTGTTTAACTGGTTTCTTGGAGAAATTAAAATTTAAAACTTTTACATGGTGGATTTCCTCAAATTCTACTAAGTGAGATTCAAGGAGAAAAAACAACATAAAGAAACATGTAATTATTGAGTAGGATTAGCTTGCCGGCAAACAAATTACACGTAGTGGTATTAAATAGACTATAATTTCCACCATTGAAAAAAGGAAAACAGCCTCAAAAAAAAATCTAATGTCTATAATTATAAAGATGAAATAGGGTGGCAAATCATCTCATTTTATAAAATTAGTGCTAACTATTCGTGTCACTCATTTCAAGATCAAAATATTTCAATGTAACATTTTATTGCAAATTTGTGAAAGATTGTCAAACTCGTGGCAATTTTAAATCAACCATGTTGTTCTATATTGTGTTCAATTTAGACTTGGGTTTCTGAATAAATTCATGCCTTATTCAAATCGTGTTTTCTTCTTGCATTGAAAATTATAATCCAAGTATATTTATGTTCATTTAAAAAAAAATGGAAAAAAAAAAGAAACCCCAATGTATCTATCTGATATGCCTATTATATAGTTACTATTCTCTACTTGTGACTTCTCAAATATCATTTGATTAGTTTCTTTAAGTAATGGTTCTGTTGCCCTCTGCAAGTAAAATAAAAAGGTGGTTAGAAGTTGTACCGTTACTCATAGAAAGCAACGGTACTGTTATGCCAGTTACTCTGGCCTATACAAAGAAAGTAAAACTACAATCAAGAAGTGGTTCACCTCAAATTCGTTTACATCTTCTCGTTCCCTCCACGTGTGCGTTTCTTCGTTCTGCGAGTGGGGATCTCTCTAGCTTTCTTGCAAGGGTTCTCAGGAGTTTCTGCAACTGCTTCTGATTCTTCCTGCAAAAGCTTTATTTCACGAGTGAAGTGAAAATTCGATGAGCACAGAAGGCAAAGAAGATTTTTGAAATCATGGAGTGATATAGAGTTTCCATCAATTGAGGGAGATCTTTTCATTGGAGGGTTTTCCTAATAATACCCACAATTCGATGGCGAATCCTTCGAACAACAGTGGCAATCCGATTGAGGGGACACATTGATCGTCGCTTAAGTGAACCACCCAGAGTTTTGAAATCGTGGAGTGATATAGAGTTTCCATCAATTGAGGGAGATCTTTTCATTGGAGGGTTTTCCTGATAATACCCACAATTCGATGGCGAATCCTTCGAACAACAGTGGCGATCCAATTGAGGGGACACATTGATCGTCGCTTAAGTGAACCACCTAGAGTTTTGAAATCGTGGAGTGATATAGAGTTTCCATCAATTGAGGGAGATCTTTTCATCGGAGGGTTTTCCTGATAATACCCATTATTATTCCTCTATATTATAAAATTTTTAGGTCAGTTTTCAAGGTATGATTTTGTTTACCATCTAGGTTTTATAGAACTAAAAATCTAATTCTTTTCTTCCTTCAAGCATTTTACTAAACAGTACATGGGCCAAAAAATCAACACTTGTCCAAAGCATGAAGGTGCTTAAATTAGTTTTCTCGTGCGCACATATTTACTAAAAGTTAGCATAAAATAATGTTCTATTAGTACTGAAGTCAGACTTCAAAAATGAACATGTAAAATCCCTTAGTAATATACTAATTAAATAAGGTAAAGAAAGCTACATTCCAAATATAAAAATACACCGAAAACATAAGTAAAGAAGAAACACTATTTTTGAAGATTTGACCTCAATTTCTCTAGAATTCTGAGATAGGATATGCTTGATGGTCATAAGATAAGGTAGGAAGGCACACGGCCTTTCTCTTGATGACATTTTAAACTTTGGGTCAGAAAAATAAACAAAAATAGCTTCAAATTATTTGCCAATGCGCCTACATATTTGTATTGCTCTGAGAAGGCTTCTTTCTTCTCACTAATCCTTGAGAATATAGGAACTAAAAGAATCATGTGGCATATTTATAGCTTTTAAGTGCAAATAATACCCAACACATGTGAGAGGTATATAATGGGCTACTTATCAAAGTTCATGAATTCTAATTTTTCTTTTTCCAGAGATAATTTTTTTTTTTTCAAACTAGATTGCCTATTTTAAATATAATAGTTTCTAGGGTCCAGCGACAGTTTATATCTTCTTAGACCCTTCTCATGTTTGACTGATGGGACATCCCACACTCATCTTCTGTAAATTAGAAAAAATTAATTATACGTAACTAAAATTATGGAGGACAATAGTAGTTAGGAAACCTTTGCAAAAGAAACCCAAAAGCGGATAGGGCAAAAAGTGCTTTGACATTTTGTAAATATTATCTTTGTCATCTTTACACCACAAGGGCAAAAAAAAATAAATGATAATAACTGGGGACTTGAAAAGATTTAAAGTCCAAATCTCCTATTTGTAACATATTAAATTTTGTATGATCAATTTCAATCGTTCTAAAAATTCAAACTGTTAAATGAATGAGTAGTTTAATATTTAAATATATTAATAATTCAAAACGCAAAAGTCAAATGTATATCGGATAAAGTCAGCAACAAATTCAAAATTTACTCTCATCCTTTTTCTCAACGTCAAAAAAGGAAAGTCCACCAAGGATTGGAGCAGGTATATGTATCCCTCGAATTGTTTATCTTTCTCTTGTTCTCTCCACACTCACGTTCCTTCGTCCTGCAATATGCTCCGCTCCTTTATCTCTTTATTTGACAAGACTCTTGAGTGAGAGTGCAAGTACTATTTCCAAATCCTGCTCACCTCCCTTCAAAATCACCAAAAGCAATTCTTATTTCACCTCAATCTCCTAAAGAAAGGAAAAAAAATCAAAATTAGCTCGTTCTTGGAAAAAGGGAATAATTGGAGAAAAATGGAACTGAATTCTTATTAGCTTTTTTTTTCTTATGAAAATGGGGTAGAGCCTAATATAGAAATTTTGAGGAGGTAAATTTACTATCCCTATTAGCATGAGAAAAATAAAAACAAAAGAAAAAAGAAGAACAAAAGTCAAGTTTGGTTCGGAATAAGGGGAAAAGTTGTTCGTTGACTTCAGAATCCATCCAGCACTAGAATTCTCGTTTTTCTTTTCCGGGATGTTATCCAACCAAACTTTCTCAAGCTGCTTCTCTCTCTCTCTCTCTCTCTCTCTTTCTCTCTCTCTCTGTGGCTTGATTATAAGTGGAGCTCCTTCAATTTTGATTGAGTGGGGTTAGTTTCTTTGGCTCTCTTGCTGGTGTTTTTGGGTGGTTTTGTAGCTATAAAACTTCTTGTTCTTCTTGAGATTTTATTTTCTGCCGTTGAAGAGAAAGAAAACACGGAGTGATATAGAATTTCCGTCAGTTAAGCAGCTTCTTTTACCTGAGGATTTTCCGATGGCCGACCCTTTGAATGATGGTGCTGATCATCCGGGTGTTTCTGGGGCACAAGGTAACAATGCACAAGCCCTGATCAGCAGAGTGCTCAAACAGCGGTTGCTACACCACACGCACAGGTTCTTTCTCTCTCTCTCTCTCTCTCTCTCTCTCTCTCTCTCTCTCTCGGAGGTGTTCTTCTTTTTGCTCATAGCTGGATTATATCCTCTCATTATAGGGAGAGGACCGCAGAAATAAGGCAAAAGTATCAGATTTCGATCAGGCATGTTGAGGGTTTTTAAGAACGTGATAGTTAATTAGATTTTCCAGAAGATATACATCGAATATGTAGCGTTTGTCAATGACATAACAGTTGAATGAGGTCTTAGAGAATCGGTCTTGGTTGCTAGCTAGACACCTCTTTCGCATCATGATATGACTCTGAAATCTTGATTTAACTTGCAAGCGAAAGAAATAACAAGTTACAGTGGCCGTGCATGCTTGACCATGCGTGGCATGTATACGTACACAGGGCACTTGATCAGTGGAAGACCCTTTTTTCTTTTCTTCTTCTTCTTCTGGTGACGCGATCTGCAACTTGTTCAGGGCAATTCCAATGGAACTGTCGAGTCTTTGACCGCGCTAAACTTGAAACCAGAGAAGACAATCTATATGCTCAAGAAGACTGAAGCCATACTTCGTGAAACACAAATCGACCGTCAAACATGTAAAGCACACAAAAAGTCTCCGAAGTTCAAGGCCACAAGTGTACCGTTTAATGTCCTCAGGATTGGTAAATACGAGGTATCTTTTACCTTATATGCATATGTGTGAACATGTATGTAAAGAAATTTCCATTCCATCATTAAATTGGATTTCCTCTTTTGGAATTATCCCATGGTTTTCTTGAAACTATCTGCAGGCAAGACCTCGATACCCATCTAATCTGATAGCGAAGTGGCACTACTCAAATAAACGGCTGATTTGGGAGATACTCGAAAATTTTGTGATGAAGAAGATTGAAATAAGCTGGTCAGATATTTCAGCCATAAGAGTTGTATATGGTGGCAATGTGGAAATTCTCGAAATTGAGGTGTAACCCTTAACCTTAAATTTTGTTTGCTCGGAATGTCTTTTCCATGATTTTGGATTTAATGATAGTTTATTAAGTCATCTTCATTGCCTTTCCTATGTTTCTATAGTTGCGTAAGAAGGGTATAAAATGGCTACCTTCTCAACTTCTTATTATAAGCTTTATATTGCCATGATAGAGACTTCACATGTTCAAATCATCTATCATGAATGTGCACCGCTCTACCTTACACAAAACAACAATATCAGCTTTACTGTTTCAACGGTTTCTTTATAATATATATATAGCATGTGCTAACAAATCAAGCTTACTCTCAGTTATCCAAGCCGCCTCATTTCTACTGTGAGACCGAAATGCGCCCCAAAAAGCATACATCTTGGAAGCCGAGTTCCGATTTCACTGATGGTCAAGCTTGCACTTACAGGTACATCTTGCCATCCCAATCAAAATCGGGCACCCTCTTGTTGCCATCATTATTAGATACAGACATAGAAAAAGTCGGACGATACAATCCCCTCTAATTAATTTAATTAATTTCTAATTCAATAGCATGTTATCGTGTATATATGGTGATTTATATTGTTATTTTTCCTCGGTTCCCCTTATAAGGAGGCACCATCTTGAGTTTCCTCAAGGCAAGCTAGAGAAAAACATGGAGCAGCTCTTCTTATCGGACTCTCGTTTGAGGGAACTAACCAGAAGGCCATTCCCAAGTTCGAGAAGTCCGTTCTTTGAGGGTTATATCAGTGATGCACCGCAGCCAGCACCACATTTTATAAACCCTGAATTGGTTCAACTCCAGCATCATCTTCATCATCCGCTTCCTCCTAGCCATTCAAGTGTTTCTATGTGCTTGCCCGATGATGAACTGATGGTTTTGATTCAAGAATACGAGAGACGGTCGAAGAATGATCAAGTGCTGTCTCCTGGAAATTCCTTGCATCGCCAAGTCTCAAGTAATTAACAATTAGTGATTTCCTAACTATCTTTTATAGTGGCTTTCGGCTTATTTGATTGAGAGAAAATTGCAATTCGTGTTCTTTTTGCTTTGCTAAATATACTAGACCATTGTTATAAATATAACGTACATATTATAATAGAAGCATATTTGCACATTAATGTCATAGATGCAAATACTAACTTGATAAAAATTTAATGAATTCGCATCAGTTTGCACCATGGAAACTTCGCTAATTTGATCCTAATATATTACCCTATTATGTGACTAGTACTAGCTTTTGGTGTTATGTTAACAATTTGTTAAGGACCTTTTCCTTTAGGCTAACAAATGAAGATTATAACAGGGTACTCTATATAGGGGACAATGAGTAGTGTTCTTCTCTTTTCCCAGTGTATTATTATATAATACAACAAGATTGCCACGTCCTAAATAATTCAATTTATAAGTTGGTCTTGTAGAATGGACCATTGTTTTATGTATACAGATGACCAAACAAAAAATTAGCTCTTATTTTATAGTGGCAAGATAAAATCATAGAATGTGATCGCACCAAGATAAAAAAATGGTGCATTGTATATAACAGATAATGCTTTTATTTTTTGAATGCTTTTTCTTAATATCTAACCATAGCAAATTAAAATAATAATAATAATTTCCTTGTGTTTCAAAAACCAGACAATGGTTATGCAGTGCCTCAATCATTACCAAGATATGGAACGATCTTCGATGGACGATTCATGGGTCACTCACCAGGCGAACAAATCGGAGCGCCTTCGAGTTATAACTGTGGTGGAGTGACATTCGGCACAACACATGGACACCACGGATATGATCACAACAGCAACGCCACCAACATGATGATGGCAAGCAAGGGGACTTCAACAAGTGCGGGGATGAACATTGTTCGTCACGCCCCTCAGAGTATCTTCAATCAAGACATGGGGCGTTGTCATTCAGGACCGGGTTCATCATCAAATGCTCAGGCAATTGACATGCCTTCGAGTTCATGCATTTATCCTACAGTAAATGATCATGCCAGTCAGGGATTGCACGAGAGATATAACAACAACAACGAGCCGCTCATGAATGAGACCAGACCTCATCATGCTCATGCTCAAGACAGGCTGATCTACCCAGAGCTTGTGTCCAACCACGATCATCATCATCGAGATCATCAGTTCATGGCGGATTACAATACACCTCATTTACTTCCAAGTGAGTATATGATGAATGTAGATGAGGTGAGAAATTGGAGTTGTTTCAGGGGTGACAAGCCGCCCCATTTTCTGCCCTAGAAGAGAGCGAGTCACATGCATGCTGCTTTCCTCCATTTTCATTGCTTATTCTATTGAACCTTTTATGTCTGATAGATACCTTTTTTTAAACGTTAGAGACTTGAATTTTATCCTCCAATCATGTGATGGGGAAAGGTTTTCTCGTGTTTTACTGGAAGAACAGGTCTAAGTTTTGCCTTATAAATTGTAAGAAAGAAGCAAAAGTTCTGGAAGATTTGATCTAATTTGCTCCTGATGCGTCTCGATCGTGCTTCTATTATGGAGAACACAGGGACTACAAGAATCACCTTGCATATTTTATCAATTTTAAGTCCACAAATAGCAACACATGCAATGTATATATCATGTGCTACCCATCGAAGTTCAGATATTGTAATCGTTTTTTTTTTTTTTGGTTAGACGTAGATTATAAAGTTTCGAAATGGAGTTCGTTATTTATCTTCGTGCACTAATATTTTCATTATTTCTTTTTTATTGAATTGGAGTTTGTGTACTTCTGAATGCTTCGGGCCATGAATGAGGGGAAAGTGATATGCCAAGATCATGTTCTTTAAAAAAATCTATCTCTATCTCGAAAATTAAGTGATAATATAGCTAGAAAACCCTTGGAATGTTTGTGCAAAAGAAACCCTTGTAATGAAAATCTAAAAGTCGATCTGGAATTCGTCACTTTCAAAGTAAAGCAAATACAAAATCTCCAGACTCTACAAAATAAAATAAAATAATGCGTTACGTGACAAAATATCATTTTTGGCACAAATCAAGCATTTTTTTTTTCATAAAATGTTCGATTGAAAAGGTTTTTTTGCTTAACGATGAACACTAGTACTTGAGCACTTTTCCTTTTTCTTAATGTGGAGAAATATAAGTTCCGTTTTCTTTTGTTTATAGTACTTGACCATGTCTCCACGTCAACTAACGCCATTGGGTTTTTTGTTTTTATGGAAAGACTACATCGATGGAAATTTAAATAAATAAATAAAGAGCGGACACAAATTAAAATAGTCAAGCTTAATGAATCATTTTATTTTGCCCCAAAACAAAAGTTAGTGTTCCAAATCGATGATTTCAAGTGAACTCATCAGTTTGCACGGATGGAATACTTAACATATCTCTAAACAAAAAGTTCGTGCACTTTTTTTTTGTTTGAAATGCGTCTTTCAATTGTTTAAGAAGTGTAGTAATTTTTATCCTGCATGTATATATGAACTTTCAAATATAACACAAAAGAATTGAGATTTGTAGGAGTGGAAAATTTTGTTGCCTTTAAGTAAAAATATGTGTGGTTACTAACTTGACTTTTATTGTATCCATAATATGTTTAAATATTATCCCGGATATACCATAAATGAATTAAGTTTTAAGTTTTACATTTAAGTAGTTATACAAAGTTACGACAAATTTCACTTGCAGTAATTAAATTTTCTTCTTATCGGTTTCGGTTCCTTTTTGGAAAAGTGTCCAATATGTGTGGATTTATCGTCTGAGGTTCTCTCCCAAATTTGCTGCATGTCCTTCTATAAGTAGGTTCCGGTTGCCAATTAATCCTCAATAGCAGATCGTGGTAAAAAAGGGCACCGTTATTACTTGTGAATGACTGCCGTTAGCTTAGCAACACTTTTTTGCATAACTCACCAATTTAATGATTGATTGTGACTTATTTGAAAGGAATAACTTACTTTAAAATTATTTGAAAGTACTATCCTTTGTTCTTTTGGAGAAATTAAAATGTGGCTCATTTGGATGCTTTCCAATCCTTTTTTTTTTTTTATTTGAATGTAAATATCATTTGTACGATGACATGCAAAAACTTAGGGGCATTCCTCAGCATTACAAAAATAACTAAGGACGTGAAAAAATGGAGTGATGGAGTCTCCATGTAGTAGCTAATATTACACTTGTCAAGAAAGGTCCGGAATTTTTGTATTATGAATCTCGCCCTTCAACAAATTTACGAATTTTAGCCACAATGATGGGGACATCATCTGACTTATTTTGGAAACGTCTATGCTTAGTTCCATCCAAATGCAGTATATGGTTGCTAAGAAAGTTATCTTGAGAAGCCTTGCCACCAAGTCCTTGCCTTTGGTAGCCCTAATCATCTATTTGAGATTCTATCCTCCTAAAGAACGATGGATTCCGTATTGTGTGAGGATAATATGTCATATGCTTCCAGTCCATGTGCACTGAAAGAATAGATAATCTCGATTTTCCAAACCAAACAAACAAAAATTACAATGTATTGCTACTGTACGCATCCAACGTGATATGATCCTCACTATTGGTAGTTGTCTCTTATCCTCTTTTAACCTTGCAAATACAAAGGATTATCAGAGAAAACTTGATTCGGTTTAAATTCATTATTATCTAAATATGAATCTTTTGATAATGTCAGCAACGCATTATTGTCCATCATTTTCTTAATTTTGTGGGCAATTATTCACAAAAGTTTGTAAGGTTCATCCTTCTCCAGATGCTTTTTAAAAGTAGAGATACATATTCCTAGACGCTTCCTACTATAATCTATTACATTTGGGAAGATTCATCCCCTTCCGGTAAACAAACTCTGTTAATTCGAATCTATGAAACAGTCACAAATTTCAAAAGAATGTAAATACGCTCCTAGAAGGCTTCTTCTCACTAATCATCGTGATTGTAGGGACTAAAAAAAATAAAATTGCGTATTTGCAAAATTTAAAGTATGTACGCTACCCAACACATGTAATTGATATATCACATGCTACTCATCAACGTTCATATATTATAATTTCTATTTTGTTAAAGATTAATTTTAGATTTTTCGAAATAGATTCTGCCATTTCGATTATCTTAGGTTATAGGGTCCAACTAGATATTGTAAATTCTTTTACAGGCTTCTCATCTTGGATTGATGGGACATCCACGAATCATAGTGTGTGCTTTGGAAAAAATTAATATTACGTTATTGTGAATTATGTAGAATAATAGTTAGGAAACCTTTGTAAAAGGAATCCC
Source organism: Eucalyptus tenuipes (assembly GCA_014182365.1). Taxonomy (NCBI): domain Eukaryota; kingdom Viridiplantae; phylum Streptophyta; class Magnoliopsida; order Myrtales; family Myrtaceae; genus Eucalyptus; species Eucalyptus tenuipes. The sequence continues at coordinate 17,454,627 of CM024538.1, forward strand.
AAAGGTCATGGGGAAAGGACTTAAATATCACGACACTCCTCTGTACATCTAGGTTGAATTTTGATTTAAGACTAAGCATGAAAAATATTATATAAGACATAACGGTTATGGAAAATTTGAAAGCAAAATCTCAAATTTCTGATACCATGTCAATTACTGTTACTTTCAAAAAAATTCAAAATTATTAGATAAAATATTATTTAAGTATTTTAATTTATTTTTTTAACAATTCAAAAGTACAAGAACTCTCTTCAAAGTGGTTTGATGTTACCCTCGTCCTTTTTTTCAAAATTGAAAAAGATATATTTATATCCTTCAAGTTGTGGCCTTTTTTTTCTTGTTCTCTCCACATCTGCATTGCTTCTTCCTGCAATAATTCTCCATGCCCTCCTACATCTCTTTGTTTGACAAGCTATTTGAGCACCTGAAGCAAAAACAAAGAAGAAGAAGAAGAAAAATATCTAGAAGTTGTTCGTTTAATCTAGAATCCATCCAGCACTAGGACTCTCTGCAGAGTGAAAGATAAGAACGCAATCCAAAGAAACCTAAATAACACTCCAACTCTGGTTGATTTCCGGGTTGCCAGTTTAAACCGGACTTATCATCGCACTCTTCTTTTCTCTCTCTATCTCCGTGGCTTCCGCTATAGATAGAACTCTCTTCAATTGACTAAAATATTCATGTGTTTTACCTTTTGATTTAGTGGAGATGATTTCTACGGCTCTGTTGCTGGGGTATTATAATTCTTTTAGGCCATTGAAGAGAAAACATGGCAAGCGACGGGGGCGAAAAAGATTGTCCAAATAATGGTCATGACTGGATGGCGGGACCTTCGGATGATGGTCATGGTCATCCAGGTGTTTCTGCGGCTCAAAATAACAATGCTCAGGCCGCTGATCACCAGAGTGCTCGACTAACAGTTGCGCCGCCACATGTGCAAGCCCTCTCTCTCTCTCTCTCTCTCTCTCTCTCTCTAGATTCCTTGGAGATGTTTCTTACGGTCTTTAACGATACAATAGTTATCAGTCTACATTTGGAAAATGTAGGTTTTTCAATGAAAAAACAGTTTAATGAGGCATTAGAGAATAGGTCTTGCTTGCTTGCTAGTTATGTTCTTCGCATCATGATGGGCTCTGAAATTTTGATTAATTGCAAGTGAAAAAAAGAATAATTTACATGCACGAACGTGCACGACGTGCATAGATATATGCAATGGGCACTTGATTTGCGACTTGTTGGGGGCGATTTCAGCACATGTGACATGTAATATATATATATATATAAACTTCTCACCCATCGTTGAACCATATACCCCTCTCATTTAGAATTGCCCCGCATATTTTCCGTTCCTTTTTCTATAGCTGATTGACCTATTGATAAGATATTCGAATTTTAAATGATTAACATTGAATTAAATACATGTCATTATTTTGCAAATAGTACTGGATTAGATTAGATTTTACGTCATTACTATTCTGTGTACTATATGCATGATGCTTATGTTCAGTTTCCATGCTTTTATATCGAATTAAAAGGGATAAAAAAACACAAAAAGGGTGAAACTTACCTGTCTGTTTTGTGCCTTTGGGAACCAGATTACGGCTACCCTCAGCCGTCATCGTCGTTGCTAAGGAGCGGAACAATACTTGATCCAGAACTGAAGCTCGGACGTTCGGAGCTAGGAGTGGAACAATACCTGATCAAGAACTGAGGATGGGACATTCGGCGCTGGGGAATGGAGAAATACTCGATCTAGAACTGAGGCTGGGATGTTCGGCGTACTGCTCGATGGCTTCGAGTTCTAATCCCGACAACACGAGGCATGGACGTGATGACGACCCATCGTGCATGAGAGCTGGTATGGACATGGGACGTCATTCGGGACTTGCTTCACCATCGAATCCCCATCTGGATCTGGTGCTGGCGCCTCCTTCCACCTCAACTTGTTACCCCACGACAGATGATGATGTAGGCCATCGACTAGATGACAAGCGATACAACGACAGGAACAACGAGCAATCGGTCATGATGACGAGCAGTGAGCCATGCACAAAGGATTTCGATGCTCATGATGGTCATGATGGGCCGATCGATGCAGAGCTTGTTTCTAATCCTCATCAGGAAGGATCATCACCCTCATCAATTCATGGTGATTCCTCGCCAAGCCACCACATGAATGGAGACGAGGTGAGAGAAGAAGGGAGTTGTTTTCGATAAGTGCATGGTTTTGATTTTTGACTTTTTTTTCCTTCTAAGTTTGTCATGCGAGTTATTTCTTCTCACCTCCAATCCCCGAGATCTTTTTGCATAACTCACCCATTTAGGCACTTTTTGGTAACCATCCAAACCGTGCCTGATTCTTATTTTTTATTCCCAGAATCAGTTTGGGACGAGAATCGCGTTTGGTAAAATTGTTGTTCCCAGGACCAAATTTGTTCCCGAGAACAGATTGGGAAGAGAATAAAAAAAAAAAAAAAAAGTTGATTCTTGTTCTGGGAACAAAATTGAGAATCAAAACTATTTTTCTTCTTCGTCGACTGCCATCCCGCGACTGCCACCCGCCGCCATCCGCCGCCGCCGGTTGCCGCCATCTACCTCCGCCGGTCCGCCGGCAACCGGTCCTGAGCTCGCCCAACCACCGGCGATGTGGTGGAGGCTCGGCCTAGCCAGATCTAGCGAGGCTCGCCCAGCCACGCCAGTGGTCAAGCGGGCCTCGCCCGGCCCGACGAGGCCCGCCCGGCCACCGGCGAGGCTTATGATGCCCGGCCCGCCGGTGGCCGGGCGGGCCTCGCCCAACCCCCGGCGAGGCCGGCTTGGCCACCGGCGAGGCTCGGCCGAAGAGGGCTAGCCTCGCCGAGGGCCGGCAACGCTCTGGTGAGGTCGCCGGCCCTCGCCTCGGCGACCGGCCTAAAGAAGAAGAAGAAGAATAGGAGAAAAAAAAAAGGAAAAAAAGGAAAAAATTATACAAATTATTTAAAAATTAAAATAAATTGATTTGGAACATAATCAATGAACACGGTAGTAAACGCAATTCTATTCTAGAATCAGAAATTTTGTATAGTTACCAAACGTGTTCTTTTACTTAGAATCAGTTTCCGGGAACAGAATAAAAAATAATCATTTCTGATCAAAATTTGTTCCTGGGAAAAGAATCGTTACCAAACGCGCCCTTAACGATTGACTGTTGACTTATTTGAAAGAAACAACTTGACGTCAGATCACTAGAAAGTATTGTCCTTTTTTCCATTTAGGGAAATCCAAATGTGGGTCATTTGGATGTTTTCTAATAGTCTTTTCTTCTTGTTAATTGCAGCCGTGCAACGGGCTTGGTATAATATAAAAGAAAACTTGATTCGGTTTAAATTCATTGTTACATTGATAATGTTAGCAACGCATTATTGTCCATCATTTTCTTATTTTTTGGGCAATTATTTAATACGCATGTGTTCCTCCTGCGAACAAGTTGGTAAGATTCATCCTCCTCCAGATGCTTTTTAAATGTGGAGATACATAACCCTAGACGCTATCTTATATAACGTGCTACATTTGGTATGATTCATCCTCCTCCAGCAAACAAACTTTGTTAATCCGAATTGATGAACCAGTCATAAATTTCAAAAGGAATGTAAACACGCTTCTAGAAGGCTTCTTCTCACTAATCATTGAGATTATAAGGACTATAAGAATCACGCATGCAATAGATACATCACGTGCTATTATACTAATTTCTTTTTTGTCAGAGACAAATTTTAGTATTTTCGATATAGATTGCGCCATTTTAATTATCATACGTTCTAAGGGTCCAAGTAATGATGTGTATTAGGCCAAAAGCCACTTCAAAAAAATGATGTGTCTAGGCATGAGACAAGGCTGCTCCGGGCCATAGTGAATCGTGTAGAATTACCCGTGCCACGTACCATTTTCCTGCACATCTATAGTACTTTGAAGAAGGGATTTGGAAAACTGTCTTATAGAGATTTGATAACAAGGATTTCCACGTTCCAATGCATTCTAATTCCCACTGAGTTAATGAAGGAAAGGTTTCCATCCCTGATAGTTGGAAAGGACACCATGTTATAAATGCATCTGAAGCCTACCGAGGATGGTTGGATGACATCCAAAATTGAAGTGGTGAAAAAGTGGTGATGGTCAAGATGAACTAGCAAAATTAGTGTTGGCAGACACCTTTAGGCTAGGGGTGAAATGAGAAAGAAGAGAAAAGGCTCGAACTCTTCATCCTCCACTGCAACGAAGAAGAAGAAGACATCACCAGCTTCTACAGTGAAGAGAGCCTTCCATACATTCTTGCAAAAGACTCATGAGATGTCAACTGAAGTGAGGGAAAAAGAGGCAGAGCAGGAAGAGGAAACTAAAATTGAGAAGGAGACAGAGGAAGCTGAGAAGAAAGCATAGCGAAATGGAGGAAGAAAAAGAAGATCAATGTGAGAAAACTGAGATTCTTGTGGAAGAAGGAATTTTAAGAAGAAGAGAGAAGATGCTGGGATTCAAGGGGAAGGCAAATGAGCAAGAGAAAAGTTTTGAGACTTCCAGTCTGAAACGGTGGAAGTGATGAAAAAAAGTTAGGGCAAACCAGGAAGAGTTGAAGGAGGAGGGTAAAGCTTTAAAAGATGGCATGTGAAGCTCTGTATAGTCACTTCAGATCCTCAAGGAAGGGTTTGGCAACTATATGATGAGATTCAAGCCCAGACTCCACATTTTGAAATGCCATGATCCTGTCGTGGCCAACCTTGATCCATCATTCTTTACCAACACACCTGCCTCATCAATAGTGAAAATGAGTTCTATTGATGTATTTTTGATTGAGTAAATTTTTGGAAGTTGATTTTTTGGTTTGTTTTAATGTGTTTGGACTTCAATGTCCTGGGTTAGCATACTCCAAATTGATGTTTGAACAAACCTTTGTTGACACAAAAAAAAAAGGGATATTTGCGTTATAATGAGCAAGTTTAGAGATTAATTTAAAATATTGGTGTTACAATGGGTATATCTTGGAGGTTTTTTATTGTATATATATACCCTTGATATTATTCTTGCCTCAAATTTGAAGAGAATGATTGCTCTATGTCCAATAGCCAACCGGCGTGCGTTATACATGTGTAATTTTTTATCGGTTCGTGTTGAGCTCCCACTACCTAGTCAACTCGAGCTGTGTTGGGTGGCATGGACAACTTCTTCAAAGGACTATATGCCATTAATAAGCAAAAATTAAATAAAATATCATTCTAAAAAATGTCAATACACGAAGAAACCTAGATTAATAGACTTATGACAATTTTATCATAAATTACTTTTTTACCATACAAAACTTTAAATTGATAGATTTGTGATAAATTTATCATCCGTTATTTTTTAGTCATTTTGATTAATACTAAAAAAATCACAAAACCTCCAAACCGGTTTATCAATTAGCTATCATTGTCAACCAACTTAATAATTTAGTGATAAAATTTAACAAAAATTTATGTAGGATAAATTTATCAAGTTTGATTTTTAGACGTATTAATTTGGAGTTTTTCATGTTAGTGACTAAAAAAATGACGACATTTCATTTTTCCACGACTAACTAAAGGGTGGGGCAACGCATTTAGTGATGAAAGACAAAACGATGCGTTTTAGTCCCTCCATCGCCGCCATAACCGCCGCTGCCGCCACCAAACCCTTCTTCTCCGATCTCTCCCCTCGCCTCCGCCGCGCGACCGCCATGTCGCAGCCGCAGCCGCAGCCGCAGCCGCAGCCGCATTCGATTCCCCCAAACGCCCCCGAATCTCCGACCACATACCCCGTGCCGCTCTCTCCTCCGTTGCCGCCCTTATCGAAGCAGGTGGAGCTGGCCAGAGCCATGTCCGCTTCCTCCAGATCGGGCGCCTTCTCGCTCTCCAGGAGCCACGTGGTCTACGAGGACGAGTGGCTCCTCGCCGTCAACAAGCCCCCCGGAGTTTACTGCGAGAGCGTCCTGGCCTCGGCCCCTCCCGTCGTCCTCGGCGATTCCGGGGATCCGGGTAGGTTACCGATGGGGCGATTTGCATCCCGTCTCGTATCTGTGCAGATTGATAATTTAACTGCTTGCTGTTTAGCTTCACGCTGTGGCTGAAATTGTACTTAATCTGCCTATTCTTGGATGTCAAATGCGAGTTGCGCGAAATCCATTTGCGGGAATGTGTAGTTGGGAAATCCGTAGTGCGAGATTGAAGTTCGATCCTATGCTTTAGTTTAGGAGAAGGAAATGCGAAACCGGAAAATTTGTAATGTTTTTACTTCAGTTCAGTTTGATGGCATTGAAGCAGTTCATATGATTATTTGTGCTTTATTTGGGAAGATAGTAGCAATCTGTTTCCTTAGGCTTAATTCTGCTACAATTTGATGTGGATGTTTTGAGATGGGATTAGAGAATCCTACTCCGAAGGGTTAGAATTGTTGCTGTTTCGGGTGTGGTGATGCTTGAGTGAATTTTCAGCTCTTGATCATAGTGATGTCGCCTGTCCTGTGTTTATTAGCTTTAGTAGAAGGCTAGATTTGAATCCAATTTGTGGGTTTAGCTCATTTGTATTCAGTTCTGGCCAATCTTGAATAGATAATTGGAGCAGATTTTAAGGCTGATTCAATCCATGTATTTCTCATTTCAGGGATGTTCTTGTCATAGAAAATGATCACTCCTTGATACCTGTCTGACTGTGCAGCTTAGCTTTGTCAATTTAAGTTCTTTGAAATGGTTATCGTTGTATGATATGTGCTCAACCTACTTAATTGATAAATGTGGTTAAGATGGAGTCAAATTTATCTTTATTTCTCATGGTTTGAATACTTAGAATGCACCTACATTGGCGATAGTAGAACAAGTTTTGTCAGAATTCCTGGACAATTGCATCGTGAATTGAATCAAATGAGTGCACAGAATCCAATATTGACAGCTTACAATTTTCTGCTGTTAGGGTGCACTGAAGCTGTGCCTGAGCTCCACCTTGCTAATCGACTTGACCGGGACACAAGTGGTGTTATGTTAATAACCAAATCACATAAAGTAGCTTCTAGGCTTGTGAAGGCATTTACTGAGCATAAGGTGAGAAAAACATACATAGCTCTCTGTGTTGGATTAGCGCCGAAGTGGGAAACAATAACCATTCGATCAGGCCATGGTCGGTCAAAGTTTGGAGCTTGGAGGGTCTATGCAGCACCAGATGTGGGCCGGACACTGCCAGGTGGGTCTTCGGTCAGGGACATGGAAACATCATTTGAGGTATTGTCTGTAAATGGTCAATTGAAGTCCAAGCAACCAGTTAAGCAGGGAAAAGATGATGAGAATATCGTAGTAGTTGAAGAGAAATCTTCTATCAAGGATAATGGAACGAAAGATGTAGTTTTGGTGAGAGCATATCCTCGGAGTGGTAGGACGCATCAAATCCGCTTGCATTGCCAGTATCTTGGGATTCCCATAAGAGGTGATGTGAAGTACGAGGGTGTGTGTGAGTGGGAAGGGCAGATATATGACTACCACACTCTTCATGCCGAGAGCTTGTCCTTTGAGCACCCAGTAACCGGTGTGCCCCTGATGTTTCGGGCACCTTTACCTGCGTGGGTTGCTGAGTGCTGCCCTAATGAGATCCCACCTGCTTTTTCTTCAAATGAAAGTCATGTTAGATGATTTCTTAAGAAGAGAAAAACGACTATTTTTTTTTTTTTAATTGCACCTGCAATGGTATGTCAGCCAAAGCAAAGAATTAAGCAACTTGATTAAACCCATCCGCTCATCTGAGGTTATTCCTCTCCATTTGCCTGTTTGTCGGAAGGTTAATCTTGACGCAGTTTTAGGAACACTGTTCTTGCTGCTTAGGTTATAAATGCGCAAAACATGAAATATGTCTGTTATCTTTGTTTATACGGAGGAGAAACGGCAAGTATTTGGGACCATTTCTATTCTGGTTGGGATCTATTTCACCATAATGAAAGGTTAGGAACCTCTTATATGATTCTTCGAACGTGAAGTGAAAGAGACCTTGTATAGCTGTTAATAACTTTTGTGCACCTTCAATATCCTTTCCCTGAGAAAGATGGATGAGAACGGCACAGTTTTTGCTTAGATAAGGTGATGCGATGACACTGTATGATCTTTGATTGGAGGATGACGATTCAGATTCAGTGACTAGAGATTTTTCTTTCACATCGTTGTCTTGATGGAGATTCATTTTCAATCTCTACTCTAGAAACTGATGGGGCCAGGACTTAATTTCCTCTTTAAATGTGTGGTCCATGCAACCATAAATTTGTCTTGCTGTAGTATCCATTCTTGTTCGTTTTTGCCTATTTGCTGATGCTCCTGTAGATCTTTTGGGTGCTGATTTGACTACTAGATTCCGACTTTAGAATGTTTCTTGTCGTTCTTTTGCATAATGGATCCGTGACACATTTGTTATGTTAATTCTTGGCAGATGAAGAAAAGGTGACCGATTTGCGTGTGTGCTCAGCATGTGAATTGCTCATCACAGTTTCATTAGAAATTAAACAAGAAATATTTCTTGAAGGTCACCAATTACCACGGGTCTTTTACCAGGCAATATGATTGATTTAGTGCAAGATTTTGCTTGGTTTTGTAAACTTGAAAGCCTCGAAAACACCGGGCTTTCAAGTGAGGAATCTTAAGGATGGATGTGGCTGTTGAGATGTTGCTGTCTGACATGTCTCCATCGATGGCGTTTCTTGGATAAGAATGAACCCTTTGAGGTGCTTATTGATCTGGGGTTGAAATGCCGAATGATCTCAAGGCGTCGGTCCATTTCACGATCTTTGTCTGTTTCTGGATGATTATCACTTACCAGTTTCTTTTCATTAAATGAAACTTATGGACAGGCAAAAGTGGAGGCGGCTTGGCAGAAGTTCTGTGCAATTACGTTACACCAGCTCCTTCGGATCTTACGTGACTTTCTTTAGAAAGTTGGTCAGTCAAATTGATGAATCTGTGCATATGCTAAACTTATCTTCTCATCCGAGAATGGGTTTGACTTTTTCGTTTGTTACGTGAGAGATCTCCTTGTAAAGCAAGCAAAATTAATGCTACTTTATTTAGTATTGAATTCAACTAAGCCACGGGTTGTGACGAAATTGACCTGTTATGTCTTCTTGGCTAACGAAATGTTTATAGAAGAGAAGATGCGTTTTGCTTTCCTTCTTTCCCAGCAGATTTTCAATTTATTCGTGCTATAACCACAAAATTGTCAAATCAAATCAGTCTTAAATTTATTGGAAGAATGTTGATTTAATTCTAACTTTTCAATTTTGTCGCGAAATTTTAATATAACCCTTTTTGGCTAATAGATGTCAAAAAGTACTAACGTGGCAAACCATGTAGGATGTTAGTTTGAGTAAAGTTTTTTACATCAGAGCATGCCATGTAAGACGGGCTAGGATGACTAAATATCATGTCAGCAATTTTTTACAATAATTAATTGGAACTGCATAGCCATATAGTGTAAATGTTTAGGTTTATAATTGAATTGATATCTGTACAAGTGATTTTGAACTAATTTGGTAAATAGTTATCTTTAAGGAGTTTTATGCATATACACAAAAATAACAAATTGAGCACAAATAATCTGTAGTTCTTGTAAAGCGAAACGAAAAGGTTGTTAAAATCAAAGGAAGTCATCTTAAATTGGTTTAGTACGTCAGTTCAGACAAAAACATGTTCTTATTCCACCTTCTTAGGAAGTGTTGCATGTGTTCAAATCTCATTCATCTATCTTTTGTTTTCTCGAAGTCCCACGACTTAATCCGCAAGAGATGCGTGCTTTCCCACATTGAAGCCACCAATAATTATATTTATTGTGCAGAAGACGACTGCTAAATTACATTGTGAGCAAGAGAGAAAAAGGTCCATTCAGCTGAAGTCAGCCATTTTCTCATTATAAAACCACTACAAATCCACATTTTCACACGGCTTTTTGCCCGTTCTTTTTTCTGAATGACGATGCTGTACGATGAACTTGCCTGGAAGCTGGAGCAAGAATGCCAGTTCAAACTTTTCGCCCACCATCATTATCCATTGAATTTACAACTGCAATCCGTACATTATTTTAAGACCCTGTAGTTGATCAACCTTACCACCGACTGACTTGGCCAAAATCTTTCTCCGTAAGTAAACACAATGTGCAAAGCTAAGAGAGAACCAATCAGACATCCAATTATATAAACCTGTCATTCAAACCAACCAAGGTGCAGTAAGGGACAAAAGGGAATTGCACCACCTATCAATCAGAACTACCGGTTTCCATTTCATGAGATTCTAGTGGCCATGACAGGCTTCTGAGATATTTCTGGATAAGCCCAGTCCTCGGGATCTGTAGATTTTGCTTCAGGAGCCTGGAGGGTGGGTACAAAAAGGGTCCTTTTTAGGACATTCTCCTTAGCTGAATGTGTTACTAGACGCAGGCTAAAAACACAGTACCGAAGCTTTGTTGGGTTCCTCAGAATGGCTGTGTTGAGTGAGGCTCTGACGCAGATCCTGATACCTGCCAGTGCCTTGATTGGCATTGGCTTTGCTCTGCTTCAGTGGCTGTTGGTCTCGAAGGTCAAGGTCTCAGCTGATTATGGCAAGAAAGATGGGTACAAGGACAAGCTGATCGAGGATGAAGAGGAGGGTGCTGAGAATGCCGATGCCGTCATCAAGTGCGCCGAGATTCAGAACGCCATTTCTGTCGGTAATGAGCTCTCTCCCTCTCTCTCTCCCTCTCCTCTCTCCTGAAACTTTGGACTGTACATGATATAGGAGACATGTGTCTAGTTGAAGAAATGATCAGATTATGGTGCTTCTGATGTAATGGGTCATCCCTTACTTGATTATATCATGTACTTATCTTGTTTTTTCCTTTTGTTTTTCTGGTCGTCAGCCATGCCCCTTGAGCTGTAATGAGTTTTTTAACTTCAAAACGACAACTATTCTCAGTTTCTTTTTTCCCTCCAGATGGAGAATGATCTCACTTGCTTTTGAAGGATATGAGACGTATTTCTTCGATCTTTTGACTTCCCATGTCCATTCATCTGATTTGTTCGTTTGTGTGATGAGGTTTTACTCTAGGATTTCACAATACAAATTATTCATTACACACCTAGTGTCTTTAAGGTATCATTTGTGCAATCTGAACAATTGTCGTGGATCTCGTACTTGTTAAAAGTACATCTGATTCAGTAAGGGTTAAGCTTCCGCGAATAGGTGGGAGAAATTGGGACTAAACGTTTGGTTTTGACTATGTTGCTGTCATGACGGAGGGCAAAAGCTACAATACTACTGTCTGCTTGATTAGCGAGGATCACAAATCATTCATAAGGACAACAATGAAAAAAGAACAGAGCAACGTCTGAGATAGGCCACTGAATCCTCTCGCCCCTCCTAAAAGTAGTATGAAATGAAATTGGGAATATGATGATGTCTATATACATAAGTAAGATCTAGAAATGTGTTTTCTTGGGGTCATACAGATTGATGTATATATGTATGTGGATTACTTCAGAATTGCTAATTATATACACGAGATTATGCTGGTGGTGTTGATCTGTTTCACACCATCCTATGGCTACGGGAGACTTGTTTGTGAAATACGAGACATTTCTCCAATTCGTGCGATCTATCTTGAAAGCATTTCATGTGTCAACCATTAATTACTTTCCACTCTAGATTCATGTCCTATGGACGCACCCAGTCTATTACTATTTATCATTCCAATATTTTGCTAACCTATAATTTATGCTATTTGATCTGTTTCATACTATTCTAGGGGCGACTTCTTTCCTATTTACTCAGTACAAGTACCTCGGCATCTTCATGGTCGCCTTCGCCGTCGTCATTTTCCTCTTCCTTGGTTCAGTCAAGGGGTTCAGCACCCAGAGTGAACCCTGCACTTACAATCCAGGAAACCTCTGCAAACCGGCTCTGGCCAATGCAATGTTCAGCACCATCGCCTTTTTGCTTGGCGCGCTCACCTCCGTGCTCTCAGGTTTTCTTGGCATGAAGATTGCAACTTATGCAAATGCAAGAACCACGTTAGAAGCAAGGAAAGGTGTTGGAAAGGCATTCATAACAGCTTTCCGCTCAGGCGCTGTGATGGGATTTCTTCTTGCTGCAAATGGCCTTTTGGTTCTTTATGTTACCATCAATCTGTTTAAGCTGTACTATGGGGACGACTGGGAGGGGCTTTATGAATCGATTACGGGCTATGGTCTTGGGGGTTCTTCAATGGCACTTTTTGGAAGAGTTGGTGGTGGCATATACACGAAAGCAGCCGATGTTGGCGCCGACCTTGTTGGGAAAGTTGAAAAGAACATCCCTGAAGATGACCCAAGAAACCCAGCTGTAATCTACTCTCTTGCTATTTTAGATACCATTTACTGCTATGAACTGGCGATCGATATGTAGAACTGTTTTCTTCTTGACATCTTCATGTTATTAAGCCACAAGACGAATGGAACCTTTGCAGGTCATTGCTGATAATGTGGGTGACAACGTGGGGACATTGCCGGGATGGGTTCCGATCTATTCGGTTCTTATGCAGAGTCATCTTGCGCTGCGCTTTTCGTCGCCTCAATTTCATCCTTTGGGATAACCCATGACTTCTCAGCCATGTCTTATCCTTTGACCATTAGCGCAATGGGCATTGTAATTTGCTTGATAACTACACTTTTTGCCACCGACCTTGCTGAGATTAGACACGTGAGTGAGATCGAGCCGTCGCTAAAGCGCCAACTTTTGATCTCGACCATTTTGATGACTGCTGGCATTGCCGTGGTCAGCTTCTTCGCTTTACCATCTGAGTTTACTCTCTTCAACTTTGGTACCGAGAAGGCTGTAAAGAACTGGTATGCTTCCTTCAACCTGAAATACCATAACAAAAAATTTGAGTTCTTTGCCCTTCTTTTATGTCCGTAGTGGTTACATAGTTATATGCGTGCAGGCACCTCTTCTTCTGTGTGTCGATCGGCCTGTGGGCTGGGCTAGCCATTGGATATACCACCGAGTATTACACAAGCAATGCTTACAGGCAAGTTCCCTTAAATCTGATTCTTTCGATACATGGTCCGTAAATCAAGCAATGTATTAAAGTTTATCTATATTGCTGATTCCAAACTTGATGATAGAAATGGTCCAAAAAATTTGCAACTGTTTACTTTCAACAGAGACTCATTTGTCGTGATCAAGAGAAACTGTGATGCTGCTTTAATTGCTTGAATATACCATGTTACCATATGCAGAGTCGATAGAATTTATGAAAGCTTTTCTTATATACTTCAAATTTTTTACTAATATATTGACCACACCAATAATTTACGTGCATGTTCGAGGCCGGAGTTTACTTCAATGCTAAATGGGTTAGTATCCTATGTCTTGTGAAGTCCGGTGCAGGATGTAGCTGATTCTTGCAGGACTGGTGCTGCGACAAACGTGATATTTGGCTTAGCTCTTGGATACAAATCTGTCATCATTCCCATATTTGCGATAGCCATTGCCATTTACATCAGCTTCAGCTTGGCTGCAATGTATGGAGTTGCTGTCGCTGCATTGGGAATGCTCAGCACTATTGCCACCGGTCTCGCAATTGATGCCTATGGACCTATTAGTGACAATGCCGGCGGTATCGCGGAAATGGCTGGAATGAGCCACAAGATACGCGAGCGAACAGATGCTCTAGATGCTGCAGGAAACACCACAGCTGCAATTGGCAAGGTAAAACATGAGCAAATTCTCCGGCACACAGCATGAATAGTCTTAAGCTTCCAGTGTTCACATTGCCCTGTCCTAAGAACAGTTTTCTGACATTGATTGCCTTGATTTTAATAGGGCTTTGCGATCGGATCAGCTGCTCTTGTCTCTCTTGCCTTGTTCGGCGCCTTTGTAAGCAGAGCGGGCATCAAGACCGTGGATGTGCTCACACCAAAGGTCTTCATAGGGCTCATCGTGGGTGCCATGCTTCCGTACTGGTTCTCTGCCATGACAATGAAGAGTGTTGGAAGTGCTGCATTGAAAATGGTCGAAGAGGTCAGGCGCCAATTCAATACGATCCCGGGGCTCATGGAAGGAAGAGCGAAACCGGACTATGCCAACTGTGTCAAGATCTCTACCGACGCTTCGCTGAGAGAAATGATCCCTCCCGGCGCTTTGGTCATGCTCACCCCTCTTATCGCCGGAACCTTATTCGGCGTGGAGACTCTGGCAGGAGTTCTCGCCGGTTCACTTGTCTCCGGCGTGCAGGTACATATCGAATTCTGGTGTCTTAATAAACTGTGAAACTTTACATTGAACTTTGGTCCTCTTTAGTCTATATTTAGATACTTGAATTGCTGGGTTGCCAAAATCTCACTATGCAATTGTTCTTGACATCATCTTTTTGAATTGGTTTTCTTCACAGGTTGCTATTTCAGCTTCCAATACTGGCGGAGCATGGGACAATGCTAAGAAATACATAGAGGCAAGCTGTTTAGAATTCAAGCTCTTTTTCACGAAACATGCATTTCGATTATTATGGATTCTATCAAGATCGCGGATCTTAATGTGTTCTGATGAATTGATGCAGGCTGGGGCATCTGAGCATGCGAAATCACTCGGTCCCAAGGGATCCGACCCGCACAAGGCTGCTGTCATCGGTGACACGATCGGCGACCCGCTCAAGGACACCTCGGGTCCATCACTCAACATACTGATCAAGCTCATGGCGGTCGAGTCGCTGGTGTTCGCTCCGTTCTTCGCCGCCCACGGTGGCTTGTTGTTCAAGCTGCTATGAGTTGGTAGCATCGCCTTGACTGTTTCAGCAGGTTCATATATCTTTGGATGGAGTATATAATGAGCTAAGCCACTACCCTGTAACTAGAAGATCTGATCTGTAATTGATGCACCGATTTATCATGAATAAGCAAGTCCATCATCCTCAAAGCTAGTCTATCAGCATACATATCTTGTCTTAGGTGACGGAAGTTCATATGTTGTTTGTCTTGAAAGTCTTTATGTCCTTGTTTTACTTAGTTTTGTCGACTAATTAGGTCACTTCAGTCCTCAATTCGGTAAGAGAAAAAGGGGATCGAATCCGGTCTAAATGATCATGACTTTTGTTTAGCATTCGTAATTTTCTCATTAATGATAATTTACATGTTACGTACCAATTTATAACTTTTCTTAGAGGACGCAATTTTCCTTTTGTTGTTGCAAGTCTGCGGGTCCTATAATTCATAATATTCTGAAAAAAAAAAAAACCCTGGATGTCATTGCTTCTTCTTGAGAAAAGATGTTTATAATATGTGGGCCTTCTACCTCCATGCGGCTTTGCTTTTAGCAACATGTGTAATTTATAGTAAGTTTTCTTTTTATTGTTAGTAAATTACCTAAGGAATCATAACTTTCCCATCCCATGTAAGTGTCCGCGCTAATAGTTGTTTATCTATAGAAATATCTTTTAGTAAATGGCTTAAAATGGTAATCCTAAGTTAAATTATAATTTTACTCGTGTTATCATAGATAAACAATTCACTATTCGTAAAGTTTTGCAATCTAATAATTTTCCTTAATCAAATATAAATTTGATCACATCTGCATCGATAACTCTTCTTTAACGACGGTAAACCACAAATGAAAACCGATTTTACATAAACAAATTCAACGGATCACGTCCTTTTTCTCTTTTCATCCAACGATCCGCATCGAATGCCCCGACCGAACCGTGAAAACACTCGCGCCGACAGCAGGAATTCCCCCTGATTTTGGCTAATTCCCATGGAGATGTGGCCTCCATCATGCAGACTTTAGCAGCTGCATCATCATCAGCACTTGCATGCAACCTTGGGTCAGCTCAGGGACAGTGATGGAACCATGTTACCTAGAAAATGACCATGGAGTGCCTTCCAATTCAAGCAAAATTCCAGACATGCAAAGGGGCCCAAGCAGATGCAATCAAGATAAGTGAGTGGGGTGGGCTGACTCATCTATTGCATTATTTAATCTGACTCTTTTTTTTTAACTCTTATCATGCCAACACCCTTCCTTTGGTTTTTCTTTATGGGGAGTTTGGTGGATGATTCCCTTTGTAACCACAGCATATTCCCTCAACTTCTGGTTTTTCTGGCTACCTAGCCGGCCATTGAGATGAGCTTTGGTCCAATATGTAATATCGTTCATGAATTTTTAATTTGTTCAATGTGATCATTAAACTTTAACTCAATATGCAATATCGTCCCTCAACTATTAATTTGTTTAATATAGTTCCTGAACTTTCCGTAAGTATTTAATATATTTCATGAATTGTATGAAAATGTTCAATATTAATTCTAAATTTGAATTAATTGAAAGATAATATTGAATATTATTATATAGTTAATGGATTATATTAAACATGTAAAAACATTTAAAGATGTCATTGAACAAACCAAAAGTTTAATGTTCACATTGCACATTAAGTTAAAATTTATGGATGATGTTTTAGGCCAAAATTTGGAAATAACTTGTATCATTTTTCCTTTGCAAAATCACATGCACATTCTGAGTAAATTCCACAAATCGCCCAACATTCAGTCGGATAATTTCACATGACCCCTTTCCTCTACCTATCATCTTCACCAAATTTATTATTCAGGACAGATTTTCTAATTTTGGAATACGCATCTTGAGATTCTTCCGTTAGTTCTGCTTGATGCGTTGGCGATTGGAACTTGAACGCGAATCAGGGGAAAAAAATAAATAGATGGAGAAGGAGAAAAATTGTTTGGAGATCGAAATCGGTTTAGGAAAGGAATTTGAACAGCCATAGAATAAGAGAGACCTAAATTTAAATTTAAAGTACGTGAGAGACTTATGTAATTGATAAAAAGCTATTTTATTTTGTGAAAAGAATAGAGATTGATACGATTATACAAATTAAATTAAAATTTCGTGAGGGTGCAATATCTAAATTTGATCCATCACCTAAGTTGGTTATCCATGATAATTCACTGATTTAACTACTTAGAGAATTGGATAGGGCCAGCAAAGGAAAATGCATGAAATGAAGTCTTTTCGCTAACAAGTTCAAAATTGGTGAAGAGAAACCATCTTATTATAAATTTGAATTCTTTCATAGAATTAAAAATAAATAAATTTCCATCAAGAACAAAGGGTCAGGTCTAATCGAGAAGTCTGTGCGATATAACCATGCTTTGGTCGCTACAATTGCATCCGGGATATTATTAATTCAAAATTGAGAAATGTACTTTCATGGGCACTCTCAATCAGCATGGAAGTCAAGGATGATTATCCACACCAAGTAAGAAAAGGAAAAAGGAAGATCTCCATGTCCATGATCCTCCAAACTCTTGAAAAAGCATTTGAAGCACTTTGGAAAAAAATTTAGAAAAGTCAAGATGCTGCACCTCACGACTTCAATCTTTTGCCTTCTTCAGGGGCTAAAATGAAAAATGCCCAGAACAAATAAGAAAGAAAGAGAAAGAAATTCAATTTAAATTCCCCATGATTTTTTTCATTTTAAAAACTTTTCTAATTTTAACGAATACGATCCAGAAATGCAGGATAAGCGCAAGGGGGGACGGGGGGCTTTCGGGTCATTTCGCACGCCACCGCTCCCACCACTCCCGAATCGCCACGTCACCCCAATGACGGCCGCCGGCTGACATGGCGCGCTCCCATTGGTCGATCGGGTCCAACCCACGTCGACGACGTCGCTCCAGGCCCCCCTCCTTCGAAATCTACTGCGAACAAACCGCTCCACCGTAAAAACCGACGGAAAAGAAAAAAAAAGCCGCTATTTAGCCAGCCCCCTCACTCCCCCATTTTCATCTTCCGGATCAGCAGTCTCTGTAGCTTTCTCTCTCTAGCCTTCTCTCTCTAGAAAAGCCGGATGGCGATGGCGAGGTCGACGGGCCGCCGCCAGCAGCAGCTGCTCCTCCTCGCGCTCGCGCTCTCCTCCCTCGCCGCGATCGCCTCCGCCGCCGTCTTCTTCGAAGAGCGCTTCGAGGGTGAGCACCTTTCGTGTGTATTTCCCGTTCTCGTCCTTTGCATTGTACTGTGTCTGTGGTTTTTCGCTTCGTATCGCGGAATTAGGGCTTCCTGAGCTTCGCTTTCTGCCGGCCTTTTCTGGCGGCGATCGGCGTGCGCTCGTGTCGGAAGTGCTCGCGCGAGATCTGATAGGTTCTAGGCCGGTACGTGGCTTGAGCTGGGGAAGCTATGTCGGTGGAGTAGATCTGCGAGGGTTTGGAGATATTTGATCTGGTTCGGTTCGAATCTGACTGAGTTCGGTGCTTGATTTGATGTCGGCGATGTTTTGACCGTGGTTAATTTAGCAGTTTGAGTGCGGTTGAGGATGGAGTGGCTGTGTGGTTGTTGAATTAGCTTCGGCAGTCGCGGCATTCTTCTTTTGACTACTGATGTAGGTGTCGGTGTGTTGGAGGTCCGTTCTGATGGTTGCTGAGTGGTGCGCGAGACTGACATTTGATTTTACTGGCTATTTGAATGTTGATGCGGACTGTAGTATGGATATTTCGATTATCGGCCGAAATTAGCTGTTCTTTTCGAGTACTTTCTGGCTATTATGGGAATTTCCATACCAATGATCTTACTGCAGAGCATTTGAGTTCACATGCTACTTGTTATCATCTTCGGGAGTGTACAACGCAACTAAGATATATAGATCGTTTTTCCAAAATGTGTTAAAGTCAGAGACTGAGGAGTTTTCAAACTACTTGTTTCTTTTTTTGGCGATTTGTACTTATCCCCCTCTTCTCCATTCGTCTGCATGTCTGGTTATCCCCAAAAGATGGATGGGAGACTCGATGGGTTAAATCTGATTGGAAGAAAGATGAGAACGTGGCCGGAGAGTGGAACTATACGTCTGGTAAATGGAATGGAGATCCTGATGACAAAGGTACTTCGTAATCATCTTTTCCTTAAAATAAACTTTTTGATGCTTGATCATAATTTTCATTATTTTATTGTGCTTTGCATTAATCTGTCATTGCTTTTGCAGGTATCCAAACAAGTGAAGACTATAGGTTCTACGCCATATCAGCTGAGTACCCCGAATTCAGCAACAAGGACAAGACTCTAGTCTTCCAGTTTTCTGTAAAACATGAACAGAAACTTGACTGTGGTGGTGGGTACATGAAGCTACTCAGTGGGGACGTCGATCAGAAAAAGTTTGGTGGTGACACCCCATACAGGTTTTGCAGCAGATTATATAATCATTTTGTGGTCAATATGTTGGGTTTCTTGCTGTCCAGCTTATTGAATGTCCTCTCCTTCATGCTTATTTATTGGGTTGTTATGTTGTTCAATGCAGCATCATGTTTGGACCGGATATCTGTGGCTACAGTACCAAGAAAGTTCATGCTATTCTCACTTATAATGGAACTAATCAACTGATCAAAAAGGATGTTCCTTGTGAGACAGATCAACTTACTCATGTTTACACTTTTGTCCTCCGTCCTGATGCTACCTATACTATCTTGATTGACAATGTTGAGAAACAAACTGGTAGCTTGTACTCTGACTGGGATCTTCTCCCACCAAAGCAGATCAAGGATCCCGAGGCGAAGAAAGTAAATTATTTACTGAATGCTTTGGTTAGTTTTTGTTGGGCTATATGTCTAGATAATGACCTACCTGGCTAATGTTGGCAGCCTGAAGACTGGGACGACAAAGAGTACATTAATGATCCTGAAGACAAGAAGCCGGAGGTATTGATCCTTCATTCCTTGACACTGCTAATCTTTTAAGTGCAATATTCTCTGCAATTCTTTTCAAATGACATTGTGCATGTGACTGCAGGGGTATGATGACATCCCGAAAGAAATACCAGATGCAGATGCCAAGAAGGTAAACCTGCTGAATGATGATTCTGATTTGAAGCTGATCATCTTCAAAGCTTTTATGAAATTGATGTAGACTAGTTAGATACTAATTAAGATTGTGATTTCAGCCTGAAGACTGGGACGATGAGGAGGATGGTGAGTGGACTGCCCCAACCATTGCCAACCCTGAATACAAGGGTCCATGGAAGCCAAAGGTATGAAATGTTCTTGTGAGTCTAATTTCTGGACTGCATTGAGAATTTTTCTTGATGGTCATCCATGTTTTGCAGAAAATTAAGAATCCCAACTACCAGGGGAAGTGGAAGGCACCAATGATTGACAACCCAGGTTCTTCATCACTACTTGCTTTCCTATGCTCTGATATGCATCAATAGTATTCTTTTCTTTCTTCTTGTTTGAAAGTTCTTTGAAGTCTAATCTTTAGCACTTTTTATAGAATTCAAGGATGACCCAGAGCTCTATGTTTTCCCCAACTTGAAGTATGTTGGGATTGAACTATGGCAGGTAATTTGCCTGTGACTGTAATCTTGTTATATTTGCTAACAGTGTTCCAGGAGCTTAAACTTTGAATTACTCTATTCTTGATTTGTCAGGTCAAATCTGGAACCTTGTTCGATAATGTCTTGATATGCGATGATCCTGAGTATGCCAAGAAGGTTGCTGAAGAGACATGGGGCAAGAACAAGGATGTATGTGGTTTTGCTATTTATAATTTTTACTTGTGGAAATAGCATGAATATAGACTATTTATGGTGTTTATTTTACCTTTGCAGGCTGAGAAGGCAGCATTTGACGAGGCTGAAAAGAAAAGAGAGGAAGAGGTAACATAGAGCTGTTATAACTTTTTGGGAGATGGAAAGAATCATAGAAATTTGAAGATTAAATTGCTTCATTATTTAGTGCTACCTGAATTGTCTGATGTACTCTTTTCACAAGTAAATGACTATATACTGAAAATTAGTGAGTTGACAGGAGATCACTATGTATTTATGATGCTGGGTATTATCTATTTGCATATTTTTTCCGGCATAGCTTGGGGTTCTTGACGAGACTCAATGTACTTGTGTATATGTGTGCACGGGCGGGCGCGGGGGGAGAGAGAGGTTATATTCACATTGGTTTGTTCCCCTTTATCTGATCTCTGTTTATCCTTTTCCAGGAAGCCAAGGATGAGCCGGTAGATTCTGATGTAAGCCTTTTACACCCGCTCTTTAAAAGATTCCGAATGTTATTTATTTGGATGGTTCTAACCTTACACATCCTTTTTTCAGATTGAGGATGAAGATGATGATGCTGATGCCGATGATGCTGAAGACGATTCTGATTCCAAAATTGAAGCAGAAGCAGACGAGAGTGCTGAGTCTGCTGACTCCAAGGACGAAGTAAAGGTATAATTCTTCACTTGACATGGTCATGAACTTAAAATTGCTGCGCTTTTTTCCGTGTTTGTTGCATTCATTGATCTTCGTCATTTTATGCTGTTCACAGGATGAGTTGTAGAAAGAGGCAGAGCAATAAAGCTGACCGGTTGGGTTCGACATAAGCTTTGGCGCCTTCAAAATTTTTCTTTTTCTATCTTTACAATATAGATGTAGGACATTTCTTTAGAGAGGGAGAGAACTGTAGGAAGGCTGATCCCAAGACTTTTGAGTGCCTGATTTCATCTATATCCATTGACTGATTTGAGTTTTCAGAACGAAGGCTAACGTCCATTTTCAGATCAATCGCACTTGTTGAAGAGTCTGGATCTGCTGCATATGGTCTTTAGATAATGCCATCAATCTCTATCGGTCATATCTCTTTGATTTGGTCAGTCTCTGTCGACAGCTGATGGAAACTTTCGATAAGCCCATTCACATTTTTATTTTATTTTCTTGTACGCTGCTTAGTGATGAGGTCATGCACCATGTCCTTTTTGACAATCGAATTCTATTATTAAGATCTAATCCATTTACAAGGCAGAAAACAAAGAATATGCACATTGTAGGAATATGTACACAATAAAACTCGATAATTCTGTAGAAGACAACCTAGGACTAGGACACGACACAGGAAGTATAGATCGAGTTTCAGTTGTTCCCGTTGGTTTTGGGCCTCTTCACTACCAGCACGGGACACTTGACGTTCTGGGCGCAGCAGAAAACAAAGGATATGCACATTGTAGGAATATGTACACAATAAAACTCGATAATTCTGTAGAAGACAACCTAGGACTACGACACAACATAGGAAGTATAGATCGTGTTTCAGTTGTTCCCGTTGGTTTTGGGCCTCTTCACTACCAGCACGGGACACTTGACGTTCTGGGCGCAGCAGAAAACAAAGGATATGCACATTGTAGGAATATGTACACAATAAAACTCGATAATTCTGTAGAAGACAACCTAGGACTACGACACAACATAGGAAGTATAGATCGTGTTTCAGTTGTTCCCGTTGGTTTTGGGCCTCTTCACTACCAGCACGGGACACTTGACGTTCTGGGCGCAGTGATAGCTCACGCTCCCCAGAAAGGCTCTGTGACATTTCACCAAATCACAATTAAGTATTAACACAGATGCCACAATCTACCCACAAAAAACGAAGGAAGGTTTACAATTAAGAGTAAACCCCCCATTCTACTAATTCGAATAAATCATTGAATATTGAATCAGTCTGAGAGACTTCAAGATTGCCCATATGTAGTTAAGGACAACCTTCAACCGGGATAAGCAAGAAAAAATATAGATCTGCTAGAGATAGATTTTGAACTCAAAAGTTCAGGAAATCCATCTATGCCTTAATCAATATTCCACAAATAGTTCACATGACACGTTTTTTCAAACAATAGTTATGGTACTTCAAATTTGGCCTTGTTATAGAAAATTGACATGGTAGGTTTTAAATTCTTAATGTACGACCTATCCCGTGTTCATCATAAAACCGATTACCCATACTTTCAATGTTAACATTAGCTTAAGCTAAGGCTACATAATACATGTCTTCCCTCTGAGGTGATTGATTATTAGAGCCGATACTCAAAATGAGTATTTGAAGTACCTTTTTATAAGACCGTAACCATGGCTCCCCATCACCAGAACATCAGGCACCAACTTCTGCGCCACGCTGCATATGACATCTCTGGCATCCCCATTCTCCACTCTCGTCTCCACCGCAACCTATCCTCCAACAATAGCAATCACACCCGTGTCACTCAATCCCATTGATCCTTAGGCATTTTCACTTCTCGAAACTTGGAATTTATGCCTCAACAAGAACTCACCTCACCAAAATCATGGCAGATCTTCTTAGCCCTGGCCATAACACGGTTGGCCATCTCATTGTTGTGCCTCTCCATGGTGGCCACTATGTCTGAGGAAAACAAGTACCCTGAACAAAGAATGAAATGGAAAAAGAAAGTGTTAAAACCACTCTATAATCGCAGGAGATGGTCACCAGAGCAGAAGAAGAAGAACATCTCGACGTTTAGTTTTTTACCTGTGCCGTCGAGGGCTGTGTAGGCAGAACGAAGGGGCTTCGCGTAGAGGAGGACGAGGGTGTCCTTGGAGTTCTCGGAGACGACGTTCTTGAGACACCACGACAAGGCGTACATGCTCTCCTCGCTCTCGTCCACCGCCACCAGTATCTGCCTCTCTCTCGCTACCGTCTCAGCCATCCCCCTTTTTCAGCGAGGACGAGATGGAGACAGGCCAAAAAAACCAGATGTTCTGTCCTTTCTTGGTACGATTTATGGACAAACTGAAGAGTTCGATGGCTTGTTGGATTCAAGGTAAGATGTGGTGAAGAGGGTAATTTATAGGACGGAGAGAGAGAGAGATGTTGTTTTGTTGTGTGCTGGTGAGAATCAGAATCTATTAGCCTTGTGTTCTTTAGAGCAGATTGAGTTTGATGGTTTTCATTTCTGAAGACAGTGGGCTCTTCTGTTTTAAATTTTGAAGACTGAGCAAGAAAAGAATAATCATCCAGAAGCTGACTTGGTTTTCTTTTTCCTTTGTTTTTCCTCTTTCTTGCTTGGAAATTTTGTTGGATAAGCTCCCGCCGACGTGCCTTGAGGACGTTGACCTTTTGTGCCGATCAACGTGGTGACATCATAAATTAGATTTTTTGGACCGATCTGAATTGTCTTTTCTCTTTGCCTATCGGAACCCGGTCAGACTGGGTTGCGTTGTGATTTGCTCCGTTTAATTTCGAGTTTGATAGTATAGTGGATTTAGTAGGGGAAAATTATCCAAAAAGTCTAAAATCTCTAACTTTTTATTAATTGAGTTCATCCGACCAATTTTGATTGGAAATTGTTAACATTAAGCCTTTGTTCCAGACAATCGTAACGATTAGCTCATCTTAGAAAGCAATACGTTTTGATTTTGATAGTCAATTCCAATCTTGATTATTTATAATTGTAATTTCCACCACTTGAGGAAGATAAATCTAGAATGGTTCCTTGTGGATTTCAACATAAGGCGTGATAAAAAGCAAAAGAGGGCTTAGAGATATCCTTGAATTAAGAATGAATTGGATGATAGGTCTCCTCTTAAGATGGGATGAGTTATTATTGTAATTGAAGCTTAGGCGTCAGCCTTGGAATCACAGGAAGCTTAAGGAGACCCAAGCATATCATCTTCACCGGTTGGTGAATATAAAAAGGGAAAAGAAAAAGCTAATTAGGCAGAGTTCATCTTCCTTACAAGTAATAGCACTTCCGTTTGATCATAAAAATATATAATCTTCAGTCGTTTTGTTTTTTAAATCTCTGATTTTATCATAATGGAATCTTGAACTCTTGCCTTCTTTGCTAGGGAAGCAAACTCGCTTTTGAATAAAAAGAAAGTAAAAGAAATCAAGAAATATTAGGGAGTGATGAGAAGATAACTTTGTTTAACAATCTTATTATGATATATTGAATAACTTCTTGTATTTATACCATGACTTATATTTTATTTCATTATGAACCGGGAATATTCAGAAAATGAGTTCTGATACAACATGTGGTCACATATTCCAACTTTTTGTTGTACTAGCTAAATGAGTTCATAAAATGAGTTCTGAATATTCATAACTTTTTGTTTCTGATACAACATGTATTTATACCATGATTTATATTTTATTTCATTGCATTACTTTTTGTTGTACTACCTATTCTACTAGCTTGTGAGACAAATTTAGTTTTCCAGCTCGGCATTCTTTTCAAGGCTCTTTCCCTCACAAAGCCAAGAGCTTCACGTTTAGATCTACCCCATAGAATAGGTAGACCCAAATAGTTACGAGGGTTCTGAATAACGTTGATTCCCTGGACTGTGCTTACCTCTGTTCTCAACTCTGCACCCGTGTTAGGACTCAAGCATATACAGGATTTTTGCAAGATAATTCTACGGACAGAGTGCAATACAGTCAACAATCTTTTTGGAACTTCCGCAGTTCAAACGGGGTCAGCAACAACAAAGAATAGGAAGCCATATGTAAAGAGAAGGTGGGCTCAGGGCTCTCCTTTTTAAGCTTAATTCCCTGACGCTAACTCTCCTACAGAGCATTGTTGAGTACATGGGATAAAACGTCAGCCACAATTGTGCATAAAGAGGGTGAGTGTATGTGCTTGATCGTCTGTGACTCGTCGGCCACAGCCTCGTTGACCTCGAACGGATCACCGTCGGAGCTCCCAAGGGTGATCTTCCTCATCGACTGCATTTGTGTCCTTGCCTCTCCCATTGGTGTGCATTCGCAGTGGTGACCATGGTTCCTCAGATTGCGATTGTACTTCAATGTCAATCGAGTACTGCAAGAAGCACGTCGAGTTTGCCAAGTCCGACGATGGCACCATCGAGGACGTCCTCAAAGGCCTGGGTCGCTGAGTTTGTCGAAGTTGACCAGGCTACTCTCTTCAAACTCATTCTGAGTAGTCGATTCTTTAGTTCCTCAAACGGCCCTTTAGTTTTTCGCGGTGTATTCAGTTTCAGGTTTGACTTTAGAGCGTTGACTTGAGTGTCTTCGCTAATTATCCATTAAGCTCTGGGCGTCGGTTCTTGTTGGTTTGGCTCGCTACGGACAATGTTAGGGACAATGTTGGTATGGCTCGCTAAGCGTTGACTTGAGTGTACCTCCTGCTCTATTTTAATACACGGATACTAGTGGGAATTAAGGCAAAAATTTTGGCAGTGTGTTAATACACTGTCTCTCTCTATCTTACCCTCTGCCGCCCTTTCAACGGAACCGCCGGCGAAACGTCCTACCACGCGTGGGGCACGGGACAGGGACGGTGCAGGTTCCTAGTTCGCCGGCTGGGGATTGGACTCGCCCCTATGCCCATCCCTAATGGTGAGCTCTCATATTTGTGGGAACATTGGCATTTGGCTCCTTTTTCCGGTTTCAATGCCGATTTTATCTTTGCGAAATATTTGCCATGCAATTTCTCATGCATTTTGTGGACTAATTTTCAGTGGTGTACGATGTAGATCGCGATGGGAATGGAGAAGAGGGGCGGACGACGTATTCAAGAAAATGCGGTTTCGACCTTTTGATATGGGAAACTCTCCTCTAGATTACGCTGATGATCTAGTGGATGTTGATCCTCTATGAAGGATTCGTAAAAAAGGAACGTGGAACGTGGAACGTGGACGTGAGACGTATGTGGTCATCGTCCAACGGCCATGTCACAGGTGAGCTGAGAGCAATTGAGACGAAGTGATCAACTGCATTTCAGGCTTGCTCGGCGAAAATTCTTTGCCTAAGCTCCCACTGACATGTCCTGGGGACGTTGACCTTTCAACATTTTTTTTTTTTGGTCTTTTAACTTACCTATGGAACCCATTCAGATTCCGCTGCATTATGATTTGTTCCGGTTAAATTCAAGTTCAATAAGGGTGCAAACGATAATCATTTTGTTCTTGAGAATATTTTCTTGTAAGAAATAGATTTTTCTATTTCTATTCATCGGATGAGTTTGTGAACAAAGACATGCAGTTGATAACGATACATAATTTACGTTCTCGAAATATAAATTCGTTTGATAGGTCTTAAAATTTCTTGGTGGCGGTCGATGAAAGGTGGTGATTGGTGGCTGGCAAGTGGATAGAGAGTAGAGGGCAATGACCAATAGCTGGCGAAGGGCAGGTAACCAATGGGGGACAGCAACAGCCGGTGGAGGGTAGTGACAAGGATGAGTGATGTAAAAAGTGTTTTTGTTCCCCGGAACAAAAATCTCTGTTCTTTTATACCGGAGAACAAAAAAAAAAGAATAAAACGTGTTTGGTAAAACTTTTGTTGCTTGGAAACAGATTTGAAAACAAACAAAAAGTAGAAAAAAGTAACTTATTGTTCCCGAGAACAATTCCGAGAAACAACTTTTCTCTCTCTTCTTATTTCTTCTCTTTTTTCTTCTTCTTTTTTCTTTCCTTCTTCTTCCTTTTGGACGGTCGCTAGCCTTGGCCATGGTCATCGATTGGCCGACGAGGGCTGGCAACCTCGCCAAAGCGTTGCCGGGCCACCGCCCGCGACGCCGCCTAGTGGTGGCTCGGCGAGGCCGAGCCTCGCCTGTGGTTGGGCGAGCTCGACCTCGCCATATTTGGGCCAATTCGAGCTCGTCCGCCAAGGCGAGGCCGACCTCGCATCTCCCGGGCGAGCTTGAGCCTCACCGGTGGCCCGGCGAGGCTCACCCGGCCACCGAGGTCACCGGCAAGGCCTAGATCTAGCGAGGCCGAGCCTCACGGTGGCTTGGCGAGGCTCCAACGAGCTCGCCGCCCTCGCAAAGGCTCCGGTGAGGCTTCGGCAAGCTCGTCGTACCTCGCCCAGCCGGTCGCCGGCCGCCGCCACCGGCCACAAAGGAGAAAAAAAGGAAAAAAAAAAAAAAAAGAAGAAAGAAGAAAAAAAGGAAAAATATAATAAAAATATTATTAAAAAAATTAAAAAGAAATAACAAAATTATACATGTTTATCAAACGTATTTCTATTCCTGCAATATAAATATTTTACAGTTACCAAGCGCGTTCTTATACTCAAAAATTGTTTCCCAGAACAAAAACAAAAAAAAAACTATTTATGTTCAAAAATTGTTTCCCGAATGTAGAATGGTTACCAAACGTACCGTAAAAGTTTTTATTTCTATTTCTGTTCTAGAAAGAGAAAAGTAAAAAATTTCTACTTCTCATTTTTGTTCCAAACCTATTTCTAGGTGCAAAATTTGTTTAGAAGATAAAAAAATGAAATTGCATCACCAAACGGATTTTTATTTCAAATCGTGTTCGAGAACAGAAAAAATAGAAAAATAGAGAACTAAAACTATTATCATTCGAGCCCTTCAAGGAAATGCATTTCTAGCAAAGATCTAGTCCGGTGGGCTTCTACTAATCTTCTTATATTGGTGATGAAAAGTTAAGAATAAATTTCCCATATCATAATTTGAAAATCTTGACTTTGCATTTTTCCAGTCTCATCATCCATTATGTATAAGACATGACAATTAGCAAATCTCAAAGTCTTCTCAAAACCCCGTTGTAAGTGAGGTCGAGTTTTATATGGGACAAGAAGAAAAGTGACAACTCAAGCCATGCTTTGCAATGCAAATTACAATTGAGTTCGCGTTTCTCCATCAAATTTCAAATATTAATTTTAAATGAAACTATATATTATATACTAATTTACATTGCTTCAAGTAGACTTTCTCCAAGCATAGCTGCTCTCGCCAGTTGGATTCACTGCCCAAATAGACTGCCCTTTAAGCAAGAAACGGCTGAGCCAGGCCACCCGAATGGATCCAACCTGCAACAAAATCTCCTTAAGTTCTTCAATAGACAAGCAAGATTTCAAGGCCCTAGTTTCCTCAATCCTGAACCACCCTTAAACCTGGGGAGACATGCATCATCCAAGCAACTTTTGAACATCGAGCGTTTTCAGATTCTCCCTTCCAAAAGGGTTACACTTGCTTTCCATCATATTGATAACTTTTTTGGCAACAAAAAAATTTGACTCCAAAAATTCACCAAGCTGCTACTTCCTTAATGAATTGTTTCACCGAGACAGAGATGCCTAATTGTCCAAGAACTCATTCGAAGAGTAATCTTGTCCAGCAAAGGCTTACACTCTATCTCTTAACCTTCCCAAAATCAGGGGAAGGCCAAGGTATCTAACTGGCATTTGGCCCTTTTTAAAGCCACCAAGAGATGTATATCATCCACTAGCTGCCACTTAATACCAGCTACATATATATCTCGGTCTTAAGGGGATTAATACTAAGACCTGACGTGTGCTTAAGTCTCTGAAGCAAGGCCAATAGTTTCATTCAAGAATCCATATCCCCTTTGGAAAATATCATCAAATCGTCAGCAAGTTTCACCTTAGAGCACTGAGAATGGTATTTTAATTTGCCATGACATGCAGAGTTATTGAACAATTCTGGAAAAACCTCCATCGCCATAACAAAAATATGCAATAAAAGAACGACCTGCCTTAGTCCTTTCTCACCCTTGAAAAAGCCATCAAGACCTCCCTCCAATGTCAGAAGATACAGAGGTACACTCCGTAGCTTAGCCTAGACAACAGTTTTCACATTAGAGACCTCCTAACTTTGCAGTTCAGGCTTCCATTTTCTTAGCACAAGAAGATAGTGCGCAATGTTCTGGAAGAGGAAAAGTTCATAAGGAACATTCCGTTCTCAATCTCCTCGTCACCACAACATATTCACTGCAGCGGAAATAAATCCAATACTCTTTCTTGCCAAGACCTAGCCCTACAAGAGAAGAATTCCATTTTTCAGCGCTGTTACCTATGACAGATTTAGGAACTAAAACATGCTTAACACCATCGACAATTTTAGGTACGTGGTACATGTTTGCAACGTCCTAGATTGTTGGTACACTCTTTTCTTTACAAGTTCGTATTCGGATCTTACTTTCTGCCCAAGGATACTTTTTTGGTTCTCCCTATTTCTTCCGTTAGAACTCACTATCACAATCAAGTAAGCACTTTTCATTGATCAAATGAGAAACTTTGCACGTCTTGCATATTTTCTGTGACATCCCAGATTTTCAATTCTGTTTTCTATTGAATAAATCAGGCATTTCATTGACGCGCCTATAGGGCTATTCTCAAGAGCTGATCACTCTCGAGATAACTAGACTATCTGGGGAAACCATTAAGAAATTTTAAGGCATAGATTTGAGAATTCGACCAGGAAACGGCTTCTCGATCGTGTCCATCTTTAGAGGTCGTTACGGCACAGTTAAAAATCAATTTGAAATCAGAGATAAACTGGTTCGACAGAGATGTGTGGCTAATCGTGGGTGACACCACTAAATTGGAAAATTCTCGTCGACCGGTATTAGACTGATTTTCTTATTGTTTTGGTACTCTGTGTCCGTATTTGAATTCTCAAGATTTTTACGACAATCGAGAGTCGCCAACGAGTCGAGTGGGTTCATAGTGGCTCGAAAAAAATCAACCACGGGTCATCCATACTAAAATTTTCTGAAAGTTACCCGGTAGTCTAGGTCGCGCTAAAAACACACCAAGTTGAAATTAACTGTGAATTCAAGTCCAATTTTTAGAAATTGAAGTTTCTGTCATGTCACAATAAATTCTAGGAGTGTCGACTCAGTCTCAAAAGATTCTTTTTGAAACCCGAAATTTTTTGGGAAAAAGTCGTCGCCGGGTCGTTTTTGTGCAGAAAAAGCCGAGGATTGTTTTTTATGAAGCAAGATGGATGTATGAGTGAGGAAAAATGCCGAAATGGTCGATGGATGACCAATTGAATTTATTGAAGCCAATTGAAATTTGATCAAGTGGAGAATGGTGTCCAATTGAGAGAGATGAGTGCCAATTTCGTAGCTCCCCATGCGCTAGCCATTTTGAACCATCTCACATGTCCAAGAAGGAGCTTGGGTGGCTCAATGGAGGCCAATGGATTATACTTGGCCAAGAATGGTTTTTGGGAGATATTTGTGTGGAAATTAAAGGCAAAGGGCCCCTCCATCTCTCCCTCATCTCTATCCTCTCTCTCTCTCTCTCTCTCTCTCTCTCTCTCTCTCTCCCTTGGCCGGTCAATCCACCCCATTCCCCTCCATTCTCGCCATCCATAGCAACTAGTGGCTGGAGAAGAAGAAGCTGCAGCCGTCGCACGCCAAGCCATCGTCGGAGACCGCCAGTCATGCCATAGCCTCGCCGCGCGCTGCCCACGCTTGACCGAGCTGCCGCCCGCGACCCCGCTTCCTACTCCGCCATCCAGCAGCTCTGTCTAGCCGTCTAGTCCTCTGTTCAGTCGCTGCAAGGGGCTAAGGAAGCCACCCGAGCCACCGGTTTGGACCCAAGACCACCCCCACTGTCTTTCCCGAACCTTACAGCCACAAACCAGCTTGTTTCCTTTGTGTTTTGCAGCTAGAACTAGGGGTGTGCAACCGGACCGGGTCAAGTCGATTCTCGGATTGGCCCACCTGGAAAACAGGGTCGGGAACCGGGTCCCAAAATTTAGACCTTGTTTGAACCGGTTCGGGAACCGGTTCCGAGGGATTACCCACCCGGGAACTAGATCGACCGGACCGGTTTGAGAACCGGTTTGTAAGCCACCCCTAAAAAGACCAAAACGCAAAACCCTAATTTGTTTCTACTTTCTATCTTTACCTCTTAGGTTCTCACACCCGCAGACTTCCCCGAGCTCGCGACCTCCGCCCATCCGCCGATCCTGGTTCCATCCGAGCGCTGACGTTGCTTCCGCTCGCCCACCATCGCCTTCCTCCCGCGACACCCGCAGCCCATGAGATCCCGACGTCGCCACTCCACCTCTCCCTACTTCGCGCCCCCCGAAATCGCGACGCCGCCTCTGTCAACCCGGTTCCTGGCTGCTCACCGGCCTTGCTTCGAGCTCTGCCGCTAGATCCAGCTCCCCCTCGCGCTGCTTCCTCATATGCGTTCATCTGCTTCCTCATCACGCCATCGCCAGCTCCCCGTCGCGCCATCGCAGTGACGGAGCAGAGAACGAACACTCGTCACCACCGATCGAAACTGCTCTCGTGCTCTTTCTCCCTTGCTTGGTGCGTGCGGGAAAGCTGAGGAACCGAGCGAAGCCAGTTGCAGCTGAATATCTTCGTCAAGCAATTTCGTCGCTGAATTGATTCGTCGCCTTAGCTTCGTCTTCGTGAGATTCTCCAAGTCTTTTGGTGTCTTCATTTATTAGCAGGTAACCGTTCGGATCGGATCTCCCCCTAGGTAGGACGCGATCAATTCATTAAGACTCGATCATACGATTGTTCTGTGTTTGCCTTCTGCCGAGAGCTTGAAATTGCTATCTCAAATTGCTCATGTTATATTGCTCGCCGATTGATAGGAATTCCTATTTCTAGAACACCTCACCATTCATTATCACCACCTGTTCGACGTTTTGCCTCAGAGATGATAATGACGAATTTGTCTTCATCATTTCAATCTGAGATTGCATAGTAGTGATCTGGATGTTCTTGTTTGACATGCTGATCATATATTGTGAATTTTCATGCTTCATCCTTTGATGGCAGAGAGTTCTCTTTCCCTTGGTGCTTCGGTTTACTTTGTCTCCTTCGGTTGTGTGACTGAATTGTCGTCTGGTATAACAGTAAGTTACTATACATCGGTGGTGAATAAATCAAAGCCAAGCTATATCAAATTCAATCTCGTTTTGATGCTCATAAAAGACCATTCCACCAAAGTTTGAGGGAGAGAGTCTTCAACCTAATTTAATTCAAAATAAGTGGAAACGGTACGAGAAATGCTCAGGTATCGAAAGTTTAGTTAAGTTGAGAAATTATGGATATATGAAAGCAGTTAAGTTAAGAAATCATGGATATATAAAAGAACTTAAGTTAAGAAATGGACATTGACCTAGTAATAATCAAAGGGAATTTAAGACTTATGAATAGAAGATATGCAGAGGAAAAAGATATGTTGAAATTATGTTGGACCTCTGCCAAAATTACTGCTGATTTCCCTTAAGAGTATTGTTGTAACGTCAATGTCAATGTCTCCATTTGAGCATCATTTGTACAAACTGTGATTAATTTCAATTCCAGCAATGCCAATGTCCTAGTAATCTCGTTTTCAATTAATTTTGTTCGGCTCCTTCCTTTGAGTTTAGTGTTCTTTGCTTTGTTTTCAGTTAGTTTGGTCTGAGCTGTCGAAGGATGTG
Source organism: Eucalyptus tenuipes (assembly GCA_014182365.1). NCBI lineage: Eukaryota > Viridiplantae > Streptophyta > Magnoliopsida > Myrtales > Myrtaceae > Eucalyptus > Eucalyptus tenuipes. The sequence continues at coordinate 17,487,610 of CM024538.1, forward strand.
CTTGGCCCGGTCTTTTTGTTTCGGCAAACAACTCATCCAGACTTGCTTCTTTAAGGTTAATATAAAGATACAACAATTTTTATGCAAAACAGGTTCCAATATAAATAGGGTTAACCCTGTTCCCGGACCCAAAAAACGGGGTGGATCGGGAACAGGGTCCAATGCAAACAGGGTCGGGAACATGGTCCAAAAAAAGAGAATCGGTTATAACAGGGTCGGGTACAGGGTCCATGTCTAGACCCTACCCACCCTGGACCCGATCACCCCTAGCTAGAACAGAGGGGAAGTTAGTGGGTTTCACAGCGACTTCCAAGCCCATTTTGAGGTGTCTACGGGCCTCGGACCCTAGGCTCGTTTTGGAGAAAAACGTCCCCTGTGACGTTTCGGACGTTTCAATCCGAGCGGATTGTTAAACGGGTGAGTTTAACTCACTAAACCCCGCTTAGTTTTCTAATGATGCTTAGGGTTGATTAGTGTTAATTAAGCATGATTATGGGGTTAGATTAGTTTAGAATAATTAAATTAGTGACTATCAATGCATGTTAGGTGGTTAGACATAATCATTAGCAAGTAGAAATGCTCTATTATTTATTGAACAGCACTTGGAATTTTTGGGGGTCCGTCTCGGCCTCCAATTAGGCATTATGGGTATAAATTGGATTTATTGTTAATTAATAATTAATTTTCGAAAATAATTATTTATTTATTTATTTTCTGGAAATTCAACTGGGATGACCGGTAACCGGAATTTTATACTGATTATCGTGGTATAGTCGGTTTATTTAATTGAGCTTCGATTTGTATCGAATTGATTTAATTGTGAATTTTTTTGGATATATTCCTAAATGATTTGATTTTGAGTGTTTGATTGAGGAATAACCGGATATCGGTTGTTAGTGTCAAAAGTAGATTGGTGAACTACGAAGAAGGGCGTTGTGTCATGTTGGAATAATGGTAGGAAGTATATCACCTAGGAGAAGGCACGTGGGCTTGGTGATTAGGTATAGCATTTCGAAAGGGACACGTGGGCTCAGTGATTTAATGCATCACCTTGGAGAATGCACGTGGGCTCAATGATTAAGTATGGCATCACGAAAGGGACACGTGGGCTCAGTGATTTGATGCATCACTTTGGAAAATGCACGCGGGCCCAATGTTTAAGTATGTCATCTTGGCGAATAGGTCACCTTAGAGAATGCACGTGAGCTCGGAGACTCGTTATGTTATCCTAAAGAATGCACATGGGCTCGATGACTAGATATCCCACCTTGAACAATGTACATGGGTCGATGAGTAGGTATGTCGTCTTGGAGATTGCAAGTGGGCTCAGAGACTTGGTATGTCATCTTGGAGAATGCACGTGGGCTCGACGACTAGATATTCCATCGTGGAGAATGTATAGTACTGATTGAATGACCGGTGAATGGTCTGATTGACATGTAATCGACTAGGTCGATTGATCGATAGTTCAATCTGTATTGAATAATTGGGTGCCTATTATGAATTATACTAATATGCAGGTGGAATCTGAGGCCAAGGTATGTCCTCTGACCCGTGTAAACATAGGCAGCCCATAGTGTATTGGTTTACTAATCGGATCTTAGGAGGGTAGAACTCGTTGAGACGTTATCTCATTGGTTATTGTATAACCATCTCAGGCCCCTAAATGGCAGCATCTCTACCTTCTCATCCTCCTATGCACTTTGGCATTCCAGAAGAAGTAACAGAGATAGAATACCACTTCCACATCCACCCTCACTCGGAATGACTAGAGTACGTTTTGATTAAGTCGACTGTCTAGGTTGACGTGGGTCAGGATGCCCTGAGGCCTCATGAGTTCCGATCATGGTACCGTCACTACTATGATGGCCGAAGAGAAGGTCCTATCCCTGAGAGTGATGTACCTAAGTTTGTGTTAGAGGAAGCGTTCGGAGAAGGAATGGCAGACTACCAGGACAGATCGGTAGTGGATGCTATTAACCCTCAGAAAGAGGACAAGGCTTGTACTCCCGTGTACTCAGTCGATGGTGACAACTGGAATGAAGAAGAAGGGGAGATGGTTGAGCAAGAGGAAGCACCGGAGGAGGATCAGGAGTGGGAATGGCCAGAAGCGGAGCCTGTGGAATGAACCTAAGGGTGAGCTTGATGAAGAGATTGAAGAAGAAGATGAAGAAGAGGAAGAAGAAGAAGAGGATGACCTCGAGGAGGATCCTGAGTACGATCCGGATGAGGACTGAAATCCCATCCTGTTTTGCAAACTCTAAGTTTGATTGGATGTATAGTAGATCAGACTTGTGAATAGTATTGTATTATATACTATGTAGTTTGCTTTGTATAAAAGTGTGGTTGTGCTTTTTCAGTTGTGAAAAATATGGCCGTACTTTTCTATCCCATTGTTTTATTGTCTGGGGATTTATTATATGCTTCCGCATGTGTATTAAAATGAAAGGGTCGGCGATGTGTTCTGGGACGTCGCTATTAATCGACCAGGTGAGGGATGGGCGCGCTTTCGAGGATCAGGGCGTGACATTTTCAATGATAAAGATGAATTGTTTCCATTTCAATTTTTCGCAGATGAAAGCAAAACTGCGCAATTTAGAAAGAGAAAAATTCATCTCTTTTCTCGCCCAGAAATATTCTCTGGAATAGTCTCGAAGCGGTCTTAGATCCAAGCCTAAAGGAACTCGGTGGAATGTTACGTGGAAAACAAGGTCCCACATTGGCGATAGAAGAACCTTGACTATATACCGTCAAGATTGTGGGCTTTGTGACTAATGGTTACCATATAATATTTCAGATCAATAAGAGCAAAGCTGACAGGAGAAACTTTGGATCTCGCAAACTAAGTAATATACTCACAAATTTTTAAAGCAAAGAAAAGTCTACTAAGCATATCAGAACAGTAAACTGACAAATCAAGGGATGATGTATTTGGGACAAACAGAATGCCAAACAATTCTTGAAGAAGAGAGCAAAAGCCTTACAATTCTTGAGGAAGAACCCCTGTATTGAGGTACTTCCTATGATCAGCTTGCGTGACCTATAGAGAGAAGACACGTCCAATTGGCAGCCCCATCTTGATGGTGCACAACTTCATTCAAATACGAAAGGACAATCGACAAAAAACAATAGAGAAAATCTCAGTGATCATGCATAATACTAAGTGGATGATGCATCCTGGGCAGCTTACCGCTAGAACTAGACATTCTCATACTCCCAAGACAATCTCCTCGCATCAACTATCATGAATTTCCTTCTTTTTTGTACTTCGCATGTGATGACTAGCTTGTGTGGGCGAGAGCTTCGTGCTCCTGAAGCACCCAAAATTCTTTTGGGTATACAGCTGGATAACTTGCACAATTGAACATTGCTCCTCTTTGCAGCCACAACGTGCCGAACCAATCCCCACTTCACCACATCACGGATCTTGCACCATGCCACCTTGGGCCTTGCAATCCTAGAATTATGGACTCCATAACCTGTGCGAGATGGGCAGATCCCAAAATCTGCCCCGCTGCTCGACTCAATGATGAAAGTATGCTCCGGTGTCCACATTAAATTGCCAGGATTGGAGATGGCACTTGGAAAAGCTCCTCAGGAGACAAATGGATGTTCGACGCAAACAGATCTTGTGTGTAAGCAGGAAGATGACTGCTTTCGCTAGCACTCAAACTGGACAAAAAGTCCTCCCTTGCCAAGCTGTTGAATTACAGTCGGATCAAAGATTTTTGCAGTGATATGACTGTGGCCCCATACAACCTAATTGTCTGATCTCTGTGACATTGTAGCGGCATGATGCTGAAACTAACGAGTAACTAAATTCAGGAGTCACTTCTGGTCTATCTGAATAATGATGCATTTTGGTTTCAGCTACCATAGATGTGCAAAAAGGTGGATGTGCCAATAAAGAAATGGGAACACTAGACTGTGAAAGATTAAGAAGGCCTAAAAGGAAAAGATAGATGCAAGTGATGTAATACCACTATACCTTGGTTCAGCTCTGTGTAAAATATAGATGATGAAGAGGCAGGCTCAGGCCGATTGACGGCTCTGTAGGAAAATTGGTTGGGGCTCTCAGAAGAGAGACGCTGGGCAGGGCATCGAGCGCCACCATTGATTGTTGTTATTGTAAGCTAGCCATTTCAAGTTCTGCAACAAAATCTGTAAACCAAGCAGCGGGTTCAATTAAGTCCAAAAACAAATGGGTACTTTTTTAAGAGAAGTGCTTGTGGTATATGTTCTGCCATGGAAGCAGACTAATCCGATAAATACAGGCCCTTCTATAGGTCCAGGTAGATTCACACTCAGCTACTAGATAGAGATGTTTCGGGTTATGATTTATGCACCTTCTGAGAGTGGGCCAATATGTCTACCGACTGCTAAATTTGGCCATCGAGTGCTGCTTCAGCAACTTTCATGACCGAATTGAACACTATACTGGCCTTGTTTAAAGCTTGGTAGAAATACATCTTGTCATCGTTGATCACACAGGGGCTGGCATGTTTGACGATCGTCTCCCATGTCCGCTTGGTGATCCCATTTCCAAGTACCTGAAATAACATCGCACACAAAAGAAGTAGCACGATTTGATATTGAACAATGCTTAGAATAACGTGAACTGGAAAAGGGAAATTAGCAGTGCTCAAAGAGTAAGACTCACTGTTTCTTAGAAAGGCGCATCCGGTTCTTACAGCTGGAGGAAATCTTGAACAGTGTTGATTCCTCTCAAAGTCATGCACTTGTGCAGAGCGCCGTCTTTGGCTATTTTCTGCAAACGCCATACTCCGTCACTCAGTGATTGTGGATAGTGCTTCTTGTTCACTGCACATAAAAGAGGGTTAGTATATGTGCTTTCCCGTTTGCGACTCAACCGCCACAGCCTCGCTGACCTCGAACAACTTGACGCCTCCCCTTATCAGACGGTCACCACGCGACGCAAACAAATCCCCCCTCTTCTCTCTCTCTCTAATGTAAGAAGCCAAGAGAAACTCCGACCATCCACTCTCTCTCTCTCTCTATCTCTCTAGCCCTTCCCCATCCCTCGCCGTGAGACTTTCACGTTGTGTTCAGTTTCTCCGTTTCGATCAAAACAAGCGAGAGAAAAACAGGGTTCGATCACACTCGTTTGAGTTGAAACTCATATATAACAAAGACAAAAGGAGGAATAAAATGGAAATCATGGGCAGCAATCAATGAACTGAGTACTATGTTCAAAAGCTGATCAAAATTGGACAATGTTTTGGCATCATATGAGCGTGCCTTTTCACTTCCTTAGCTTCATCACCGATATTTGTCCAGGAGAAAACCTTTTTCATAGAACGAAGAAACAAAACAACAACAAAACAAACAAAATGGCTACACCAAGCACACCAACCAAGCCATGTTCTAAATTCCTTACTGGCGCAACATCCGGGTGTCCCTGTAAGACTTGCTGGACTTCCATCGGGTCAGATTTCCATAACCCCTCGAAAAGCATCTCACAATAGCAACCCCAGCCACATTTACAGTAATTGCGACGGTCGGGCAACTGCTTGCAACGGACAATCAGGCAACATTGTAAATCCAAATTCGAGGTGTCCACCAAACTCTCCAATGACCTGCAATCGTGAATCCGCAAACACTTTAGATATTCCAAGCGGTCCAAACCTTCCATGCTTCTTAGCTTTGGACATTTTCCTACTCGAAGCTCCCTTAGCTTCCTCAATTTCGATAGGTCTGGCATCCTTTCGATCGACCTACAATATGCGAGCGCAAGGGGTGAAAGGGATCCCAATTCTTCGAGGCCGCGAATCTCGACTAGTAGCTCGCATTCGAACAGATCTACCTCTTGCAGATTCTTCATATGCGACGGCTCAAGTGCTATTGTGGGGGTGGCCGCTGTGGAGGAAGTATCGAATTTTTTTTCGAACCGGAATCCTTTCATTTTCTGCAAAAAGGGTAGAGCTGTCTTGAAAGCGGGCAATCCTGCAGAAGGAGTTTCTCCAACTCCGAATCACATATACCAACGAATATCGGCATCCACCAACAAGTTGAACAAAAATATAGAAAAGGTGAGGTCGCCAGTTCTCGAAATATTGAGTCTCTTAAACTAGACGGGAGCTGGAGGAGAAACCGCATGTTTGGGGAGGCCAATATTTGTTTTTCCATCTGAGATTGGGTACGATCGGGTCCACAGGATAAAACAATGACATTCTCCAGCTCACCAAGAGGGGTCCACGTCGGATTCCCTAACCGTCTGCTCTCCTGTGCGGCTATCTCAAGTTCACGGATATTAGAGACGAGACTCGCCACGGTGGGTAATCCGGATATTTGGGTCCATGACAAGTCTGGCATTTTCAAACAGTACTGCCTACTTCCTTTGGACCAAAAAGGACCAGTCATTGACTGAACAAACCAGATTGCACTAGGTAATTTTGTCAACGCCCCCTTAATGTCCCTCATCCTAAGTGTTGTCAGTCGCTTTAGATTGCTGAATGAATCCGGTAGGTGATCAATACTCGTTCCTAACAAATCCAACTCGATTAATGATTATAATTTCCCAATCGAGTCCGGAAGTTTCTTTATCTTCACACAACCACGTAATCTCAAAATCTCCAAAGACACCAACGTAGATAAATCGGGTGTTCTCCTTAAGTATTTACAATAACTGAGATCTATGACTTTTAGTTTTCTTGTCACCTGCAAAACAATTCGATAAAATATTTATTGAGAAGCAACCTACAAAAAAAAAAATGAAAAGAAACAATTTACGTGTGCAAGGAGTGAGAGTTGTATCGTACTTTGATCCAATCAAAACTTTCTCCCGAAATTTTGCTCCATGAAAAGTCAAGAATGACAAAATTAGTTGGATGAAAGTTTTTTGTCTCAAACATGGAACAAGAAAGCCATCTTAAACGGGAGAGAAGATTATTGAAATCTCCAACAAAGGACACCCCACGCGAGAACCGCAGGTTTTGTAAATCAGCATATTCATCAGCCTTTAGAATTATGTCTTCATAAAAGAATCTTCGAGATCCAAGTGAAAGGGCTTCTATTTTCTTACTTCCCTGAGAATGGAAACATCAAGAAGTCCACGTGTAACAGTCAAAATCAAACAATTGCAAGCGCTAATAGCAATCAAATTTTCCTTTTGCAAGAATAATCTACAACAATTCACATGAAATTAAATTGCTATACCCTTTCTATACCTGCTTCAGAATATTCAAGGCATCCTCATGATTCCATACTCTACTACGCTTGCAGGGTTCTTTGTTCTCTTGACGTACAATTTCCCTTCCGAGGTCTCGCACTTGATCATGCATCCAAAAAGTATTGTCATCTTTAATTTTGATCAAGGACATGAGAAAGAGGACCTTAATGGCAACGTCTGGATGGTATCCATAGGCATCCCACATATAGAGAGGGTATGTTTTATCCTCATTAACAAAAAAACAAGCTATATCCAAAAATACTTGCTTTTTTTTATTATCTAACTTATCATAAGATATCATCAATTTACTTTGGACTTCATCAGGAGGAGAATCTTTTAGCTTCTTCAATGTGGCTTGCCAGAATTCTCTGGGTTCATTGTTAAGGGATGAACCTGTAATCTCAAGGGCTAAAGGAAGCATTCCCAATGTGGAGACAATCTCATTTGAAAGGGAGCCATAATGATCTAGTGGTGAGTCCCTTCTAAAGGCATGCTTACTGAAAAGCTTAAGAGCATCTTCAAATTTCATTTCTCGTACTTCGTAAATCGAAACTTTTGCAGATTTTTTTACGTGGCCTTCACCTATTGATCCTCCCTTAATCCTTAGAACACTTTGATCCCTAGTAGTTATGATAATCCTACTACCGGAACCGAACCAATCACCTTCTTCTGCCAGACTTTTGAGTTGCTCTTTCTTGTCCACATCGTCCAAAACAATGAGAACTTTTCTATTCCCAAGAACTCTCTTAATCATGTTGATCCCCTCATCCAAATCACCAATTCGGTCGAGCATAGAATGAGAAATAACAAACTTGGATAGCAACTGTTTTTGCAAATATACCAGACCATGGCGTTGTGACAACTCTTGGACGTCTGAAAGGAAATTGCAGTCTTTGAAGTGAAAAGATAGTTGATTGAAGATGACCTTAGCAAGCGTTGTTTTGCCAATCCCGCCCATTCCGTGTATTCCGAGAAATTCTATGCTATCAGATCCCACATCCAACATTTTGATTATAGCTTCTACCCGATCATCAACTCCAACTAGATTTTTAGACACGATCTTTTTATTGTTGACATTCAGCTTATCCAACACAGTTTCAATTACAGATTGTATCAAATCTGCTTGGCTGCAACAACGGAACAACCATTTTAAGAATATATTTATATTGCGAAACTACTTCCTAAGTGATTAAGTTGTCCTTACAATTTGCAGAAATTACACAAAATAATCAATATTTGAATTTTGAATCCGAAAGAAACAAAAAAATGTGACTTCTTTTTTTTTTTTTTTTTTTTGAATTCCTTTCTTTCGTTAACGCTATAACAATCAGGATTTTTCCCAATCTGTCTCCGCTTCCCCAATTTAGTCATCATCCTCGTCGACCCCTGCCACTACCAAGCCACCGTTGACATCACTCACCTCCCCGGGCTGTCACTGTCGCTTTCCAGTGCCGTTGCCCATCGCACCTCGTCAATCCGCCCATCTCAGCCTTGCCTTAATCCTTCAAGTCACGCGGGTCGCGGCCTTGCGACCACCGGGGATGGCTTAGCCGGCCTCCGCTGACCCTAGACTTGGTTGGTGACATTAGACCCGACACCCCGAGCCCGAATCCGACTTGTCATTGAGTGAGAGAAAGCAAGGGTGGGGGCCAGAAGCCTGGGCGGCCGCTTCTGGTGGCTTGGTGTTGGGCTAGTGAAAAAGAAGTGGCAGGGACTGACGGAGAGCTGCTGCAATGGCCGGCCGGCGGCTTGGTGGAATTGCTAGGAGCGATCGCCACGATAGTGCCGATATTCATAAGAGAACAGAGCTTTTTACTTTTTTAAGTAATCGTTTCATTCTAATATTCCTTAAATATCCACTGGCCCTTATACTTTTATATTTTTATTCAATGCTTATGAAATCGAAAGTAAAAAATCGCACTGCCATATAAATGAGGATGAAAGATACGGAGGAAACTACACAAAATCCCCTTAAATTACGGGTAGTACACATTTATTCTCAAACATTCAACTGTTATGCAATATTTCCTGCACTTTTTATTCTGTTAAAACTGTTATCTCTCTATTAGCTTTGTCGTTAGCAGTGCAGTGCACACGATTTTTATGTGATTGATTATTTTTATCTCAATTTTTAAGAAAACTCTCGTTCATACTTAAACATGGTGAAAAATGAAAGAAAAATTGAAAATAGGAGAAAAATCAAAAGAATGAAATAATAATTTTTCATCCGCAACACTGCAATTAAATTAAATAGAGAGGAAAAGGAAAGCTACAAACGATAATTGAAAAGTTTTAGACATTTACCCTTCATCTTTCCTCCAGTTCCATCCCTTTATCTCATCCACTTCAATGAGAGCATTTTTCCATGATTCAACTTCATTACGAAATTTTTTCTGGTGCACTGAAAGAGCTTTGTTGTATAACTCTGTTTTGAGCTTGACATCATCAGGCTCCACATCCAAGAAAATGGGTAAAATCTCTTTATTCTCATTTGATTTGGAGGCGCACTCAACCATGTATGCAAGCTCTCGGAGGCACCAGTGACTCGACGCATAATTCTTGGAGAATATGGGAACGTAGATCTTGGAGTTTTGGATTGCTTGTAGAAGTTCATCGCCGATTCTTTGACCGACATGGAGGGATTCATTATCCCTAAAGACGAGGATCCCGGTCTTAACCATGCCATGGTAAAGAAAATCGGTAAATCCATGACGAGTGTCTCGTCCATGAAAATTTAGAAAAACCTCGTAGGAAGGTCCAACTGATTCCCGAGAATTCGTCCCTTTTGCTGGCACTTCGCGCTTCTTCGAGGTCCGACTGAGAAGGATGCAGAGGTATATGAGGAGAGCGATGGAGAGCGCGGAGAGGCTGAGGATTCCGATGAGGAAGTAGGGCTTGAGGCTGGGGCAGGGAGTCTCGCAGGTGAGCTTGAGAGGGAGAGAGCAGTCGAGAGGTCGGCGTTCACCGAAAAACGCCATGTTTTCCAGCAGAGCGAAAAGCGAGAGAGTTGAAAAGGCTAAGGGAGTGCGTGAATGCGTGAGAATTCAAGAATGAGAGCTCTGCGCAGAGAGAGAGAGAGAGAGAGCAGTACAGAAGAGAGTCTCGTTTAGCAATACTATTACGAAAGTGCCACTGTGATGGATGAGCGGAAATAAATTGCAAAAAGTGACAATGATGGGCTCGGAAAGCATTGCACACGAGAAAATATTAGATGGTCTGGGACTGCCATGTCAGCGTGGTCCTGGATCACTCACGCGGCGCCACGTGTAAGGGGAGGGAACAAAAGGACCTGGCCCTGTCCCATTTCTTTGACAGTCTCGCTCCTCTTTCTCTTCTCTCTCTCCCTCCCCTCACACGTGGCACCACGTGAGTGGTCTGGGACCACGCTGACGTGGCGGTCCCGGACCACCCAATATTTTCTCCGTTACACACCACCCAAAAGAAAAAAAACAATTGTTCCAGAAGTGGGCCCGCTTTATGTTACACGTGTTAGCATCTAAGCATGCCTCGACCCGGGCCTCAATCGCCCGATGGCCCACTCTAATCCCTCCTGCTCCAGATGGAATCATCCTCAGCCGTTCGATCCGAATACCTGCTTCCAAGTCAAACCTCGTCACAACCAACGGGGGCCCAGAGCAGGAGAGGCACATGAAATGAGGGTGTCACCATCATTGAGGACCACTCAACCACGAGAGAAAGCTAGTCAAAAAGTCTTCCCCATCTCGCCTTTTAGCTGGAAAAAAGCAGCGGCCGACAAAATCCTCTCGACAGAAAAGTGGAAAAGAAAGGCCCCAACGAGTGAAAGCAAGTCAAAAGTCTTCCCCGCTTTGCACGGTTTGTAACCGATGCGACGGAAAAAATCGATAATAATTTAATAATTATACTAAAATTTGTGTTTAATTATGGGATTTAGTATGGGGTCTGCACGATTTTTCTTAGGTACTATATGAAAATCTAGATGTCAGACAATGTAACGTAAATTTAGTGTACATCAAACTCTTCAACTTTTTTATTAATTCTAAATAACTCATATTTATCAAATAGCATATGTGGTAATGTTATTTTTTATAATTTTACTTTTTTAAAAAAAATAGAAAAGAGTTAGCTGATGCGGGTCATAGCACAAGAATATGAACTTGCGAATACATTATATGTGTAATTTTAACACTAGTCTCTCATCAAGGGGTTAAAGAGAGTTGAAGATGCTATTTAGAAGCTAGCTATTTCTTTACTTATACGTCAGCATAGCCAAGATTGGCCACGTAATAAATTTTGTCAAATTTTCATCTTTATCCTAATTCATAAAATTCATCATCTCTTCTACTTACTCTACTTATGCTGATCATGAGTTTATGGAGATTTACATTAGATCCATCATTTTTATGGGTCTAGATTCAATTCAACACATAATTAGATTCTTAGCTTCAGAATTAGAAGATATAAAGTGAAATCAGGATAGACCATGAAGATGAATTTTTATTTTCCTTTATTATAATCATATTAGAGAAAATTTCAAGAATCTCCTCAAATTTAATATCTATATCAAATATGTTTCCCAACTTTTGGCATTTACAACAATCTTTATGTTTAGAAAAAAAAAATCCTTAACTAAAATATTAAACTACTGCTCTACTACGAATATGTATTTATGTGTTAGACACATGATTGACGTGATGTAATCGATTAATCCAAATGGCCCGTGCACTCTATGCATGTCATCCTAATTGGCACTTAAAAATTATTAATACTCATTTTCATTAGCTTGTTACACGATGTATCATAATGTGGTATGACTGTCACATAAAATACCTTCTACTTTACCACACATTTCTCTCTCTTTCTCTCTCTTCACCTTACAGCCAATCAATGACACCACCAATAATCATTGACGGTACCACTCCCTAAACTGACACCACCTTTGTCTTCATCTCTCTTTCTCCCTCCCTCCCTACAACAAATTAATGACACTTCCGACAATCCTTGATGGTCACCACCACTCCTTAAAGTGACACTACCTTTGTCTTCATCTCTCTTTCTCTCCCCTCACCTTACGGCCAATTAATGACACCATTGACAGTCCTTAACAATCACCACCACTCCTTAAACTAACACCACCTTTGTTTTCATCTCTCTCCCTCTCTCTCCCCCTTACAACCAATCAATGACACCACCAACACTCCTTGACAGTCGCCACCACTCCTTAAACTAACACCACCTTTTCATCTCTCTCCCCCTCCCTCCCTCACTCCCTCTCGCTCCCCTCTCATTTTACAACCAATTAATGACACCACCAACAATCCTTGACAGTCTCTACCACTCCCTAAACTGACACCACCCAATCAATGACACCACCAACAATCCTTAACGGTCACCACCACTCGCTAAACTAACATTACCTTTCTTTGTTATATATATATATATATATGACAACTATTTTTGAACTGTTGACAAAAAAAAACCAAAAAAAAAAAAAAACAACAACAAAATAAATAAATAATTAATTAATTAATTAAAAAACAAAACAAAACGTTTAGGGGTCGGGTCGGGCCGGATCCGGCCTTGGCCCGGCCCGCCCCTCTTCCTTTTTCCTTTCCCCCGCGCAGCCCAGCCTCCCGGTCTCCTTGGGCCTGGCCTACGTCCAACGATCTTCCTCCTCCTGGCCATCCTCTGCGCACAAAGGGGGGAAGCAAAGGAGAGGGAGAGAGGGATGGAGAGAGAGAGAGAGAGAGAGAGAGATGGAGAGAGAGAGAGAGAGAGAGAGAGAGGGAGAGGGATAGAGCTCGAGGGAGAGAGTGATGAGAGTGGGTTGTCAGTCTCCTCGCGCCACCGCCGCTCCACCCGAGTCGGTCACTATCCCGCCAATCACTAGAGGTCCTCCTCGCCCGTGAGCTCGCGCCACCGCTTCACCCGTGAGCTCACGTCACCATCGTGCTAGCACCGCCTAACGCCCGCAGCCAAGCCATCGTCTCCGCTGCAAACGGCCCGTTATTGGCTACCCTCGGCACCAATCACCGTGTCAGCCATCGCCACTCAACCCCCTCACGACACTAGCAACCCACGAAACCATCGTTGCCTTGCCACACCGGCCGCGATCTGTTTGTCCACCCTCCCCCCCCCCCGCAAAGCCATCGCTACCTCGCCGCTCCGCTCGAGCTTCATTGCCGACGCTAGCATTTACGAGCAACCTTTCGCCGAGCCACTCCGCCTTCGCTGCCGCGCCTTCGTCCTTACCTCTGCAAAGCACATGCCGCCGTTGTCACTCGACCGTCGCCACCTCGTCCTCGCAAACCCCGACGTCGTCGCCGAAGCTCGCCGTGTCGCCGCCGTTACTGCCGCGCGTCGCCACCGCTGTCAAGACCATCGCCACCATCGTAAGGGCCGCTAAGAAGCCCTAGGGTTTCGGCCAAAAATCGGTTCGGGTGCGGGTTACAAACCGGGTAGGGTTTTGATCTCCGGGCTGGGCTTGCGTGCTTGGGCTGATTTTATCGCTGGACTGAATTGGGGTTTGGGCTTATGATTAGTTTAGATTTCTTCCTTGGGCCCTCTTTAATTTTAGAGGGACAGGGCTTGTCGACTGGGCCTGCGGGCTTTTGTTAGGGGGGTTGGGCCCAACCCTGAACCAGGTAAAGGCCCGACGATCTTTGGTTAGGCTTGGCCCTTACGAGCCGAGCGGGTCGGACCTGAGCGGGTTTAACCCGAACCGAGCCCGACCTGTCCAACCGGGTCAAACCTAGGTCGAGTCAAACCGAACCCGACCCGATTTGCCAAAAAATAAAAATTCATTTTAAAAAAAAAGGTTAAAAATTAAAAAAATTAAAAAATTTCGAAAATCTAAAAAAATGTAGGGTTTGTTTGGAATTTGTTGTATCTTACCTTCTTAGAGTAATTAGGCTTTTATTTGCTAGTATATTGATCATATCGTGTGTTTAATTATGTTTAATTGCACGTACTCAATTTTACTGCAATTAGGATCTTGGTAGTTATGATTATTATTTTAATGATTGCGCACCCGCATGATCACCTCACATGTTAGTGGATAGGTATAAAACCAATCCAGCCTGACAAAAATCTTTTCTTTTAAAATGAACAAGATTAGGTACCGAAAGAGCACTAATTGATAAATTAGTGTAATCAAGTCCCCGACCCTAGATTCTCTGGTTGCATAGGAAGCGAGGTACACTCCCATGCCTCACTTGGTTTCTAGCCGACCCCAATAGGCTAGTGGCGACTCTTTTTTTTGCAAAATTCTTAAAAATACCCCAACGTCAGGGAAGGTATGGGCTTGGGAGAGCCCGCACTTAATCATGGGCTTTAGGTCCATTTTTTAGGCAATACCCCTAAACCTGTTCCCTTCCCCCAAGGGGTAAGTTGCGACAACTTGGCAACTCCGCTGGAAAATTGGTTTTAGACCTTAGAGGACTTAGACTTAAATTTATCTTATTCAAAAATAAGTTTTGTTTGGCAGCGAGGATATCAAGTACGTCCCTAACATGGGTGTTAAATGTTATTGCAGTTGGGAGTTATAAGGGGATGAGTTATTGTTTACCCCTTGTCTTGCAAGTGTGGAGTTGTGAATGAATGTTCATGTTCTAAATTATGAAGTGTTGCTTGCCTATAAATTGTCCTGTCTGTGTTTCCTGCATTGCACTACATCATGGCACACACTACCTGCCGTCGGACCTGGGCCGCATAGGATCACCTAGGATGGTGTTGAGGTGGATACTACTCCGACTACAACCATGTAGTACGAGTCGCCCATCTCAACCCCAAAATTTCTTTCTTGATGTCAAAGGTCTCCACGCTGGTCTGCAACCATGAGACACAGGTCGGTTCTTTGACGAAGCCGGAGTCATGGGTAACACGACTTAGACGCGATCTTGTTGGTTCAGTCCGGTGATCCTATGGCTCCATTTTGAGCCGTATAGATTAGAAATCGAATCACATCCCATGTGTATGTCTATGCAATTATTAAAAAAAAAACAGAGAGAGAGAGAGAGAGAAAAGTCATCTCCCATTGTAAGTATCATTCTTCTTTTTATTCGTTTTTTTTTTTATAATTTTTCATTTAGAAATTCGCGGAGACCAATCAAAAGTCCTCAGGCTTACAATTGAAAAAATTGGCAATCACTCTTGATAAGTGAACATTGAATGCAAGTTCTAAACACCTTGATTTGGCCCTATTGAACATGATTTTATTTAAATTTCTAGTTATTGGCTCAAAATCACATTTTTTAAAAAAAAAAACTTTTCAAGTTGCAATTTTATATTAGGGTACAAAAATTGAAATTGCATTTTCAATCAAATTCTCTCCAATTTGTGTATAGATTTCTCAAAACAAAAGTCACTTCATTTTTGCATGAGTAAAATCATAAATCAATCTTTAGAAAAAATCAATGGCACTTTTTCATATGAAACTTTTTGAATAAGAGTGACTTCAACTGATGGCCATGGATCGTTTTTTTTTTTTTTTTAATGATGTCTTCTCTTATTATAAAATCTTGGCGAAATACTAAAACCCGTAAGGACTATGAGGCATGTTTCATTGCCTCGATTTTGTTTAAGAGGCGACCTCATTGAAAGATCAATTTTTTATTCACACACTAACATTGTCTTCTTTTCACAGGTCATGCGTGATGACACTTCTTGACTTCGCTCGCTTGATCATGCCAAGAAGTCGACCTTAGAATTAGGATGAGAATGGATTTATACGCTCATATATGCAAGCGTGTTTTGTGTGATATCATTATCATTATTCTTGGTAACAATCATATTTTCAGTTTTGAGTTTTACACGCGAGTCCAATCGGCACTTTTGTAAATCATGCAACTCACATTTTTGAGTAATTAAATTTGATTTCATAAAAAAACATCATTCTTTAAAAAGCACTTGAAGTATTTCAAATGGACCCTTAAAGCTGAATCTTTATACCTTAGCTTCGAAATGTTTTGAAGAAAGAGTTTCAAGAAGAACCTGCATAAAATTTTATCTCCACTTAGTCACTTTTTCGAGTTGGTCCATAAATGATACTTTGAGATGGTAAGGTTGTAATCATTCCAGTAGGAACTTCTGGTATAACAACTCATTCGTTCATCCATTTTTGTTAAATAGTTAAAATAAAGGGATCATCTAAGATTGCCAATCACATCTTCTAAAGGACAAAAGTGTAGGCTCATGGAACTCGAGGAGCAAGCATGCATCGAGGCTTCGTCGGCGCCAATCTTCCGTAGAGGCGGAACGAAGTCGAATTCCATTCTGAGAAGTTTCTTTATTTGGAGATGCTTTAGGTGCCAAAATAGCCCATCGATCTCGTTCACTTTGCTTGACGAGACAAATGAAAGGAACTGTCAAGCATTCAAAAAGGTGAATTCGAAGGAAGAGTAAACTGTATCAATTCCAATTATCCATTTCTGATACCGTTTCTGACATGACTTTCTTTTCATTGTCAAGGAGACATCAAGAGCACTAAGTTTTGTAACGTTCCAACAAACGCGGTGGATCATTATTAAGTCATGTTCATCTTAAACAAAGAAAGATACAAATGAAACAGAGAGGCAATATCATCCCTTCCTCCATAAGAGATGCCTTGGGATGTTGATCACCCGACTTTGAAAAAGGATGCATTTCGTTCTTAAACTTGATTCTCTTTAGCATAAAAAATGACATGGCATTTTCTTTGGTACAAGACAGACTCGAACAGAACAAAGGCTTGTCAAATAAAGAGTGGGAGAGCAACATTTGATTTAGAGAAAAATCTCTCCTTCCCCCACCAATGAAGTGTGCCCAAACAACATTGTCAAATTCATCAAGAAATGATGTATCGTTCCTAAATTGAACTTGATTAAGTATGTAGATAACTCATTTCATCTCCTCTTCTTACAGGGTGATAAATGGGGAAAAATGTTGCACATTGACCGTAAAAGCAACACCTTCCATCAAAGCAATAAATGGGCAAAGCATCTAAAGAACAATATCCTCAAATGTGGAAATAATGAGCAATCCTCTCCTTTCAAAGCAAGATCTTGAAAAACACATCTAATGATTCATATTTAAATTTTTCAAGCTCTTTGTCAATTAAACGCCTCTTCGGAAAGAGCATTTGAAAAGGCATGAATTGAACTTTGTAAATTGTTGTATACAATAAAGAAGTGATTTTCATGGATAAAATCAGGGCCACATAGCCATTTTTCAATCAATCCTAGCCACTTCAGGCAAAGTTCATACCTGAAGAACGGAAGCACGTGAAGTGTGTAAATGGTGTCGATTCCAATTGCTCATTTTAATAACGTCTCTGACATGATTCTTTCTTTCCTTTGATAGGAATACATTTGACACTTAAAGGCAAATGCAAGTGAAGGGTAATGTTGAGTTACCAAATATCCACGAGGGTGAATCCAAGAAATGTTAGCACCCAAAGGATGAAAGCGAATGAAGGGTAATAATGTATCGTTTCCTACATTTCAATCCCTAAATATTTTTGCACTAACATATTATTTCACATTTTTTACAGGGTTATTGAGTCACCATGCCGCAAGTAAGTACCATTCTTCTCAAAATAAAAAAATAAAAAAATAATGAAAAAAAAAAAAAAAACGAAGAATTTACATTACAAAAAAAAACCTTTGGCGCTTTCCTAAAGACAAGCACAAAAATGAATACTTGAGAAAAAAAAAAAAAAAAACTTTCTACAAACTTTTTGAGCATCATTTTTATCTCAAAATTGTTGTCTTGTTTTGTGGGTTATTCATTTCGAATCAAATTTCCCTATGGAGATTGATCTACTCAGATGATCTCGGTAGAGTGAAATGGAGACGTTAACCATGCCAAACAAGAAGTGCTAAGGATGAAGAAAGGTAAGCCATTTCCAAACACATCCTTCAAACACTTTTGAGAGTTGAGTGAAAAGCGACTTTCTCTTAGGACAAATGATTCATTCGCATTAAGCACAAAGATCAAAATGATAAAGGCGATTCCTTTATCAATCCCAAGCATTGCACTAATATCTTGCTACCCATTTGGGCCGAATAAAGATGATCCTTCAAAGTACCCCTGTCGTGAATGACCCTACATTAGGGTAGCATAAGAGGTTACGGTCGTGTTGTAGAGCAAAAGATTGAGAAAGATTCTATTACTTTCACTTGCATCAATCTTCTGGTGGTAGCTTCAGAGGAATTCTCATCAGAGCTTGACTCATCCCAAGGTGAAGAAGAGCATTTCCTTTTCTACCTAAACATCGATACCCGTTGCTTTAACCAATTTGGGCATGATTGTTCATTTTTGAACCCCGAGCAGTGATCATCTCCCTTCACTGGGGCAATGCATGATGATTGACCACATGCAATTGACATTTACGAGAAAACATGAAAAGCATCTCAAAAGTTATAAGAGCTCCAAAGTTCAAAGAGCAAAAAGTTCGACAAAATTATGGGGCATGAAAAAGCAGTGTGCCTAGTAAAAGCAAGGCCAATGCCCGTCACAAAAAAAAAATCCAAAAGGCTACATCTTATGTGAAAGAAAAGTTATCAAAATCCAAGTGCATGCATAAAAAATCATCGCAAGAGCAAAGGAAATTAGAGAAATAAGCAAAACTCCAATGCAGAAATGATTAGTCAATGGACTTTCGAGATATGCTGTGTTTCAAAAGCCAAATGCTTTCGAAAGGTCGAGTGACCTGGTCACGATACCATGATGATCACCGACTCTTAAAAACCCTCTTGAAAATTTTAAGCCTTTCGAGTCTCTCCCGAGCCAACATTACAACTAAGGACCGGTTTCGAAAAATTGGAACCGAGATCCACCCGTTCATTGCATGGATTCACCTAGGAACCGGACCGCCAGTCTGGTCCGGTTCCCGGGTGGATCCATGGAACCGGTTCATCTTCGTATCAACAAACTGCTTTCACTTGCTTTGCGGAGCAAATTCACCATTAAGAAGCAACAAACCCCATGAATTTAGCAGGGAAAGAAAACGCATTCCGCACCCACGAATCGGAAACATAAAGTTGAAGTTGCGGGCACATACACTGACTCATAAAATTACACCCAGCTAAAACTTCGAATTCAATTTTGGTGGTGCATTCGCTTTCGACAATCGCGTCCAACTACAAACAAGGGAATCGGCAACATCTCCTGGCACGCGCGACAGCAGAGCACGACCAAATTCACGCTTTCGACGCGACGAGAAACTGAGGAACGAGAAAAAAAGAAAAACAAACGGGAGGGCTTGGGAGACTCACGGGTCGTGGTGTATTCCTCGAGAGGGATGGCCTTCCAGTTGCGCCTCTCCCTGGCCTCCGACTACCGCGGCAGTGAAGTGAGCGCGAGCGCGAGCGGTAGCGACAACGGCAGTGAAGAGATCAAGACCGCGAGCCTCCGCAAAGCGCCACGAGCCAAAGGGGCGAGCTACTTCGCGACGTCCAACGACCGGTTCGAGGCGACTACTGGACGGAGAAGACGACCATCGAGGGCGGTCGGTTTGCGGAAGCTTCGGACTGAAAGAACACTTCAATAAGAGAGAGAGAGAGAGAGAGAGAGAGAGAGAGAGAGAGAGAGAGAGAGAGAGAGAGACGGAAGACAGAAGTGGAGAGACAGGCTGCTATCTAGGGTTTGTTTTAGTAATTTTTTTTATATTAAAAATTAATCAGTCCGGTCCGAGTGGGCAGGTGGACGGATCCGCTTATGAAACTGTGAATCGGACACGTACTCACCGGTTCCCATAAATTGGAACTAGGAACCGAACTGGTTCCCTCAAGAACCACCGGTTCCAATCCGAATCTGGTCCGGTTTCGGGCGATTCGGGCGAATCCCGGTTCTTTTGTACACCCCTAATTACAACCATCTTCTGAAGTCTCTTCTAATTAGGATGGTTTGAGTGAAAATGAGAATACCACAAAGAAGCTGCTTGCTTGAAAGAGTAGAAGTAATTCTATCTTGTCTTATATTCCAAGTTCTCGACTTGTAAACCCGATGAAGATAGCAACAAATGTTCATTTATTGGCCTCAAAGCAATAATCCCTTTGTGTAAGCCCATGACCAAATCTATATTGCGATCCTTTCAAAAGACCTTTTTGATTGATCAGATTGTGATCATCGCGAATGTTTTTGAAAGCCTTTAACATGAGTTATGTGAGATACCCTTAGCAATCAGTTACTTCTCGCGCGAATGGATGGGATCAAGCAGCCATTTTATCGAGAGTGTGTGAGAAACCCTTTCTAACTAAGAAGCTCTAATTTGCATGCTTAATGAGCTTTTTTCACGAGTCGTAGCCATTCTGATAAAAATTTGACTCCTAGAGAATTTCATGATTAATGATACATCTTGGAGCAAGATGATAGTTTTGCGCCACAAGATGCTGATTGACATCGAATGTTTTTTTTTTTTAAAAAAAAGCAGTCGGACTTTGCTTGATTAGCCTGTTCAATTAATACTGCAACATTGTCAATACATCTCTTAATAACATCCCTAATGACATTTGCTCAAGTTGAGTTTGATAGGATTCCTCAGTGAAGCCATGCAGTTTCAAGGAGTTAGCGGGTGCTTCCTAAAAACCAAAGGTTCATGGTCGGCCTTAAATCATGTCATCTCCAAAGGTTCATGGTCATCCTTAAACCATGCCGTCTCCAAAGGTTCATGGTCAACCTTAAACCATGCCGTCTCCAAAGGTTCATGGTTAGCCTTAAACCATGTCGTCTATAAGGTTCATGGATTTTCCTCAAATCATGCATTTTCAACCCGATCAAAACCCGTTGTTACATGGTGAGACTTCATTTCATTCATTCTTCTTATGACACGGTGAGCTTCTGTAGCGCGGAGTCTTTCGCTCTTCTTATGACACGGTGAGCATCTATACCCTGGAGTCTTCCTCTCTTCTTATGACACGGTGAGCTTCTGTAGCCCGAAGTCTTCCTCTTTTCTTATGACACTGTGAGCTTCTGTAGCCCAGGGTGTTCCTCTCTTTTATGACACGGTGAGTTTTTATAGCCCGGGGTCTTCTCTTCTTCTTATGACACGGCGAGCTTTTGTAACCCGGAGTCTTCTTTTCTTCTTATGACACGATGAGCTTCTATAGCCCGGGGTCTTCCCCTCTTCTTATGACATGATGAGCTTCTATAGCCCAGAGTCTTCCTCTCTTCTTATGACACGGTAAGCTTTTTAACCGAAAGTCCTCCTCCTTCTTATTACACGACGAGCTTCTGTAGCCTGGGGTCCTCCTCCTCTCTTCTTATGACACGACGGGCTTCTATAGCCTAGAGTCCTCATTCTTCCTATAACACGGAGTGCTTTTGTAACCTGGAGTCTCTCTTTTTTCTTATGACATGGGTGCTTCTGTAGACAGGGGTCTTCCTTCTTCCTATGACACGGCGTGCTTTTGTAACCCGGGGTCTCTCTTTCTTCTTATGACACGGCGTGCTTCTGTAACCCGGGGTCTTCTTTCTTCTTATGACACAACGTGCTTTTATAGCCCGGGGTCTCTCTTTCTTCTTATGACACGTCGTGCTTCTATAGCCCGGGGTTTTTCTTTCTTCTTATGACACGGTGTGCTTATGTAGCCTGGGGTCTTCTTTCTTCTTATGACACGGCATGCTTGTATAGCCCGGGGTCTCTCTTTCTTCTTATGACACGTCGTGCTTCTATAGCCCGGGGTTTTTCTTTCTTCTTATGACACGGTGTGCTTCTGTAACCCGGGGTCTTCTTTCTTCTTATGACACGGCGTGCTTGTATAGCCCGAGGTCTCTCTTTCTTCTTAGGACACGGGTGCTTGTGTAGCTCGGGGTCTTTATTTCTTCTTATGACACGGCGTGCTTCTGTAGCCCGAGGCCTTCCTTCTTCTTATAACACGGCGTGCTTCTGTAGCCTAGAGTCTCTCTTTCTTCTTATGACATGGCGTGCTTTTGTAGCCCGAGGTCTCTCTTTCTTCTTATGACACGGCATGCTTCTGTAACCCGGGGTCTCTCTATCTTCTTATGACACGGCGTGCTTATGTAGCCTGGGGTCCGCTTTTTTCTTATGATACGGCGTGCTTCGAACTCGGGGTCTTCTTTATTCTTATGATACGGCGAGCTTCCGTAACCCGGAGTCATTCTCTTTTTTCTTATGACACGGCGTGCTTCTATAGCCCGGAGTCTTTCTTCCTCTTATTGACAAGACGTGCTTTCATAGTTTTGAGTCATTTCCGTCGACATGATACGTGCCTATGTAATCAGGGTCTCTCTACCGCTGAAATAATTTAGGTGTCTTCTGTCTTTGAATACAACCTCTTCGAGGCTACATTCAAAGAGGAGCAGCTGTTGACACCTATTTTTTAACCAAAAAAATAAACAAAAAAACAAAACAAAACGTTTAGGGGTCGGGTCGGGCCAAATCCGGCCTTGGCCCGGCCCGCCCCTCTTCCTTTTTCCTTTCCCCCACTGTCGCGACCTAAATTTCGGGTGCACCACCTAAAATTAGGCTAATGGATTACTAAGCCTAAACTTAGCTCGGGCTCTCCCAAGCCCATACCAATTCGCGACTTAGGTTCAAGTTCTTATCATGCAATTGATTTTTTAATTAGGAGTCGCCACTAATCTATTTTTGGTGGGTCGATTAGAAACCCAAGTAAAGTAACGGGAGATTTACTTTACTCCTACGAACCAGAGATTGTGAGTTCGGGGACTTGGTTACGCTAGATTTCTCTAACGCCCTTTCGGTACCTTTCCTTTTTATTTTAAAAAAAAAATATTTTGCAGGCAGCTTGAATTGATTTTAATTTACCTCCCTAATAATGTGAGGTGATCATGCGGGTGCGCAAACCACTAATTAAACACTCAAATGAAGCAATGAATAAATTGCATGACTTACTTCATAACAACGAAAGTATCTGCAATGTTAGTTCAGAATTCACATTGACAATCCTAGATATGATTTCTAATTAACATGCAATCACTCAATTTTGGTTTTCACTTTATTTAATGAGAATCATGCAATGCATGCTACTAACTTAACATGAAATGATATGACGTGGCAATATGACTTAAACTATATAACATGAATAAGCATGCAACCTATTCTAAAGCATGAAATGAATTTGTTCTAATTTCTTTTGTATTTTCCATGAAATTCGAAATTAAAGAAATGCAACAATTAAATATGCAATCTAAATTAATCAAATGCCATAATTCTAATGACGAGCAATTTCTAACTAAATGAACCTAGCAACAATCACTAGATGACAAAAATTTCATAAACCTAATCCTACATGTCTGATTTATTAAATCTACATGCTTTGATGCAAGATTTTGATTTTTTTAGTGTTTTTCCAAGACAAATAATTATCAAATAAACATTAAATCTAAACAATCAAGATATTCAATAAATAAAGGATTAAAGTAAATCGAATAACCTGTTATCTCACAGGTTAAATTAACAATTACTCTAATCCTAAACATCACGGCATAGAGTTCAAAATAATTAAAAATCTAATCCGAAGTCTTTCGAATCAAATTAATAATTATAATGATTTAACAATTAAAATACTATCACAAATCGGAATCTCAATCATACGCTGAGGGACAATTCCACTAAAAACCAATATAAAATAAAATAAATTAAAAAGCAAATAAAAAAAACTACCTAATTTAATTTTCTTTTTTTTTCGTTCTTTTTATTACCCACGACTTGGCAGCTCGTGGGACTCAACCGAGGGCAGCTGGTCGTCGGTCCGGCAAGGGGAAACTTCGGCGACTGCAGGTGGCAAGGGGAACTCTGGTGACTCGCAGGCAGAAACGGATCGGAGGCCGCAGGTCGTCGCCGGGGCTGAGTAGAGGCGGATCACAGCGCGGGCTCCTGCGGCGAGGGAGATCGGCTGAGGTGGCTCGGGTGCTGTGGCGCGTGAGCAGGGATCGGCGCGACGTCCGGCGGGCAGCAGACCGACGATGTGGGCTTCGGGCGAGGTTGGTGCCACCGATCGGAGGGTGGAAGCGCAGCAAAACTGGGGAAGCAGCAGGTGGCTACGTTCGGGCTCGGGCAGAGGGAGAACCCAACAGCAGGGAGGCTCGGCGAAGGCGCGGTGCTGGGTCAGACGGGACAGGGATGGCACCCGGGCAGGAGCAGCGTCGGCCGCCGGTCGAAGCAAAGACGGAGCTGACAGGCGAGGTTTCGGCTCATGGACAGAGCAGTGAGGAATTGGCTCGAGATCTACTGGGGCGCGGCGCAGCAAAAGCAGAAACAGTTTGGAGGCCGCGAGTCGTCGCAAGAGGCTACCGAACGCGGGCGACGGAACGGCGACGTCGCAGGGATGCGGTGGCGCGGCGTCGTGGCTGGATCTCGGGCGGAACATGGGCGTCGCGGACAGAGGGTTGCAGGCGTGGGCGTTGCAGGAGCAGAGGTTGCGACAGCTTCTGGCGAGACAGAGCGGGGCAGGAGCAGCTCCGGAATTAGGCTTCATGGACGGCGACCGATGGCACGGCAGCTGGCAGCGAAGAAGAGAAACAGTGATTTTTTCTCCATTGCACGTTCGGTCACTTCCTCCATCTCTTTGTCTTCTCTTTCTCACACGTCACTTCTCTCTCTCACCGGTCTCCTCTCTCTCCCACTGCTGCAGACCGGTCAATTCCCCTCTTCACTTTTCTTCTTTTTTTTCTTTTTGTTCATTCGACAAAGAGAAACCCTAAAGAAGTCCCTCCCCCCTTTGTTTCGAAACCTCACATCCTTTATTTATAGACGAAAACTCGAAGTTGTTTTTGCAAATGAGATATTTACTCAACCACTTAACCAAAAAAAAATGGCTCCAAAACCACACAACAACTAATTTTTTTGAATTTTGAAATGATGAGATATATTTAACAAGAAAAATGCTTCATTATTCAAAAATTTCCAAAATCTCCCTCCAATTTTTTTTTTTTTATATGTTATTTATTATCCTCTATTTTTTATTTTCTAAAAGATAAGTTTGCTCCTAAATGTTATTATTACCTAAATGCAATGCTATGAAATGCTTAATGTAACAAGTAAATAGCATGGCCAGAATTAGGTGTCAACCCCACGCAGCCCAACCTCTTGGTCTCCTTGGGCCCGGCTTGCATCCAACAGTCCTCCTCCTCCTGACCATCCTTTGCGCATAAAGGGGGCAAGCAGAGGAGAGGAAGAGAGGGCTGGAGGAGAGAGAGAGACGGAGAGAGCTCGAGAGAGTGGGAGAGAGCTTGAGGGAGAGAGTGACGAGAGTGGGCCACCGGTCTCCTCGCGCCACCACCGCTCCACTTGAGTCGGCCGCCGTCCCGCTAGCTGTTGGAGGTCCTCCTCACCCGCGAGCTCACACCATCGCTTCACCTGCGAACCCGCGTCACCACCGTGCTAGCGCCACCTAACACTAGTAGCCAAGCCATCATCTCTGCCCACAGCACCGCCAGTTACTGGCTACCCTCCACACCGGTCACCGCGTCGGCCATCGCCACTCGACCCCCTCGTGACACCAGCAACCCGCGAAGCTTCCGCCGCCTCGTCGCACTAGCCGCGATCTGCTCGTCCCCCGACCCTCCCTGCGAAGTCGCCGCTACCTTGCTACTCCGCCCGAGCTCCGTCGCCGACGCCAGCATTCGCATGCAGCCCTTCGCCAAGCTGCTCCGCCTTCTGCTGCAGCGCCTCCATCCCTACCTCTGCAGCACCCGCCACTGCTGTCACCCGACCATCGCTGCTGAACCACCTAGGACCACACTATCACCACTCGCCCTCGCAGACCCTGACATCATCGATGCCGCCCGCCACGTCGCCACCGCCACGCTTTAAGCCCGTCGCCGCCGTCGTCAACGCCGGCAAGAAGCCCTAGGGTTTCGACCGAAACCGAGTCGGGTAGGGTTTTGATCTTCGAGCTAGGCCTGCGTGCTTGGGCCGATTTTATCTCTAGGCTGAATTAGGGTTCGGGCCCAACCTTGAACCAGGTAAAAGCCCGACCATCTTTGGTCGGGCCGAGCGGGGTCCGACCTGGGCGGGTTTGACCTGAACCGGGCCTGACCTGCCTGACCAAGTCAAACCCGAGTTAGGTCAGACCGAACCTGACCCGGTTCGCCCAAAAAAAATTAAAAAAAGTTAAAAATTAAAAAAAAATTAAAAAATTTTGAAAATTTGAAAAAATGTAGGGTTTGTTTGGAAATTTTCGTATATTGCCTTCTTAGTGTAATTAGGCCTTTATTGCTAGTATATTGATTATATCGCGTGTTTAATTTGCATATTTAATTATGTTTAATTGCACGTGCTCAATTTTACTGCAATTGAGATTTTGGTAGTTATGATTATTATTTAAATGATTGCGCACCCGCATGATCACCTCACATATTAGTGGATAGGTATAAAATCAATCCAAACTGCCTGATAAAAATATTTTCTTTTAAAATGAGCAAGATAGATACCGAAATGGCACTAATTGATCAATTAGTGTAATCTAGTCCCCAACCTTAGATTCTCTGGTTGCGTAGAAAGCGAGGTACACTCCCATACCTCACTTGGTTTCTAGCCGACCTCAATAGGCTAGTGGCGACTCTTTGCAAAATTCTTAAAAATACCCCAACGTCACGCGAGGTATGATGGGCCGGGAGCCCCGCTTAATCACACGGATTTGCGGCCCATCCTTGCGCAATACCCCTAAACATATTCCCTCCCCCCGAGGGGTAGGTCGCGACACTCTCCTTACCTCACAACCAATCAATGATACCATCGACAGTCCTTGATGGTCGCCACTACTCCCTAAATTGACACCAACTCTCTTTTCATATCTCTCTCCCTCCCTCACTCCCTCCTCACCTTACAATCAATCAATGACACCATCGACAGTCCTTGACGGTCACCACCAATCCTTAAATTGACACCACCTTTGTTTTCCCTCTCTCTCTCTCTCTCTCTCTCTCTCTCTCTCTCATCTTTGCTATTGCCCCACTAAAAAATAAAGTAGTCAAGCTCAAAGCTGAAATGACACTTGGCAAGATCTAGCATCTAGCTTGAGCAATGCATAGAGCTAGAACGTGTGACGAATTTTGACTGCTTGATTTTTTTTTTTTTTTGTAAGAATTTTGACTGCTTGATTATACCCTACCTTTCTAGATAATTCTTTATAGCTGTGTTAACAAGAGAAACGAAATGAATGCTTTTTCTGTATATTAATTGCATAGTACAAAAATGCAAAGATGTATGAAATCACAAATTTAAACATAACGACAACTATAAAAAAGGCATTAACAATATTTTGAATATTGGTGAGATTCAATAGATCGCAGAACAAACCAATCAAGATTACACAAAATCAAATCAAACATATATAACATATTGCTTGAAAATAAGAAGATAGAAGTGAAACCAACTTGACTGGAGAAATTAAGCTATAAAATAGCCTAGATAATCAAATTTAATAATGGAGTAAATGTAAATTGCCACGAACATTATGTTGAAGGATGAAGCAAAAATCATTTTCAACGTACTTTGTACATTCATGAAAAACATCAATATAAGCAACCTATACAGCACTGCTAGAGTCATCAAATAAAGTAGCATCAGATTTCTACAGAACACCGGTATCTTTGAGACACCACCGAAGCCATAAAACTTCAATAGCTGAATTAGCTAAAATACATTGATATGCTTTAGCATGGGTTCAATGTTAAGATCTTGCTTTTTACTACAACATGAAATTAGAGTGTTTCCACACACACAAAAAAAAAAAAAAAACAAAAAACAAAAAGGCCGTAAAGAGATGATCATTGAGATGACGAGCATAATTGGCATCGGAGAAGTCATTCAAAGCAAGAGAAGACTTCACTTGAGTAATGAAGTACTGGATGTAAACAAATAGTGCATAGAATTGTAGCATAGTCAGTAGTTCTAAACGAGACATGAATTAGGCTTATAATATAGCTGCAAAAGCTATATCCAGACAAGTAAATATTAAGGTAAACTAAATTGCCCCACAAGCAGAAGACACAAGGTGGCATCTTTCAATGCTTGACTGTCTTAAGTATTCAACTAGGAATTCGGCTTGAGATGCGTCAAAGTAACCTTCTTGGCGTGAGAGTAAATCCCAGCAGAAGACATAAAGCCCTAAGAGATAACTAAGTTTTGCCAGACCTTTTACCTCAAAATCTTGAATAAGAAACAGCTTAATCGAAGTATAGAATACCATCAGTGTAATCATAGTGATGATCACGTCATTAACATAGATTAGCAGCAAGGTAAAGTCATGAAAGCTGGATTGAAAACCAAAATGTTCCACAAAAGCACAAAATGGTGCTCGTTTCCAACCATTTAAGGCTCATTTGAGAATGTTTATTTTCATTGGCTTGTTACATCTTATATAATTGCCATAGGCTATGACTGTTACATGAAATATCTTCTACTCTACCACACATTTCTCTCTTTCTCCTTCCCCCACGATACAGCCGATCAAGGACTCCATCCTCGACGGTCGGCACCACTCCCCAAACCGACACCACTAACGCCCTTCACGAGTTAGGCTCTACCTTTGCCTGCATCTGCTTATTGCATCTCTCTCTCCCTCTCCCCCTCCCTCCCTTACCATGGTCTCACTTGAATATAGAGGCATGAAGCTTGAAGCTGGAGCAATGCTCAACCAGATCTAGCCTCGAGCTTGAGCAATTCTGGCATGCATTGAGCTAGTCGTTATGATAGAGTTTGAGTGCTTGACCATGCTCTACCTTTTCAAATAATTATTTGTAAGCTGTGTTAACAAGAGACAAATAAATTGGATGCTTTTTCTATATCATTAGTTGTGTTGTACAAATACAGAAAGATATATGATATGACAAATTTAAAATAACGGCGATTATATACAGACACTAATTAGAATTTGAATATTTTTTAGATTTGATAAATCACAGAACATATTAATCAAGATTACACAAAGTCAAATCAAATGTATCTAGCATATTGCTTAAATGATGACTGCAGTGAAACCACCTTGAGTCTAGAAATTAAGCTATAGAATAGCCTAGGTAATCAAATTTCGTAATGGAGCAAATGTAGACTACCACAAACGTTATGTTGCTGAATGAAGTAAAAAAAAAAAAAAAAAAAATCATTTTCCACATACTTTTTTCATTCATGGAAAACAAAAATATAAGCAACCTATGTAGCATTGCAAGACTAGTAAAATCAAGTAACATCGTAATTACTTAGAATAATAGAAAAGGCAATAGATTGAACAGATCTAGGTAACATTTTTCCTTTTTCTTTTTTGATTTTTAGGGCTAGGAGAGCGACATTCAAAGTTGGCATTTTTACTGGTTTATAGCAAGAAGAATTGATTGTGAATAACTTTGGCTGTTGAACTTGTGAAAATGAGAAAACATGGTCCTCGTCTTCTTCTGTAGTATCGCTCGATAAACAAAGAATATTTGAATAAAAAAATGGCATGCAGTTTACCAAATTGTCGGGAACTTCTTGTCCATTAGTCACATTTAAAAGATAGGCCAGAAAAATAGAACGCAATTCACGACAATTAGATGCTCAAATTAAGACAAAATGGCATGCGTGCTTACCGAGGTCGGGTGATGGGCTGGCCTCTCATCTATCTTGTAATTATTTGGCGCTTTTGCTTTTTTGACAAAAACATGATTACATGCTAAGTAAGATGAAACAAGAACCCCGGGATACTTCACATGAGATTACGGTCATTTCTGACTAGAATTAGTAATGACATTACATCGAAACTTCCTTTCAAATTAACTTTATGGTGCATCTTCTTTATGGAAAAAACTTCATAATGAGCCTTTCTCTTGGGAACATCACCAAGGATAAGAAAACCAATTACGTTTTTAGAATATAACACGCTAGACATTATACAAATATATACTTTGGTCGGCACATCAAGCGTATGTCTAATGTAGAATAACAACGATAATAATAAATAGATAAATTAAAAAAAAAAGTGGAAGAAAAATAAAATAATAAAGAAAGAGGGCTATATTTGGTTTCGCCCATCTTCTAGAGCCCAAGGTAGCAGTACTGAGCCCAGTCGCGACCCAAATCCACCGAGCTCAGCAATTCCAGTCGATGTCCCTTACTGTGAAGAGCCCATTAGTCCAAGAAGTCTGCCAAGATCCTTGGAAGCCTTGGTCCAAAAACTGGTTCCTTCCAGCCATCACCTCTGACCGCCGCAGTACCACCGCCGACCGTCCATCACCGGATAACGACCTACTCCATTCTCTCTCTCTCTCTCTCTCTCGACGCCATATCTCGAACGGAGTCTCTGAGGTCACACTTCTCCATATTCATTCTTCATCACGCCCTTTTCCTCTAGCAACCCAAGCGGTTTGAACGACTCCAATCAGCGGCGACTTGGTTCTAAAATGCGTAGCCCAGATGCCTACCAATTGTTTGTGAAAATTCCTGAACTAAAATGGCGTGCGTTTTGGTTCAAATTTTGACGGAGAGCCGTCTTTTGCTTGAACGATTCACTCTTGTCGTTGTGTAGACTTTAATTGATTTATGTTTCTTTGGAAACCTTGCCATGATTGAACTTTGATCTTGCTGAAATTAATCTCAAGTTAGATGGAACCGGAGTCTTTACATGCTGACTGTGAGCTCCCCAGTCCAATTTGATGTCAATGGATCCGTAATTCTTTGCTGTTTCAGTCAAGTAACCATATAAGCCGAGGGAGAATTCAGCGCCTATTACGTGCTTGGCGAAAATTCTGACTCATTAGCATGCCGGATCATCGATTGTTGCTCATAGCATGTGCTTTTGGTTACTGCTCTATTTCTTGCTGGCTGCGTAACTTCTGTGAACGTATGAGTTCTGCATTTGACCGAATGAATTTTGAATGGTTGTATGAGAGATCTCTTGATTTTGTTTGGACGTGAGTTGGTCAATCTATGTTGTTCGACTTGTAGAAAGAGAAGGGGAAAGACGTGAACATCAGAACTAAACAGAAAGATAGTGAGTGTGCTAATGTGATGAGTGTGTTTTTATGAATGAACGAACGAGGGAGATGAGTGGAAATGAGTAAAGGAAATTCAGCATAGAAAGACACTAGTACTGGGGGGAGTTTTATAGAAAAGAAAAGGGTGACAAAATGGAAACGTTGAAAGAATTTTGCAGAAGCTGTGACATTTACGCGTGTCCTGAAGGTGGACCAAGAAGGGAACCGAATAAATAAATAAATAACGAAAAATAATAAAATAATAAAATAATAAAATCGAAAAAATATGTCTTGATTAGATTGTTAAATCTTAGTATGAGATTTGGCTTAGTGTCATTTAGTTGATATTCATATGGTTTCGGGAATTTCATGGTCTTCTAGTTTGGATTAATTTCGGTAGATTAGTCTCTTTTAAAAGATTGGACTCGATTTGATTTTAGCTTATGGGGTTGTTGTCTCAAGCCTAATTCACAAGGCCATGTAATATTTTTTTGCCCGAGTTGTATTGAGTAGCCCTTCCACATTCTATCTTTCACTCAGTCTTTTACTACATTTTAAGACAAATTAATTGTGATTTCTTTGTATCACTTCTATGTCATGATTTGATTGTTTTAGTTAAATGTTTAGGTTACATTTTAGGATAATGATAAACACTAAAAGAACATTGCATTGACACTTAGCAGGTGAGAACCTTAGTAGTCATAATTTGGTAAACTGATTATGGGGACACTTTAGTTGACAAATAATCAACTTTAAGTATCAAAAGGTCATTAATTGAATAACTAGTATAATCAAGTTCTTGAATCTAGATCTTTGATCGCTGGGAAGTGAAATATACTATCGTATCTTACTTGGCTCTTAGTTGATCCAAATAGGTTAGTGGCGAACTTCTTGTTGTATAGAATTTTCGTAGGATTAATCAAATGAAATGAATTTTCCAACATCACATAAGGTAAAGATTTGGGAGAACCGGCATCTATTAAGTACCATTTGTACTTAATTTGACATTACCTCTAAACCTATCTTCCCTTATCATATTGGGAGGGTTGCCACAATACTTATGAAACATAAATTGATTCAATTTACCTCCTTGAGATATGACATGTTACCTATCTTATATAATGGTGTCTCGCAGTTCTCGATTAACTAAATCAAATTGATTAATCGAGAAAATTTCAATTCTAAATATTGCAAAATTGATTACCCTTTTGTTATTTTTGTAATGATATGAGATTCTCGAGCCCTAAGATCGAGATTCATGATTTAATTTTAGGCGGCTATCCTTCGATTTGTGCTCTTTATCAACAAGTTCTTGAAAATATATAATCAAATGATTTCTTGGGAGAAAAATGCAGGGTACACTTTATATCAGTCCGTCCCCTCCTCACCCTCAAGCAAACAACATGCTAAGGTTGACGATTTAGGCAAATGCAAAACAATTGCACTTATATTACATACCTACTCATGTTAGTTTTGAAGCGTCATTATTTTCATTAAAACAAGTCAAATAATCAAGTCACAGGTTTGGTTGTAGATGTTTTCTCGTCCCATTCATTTAATAACAACTATAAAATCTGAAGCCTAATAACAAAGCTAGAAAACTCACAGCACAAAATCAAAGATCCATAGCTTTAAAAATAGAGAATATAAAGTCATATTGGGATACAAGAGCTTTTCTTTTTTTAATCATAGTAGAGAAAATTTCAAAAATCCTCTCCGACTTTTTATTTATATCACATATGCTTCTCAGTTTTGGACATTTGCCGCATGATCATCTTCAGACTATAATCCATAATTAAAAGATCAAACTACCCCTCTGTTACGGAAATATATTTTATGTGCTACTTATTGAGATTGATGTAGTATAAGTGGTCAATCCATGTTGCTCGTGCAATATTTGCTGCTTAAATGTGGCCAATACTCAATTTTCATTGGCTTGTTACATCATGTGTCATTATCGTATGATACAACTATCACACTTCTCTATGAAATCATTTCTCTTTCTTTCTCTGTCTCTCAACCATACTTGCCAATCGACATCACCATCCATGTCCTCGATGGGCGCTGCCACTGCCTCAACCAACACCACCGACACCCATGACAATAGAGGCGTCAAGCTCGAAGCCGCAACTATGCTTGACCATATCTAGTGGGTGACTGGCCGGAGCTCATTGTGCGAGTTCAAGT
Organism: Eucalyptus tenuipes; assembly: GCA_014182365.1. Lineage (NCBI taxonomy): Eukaryota > Viridiplantae > Streptophyta > Magnoliopsida > Myrtales > Myrtaceae > Eucalyptus > Eucalyptus tenuipes. The sequence goes on from CM024538.1 coordinate 17,520,881, forward strand.
TCAAGTGGAGAGGGAGAAAGATATTTTTATGGGTGTTTGATAAGCACGTACGCAAAACTAACGATTCATTTGGGTAGAAAATGGTACATAGTCACCGAGTGTAGACGGGACCACTCTATCTTCGTTTACGTCATCCCCAAAGTCAAGGTAATTCCGTTTGGGAAAACTGAACCTAAATCAAATGAACTATCACTATGTTTGGATATATTTTTTGGGAGGTGAAGAAAATGAAGAGGTTGAAAATATAGGCGAAGGAAAATGAGGTGGAAAAATATAGTCATTTGGAAAGGTCCGAAAAACGAAGGTGAAGAAATTAAGAGATCGACTATTTTTTTGTTTGAAAGGAGTGGGAAAGTGAAGGTGAAAAAACTCTAGATGTGAAAAAAAGACGTTGTTCATTAAGAGAAAAATTGAAAAAATGGAAAAATCACATGAGAAAATAAAAGATTGTCTGGCAAATATGACCAAGTTATTGACAATTCCCCTCTGACCAAAAAAAAAAAAAAATGTGGCAGTAGGAGTGTATTTTTCGGCCTTGTCCAAACTTTCGAGCCTGGAATTTCCAAGCTTGGAAAAAAAGAAGAAAAACCGAACCTGAAATGGATTATCTAGCCCGTCCATTATTAATTCGGTCTTTTGGGGTTAGGGCTGAGATAGGGTCGAAAGGTAGCCAACTTAAAAAAAAAAAATGCTAGAAATTTGTTCACCTGTATAGTATCTTTTATTTTTGAAATTTGTTAATAATTTTCACTATTTTCAATAGTGCAATAAATTAATTTTTTCACCCGTAAAATTTCATCTTTCTCATTTATGATTAAAGAAATTAGTGAAATACTACAAATATAAATCAATAAAACATGAAAATAGAAAAATCGTGCGTGCAAGGCCATTTTGGGCTACATGGCACGAAGCCGGAAAACCTGGCCTGCCTGAAATATATATAATAAAGGTCGACAATCCGTTCTGGTCTAATCGGGTTAAAAATTTTCGTGCTGATTCGGGCTAGGACAATTTTTAAGACTTTCGTAATTTTATTTTTATCCCAATCAAAAATGGACCTTCATTTTCCCTGCTTCTCTCAAACTGGTGAAACTCTCCAATTCTTTCCGCATACCTTTTTTTCCTCATCTTATCCACGTCCCCAAGCACAGGCCACGGGTTGAAGCGAATGGATTCCTTCATTTTCAGTAATTTGAACCGAATTTAGACTTTGATAGTGTTTAATCACTTTTTATCTTTTTAAATTCAAGGGGCTAGTGACATGTTAACTTAAAAATTTATTGATTAACTCTTATCTCCTAACAGATATAAGCAAGTACTGATGGTAGGGATGGAACTGGACACTCATCCCAAACTCGTCCCAAACACATTACGGATTTCTTAGACCGACGTCACTAAAATAACCCTACACCCATTGGGTACATCCGATGATACTTATATGTAAATAAAATTATCACACCAGATATATAACAAGCCACTTCAAATTTGCAAACACGACCACTTATTCAAACTTTGTGCATTGCGGATCTTCAACTAGACAATCTTCAGAATCGCAACACTAAATCGAAAAATATTTAAGATCAATCATGATAAAAATCTAAAATCTACCAATCCTAGAATAAGAAATCATGCTTGAAATAGTGTTTGTTGCTTTTTTTTTTTGAAATAGTGTTTGTTGTTGAAAATGTTCAATTATACATAATTTTGAACATATAATATACTAGACAATGCACATGTATATGCCCAGTTTTGGCTTGAAAATTGTGTAGGTGAGAATATCTACTTCCCAATCATACCATGGCTGAGCAATGAATAGTAGGGTATCACGGGATATAAATTGATTTAACACAGGTAGTGATAGTCATCATGTATTAACATGACTAATTAAGACGATTGAGTAAATGAGCGAAGAACAAATTGACGCCAAATAGAGAACCTCTCCGCTCAGGGATAGGGAAAGCAAGATCAGGCACACCCAAATAAGTCCAAATGCATTTACGGCAAAACTGGAGGTATTAAAACCCGAATCAAATCATACAATGTAAGCTCAAAACACACAAAACGTGGCTATCTTATAATGCAAACAGATGTGATAAGGTCAGTAAATCGAGTAGGAGGATGCTCTCAGGCAAGCGAAATAACATGAACCAATCAAAAGCAAATCCAAACTATCATAGGGAACTCTCAGCCTGGCATCGACATATCGGTACGTGTGCATATAATGAGCATATCAGTAATGCTGATGCAATGCATTAAACAATTCGGTTCAGTCACATATATGCCATTTACACAGAGAACTATGACACTTCCCTATAAACACATTGACAAGAATCAAAAGACGCCAAAATGAAATCAAGCAAATTCAGAAACTTCAAGTTTCGCAATAGAATGGACATGATCAGTATGGGGCTTCGGCAAATTTTACAGAACATGGGAGTCAATTCAAGCACAACTCAACTGGATGAGTTCAGAAATAAGCATACAAGTATAGGAATCACTTTGGTTTCATATAAATTCAGCGAAAAACACATTGGGATCGATTCAATTTTATACATGACGTTCTTGGCCAGCATTACATAATCGAACACATATGGATCTAGCTCACTTTCTTCAAAATAGGCCTATATGACCAAATTCGATCAACAGTTTAGTAGTGAAGGAAATTCTCCGTTCAAGCATTTTCATCAAAGATGTGATATTCAGCAGAGGAGCTTAGATGCAAAAGTAAAGCAACGATTCACATCCTGATTACCACAAAGGCAGCGCAGCAAGTTCAGATAATTAATAGAGCCTCAATGGCAGCCGATTTTCACACAGGCTGGAGCTAGAGCCCTGGGCCTCTGCTTCATATCCAAATTAAGAAGAAAACAGAGCCGAGACTGATTACCAGGAAATGGAAAGTTTGAGGAAATGCGGATGCTACGCGAGAACATGCTGGACGGAAACTCCATGGTTATAACAAAGTCGTATCCACCCAATGACGAGAATATGGTTACGACACGTAAAATTCATATCTACTTACGATAGCAAAAAGAGAATGGGGGTGAAAGTCACTGAATTCTGGTCATTCTTGGTCGAGGTCATTGGGCCAATCTTCTCAACATACTTCTGTCTACATCATTTCATCTTCAAATTGGCTTTCAATCTTAATGGGTCGTAGTTGTTCCCAATATTGTCATGGGAAAACGTTCTTCAGACCATCCGACTTCAACTTCAGAGAGAAAAAAAAAAAACAAAAACAAAAGGAGCACAATAAGCCTAACAATAAAGGACTTGATCTGACTTCCTTACAGACACAATGATATACGGGTGTTCACATCATACTCATCGAAGTTTCGTCAGGTCGGGCGTAGTGTAACCGGCTCAAAAATACTTAGCGTGGTCAGGTTCAGTAAACACTGAATCTCTATTGTCATGACATCTACAATAAATGTTACGGTTGGGCAACCGCTCGCAATGTTCAATTGTGGAACATTCTAAACTCAAATTTGAGGTGTCAGCCAAACTCTCCAACGAGCAGCAATCGTGAATCCACAACTTTTGTAAAGATTCCAAGTGATTTAGACCTTCCACGCTTCTTAGCTTTGGACATTCTCCTACTCTAAACTTCCTTAGCTTTCTCAAGTTCGATAGGTTTGACATCCTTTTCATGGAACTGCAATCCACAATCGATAAGAAGCAAAGGGATCCCAATTCTTCAAGGCCTCAGATCTCGACTAACAAGGAGCATCCGAATAGATTTACCTCTTCCAGAATCTTCATGTGCGATAGAGGAAGTGCTCTTGCGGAGAACTTGCATGTACGCATCTCTAAATGTCTCAATCTTTTCATTTTCAACAGAAACGATCCCGATATCTCTAATAAATTTCTCACTCTTTTCAGTTCCAACAGAACCGATTCCCATGGCTTTTCTTTTAATTGCATTCTATTTACTTGCTCCCACAAAGTCAAGCGCTCGACCTCCTCAGGGATCACATCAAGGAATTTCGACATCGAACAACTTTGTAATCGCAAGGTTGACAAGTTGCTCAAGTGGGAATAATCCCACCGTGGTGTAATTAACAGATTTCCAACTTCGAACTCTCTTAAACTAGAAGACAAGAGCTGGGGCCAGAATCGTCGGGTTTTGCCAGATGCTAGTTCTTCCACCTCATATAGGGGTACGATGCTAGAGTGACAAGCAGAGTCCCGCTCCAGCATATATGTCCTGTTTCCGCAGAACTTGAGAGTATCAAACGCCCACCTTAGACAACTCAAACTTGGGGGAAGCTCCGGCAACTCATTAAGCTTAGAACATGATTCTAGATTAAGTGTTTGGAGATTAGAGAGGCAACGCACAGTGGTGGGTAATCCTGAAATACATGTGAACGACAAGTCTAAGATCCTTAAACGAGACAACCTCCCAATTTCTCCAGGGATTTTGCCAGTCAAGCGGTGACATCCACTAGCTTCTAACTCTTCAAGCTTCTCCACCAGCCCAATCGCTCTTGGTAATTTTGTTATCCCAATTATGTGGCTCATCCTAAGTATTGTCAATTGCTTTAGATTGCCGATTGAATCAGGTAGGTGTCTCAAACTTGTTGATGACAAATCCAACTCGACTAATGATTGTAATTGCCCAGCTGAGTCTGGAAGTTTCTTTATCTTTAAACACTTAAATAAATTCAACCGCCTAAGTTTCACCAGCCCTCCAATCGAGTCTGGCAGCATGCAGATTGAGCTATGTGATACATCAAGGGTCAACAATGACTTCAAATTACCAATCGTCTCCGGAAGTTTGAATGCATACCATGGACGAGACATGAGAATCTCCGTCAAAGCATCTAGACATCCTATTTCGTAAGGCAACCCTCCAAGAGAGTGACATCCATTCAAGTTTAAAGCAGTGAGGAGCTTTAATTTTCCAATGGAAGGGTCAATTTCAATTAAATTGCGACAACCTTCAAGAATCAATCTCTCCAAGGACACCAACATAGATAAATCAGGCGTTCTCATTAAGTCGTTGCAATTGCTAAGATCTAGTACTTTTAGTTTACTTGCCACCTACAAAAAAATATATATTAAGAAATGATTTATAGGGAGAAAAAAAACAAGAAAGACAAGAAAATATACTTGTATACAAGGAGTGAGACTCGTATCATACTCTGATTTGGTTCCAGCCAATCCATTTATCAGATACATAGCTGTGTGAAAGGTCAAGAACGATTAAATTGACCAGATGAAAGTTTGTTGCCACAAACTCGAAAGGGCACCATCGCCAAGAAAGCCATCTTAAATTGGAGAGAAGATTATTGAAGTCTCCAACAAGGAACATCTCATTCCCATCCAAGAACCTCAGGTGTCATAAATTAGCAACTTCACCAGGCGTTATGATGACTCCACGAGATCCTAGTGACAGTGCTTCTATCTTCTTGCTTCCCTATCGATGGAAACACCAAGAAGTCATGTGTGAAGGTTAAAAGCAAACAATTTCTAGCGCTAATAGGGATGGATTTTTCCTTTTTCAAGAATAGGCTACAACAATTCACAGGAAAATAAGTTGTAATTCCCTTTCGATACCTTTTTTTGCTCCAAAATGCTCAAGCCTTCTTGATGATTCCACACTCGGCTACGCTTGTGAGGTTCTTTGAAATTCTCTTCACGAACGATTGCCCTTCCGAGGTCCCGCACTTGATCATGCATCCAAAAGGTATTGTCATCTTTGATTTTTATCAAGGACATGAGACAGAGGATTTCAATGGCATTGTATGGGTGGTATTCACAATCCTCCCACATGTAGCAAGGGTAGGTTTTATCCTCATTAACAAAAAAACAAGTTATATCCAGAAATACTTGCCTTTGTGCATCATCTAACCTTTCATAAGTTATCATCAATGTTTTTTGGACTTCTGTGGAAGGAGCTTTTTCTAGCTTCTTCAAAGTGTCTACCCAAAATTCTTTGGATCTACCAGAAAGGGATGAACCAGTGACTTCAAGAGCTAAAGGAAGCTTCCCCAAAGTGGAGACAACTTTTTCTAAAAGGTAAACATAATCATCGGGTGGAGAGTCTCTCCTGAAAGCATGCCTACTCAAAAGCTCAAGAGCATGGCGAAATTTCATTTCCTGTACTTCATAAGTCAAAACATTTGCACACTTTATAGGACCTTCACTTGTTGCTTCTCCATCAATCATTAGGACACTTTTGTATCTAGTAGTAATGATAATCCGACTACTAGAATTGAACCAATTTCCTTTTTCTGCCAAATTTTTCAGCTGCTTGTTTTCATCCACGTCATCAAGAACAATGAGAACTTTTTTATTATGAAGTACCCTCTTAATCATGTCGATTCCATCATCCACTTCACTAATTTGGTCAACATAACAACGATCAAGGAACTTGGATAACAATTGTTTTTGCAAATGTACCAAGCCATGTCGTTCTGATGACTCTCGAACATCCGAAAGGAAATTGCAGCCTTGGAACCGAGAAGACAATTGATTGAAGACGACTTTGGTTAGTGTTGTTTTGCCAACACCTCCCATTCCGTGGATCACGAGAAATTTCACACCATCAGATTCCACATCCAACATCTTGATTATAGCTTCTACATGATCATCAATTCCAACTACGTGCTCAGTCACATTTTTATATCTAACATTCAGCTTAACCAAAACAGCTTCAATTACCGATCGGATCAAATCTACTTGGCTGCCATGACGTAACAACCGTGTTAAGGACAACTTTTATGTTGTAAAAAGCTACTCCTCAAGTGACTCAATTGCCCTCACATGTCGAGGAAATTAACAAGGAAAAAAAACCTAGATGCTAAAAATTTCTGATTTTTTCAATCTCTCTCCATCCCCCAACTTCAGTCACCATCACCATCGGCCTCTGCCACCATCATGCCACTGTTGACATCACTTGCCTCTCCCTGCACCATCACCATTGCGTTCCAAAGTCCTTGACTAACGCACCCGATCGACCCGCCATCTTAGCCTTATCTCAATCCTCCATGTCACACGGGTCGTGACCTTGCGATTGCCAAGATGGCGTCGCCGGCTTTAGGAGACACCAGATTTGGGGTCCCCAAGGCTGGCAATGCCGGATATAGGCAAGGTGACATCAGACCCAACCTGGATCTGACTTGCCAGTGAGTGAAGGATAGAAAGGGCGAGAGTTTGGATGGTCGCGGCAGGTTCTGGTTGCCTGGTATCAGGTCGGAGACAAAGAAATGGCTATGATTGATGGATGAGTTGCAGTGGTGGCTAGCCGACGGCTTGGTGAAGCTACTCAAGATGTTACTGTTCGTGGCTACTGTGTCAGAGATAGAAAGTGAGAGGAGAAAGAAAATTAGAATGAGTAGGGTGTGCCACCACCACATCGGTGCCAGCCGCTATTGGCTACTACCCATGAGAATTCCATTCTCAACAAGATGAATAAACAATATTTTTCACCAACAATACCGCAATCAAACTGAATAGGGAGGAAAAGGAAATCTACGTAACAATTGAAAAGTTTAAGACATTTACCTTTCATCTTTCTTCAAGTTCCATCCTTTTATCTTGCCCACTACAATGAGAGCTTTTTGCCATGACTCTGCTTCACTGCAAAAAGTCTCTTGGTGCTTTGAAAGAGTTTGTTTATATAAGTTTGTTTTCAGCTTGACATCAACAGGTTCCACGTCCAAGAAAATAGGCAGAATCTCCTTGTTCCCATTTGATTTCAAGGTGCACTCGACCATGTACACAAGCTCTCGAAGGCACCAACAACTTGAAGCATAATTTGCGGAGAATATGGGAATGTAAATCTTGGAGTTCTCAATTGCTTGTAGAAGTTCAGCACCAATTTCTGCACCGACATGGAGGGATTCACTATCCCTAAAGACAATGATTCCAGCACCAACCATCCCATGGTAAAGAAAATCAGTAAATCCATGACGGGTGTCTACTCCTCGAAAATTTATAAAAACCTCATACGAAGATCCGGATGATGCCCGTGAACTCATCCCTTTCTCCATTGTATGATCTCTAAACACCAGATTTCTCAGGAAAGTTTGCTTTGGGTGTGCTTGGATCCGAGCGAGGGCTGTCAATATGATGAGCTCTCAGTCTCTGGCGTCATGGAGGGGGAAAAATCTCCGAATATCCCTTGAGTAAATATAGTCAACGCCTTGAGTCATGCGAGAAATTTCCGAGAAGTTTCCTAAAAGTTTCCATGAATCGTTCATGAATCAATCAATGGGCTGAAGTTTCTGGGTCCCATTCGTTGAAAAACAAATTTAAAATTTGAAACCTAGCAACAAACAAAAGTGACAGCACAAATTGTTAGATTCATGGCTTCAGAAACTCACTTGTCTTAGCTCTTGTAGAGTTCCCTTTATGAATGAACGAAAGCACTACTTCGTCCAAAAAAATAAAAATAAAAATAGGGATATAAAGTGAAACCAAAAAGATAAAGCAGAAAGATGATTTTTGAGTTTTTCTTTACTTTAATCATATTAGAGAAAATTTCAAAAGTAGTTTCATCTATATCATATACGCTTCTCCACTTTTGATAATTGTAGGATGTTCATCTTTAGAGAAAAATCCTCAACTAAAAGATCAAACTTTTTACTATGTAAATGTATTTTATGTGAAGTAATCAGTCAATCTACTTTGCCAACTATAATATGCATGTCATTTTAATTGGCGCTTAAATATTGAGAATACCCAATATTAATTGATTTATTATATCACATTTTACTATCGCGTGATGCAATTATTACTTAAAATTTTTCTCTTCTTTACCATAATATTTCTTTCGCTCCCACCATATAGCCGATCAACGTCACCATCTCCGTCCCTGAATCACACCACCGCTCCCCCGATTGACCCCATCGCGACCTCTAAAAGTTGGCCTCCACCTTTGATATGGGCTAGCTTGAAAACAGAGGCGTAGATCTCAAAGCGGCAACACTACTCAAACAGATTTATCGTTGAGCTTGAGCACTTCTGGCATGCACCAAGCTAAACGCTGTGATGGAGCTCCAGTCGAGCTCGATCCCACGATGGGTTGTCATTGATGCTAGAAGAGAGAGGGAAAGAGAGAGAGAGAGAGAGAGAGAGAGAGGCGACCACAGACATTCGTCGGTCGGAAAAGCGACGGTGCGGCGACTTATAAGGGCGGCCATCAAAGCTCGCTTGAAGCAGCGGCCAACACATGGGTGGCTGGCTGGGCTTCTAGCCAATTTTGGTCTGGGCCAAGCTTTTAGGCCTGGAATTTCCAAGCCCGAAGAAAAGCCTGAACCAGGAATGGACTATCTAGCCCGTCCATTTTAATTTCGGGCTTTTGGGATTCGGGTCGGGCTCGCCCAAAAGGTAGTAAACTTTTTAAAAATTTGCAAATAATTTTCATTCTTTTATTAGTACAATAAATTAATTTTTTAACTCGTAGAATTTCTTCTTTTTTTTTTTTTAACTAGGATTACAAATATTAATGAATACTATAAG